>CAWUFW010007500.1:0-600000 GCA_963921515.1 Calotriton arnoldi | reverse complement strand
GGTGGTAGTGGTACTGGTGGTACTGGTATACTGGTGGTACTGGTACTGGTGGTACTGGTACTGGTGGTGGTGGTATTGGTGGTGGTAGTGGTGGTGATACTGGTACTGATGGTACTGGTGGTGGTGGTACTGGTACAGGTGGTGGTGGTACTGGTAGTGGTACTGGTAGTGGTACTGGTACTGGTGATACTGGTGGTGGTGGTACTGGTGGTGGTACTGGTGGTACTGGTGGTAGTAGTGGTGGTGGTGGTGGTGGTAGTGGTGGTGGTGGTACTGGTACTGGTGATACTGGTGGTGGTGGTACTGGTGGTGGTACTGGTACTGGTGGTACTGGTACTGGTGGTACTGGTGGTGGTACTGGTGGTACTGGTGGTGGTGGTACTGGTGGTGGTACTGGTGGTACTGGTGGTGGTGGTACTGGTGGCGGTGGTGGTATTGGTGGTGGTTGTACTGGTGGTGGTTGTGATACTGGTGGTGGTGGTGGTGGAGGTACTGGTGGTGGTGGTACTGGTGGAGGTGGGGGTATAGGTGCTGGTACTGGTGGTACTGGTACTGTTTGTGGTGCTGGTGGTGGTAGTGGTGGTGGTGGTACTGGTGGTGGTGGTACTAGTGCTGGTAGTACTGGTATTGGTGGTACTGGTGGTGGTACTGGTGGTACTTGCGGTGATGGTGGTACTGGTGGTGGTGGTGGTACTGGTGGTGATGGTACTGGTGGTGGTGGTGGTGGTACTGGTGGTGGTGGTACTGGTGGTGGTAGTGGTGATGGTAGTGGTGGTAGTGGTGGTGGTACTGGTAGTGATGGTGGTGGTGGCACTGGTAGTGGTGGTAGTGGTGGTGGTACTGGTAGTGGTGGTGGTGGTACTGTTAGATTTGAAAATCCCATTCCTGCTATGCACTCGTATCATGCTACATTAGGTTAGTAGTGTGTGGCTAAATATATGCCATTTGTATTCATGTTATGCAACCCACTGAGTTATGCCTGCAACATGCAAGCTTTCCTGTAGTTAGCCAGTGTGACTCCATTTTGTATTTCGCAATCCCTATTGAGCCGCTTAGGCCGTGTCTGAACTGGGCCTCATCATTCGTATTGCTTGCCTCAGCAGAACAATGTATTTCGTTATTACTTTCTCTTCTGTTCAAGGCTGTTTTCCGACTTACTAATGAATAGGCCATTCTGCCCTCACATACCTATCCAAGTGTGTAGTTCTGCTCCCACGTTGGGAGACGCTGAGACTCAGCGCGGTGACCTTGAATCACAGATAGCATGTACCCATCTGGCGGGTGGTAGCCCACCCTCCTATTCCTTCTTTGTTTATGTTTGGCTCAGGCCGGTAACTTTCTACTATGGGTGTGGTTGGAGGCTTCTTGGGAAGAATGATTACTCACCGCAGACTGTTGAGGGTCAGTCCCTCGGCAGACATCTTAGGGTGCAGGTCAGATTGGACTCCTCTGCAGAGTATTGCTAATAAAGGTATGTTTGTATTCTCTACTGTCTGACCGACTCTTCATTTCTTGGGAAGGCCTAGCAGGTGGTTGTAAGTAACCCAGGTGGCCCCTAAGTGCCACTTCCTTCAGTTGGCGCCCGAACAGGGACCCCCGCAAGGTGATCCAGCTCACCCGTAATCGGGTTGCAGGGTCGGGATTGCCTCTGGTCGGTCGGGCGGATCGGGGTACCCCACATGATCGAGCTTGGTTCTCGCAGCTGCCCCGCCCGTCTGATCGGGCGCCTCCTCGTCTAGTGGTCACCGGCTCGAGTCCTGAGAAGGCGAAACCTTGGAGTTGACCGTTTGGTCTGAAGAGTCGGCAGTGGAGAATAACTTGACTTGACCTGTGTGCACCAGGTGAGTGATTTGATTCTTGGAAAAATGGTGCCATTCTTGAACGGCACGAGCCTACGGGCTGTGTCTTGGTACTGTCTCCGGACTGTCTTGGTGCAGTTTTCGGACTGCCTTGCTTGAACGGCACGAGTCGATGGGCTGTGCCTTGGTACGGTCTTCGGGCTTTCTTGTCTTGAAGTTGGTGGGACTGCGGACCCTTGGAAAGGGCACAGAGTGTTTGTGAGCAGTTTATCAGACTAACTGGAAATTTGGCCCGTGCTTGAAAAGGTCTGGGACTGTTTGCGAACAATCTGCCTGGCCAACTGGTAATTTGGTCAATGCTTGAAAAGGTCTGGGGCTAGAGCCTGTCTTCTTGCACTTGGTACAGTCTCCGGACTGTAGGGAGTGGTCTTTGAACCATTTGGTTTGGTTTTTGAATAATTTTTATTCTTTATCTTTTCCTTATATTACTGTTGCTGGTGTTATACTTGTCCGTTAAGGACAGTGCATGTGTCTTATATTAAGATGCCTTGTTTAAGCAAATTGGGGTGTTTTGGATGTTGGTGTTGTTCTACTGAGGCACGTTGGGAAGAGAGTCAGCCTGCGCCTCCGGAGGGTACCCCAAATTTTGATGAATAAGTCAAGCACGGTATTGGTCCTATTATGTTTAGCACATTGTGGAATAAATATACGAGGGACAATGCTGAGTTACAATGGCCACTTACTGGCTCATTTGATGAGCAAACATTGAATTTCTTGCAGGACAAATTGCTTGCCAAAAAGAGAAGGCAGTCGATGTTTGATTTTCTAAGGGTATGGCAGAAGGAAGCAAAACAGCGGCATATGAGAGCAGAGAAAGAGGCCCGGAAGAGGCAGACACAAAACATAACACAGAAAGCAGTGGCCTATGAAAGAGCAAAGATAGAGAAAGGCATAGAATCTGCAGATAGAAAGTTTCAATTGCAGACAGATAAATGTTATGTCACTAGAGAGGAAGGTGATGTTTTCGTTGAAGAGTTATTGGATTCTCGTCCTCCTCCACCTTATGCTCCTGAGCGGATATACCCAGGGGTCCCCACATCTCAGTCCCCGGCCTCTGGTGCCGCTCTTCCTAGTATTTCACCCCCTAGTCAAACTGCTTCGGCCCCAGCCCTGCCTGCTTCTTTTCCGCTCACGCCAGTGATAGGGGCGGGAGCCGCTAACTCTCCTATTCTGTCTACTGCCTCTGTATCTACTGCTACACCCCCTTTCACCCCTTCAACAGTGTCTCCTTTCATGATGATACCCGTCTCCTCATCTGCTCTTTCTCCCTCAAGTATGACACCCCTAGCACTGCCGAATGACGAGCCCCCTGTACGTGGAATGCATGAAGGGAACTGGGCGGCAGCACGAGACCGTAAGGACAAAGTGTTGGTGTGTTCTGCTGTGGGTGATGAGGAGAAGCGAATGGTGGCGAATCAGGTGGCTCAGTGGGCTCGGAGCCCGATCTATAGTGTGGAGGATGTGTGGAGTGTGATGAGAGATTATGTGCCCTTCATACAGCAACATGCCCTTAAGCACATGTCGGCCACGCTAATAGGACTGTGGGAGCAGTGTTTTCAGGGTGTTGCACCACAGATCATGTATGACATACGGGACAGGGTATATGCTGCTGATATGGCTCCTAATTATGTTTTTAGCAATGTAAAGACATTGGTGGGTTATCGGGGCAGATTGCACCAAAAGTTTCCGACGATGGTGACCCAGTGCCACATGAGAGAGGTCCATCCCATTTATCATCCCGAAATACCAGAACTGCGCGACTCCACAAATGCTGTAGTTAGGCTGCGAGTCGATGCTCGGTTCCAGGAACTGTGGATCTACACTCCTTGGAAGAGTAGTGAGGTAATATCCCTTAAGAGTCAGTTGCCAGACCCTCGGAAGAACCCAATTGCGTAATATAAAGAGTTGACAGTGGCGGCCTCCTCCACGGTGTTGACGTTAGCAGATATTGAATTGTTTTTTGGTTTGTTGGTACTGGTGGATATTTGGAGGCAAGGGCATACGCAGGATCATGTGGTGGAATTGTGAGGCACATGGGATCAGATCAGGGCGTGGGATAAGGACCGCAAGCCCGGTGACAAGCCGAGGGCGGAGATATTGGCTTTACCGGGCAGCATTATCACCTATATGCATTCCCTTATCCCGCCGAGACGGGTGGATTGGGACAAGTTGACTGCATGTCTTCAGAAGAAGGACAAGAGTGTGTCTGATTTCTTTACTAGGTTTGAAGGGGTGTTTCTCGACTTTAGTGGCCAGGATCTGTCATTGGAAGGTGGGGTCCGGTTGTTTGTCAGCAGGTTCGTTACCAATTTGTTTCCTGAGATTGCAACTAGGTTGCAGGCTTCAGAAAGCACTTGGAGCACCTCTTCCCCATCAGTAATTTTGAGTATGGCACAGTACTACGAACATAGAGAGAATGAGGACAAAGAGAAGGTGGAGAAAAAGTCAAAGGATTTGAAGATGAGGGTGTTGATGCAGCAAGTTGCGAGAGGAAGAGGGAGAGGAAGAGGTTCGGGTTCGGCCAGCGGCTGCCCCAGACTAACAGGGGTGGTACTTCGAATGCACCCCTTGGGCCCAATAAATGCGCATATTGCAAGCAGGAGGGACATGGGCGGAATGAGCGGAATGAGCGCCCGGAGTTGTCACAGAGAGGTGAGGCCCGAGAGGTGGGGGGTTTGGAGGATGTGGACGGGGAGGAGGAGGCCGCTGGGACATGCGATCAGAGAACACATCTAATAGACAGAGCGGGAATTACTTCGACGATCCCTGAGGGAGACAGTACTATCATGACGACTATGACATGGACGAAGTAACAGGGATGTCTCACAGCTAGGACAGCCAGGGACAGGGTAAGGGACCAGTTCTGGTGCCTGTAGATCAGTGTGGACCCTATGTCACCACAGATTTACATGGTACGACCGAGACATTCTTAATTGATATTGGGGCTATGAATAACTCTGTTTCCCATTCAGTGGTCTTGGGGGCAGCTCTGTCTGGCCAAAATAATGTTTTGGTGGGTTTCTCAGGCGTGCCGGTTGTCAGCCCCATTTCCAAACCTCTTGCTTTGACTATTGGCCCCTTCACGGTTGATTCACCATTTCTATTAACGTCAAATTGTGGGGAAAATTTGTTATGGTTGGATTTGTTGAAAAGGTTGCATGCGACAATATTTTGTTCCCCAGACGGTGTTTACATGACTATTGGACCGCATGTGGCCTGTGCCAAACAATGCTTCGCAAAAGATGCCCCCCTCCCCGCTGAGTTTCAGGATGTGCCATGTACACTGTGGGCTACAGGAGACACGGATGTGGGGTTACTCCATATCCCACCGGTCTCTATACAGATCAAAGACAATGCTAAATTGCCGCATATTCCCCAGTACAAGATATCCCAGACAGGAGAAAAGGCCTTATTGCAAATAATACAGGATTTGATTAAGTCTGGTGTGGTTGAAGAGACAGTGGCGAATGTGTGTAACAGCCCTATTCTTTCTATTCTTAAAAAGGCACCCTTGGATTCTTCTGCCACTCACCCTGACATTTACCGCTTCTTAATTGACCTTAGAGAGGTGAACAAGATAGTGGTTCCCCAGTATCCTGTAGTCCCAGACATTACCGCTATTTTGACAATGACTCCCCCATCTGCAAAATTCTTTTCAGTCATCGATTTGAAGAATGCTTTCTTTAGCATTCCGATCCATACAGATAGCAGACATCTGTTTGGATTTGCAATAGCCGGAATGAGCTTTAGATTCTGCCGTGCTCCACAAGGCTATACAGAAAGTCCAAGTATCTATAGTCAAGCTTTGAAAGCTCAATTGGATTCTTTAGAATTTGGCTTCAGACACTGAAGATGGTTGTAAAGAGGCCACAGTTAAATTGTTGTTGCATTTGGCACACCATGGACACAAGGTTTCACTTTAGAAATTTCAATATTGTCGACAGGAGGTCACCTATTTGGGTCACCTACTGTCGAAGGAGGGTCTCAGACTAACACCTGAACGCATAACTGCTATTACTAATATGTCTGTTTTCCAAGACCCAACGCGAGGTACGCGCGTTCATAGGTATAACTTCGTATTGTCGGCACTGGATCCCTAATTATTCCCTACTAACAAAACCCCTCCTTTACCTGACCACTAAAGACGTGCATGAACCCCTACCTTGGACATCTGCAACCCAGCAAGCTTTTGAGCAATTAAAAGTTGCGCTTTGCTCTGCTCCTGTGCTTGGTACTCCTGATTACCAGAAGCCTTTTGTGCTTTATGTACATGAGGCGGACGGTTGCGCGCTTTCTGTTCTAATACAGGGTTTTGGTAGTAAGCAGAGACCCTGCGCGTATTTCTCTGTTATTCTTGATAACGTCGCCAGAGCTCTCCCGAGCTGCCTGAGGGCTGCCGCGGTGGTGGCAGTTTCTATCAGTTAATCGGCAGGGCTCGTCCTTGATACGGATCTCACAGTCATGGTACCTCATGCTGTGGACACACTGTTGAATAAGACAAAGACACAGCACCTTAGTAGTGCGCGTCTCACTGGATAAGAGCTAACCTTGTTTGCTCCGCACATTACCATCAAACGGTGTGCTACTCTGAACCCTGACACGTTACTACCCCTCCCTTCGGAAGAAAAGGACAATGATGTCCATGATTGTTTATTTCGGACTGAGGAAGAAACGAAGGGACGGGTAGACCTCACTGATGTTCCCTTATTTGACCCCCAAGGGGAACTATATATCGATGTCTCTTGTTTCAAACTACCAGATGGCACTACCACTGCAGCTTATTCAATCACAACGTTACACACTGTAGTTGAGACATCCCATGTCCCATACCAATCAGCCCAGGCTGCAGAGTTGGTAGCCCTTCTTAGGGCTTGCGAGTTGAGTGAGGGACTGACTGTCAATGTCTACACCGACAGCCAGTACGCTTTTGGCGCCTCTGAGCGGAGAGAGGGTTCTTGACCTCGCATGGACTGCGCATACAGCATGGTCCATTGATACATAGATTGTTGACAGCACTGACACTTCCTGATAAATTGGCAATAATAAAATGTAGCGCTCACAAAGCAGTAACAGACGATGTTGGGAGGGGTAATGCTTTTGCAGATCAGACAGCTAAGGAGACAGCTAGATCAAAGATGAAAAAGATGTTCGTGGCAGGTCCCGCTAGGTGGGTTCCAGACAGTGGAATGTTCGAGGACACATTAGACAATGTCAGGGAAATACAGAGTGAGGCGACAGTAGATGAACTAGCAGAATGGAAAGAGAGGATAAGGCGTTTGGACGAGGATGGGTGTTGGACTGATTTGTCTGGGAAACAGAGATGGTTGCTGCCCAATGCATACGTGCTCCCTGTTGTTCCCATGGCCCACGGCCCAGAACACATTAGTGCCAAAGGAATATGTAAGCTACTGGATCCAGTATGGCGAAATAATCTCCCTAAGGTAGCCACACACTTAGTGAAGCACTGCATCATTTGTCTGAAACATAATCCTGGAAAAGGTACTCCTACACTCGCAGGTAATTTTGCACCGCCTTCCTTCCCTTTCGAGGTTCTCCAGATGGATTTCATCGAAATGGAACGAGTTAACAATTTGATGTACGTGCTGGTAGTAATTTGCGCATTCAGTAAATGGATTGAGGCTTACCCCACTAAGGAGAATACGGCCATGGCGATGGCGAAGGCGCTCTTAAAGGAGTTCTACCCGCGCTATGGATTGCCACGTGTGATCTGGAGTGACAACGGAAGTCACTTCAATTCAAAGGTCATTGAATTGGTGTGTAAAGGCTTGCAGATTAGACAGAAGTTTCATGCAGCGAACCACCCTCAATCAGCAGGCTTGGTTGAGAAGTACAATGGTACTCTCAAATTGAAGTTAGCGAAGATTCAAGAAAGCACAGGATTGCGATGGCCCGATGCTCTACCTTTGGCTTTGTTATCTACCAGAGCAACAGCGCATTCTAGAACAGGGTTGTCCCCATACGAGGTGGTCTTTGGACGCCCCGCCAATGTCTAGGGTGTCCCAAGACCCAAGCGCTTTTCCGAGATAGTGTACCCCCTGCTTGTGGACTATTTGTATGAGTTGACTAAAGATCTTCATTCTGTGCACAAACAGATTCACGCCACGCTACAACCAGTACCAGAGGGCACCGGGCATCAGCTACAGCCCGGGGACTTCGTGCTTGTGAAGAATTTTCAACGGAAGAACTGCTTGGAGCCGAGGTGGAAAGGGCCCCTCATTGTCCTGCTCGCCACCCGCACTGCAGTGAAGCTTGAAGGCCGGAAGCACTGGGTGCATGCATCCCATGTCAAAAGGGTGCCACCACCACTTCCGTATGATCGGTGGGCCTTCGAAGGAATTGCTGACCAGGAAGGGGAGCGTGTGCCCCATTTTGTTCTTTTCTCTGACGCCCGATTGAGGTGGGCACAGACAGACAAAGAAAGTGACGAGGCCTTACTTGAGGCGGTCCCCCAGAGATAAGGGCCGCCCCGGATGCTCCCGCTTCTGGTGCACAGTCACCTGAGTCTCAGTGCCCTGCTGAACCTGAATTTCTTCCCCTTTTTGTTGATGAAGAAGTGCCTGGGGTGGCCAGGTACAACCTGCAGCCCGGACGGAAGGACAGTGCGCCAGTAGGACAGTCTAGGAGTCAGGGAAGGACTCGAGCTTAGGGCGTAGGTGCTGTGCCTAAGGTGCCTGCTTTAGATTAGAGTGAGCTACACTGGTGCACTGCCCTGGACACTGACAGGATTAGCTGAGGGTGTCTTCCAAGGAGGGAGAGTGCCCTATCCTGAAAGAAGAGGATTTGTTTTCCAGCAAGGGTTGCGATCGCGCAACTCCCCCATGGGAGTGCTTCATAGCACTGTCGTTGATGAACAATAGGAGTCTACCAGTGAGGCTCTGAAGGACACTGGGTGATTTGTACCCCTCAAGTCGGTTGTATTTTTGTGGCTCCAGTCTGTGATATTTTTCCCTGTGACACATATAAGTTGCTTTTGAAGTTTTGAAAATGTATCCTTTTGGTCGTCCTACCCATGATGAGGAGCAGCCCTTTGCGGCTCTGCATCCCACTTCAGATGGGTCCGTTTGGTCTTCTTGGTCCACTAAGAGTAAAATAGTGTTTGTCGCAAGAATTTTGCTTTCCTTGATAGTTGTATTTGGGGTGCTGTTCTTCCTAGAAGAGAAATACCCTGTGCACACTTGGATAAGTACTACGCCAGCCCCTCCTGAGCATATTTTTGGTACTTTAGCGCCTCATAAAGAAGGACACCGGAAGTCCTATAAGGGCAATGTTTTTATTCAGACGTTGCACGAAATGCATGCTGCCTATAATACGACAAAATGTTGGGTGTGTGGTTTGCTGCCTTCTACTACACATCAAAGTGAGAACCTGTTGCCTATGCCCTTATCCTATGTTAATATTTGTGAGGGGCGGTTTACCTTACTTAGGGGCACATTACGATGGCGGGCGGAAGCACCACCGCCGTGCTGGCGGATGCAAAAACCACCAGTTACTGCCGGCACGCAGCAGTCCACACGCCCGCCCAATTACGATGCGAAAAGTAGGCCAAACACCGCCGGCAAGCCAGCAACACCGTCCGCCATCAAAGTGCGCCCGTACATGTAGCGGCGCAGCCTAACTGACACACACCGTCCGACCAAACACGTCCCGCCCGGCGCATAAATTACGATGCCGCAAACAAACGGCTCCCACGGCCAAGAGATACCGTACGACAAACCGAAGCGGTAACACGGACGCCGAGCACGGACAACGAAGAAGCGGCTCCCCCGAGCATGAATCCAGCACTGCAGGCCCTCCCCATGCTCCTGCTGATGCACCACCAAGGACGCAACGTACCGCGGAGACGCAGGTAGGCACACACACAACAAGTGCACGCAAACAGCGCACACAGTGCAAGGGCGGAAAAAGCGGACAACCCCCCACCAGCGCGTGTACACTACACATCCACCATCGCATCCACATATGACACACAGGCCAAATCGTAACATCGCAGAACACATGTGTACACACCACCTGGGACTAGGAACCAACCACCCCGTCACGGCCCCAAAGAGCCGATGACGCCGCCACACATGCGCACAACGCAGAGGCCAACCGCAGCGCCATGCATGCGTCGCACACAGACACAGGGACACAACCAAGCAGCACACACATCAGCCCCACCCCGAACGCACATGACACGTGACAGGCCGGCCACAGACATGTCCTCAACGCCCAATTCACGGACAACACCCAACGCCACACAACCGACGCACACATATCAGTGAAGACACGCAACAGCAGGACACACCCCAGTGTAACAAACATGGCGTAGCACACAGCGGCGGCAACACCAACTAGGAGAAGCAGGGCCCCTTCGGGAAGAGGAACGCCAGTACCACACAGAAACACCCATACCACCCTGCACATATGAACAAGACATATAAAACGGAACACCAAAGAGCCCGGGGACCGACAACAGGTGGCCCAAGAATAACATTCACACAAAAGGCCCAACGCAGAGCGGAAAGGCAGCCTGCCGCCCACACAAGGGAGAGCAGACAGCACTGAATGACCTTCCATTCCAACTCCGAAACCACAGCCCTACGACAGAAGCCGGTGAATACAGCCATTGTCCAAGAATAGACCAACACAGGCATGCCGAGGAGACCGACCACAGGGCAGATAGCGCATATCACAGAAGCACACAACGGACGGGGAAGAAAGAAGAAAACACTCCCCCATGTCGGCCACATGCAAGTTAATTGGAAGGAGTCACACAGCACTGACCTTGAACTGTCTGAGAAGCATGTGGGAAGAGGGCCCGTGTCCTCCAAACAAGCCAACAGAACACAAGTCCTGTCTCCCTACGACTACACAGAGCTCACAGCAACCCCGGAGCGTGCACATTGCAGACTGCACACACAGCCGGAGCACGCCACCTCAACGAACCGCTGCGAAATGGCAACCGCAACACACCTACCCAACTACGCCGAACAGCTCAAGCTGTACAAAACCAACCTGTGCCATACATTGGGATGCGATCTCCTGTCCCTGCTGAACGTAAGTTACCGACTGACTTACCGCATCACATTGTTCAGCTGCGTCATGCCCGTCTTCTACTGTCGGAGGTGTCCCTACCAGCATCCCGTCGAGATATGCCTCTCCAACCCGGCATGTCTGAAGGCGGACCTGCTACCACTACTCCTCCCTCTGGACGCACACGACAGGGCCTGCTCTGCCTATGGGGGCATGGCGTATGTGGCCAACATCGCACCCGCACTGAAATGGGACCACTGTGCCTCCACACGACGGATCATCGATAACAGCTACATCGAATGTCACCCAGCATGCCCCATCATGGTCCTCCAAGGGACAACCTACGAACAACACCTTGACAGCCACCATCCGCTTCATTGGCTGGCAAACATGTACACCACCAATGACATGGAAGCCCTGCTGGACGGCATCGCATACCTGACAACCTGTAAATACGTCGGACCACAACGCAGGTTCCCCGAGTGACCTATGATGTCCAACCCCGCACCCATGCTTAGCTTCCGCACGGACTGGCCAGTCACCACCACAACAGCCATACCAAACGACCGGCAACTGTAACCACACCATCAACGACATCGCCATGACATCGGATATGACCGGGACATGCACACTGTTCCCCATCACATCCAGGAACACCGCATGCATCGTGGGAGGCAGTGGCATGGGCTCTGTGTATCGCACCCACATGGACGGAACTGCACGAACAACCAGGACACGACATGGATCCAGCGCCCATGGACACACACACCGCTCAGTGGACATGAATAGGTCGCCTGGAGTCTGTGGGTGCTGCACCCCTCCCACCCCCGCCCCGGGAATCCCATACCAGGACCTTTGCATGGACGACAAGTGCATACAACAACAACACGACCCCAGTGACTGTGACATGTCCAGTAACCACCACAGTGCAACAACAAGTGGCACGCCGCTGCATGCACGCAAGCACATGCCCTGATGTCATCTCACATGCACGCGTGCATGAGGAACAACCGCAGCAAACCTGTCACATGGAACTGAGATGGACTGTGCCCATGATGCCAAGCGGTCTGGTAGGCTACATGTATACCGTCTGTGTCAAAGTCCGCAGCTCCGCAGCTATACGTAAATGTACATTAGCACAGCCTTGGCCAAGCAGATGTCACTCTGAAGCCCACATCCCACATGCAACAGCCAATCACATGTAACCCCACACCCTATCCCATTTGCAATCATGCTCAGTATATCCTC
The DNA here is from genome assembly GCA_963921515.1 of Calotriton arnoldi. Classification (NCBI taxonomy): domain Eukaryota; kingdom Metazoa; phylum Chordata; class Amphibia; order Caudata; family Salamandridae; genus Calotriton; species Calotriton arnoldi. The sequence goes on along the minus strand of CAWUFW010007500.1, from coordinate 587,857 downwards.
AACATGTATCCCGCTGCCAGTAGTGTCCACTATACTGCATCACAGAGGACAGAAGACTCAATATAATGTTTGAAACCAAAACTGTCTCCGCTGACTCATTTCACAAGTACGAATGAGAGAGGATGAGAGTATGTGAAGTACACGGCAGTCGTGACATGACCATGTAGTCCACTGGTATTGGATGTCAACGCAAATGAGTAGCACTACTGTGGAAGACACACATGTGTCGTGTGAAGTCGTATGGACGCAGTGCTCAGGTGGGTGGGTGCGACGGGTAGATGCACACATGCCAAGTTGGAGCACGCCGTGTTGGGAGGGGTCATGAACAGTACACCACCGCTTCCCTGGGCATTGTGAGAGGACACCTGTCGGGGGAGTGAACACGTGTGTGCACAGCAGCCGGGCACACGTACAAAGCGGTACCAGGCGCACCTCAGCCCACCCTCTGTGGACAAGCTGGATCCTGTTGTGCGCCCGCCATGCCCCTGACAAGGCACACACAGCCCCAGTCGACCAGGTGTAACCCCAACATAGTCAATCCGCACAGGCGATACAGGGCACGGGATGGCAGTGGAGCATGGTGTGTGAGAGGTCTCCTCGCGCTCCTCCTGGTCATATCACGCAGGCAATAGAACCTCAACGTCTAGCATGGCACAAGTCAGATGGAAGTGTAGGGGACGCACCACAGCACGAGCAGCACTGACGTCACGGGAGGTGGCTCGCACCATCCCATCCATTGCCCATCATACCAACCACGCCACATGCCATTGCGACTAAGTGCAAGCGCGTGCGCCACCACCCCCGAGCCCTCCCCAGAGAGGCCAAAGAGTGAATGTGTGGGCCATCAGCCACAGACGGACGCGGCCTGGCCGCAAGGGCAGCCACAGCCACTGGGTGTCGCAGGTGGCGGATCCGGAAGGCGAAGACTGTGATGCATAGTCCATGCAGGCCGGGTCACCATTTGGGGCACCACGCAGGTGGACGGCGTCCCGCGACACATCATACCCTGAGACAGCCCACTCGTGCAACTGGACCCACACATACACTCCTTGCCCTCTCTGGTCCGAGCTTGGGGCTGCCTGTGCAAGCGCTAGCCTCGCAGGTGAGCATGCATATTGGGGGAGCGAGGGGAGGACATGAGGGCTGGGGCGAAGATGACTGTATCACTGTCAGTTAGTACAAGGGATGACCCAGATGTGGAAAGGAAGAGACGTGTCCCGTGTGTACTGCAACTAGTCGCCAATACAACTACCCCCCATGTCCGGAATGTAAGCCCGCACCTAGGCCCGCCCATCCGCCACATCGAACATACCACCAGCACGACAACCTTCCCATTTGAAACACTGACTGGGGGTGGCGACCAGTGTACAATCATGTGTAGCCTACCCACGCGTACATGTGGGCCCTCCATGATCCATGTCACCTGCGGCAAAGTCATGACATGCGCAATGAGGGAAGTGAGGAGAGCTGCCCGCCCCACGCGCAGAAGGTGCATCAGCTCCACAGACCCAGCAGCGAGTCCAGCAGGGGTCACATGTGCAGGGGAAGCTGTGCCTGGTGTGAAGGCACATGCATATAGACAGCACATCGACCAATGTGTAGTCTGCCCACATCTACAGTCCATCATCATGCGGACATAGGAATTGAACACAGGGCAACACATCTTAGTGGGTGCACCCACCGTGACCAACAATGCGCAATCATCGACGTACCCGCCCTGTGCATGGCCCCCCACCCAACGGCGGCACATCCAGTGCCACCATCCCACACACACAAGCCTTCCACGGAACATGCTGTGTCCAATGGTCAGTACAGAGTCAGCGCCCATCTGGTGGATCCTGAACAGGAGACACATGCACACACATGCCAGCTCCCACTATGTACTACTGCCACCTGGCACGTGCAATGTAACCTCTCACCTGTGACGTGTGACTGCAAGCACACAGCCGTCTTGGCATGGGGCTGTCAATGTGGACACCTGTCAATGTTTCGGGAGGTGTGATCCGTACAGTGCTGTACATAGGGTGCAGTGCTGACACCTACTACTGTCTCATATCCCCTCGTGCCACAGGTCCCACTTGTTTTGGCCGCTCAGCCTGTGCCCACATCGTCGTCGTCGTGTGCCATACTCATCCAGCCGCGGAAGCAGTTCCATGCTCAGCAGACATTCATGTTGCCGTGGCGTTGCCGCTTGACGGATATGCAGTCAGTCCCCATCAGCACGCCCCGCAAGTCATTGGGGCCTGGATCCCCATGTGCATGCACATGGCAGTGGTTTGTATCACTAGCCATTGCCATTGTTGGGAGACCTGTGTAAGTGTATTGTGGCCGTGCCGTCCCAGCTTGACAGCTGGGCTGTGGCTCCTGTGCTTACTCAGTCATGTCAGTGATGTGTATGCGAAATTGCTATGTGTCGTGTTGCTTTGACATGTGTCCTCTGCCATTGTCCCTAGGCGGAGACCGAACATTGACCGCCCATACCAATTGCTGGCGGACATGGACGATACAGAGGTTATTAGGAAGTTTCGGCTGGACAGGCCAACCCTGCATCGACTGTGTGCCATGTTAGAACCCCATCTCCGTCCCCGCAGGGTGTATCCGACTGCTGTCACCCCCACGGCTAAGGTGATGGCCGCCATGCATTTCTTCGCCACTGGGTCATTCCAGCACACAGTGGGCATTGGAGGAGGGATGTCCCAGCCCATGTTCAGCAAGGTGCTGAGGGATGTACTGGCAGCCATGATGCTGTACCGGAACAGGTACATCCGCTTCCCCAGGGCTCGTGAATTGGCGGCAGTGAAGGGTGCATTCTATGCCCTTGGCAGAATCCCACACGTCGTTGGAGCCATTGACTGCACACATGTCGGCCTTGTTCCACCACAGGCCACTGAGCACCTGTACCGCAACAGGAAGCACACGCACTCCCTGAATGTGCAAGTGGTGTGCCTTGCGGACATGGTGATCACCCACGTGTGTGCAAAGTTCCCAGGCTCGGCCCATGATGCACACATAATGCGCAACAGCATCTTGCCACGACTGATGTCCAATATGCAACAGGATCGTGCCTGTATTGTCGGTGAGTATGTGGAGTGGTGTAGCGTGCTGGCTGTGCGATGCTGTCCCCTGTCCAGTTGGATTAGCAACGGTTCTCTGTGTCCCTCACACCCAGGTGACTCTGCGTATCCGAATGGGGCATGGCTGCTCAGTCCATTGAGGAATCCTCGCACCCCAGCAGGCGATCGCTACAATGAGGCACATGGGAGGACCAGACGTGTGGTCGAGCGTACCTTTGGCCTCCTCAAGTCCAGGTTCAGGTGCCTGGACCGCACCGAGGGTGCGCTGGCGTACTCCCCACAGAAGGTGTGCCGGATAGTGGTGGCGTGCTGCATGCTGCCCAATCTGGCCATTCGGAAGCAGATCCCCCTCATCGTGGATGACGGAGATCAACCAGGGCCCCAGCCCGCAGACCAGGACAGCTCGAGTGAGGAGGACAGCGGAGAGAAGGAAGCTGGTAATGTGCGGCAGCAGCTCATCGCCCGCTACTTCACTTGACGGTGAGTGTCCATGTACGACGGCTGATGTGGCTGTATCAGTGCAGGTGTGTGTGTGCTGTGTCAGGGTGGCCGTTTGTTCACTGCGTGCTGTGTGTCAACGCTCCATGGCCAGGGTAGTATGCCACTGTCGGTGGCTGTGGCATTGTGCCCTATTGCTCTGTGCGATGTGTGTACATTGCTTGTAGTTGTTGACATGTACTGTGTGATGGGTGTGTGACACACTCATTGAATGTGCTCCTGTTCTGTCTCCCACCCCTAGGTCCCTACAGGCCCTCCGGATTCAAATGCCATGCCACGCATCAGGTGCCTTTCCGCCCAAGGTGGCCGTTGTATTCCGTACAAATAAGACACAGGGCACAAACAGCAGTTAGTGAAAAAGGTGCATTTATTACAAACTGTGACATGTGATTGTGTGTAAGGTGATGACAAAAGTGGTGCGTGCAGTGACAATGAGCTGTCGGTCATGGCTGTGTGATGATCAGGGTGTACCCACTGGTTCTATGTCCATAGTCCAACACACACATGCCATCCAGATGGCTGTGTGGAGTGGGATCGTAGTCCAAGTCAATGCAGTGGCTGGTCAAGGAAGGCTGGCGGAAGGCTGGCTGGCTGCCTCACTTGCGACTGGAGCGTGCGAAGTCCTCCCGGGAGATCTGTTTCCTCTTCGGACGGCCCCTTCCACGTTTGCGAGGGGGTGCCTGCTTGCGACATGCTGGTGGTTGAGGTGTGATCACTGGCTGTGGACGCAGGGGAACTGGACACTGCTGCTCCACCCTGCGCCCCGGCAGGTGGTGGCGGAGGGGAGCTGCTGTCCCTGGCTGTGACCTCACCGCCACCACCAGCTGTCCCATGAGGTCCACGATTTGGCCCATACGGGCGTCCATGGACCTCAGCACCCCCAGCACCTCACGCGTGTCTGAAGCAGACCGGACCCATTGTCCTTGGGCCTCTTCATAGGCCCCAAGGACTCTGGCCATGTGAGGCAGGGCATGGCTCCCAGGGGAGGCTGGCGTTTCCCTGACCCTGCTCCTCCTACCAGTCCTGCTGCCACCGGCCTGCCCACTAGCCACATTGCTCACCACGGTCCTCGCTGTGGCTCCCAGGGTGGATCCAGTCGTCCGGGCCACCACCTGCGCTGGGGCTGGTGCCAGCGAAGACGTGGCGGTGGTGGCGGCGGTGGTGGTCGGTGCGGCGATGGTGGCGGTTGCGGCAGTGGTAGTGGCCACAATGACCGTGGGTGTGGCCGCAACGACAGTGGCAGCAGGGGGCTGTGAATGTTCAGCAGCCCTGGATGATGGGTTGGTGGGTAGGAGGGGTCCTGGGGAGCGGCTGGGCCCTGCCACACCAGATGGGCCTGCTTGGTTGTCCGTGTCCGAAGAGGAGGACAGATCCTCCAGATCCGTGTGTCCTCGTTGGGGGCTTGTAGGCTGGCTGTGCTGGCTGCTGGCTCCATCCCCAGCATCCAGCAGTTCGTCACCTGTGGAGAGAATGAGATTTGTTATTGTGTTGCACCTGGCGAAGTATGTATTTGTCGTCTGACATTGACAGTTCGTGCAATCTCGTACATGGGTTTCCCGGAGGCGTGTGTGTGGCTGTAGCATCTGTAGTTGTGTGTGCTTGGCAATGGGACTGTGTGCTGTGCACATGTGGCATGGGACGGATTGGCCATGCCGATGGGTGTGTTGCTGTGCCCCTACTTATTGTGACTCTGGTGTATGCGGGCTCCTGGCCCATCCTGGGTCTGGTTTGTACTTTGCTTTTGGGGTTCAAATGGAACGCTCAGGAACGCATATGGCAACATGGGGGCTATGCCCCAGATTCGCATTTGGGAGGGGATATGCTTTTGGGGTTCAAATGGAACGCTTAGGAACGCATATGGCAACATGGGGGCCATGCCCCAGATTCGCATTTGGGAGGGGATATGCTTTTGGGGTTCAAATGGAACGCTTAGGAACGCATATGGCAACATGGGGGCCATGCCCCAGATTCGCATTTGGGATGGAATATGCTTTTGGGGTTCAAATGGAACGCTTAGGAACGCATATGGCAACATGGGGGCCATGCCCCAGATTCGCATTTGGGATGGAATATGCTTTTGGGGTTCAAATGGAACGCTTAGGAACGCATATGGCAACATGGGGGCCATGCCCCAGATTCGCATTTGGGATGGAATATGCTTTTGGGGTTCAAATGGAACGCTTAGGAACGCATATGGCAACATGGGGGCCATGCCCCAGATTCGCATTTGGGAGGGAATATGCTTTTGGGGTACATGCTGTGAGCCATGGGTGCCGAACGTGACATGTGTTGTGGCAGCATGACAGTGCATGGTTTGAGGTGTGTGCATGCTTGACATGGCCTGCATATTTGCTGTCTGTTGTGATTACTGGACATGGCATTGGACGCATCGTTATGAGTGAGTGATGGTTGTGTGCCAGCCAACGTATTGCAGTTGTCCCATCTCCTTGGTGTGCGTGCTGCCCTGTGCCATGTGCATCACTGCAGTGCTCGGGGGGTGTGGCCCATGTTGTGTGTTGTTGCTCACAGTGTGTCGTGCACTTCACTGACTTCTGGCACATGGTTGGTCATGGGCATGTATCTTAGCGTGACTGCTGTATGTGTGGCAGCTGTGCGGATGACATGCCTTTCATGAGACTGGGGCTGACGGATGGGATGGATGGTATGTTGTTTGTGCATGGTGTGTCTGTGTGTTTGATGGGTTCAGTGGTGTTCGTGTGCATTTATGTTGTTCCGCTCTGTTGCGTCTAGTGTTGTTTGTCTTACATAGGCGTAGTTGTGGGGTGTGTGGTTGACAGGCAGTAGGGGCTACATGGACAGGACTTCAATGGTGTTTCGGTTGTGTGTGATGAGTTGCACAGTGGCTGCCGTGTGGGACTATATTCAGTGTGGCTTGTGCATGCAGACGTGGCTCCTTGGGTGTTGCTATGTCTGTGATGGGTCATGTGGGGTGTGAGTCTGTTGTTCATGTCTGTGTGCACATTGTTCACTTGTTCGTGACGGTGGGCGGTGCTGCGTGTTCGTCTGCTACGTGACATGTCCCATGTGTTGGTCGTGTTATGGTCCTCATGCCTCCAGTAATCCAGCCCTGTCCAGTTTCCCACCTGCAAGTTGTTCGTGCGTGCACTGTACTGGCTGCCACATGGCTCTAAGCGGGGGTGCTCCATGTTGCAGGTCTGTGGGGGTGGGAGGGTGTTGTGGGTCGTGGGGGTGGCTGGACACCCACTGACACCGATTGCTGTGGACCGTGATGTCTGCCTTTCGGCTGTCGTTGTGCACTGCGGTGGCTGACACGTGGCTGTGGGGTGTGGGGGATGCTCCTCCTTGCTGTGCTGTGGGACTGGGGCCTGGTGTGTGTTGTACTTGGGCTGTCCACCGTCCCACCCACTGCACTTTGTGTTCCTGCCACTTACCTGTTACTTGTCGGTTAGTGCAGCTGTGGCGGACACATGGGTGTGGTGGGTGCTCGTTGTGGCGCTTCTGGCATATTTGGGGACCTGTTGGTGGTTACGTGGCTGGCTTAGTGTACACATGTCCCCACGCATCTTACAGTTGTTCTGTTTGGGCTGTGTGTGGTAGTGTCTGTTGCATGTGTGTGTGATGTGTTGTGTATTGTGTGCTGGACATGGGGGTGTTTGTCCCTGGGAGCTGTGGCATGGTGGTAGTGCATGTGAGTACATAGCGGTGTGCTGGTATACATTAGTTTGTACTTACCAGCCTCCACTCCCCTGCTAATCCGGCGAGGATCTCCGGATGGATTACGACTCGCACCTTCTCCTCCCACGCTTTGAAGGTCTTAAAGAGCGCGGGATTCCCTCCGCCAGTGACGGCAGCCAGCTCTCTGTTTTTGCCCTCCTTCTTCTTGACCAGGCTCTTTACGTCATTCCAACGTTTGTTAATCTCGACTCTGTTCCTGGGCAGGGTCCCGACTACATTGACCTGGTCTACGATCCGGTTCCACATTCTGTTTCTGGTGGCTAGTGGTGTGTGCTGGACCATGTTCCCATAGATTTGTGGGTACACCTTGATGATCTCGTCGACCATGACCGTCAGCTCCATGGGCGTGAACTTGGGCATTCTTTGTGGTGCCATGATGTTTGTGGTGCTGGTGCGGTGTGTGTTGTGTAATGTGCAGGGGGTTTGTGGTGCCGGTGTTTGGTGGTGGTGGTGGTGGTGGTGGTGGTGGTGTTTGGTGGTGGTGGTGGTGGTGGTGGTAGTGATGTGTGCGTTTCTGTGGTGTGCTGCTGTCCTTGCTGTGTCACTGTGTCCTCTCCTCTCCTCTCTGGTTTGCAATGTAGCAAGGGGTTGTGGTCTGTGGGAGTGCTGCTTTTGTACTCACCTATGTGGGTGTGTCCTCATGGTCTGTTGTTTTCAGGTGTGTTGTGTCTGGTGTTCTGGCCTTTGTATTTTTTGTTTGTCCGGGGGTGTTTTCGGGATGTGTACTGTGCTTGTGTATTTGTGCGTGCCTTGCTGTGTGGACTTGTTGGCCATGTTGTGTGCTATTGGTTTTGTGTGCGGATGGTTTCTGTGCAGGTACGTTGGCGCCATGGCTTCTGCCGTGTCGATTCTCATCGGCGTTGTTTGCGCTGGCGGGCGGTATATTTGAGGTTTTTCCGCGCTCATGTCGGTGCGATCGTAATTTCACGTGCGGTGTGTCGGCCGTGAGGGCGGGCGGTTTTGTGTTGTCGTGCGTGTTTCCGTCCGTGGCGGGCGGTTTGTCTCCGTCTCGGACGTTGGCGGGCGGTATTTTGTGTGCTTTTTCCGCCGATGGCGGTATTTGGTTTGTGTAATCGTAATGGCGTGGTCGGTGTTCAGGCGGTGTGTGCGGGCGGATTTTTGCCGCTTCCATGCCTGGCGGAATTATTTACGCCGGGTATCGTAATGGGCCCCTTAGTATGATCCGCTCGTTCTCTCAGGTTGACTCCCTGGAACAAAAGGACACCCGTTTTCGTTCCCTGACAATGAATGTGTACTCCCAACATAGGGCCCCACCTGGTGTTTCCCCCGGGAATGGGCGGTTTGATCAAGAATTCTTGAATTCTTGCCTTAGAGCAGCAGATCGAGGTAGAAATGCAACCAGAACAGAGATGGACAGGGATGGGTTCTCGCAGTTCAATGTATCGGAATATTATCAATCCTTCCAAGCCCGCAATGTCACCAAAAATAAGCCCATACCCCTGGCAGTGGTAGATGTACTGGCTCCTTTTTGCGTTGAAGGGGCAGGAGACATAGAGGTGGGAGACAGTAGATGCAACACCACTTCTATATTGAGGATGCCCAAAAGTCCGCCCATGATCCCGCCGCCTAATGTTTATTTTGTTTGTGGTGCTCATGGTTATGTGTGGCTCCATGAGGGATGGTCCGGGCGGTGTTACCTTTCCTACCTCCTTCCCACAGTTTATATAGCCCCTCCCAACTACCACAAAACACATCACCTACAGCGTAGAGGTGTCCTAGCCTCTCGGTTCAAGAGGATGATTAGTACAGACCACATAGACCAGACTGACATGACCTTGCAACAGTTTACTGATGCAATGAAAGGCATTCTACCCTTCTGGGGCCCTATGGCCAATAGTCTCAATATTAGACGACTCACCCGGGTGGTAGAGGGGGTTATCAATATGATGGCAGGAATATTGACCAACATTACAGTAGAGCTTCAGGCTACGAGACTTGTTACTCTTCAAAACCGGATGGTTTTAGACGTCATTCTCGCAGATAGGGGTGGAGCTTGTCGCGTCATCGGTAGCAGTTGCTGTGTTTACATCCCTGACCATGCCCCCACTGTATATTCTGCTATACAGAAGCTCCACAAGCTTGCATCTGACATTCACCAAGATAATGGGTCGTGGTCCTTGACAGGGTGGTTCTGGGGTCTGCTGACATCATTGGATTGGAAGATACTACTTGCCCTCATAGTTATCGCAGGTGTCATCTTCACATGTTGCCTACGTATTAATTGCTGTCCAGCATGTTGCACCTATTGTATGAGCAAGCTCACCCCTACCCCTAAATTGACAGGACGTGATACTAAGGCCTCTGCAATGATGATGCAGGATATCCAGGATATCATGCTCATCGATGTAGGTATTTTTGAGTACTAAGTAGATATTGATTCTCATGTGCAGTTTTATTCTTTCTTATAACGTGAAGTGAGCATGCATTCTCTTCCTTCCACTTAGAATTGTAAAGACCCTACCGGATAGCCTAATAAAGCATTTAGCCACCCCTGCTAAAAGGAGGGTCTGTTAGATTTGAAAATCCCATTCCTGCTATGCACTCGTATCATGCTACATTAGGTTAGCAGTGTGTGGCCAAATATACGCCATTTGTATTCATATTATGCAACCCACTGAGTTATCCCTGCAACGTGCAAACTTTCCTGTAGTTAGCCAGTGTGACTTATTTTGTATTTCGTAATCCCTGTTGAGCCGCTTAGGTCGTGTCTGACTTAGGCCTCATCATTCATATTGCTTGCCTCAGCAGTACACTGTATTTCGTTATTATTTTCTGTTCTGTTCAAGGCTGTTTTCCGACTTACTAATGAAAAGGCCATTCTGCCCTCACATACCTATCCAAGTGTGTAGTTCTGCTCCCAAGTTGGGAGACGCTGAGACTCAGCGCGGTGACTTCGAATCACAGATAGCATGTACCCATCTGGCGGGTGGTAGCCCATCCTCCTGTGCCTTCTTTGTTCATGTTCGAATCAGGCCGGTAACTTTCCACTCTGGGCGTGGTTGGAGGCTTCTTGGGAAGAATGATTACTCACAGCAGACTGTTGGGGGGTCAGTCCCAAGGCAGACATCTTAGGGTGCAGGTCAGATTGGACTCCTCTGCAAAGTATTACTAATAAAGGTATGTTTGTATTCTCTACTGTCTGACCGACTCTTCATTTCTTGGGAAGGCCTAGCAGGTGGTGTAAGTAATCCGGGTGGCTTCCTTCAGTACTGGTAGTGGTGGTGGTGGTGCAGGTACTGGTAGTGGTGGGGGTACTGGTAGTAGTGGTGGTGGTGGTGGTACTGGTGGTGGTGGTACTGGTACTTGTACTGGTGGTACTAGTACTTGTGGTACTGTACAGTTGGCACTGTTACTGGTGGTAGTGGTACTGGTGGTACTGGTACTGGTGGTGGAGGTATTGATGCTGCTAGTGGTGGTCTTGGTGGTGGTACTGGTAGCATTGGTGGTGGTACTGGTACTGGTGGTATTGATGGTGGTACTGGTGGTATTGGTGGTGGTACTGGTACTGTGGTATTGGTGGTACTGGTGGTATTGGTGGTGGTGGTATTGGTGGTGGTACTGGTACTGGTGGTACTGGTGGTACTGGTGATACTGGTACTGGTACTAGTGGTACTGGTACTGGTGGTACTGGTGGTGGTGGTGGTAGTGGTGGTGGTGGTGGTACTGGTGGTACTGGTGGTGGTGGTACGGGTGGTACTGGTGGTCGTGGTGGTCGTACTGGTGGTGGTACTGGTGGTGGTGGTGCTGATGGTGGTGGTACTGGTGGTGGTGGTACTGGTGGTGGTGGTGGTGGTAATGGTAGTGGTGGTGGTACTGGAAGTGGTAGTGGTGTTGGTGGTGGTAGTACTGGTAGTGGTGGTACTGGTAGTAGTGGTAGTGGTGGTGGCACTGGTAGTGGTGGTGGTGGTGCTGGTACTGGTAGTGGTGGTGGTAATGGTAGTGGTTTGGTACTGGTAGTGGTTTTACTGGTAGTGGTGGTGATACTGGTAGTGGTGGTACAGGTGGTGATGGTACTGGTTCTTGTACTGGTGGTAGTGGTACTGGTGGTAAAGGTACTGGTGTACTGGTGGTACTGGTACTGGTGGTACTGGTACTGGTGGTGGTGGTATTGGTGGTGGTGGTGGTGGTATTGGTGGTGGTGGTATTGGTGGTCTTGGTGGTGGTACTGGTGACATTGGTGGTGGTACTGGTACTGGTGGTGGTGGTGGTACTGGTACTGGTGGTGGCAATTGTACTGGTGGTGGTGGTGGTACTGGTGGTAGTGGTATTGGTGGTACTGGTGGTGGTACTGGTGGTGGTGGTGATGGTACTGGTAGTGGTGGTGGTACTGGTAGTGGTAGTAGTGATGGTGGTACTGGTGGTGGTGGTACTGGTAGTGGTGGTACTGGTAGTGGTGGTGATACTGGTAGTGGTGGTGGTGGTGCTGGTACTGGTAGTGGTGGTGGTACTGGTAGTGGTGGTACTGGTGGTACTGGTAGTGGTGGTACTGGTAGTGGTGGTGATACTGGTACTGGTGGTACTGGTGGTGGTGGTACTGGTACTTCTACTGGTGGTACTAGTACTTGTGGTACTGTACAGTTGGCACTAGTACTGGTGGTAGTGGTACTGGTGGTACTGGTACTGGTGTACTGGTGGTTCTGGTACTGGTGGTACTGGTACTGGTGGTATTGGTGGTGGTGGTATTGGTGGTGGTAGTGGTGGTCTTGGTGGTGGTACTGGTGGCATTGGTGGTGGTACTGGTGGTATTGGCAGTGGTACTGGTACTGAGGTATTGGTGGTACTGGTGGTGGTTCTGGTGGTATTGGTGGTGGTGGTATTGGTGGTGGTACTGGTGGTACTGGTACTGGTGGTAGTGGTACTGGTGGTTCTGGTACTGGTGGTACTGGTGGTGGTGGTACTGGGGGTACTGGTACTGGGGGTGGTAATGGTACTGGTGGTGGTGGTGGTACTGGTGGTGGTGGTAGTGGTATTGGTGGTACTGGTGGTGGTGGTACTGGTGGTGGTACTGGTGGTGGTGGTACTGATGGTGGAGGTGGTACTGGTGGTGGTGAAGGTGGTACTGGTGGTGGTACTGGTTGTGGTATTGGTGGTGGTGGTGGTACAGGTGGTACTGGTGGTGGTGGTACTGTTGGTGGTGGTGGTGTCGGTGGTGGTACTGGTGGTGGTGGTACTGGTGGTGGTGGTGGTAGTGGTGGTGGTATTTGTGGTACTGCTGGTGGTTTTACTGGTGGTACTTGTGGTGGTGGTACTGGTGGTGGTGGTAGTACTGGTGGTGGTGGTAGTGGTGGTGGTGGTACTGGTGGGGGTACTGGTGGTGGTGGTATTGGTGGTGGTACTGGTGTTGGTGGTGATGGTGATGGTACTGGTGGTGGTGGTGCCACTGACGGTGGTACTGGTGGTACTGGTGGTGGCATTGGCGGTGGTACTGGTGGTACTGGTAGTAGTTGTACTGGTGGTGGTGGTACTGGTGGTGGTGGTACTGGTGGTACCAGTGGTGGTAGTAGTACTGGTGGTGGTGCTACTGGTGGTGGTGGTGGTGGTACTGGTGGTGGTACTGGTGGTGGTGCTTGTACTGTTACTGGTGGTGTTACTGGTACTGGTGGTGGCGGTACTGGTGGTGGTACTGGTGGTGGTGGTACTGGCGGTGGTACTGATGGTGGTACTAGTGGTGGTACTGGTGGTGGTAGTTGTGGTGGTGGGGGTGGTACTGGTGGTGGTACTGGTGGTACTGGTAGTGGTGGTGGTACTGGTGGTGGTGGTGGTACTGGTGGTACTGGTAGTGGTGGTACTGGTTGTACTGGTGGTGGTGGTACTGGTGGTGGTACTGGTGGTGGTGGTACTGGTGGTGGTACTGGTGGTGGTGGTACTGGTGGTACTGTTGGTGGTGGTGGTACTGGTGGTACTGGTGGGGGTGGTGGTACTCGTGGTGGTGGTACTGGTAGTGGTGGTAGTGGTACTGGTGGTGGTGGTGGTGGTAGTGGTACTGGTGGTGGTACTGGTGGTGGTACTGGTGGTGGTGGTAGTGGTATTGGTGGTACTCGTGGTGGTGCTGGTGGTGGTGGTACTGGTGGTAGTACTGGTGTTGGTGGTACTGATGGTGGTGGTGGTACTGGTGGCACTGGTGGTGGTAGTGGTGGTGGTACTGGTGGTGGTACTGGTGGTACTGGTGGTGGTGGTAGTACTGGTGGTGCTACTGGTGGTGGTGGTTGTGGTACTAGTGGTGGTGGTGGTGGTACTGGTGGTGATAGTTGTGGTGGTGGTGGTGGTACTGGTGGTGGTGGTGGTAATGGTGGTGGTGGTGGTACAGGTGGTACTGGTGGTGGTGGTACTGGTGGTACTGGTGGTGGTGGTAGGTTTCAAATTCCCATCCCTGCAATGCACTCTTCTCACGTTATATTAGGTTAGCAATGTGTTGCTAATTAGATGCCATTTGTATTCACGTTATTCAACCCACTGAGTTATCCCCGTAATGTGCAGGCTTCAAGTTAGCGAGTGTGACTCCATCTTGCATTTCGTAATCCTTATTAGGCTGCTTAGACTTTGCCTGAATTAGGCCTCATTGCTCGTATTGCTTGCCTCAGCAGAACACTGTATTTCGTTATTATTTTTTCTTTCTGTTCAAGGCTGTTTCTCGACTTGCTAATGAATAGGCCGTTCTGCCCTCGCATACTTATCCGAATGTGTAGTTTCTGCTCCCACGTTAGGAGATGCTGAGACCCAGCACTGTGGCCTTGGATTCCTGATAAAATGTACACATCTGGCAGGTGTTAGCTCATCCGACTGTGCCTCCTTGTCCATGATCGGCCCAAGCCGGTAGTTTTCCATTATGGGATTGGTTGGTGGCTTCTCGAGAGGAATGATTACTCAGTGTGAGCTGTTGGGGGGTCAGTCCCTCGGCAGACATCTTCGGGTGCAGGTCATGATGGACTCCTCTGCAGAGCATTACTAATAAATGTAAGTTTGTATTCTCTACTGTCTGACCGACTCTTCGTTCCTGGGAAGGCATAGCAGGTGGTTGTGAGAAAACCCGAGTGGCCCTAGAGGGCCACTTCCATCAGTTGGCGCCCGAACAGGGACCCCGCAAGGTGATCCGACTCGCCCGTAAACGGGTTGTAGGGTCGGCGTGCGTTTGGTTGGTCGGGCGAATCGGGGTACCCCACAAAAGACCGAGCTTGGTTCACGCAGCTGCCCCGCCCGGCTGATCGGTGCGCCCCCTCGTCTAGTGGTCACCGGCTGGGGTCCTGAGAAGGCGAAACGTTGGAGTTGACCGTTTGGTCCGAAGAGTCGGCAGTGGAGAATAACTTGACTCGACCTGTGTGCACCAGGTGAGTGATTTGATTCTTGGAAAAATGGCGCCATTCTTGGACGGCACGAGTCTGCGGGCTGTGTCTTGATACAGTCTCTGGACTGTCTTGTTTGCAGTTTTTGAACTGCCTTGTTGAACGACACGAGTCGATGGGCTGTGTCTTGGTACGGTCTCCGGACTGTCTTGTCTTGAACTTGGTGGGTTTGCGGACCCTTGAAAAGGCATAGAGTGTTTGCGAGCAGCCTACCGGACCAACTGGAAATTTGGCCCGCGCTTGAAAAGGTCCGGGACTGCCCGCGAACAATCTGCCAGACCAACTGGTAATTTGGTTAATGCTTGAAAAGGTCTGGGGCTGGAGCCTGTCTTCTTAAATTTGATACAGTCCCTGGTCTGTAGGGAGTGGTCCCTGTACCGTTTTTGTTTGATCTTGTCTTAGTTTGCCGATTGTTGGTGTTATACTCGTCCGTTAGGGACAGTGCATGTGTCCTATATTAAGATGCCTTGTTTCAGCAAATTGAGGTGTTTTAGATGTCGATGTTGTTCTACTGATGCTCGATTGGAAGAGAGCCAGCCTGCACCTCTGGAGGGTTCTCCAAATTTCGACGCATACGTTAAACATGGTATTGGCCCTGTTATGTTTAGCACATTGTGGCATAAATATACAAGGAACTTTAAACAATGTGGACGACCCCACTATGTATCTATAATGTTATCACTGTATGTGGTATGAACATGGACCCATTAGGTATGTTTAAAAGACTCCTCACACACCAACCTAGTTGGTGTCATGCTTCATCATTGGGGTCCCAACCGGGCGGCCGAATGCTGCCCGGTTGTGCTACGACGCCTGATTACAGCGGAGCTGGTGTGGTGCAATTATGTGATGTGAAGTGAAATACTATAGTTAAAAATATCTCTGAGAATCCTTGCCCTTAGTTTTAATTTTGGCGGCTCAGGATATGATTAAAAACAATGTGTATAGTACAACTAATTTGGACTTATTACCGTAAGTTGACTATGTGTGACGGTCTACATGTTTCAGCCCGTAAAACAAGTGTGAGGGCTTTCTTCAGGACCAAGTGAGTGAAAGGTGAGTGGCAAAAGGTAAAATATGCCACGTGAAACCTAAGTGGTACCTACACACGCGCTAAGGTGTGTGGTGTAAGCGTCGGTGTACTTACTGACACTTGAAAAATACACTATTATGGATTTTAAGCAGTTTATCGAGGCTCAGGAGGGTAAGGTACTCATCCAGGATACCAATTTGGTCTTGGCGAGTCCTCCGCTGCAAACCTATGTCAGTCCCCCATAGTCCCGGCTATAGGGACATTGCTGAGTTACAGTGGCCGCTTGCTGGCTCATTTGATGAACAGAAATTGAATTACTTGCAGGACAAGTTGTTCGCTAGAAGGAGCAGGCAGTCGATGTTTGATTCTCTCAGAGTGTGGCAGAAGGAAGAAAAGCAGCGGCGTATGGGAGCAGAGAAAGAGGCCTGGAAGAGGCAAATGCAAACTATAACACAGAAAGCAGTAGCCTATGAAAGAGGAAAGATAGAGCAGGGTATAGAATGCGCAGATAGAAAGTTCTGGTTACAGACAGAGAAATGTTATGTTACTAGAGAGGAAGGTGATGATTTCATAGAAGAGCTATTAGATTCTCGCCCTCCTCCTCCTTATGCCCCTGAACGGATATACCCGATAGTCCCGACATCTCAGTCCTTGGCCTCTAGTGCCGCCCCTTCCAGCGTTCCTGTTTCTGGAGCTACCGCTTCAGCCCCGGCCCCTCTTGCTTCTCTTCTACTCGCACCAGTCACTGTGGCGGGTGCTGTTAGCTCCCCCGCCCAGTCTATTAGTTCTTTGTCAACTGCTACTCCCCCTTTCACCCCTACCACTCTGTCTCCCTACATGATGGTACCTGTCTCTGCGTCTGCTCCTTCCCCCGTGAGTGTGACACCCCAGGCCCAGTTGAATGTCGAAACTCCTGCACGTGGAGTACATGATGTGAACTGGACAGCAGCGCAAAACTGAATGGATAAAGTATTGGTGCGTTCTGCTGTGGCTGATGAGGAAAAGCAAATAGTGGCCAATCAAGCAGCTCAGTGGGCTCGGAATCCGATCTATAGTGTGGAGGATGTGTAGAGTGTGATGAAAGATTACGAGCCATTTATACAGCAGCATGCCCTTAAGCATATGTCAGCGATGCTGATAGGGTTGTGGGAACAGTGTTTTCAAGGTGTAGCTCCGCAAATAACATATGGCATACGGGATAGGGTATACGCTGCAGGTATGGCTCCCAATGAGGTTTTTAGCAATATAACGACACTAGTGGGTTACCGAGGCAGATTGCACCAGAAGGTTCCGACGATGGGGACGCAGCATTCCATGAGGGAAGTTCATCCCATTTACCACCCTGAAATTCCAGAATTGCGTGATTCCACTGATGCTGTGATTAGGCCGCGGGTCGACGCTCGGTTTCAGGAACAGTGGATCTATACTCCCTGGAAGAGGAGTGAGGTCCTATATTTAAAGGGCCAGCTGCCGGACCCCCGGAAAAACCCTACTGCATATTATAAAGAATTGACGAAGGCAGCCTCCTCCACAGTAATGAAGCTAGCTGACATAGAGTTGTTTTTCGGTCTATTGGTACCGGTGGATATATGGAGGCAGCTTCATACACAGGATCATGCACTGGAGTTGGGGGGCATGTGGGATGAGATCAGGGCTTGGAATAAGGAGCGTAAGCCTGGCGACAAGCCAAAAGCGGAGCTCCTCGCTTTGCCAGGGCGTATTATAACATACATACACTCACTTATCCCACCAAAGAAAGTGGACTGGGATAAATTGACTGCATGTCGCCAGAAGAAGGATGAAAGTGTGTCAGATTTCTTTACCAGATTTGAAGGGGTGTTTTTAGATTTTAGTGGTCAGGACCTGTCCCAGGAGGGTGGTGTTCGTTTATTTGTCAACAGATTTGTCACTAACTTGCTTCCCGAGATTGCAACACGGTTGCAGTCTTCGGAAAGTACTTGGACGACATGAACCCCGTCAGTGATATTGAGTATGGCACAATACTATGAACATAGAGAGAATGAGGACAAGGAAAGGGTAGAGAAAAAGTCGAAGGATTTGAAGACGAGGGTATTGATGCAGCAAGTTGCGAGGGAAAGTGGACGAGGTAGAGGTTCGGGTTCGGCCCAACGGCTGCCCCGGTCTGGCAGGGGTGGTGCTTCAAGCACGCCCCTCAGGCTCAATCAATGTGCGTACTGCAAGCAGGAGGGAAATTGGCGGAACGAGTGTCTGAAGTTGATACAGAAAGGTGAGGCCCCGAGAGGTCGGGGTTTCTGAGGGCGCGGACGAGGAACAGGAGGTAGAGGGGGGATGCAGTTGGAGGATACATCACACAATAGGCAGAGCGGGAATTATTTTGGTGAACCCGAGGGCGACAGTACTATCATGACGACTATGACATGGACAAAGTAACAGGGTTGTCTCACAGCTAGGACAGCCGAGGACAGGGCGAGGGACCAGTTCCTGTGCCTGTAGATCAGCACGGACCTTATGTCACCACTGATTTACAGGGTACTACTGAAAGGTTTTTAGTTAATACAGGGGCTATGAATAGCTCCGTTTCCCGTTCACTGGTCCCGGGGGCAGCTCTGTCTGGCCAAAACAATGTGTCGGAAGGTTTCTCAGGGGTACCGGTCATTAGCCCCATTTCTAAGCCTCTTGCTTTGACTATTGGCCCCTTTACGGTCGTTTCACCATTTTTACTGACGTCCAATTGTGGGGAAAATTTGTTAGGACTCGATTTGTTAAAAAGGTTGCAAGCGACAATTTTTTGTTCCCCAGATGGTGTTTACATGACTGTTGGACCGCAGGTAGCCCGTTCAAAACAGTGCTTTGCAAAGGATGCCCCCCTTCCCGCTGAGTTCAAAGATGTGCCGCATACGTTATGGGCTACAGGAGACACGGATGCGGGATTACTCCAGATCCCACCAGTATCTATCCAGATCAGAGATAATGCTAAAGTGCCACATATTCCCCAGTACAAGATATCCCAGGCAGGAGAAAAGGCCTTATTGCAAATAATACAGGATTTGATTGAGTCTGGTGTGGTTGAGGAGACAGCAGCGAATGTGTGTAACAGCCCTATTCTTCCTATACTTAAAAAGGCACCTTTGGATTCTTCTGATGCTCACCCTGATGGTTACCGCTTTGTCATAGACCTTAGAGAGGTGAACAAGATCGTGGTCCCCCAGTATCCTGTAGTCCCAGACATCACCGCGATTTTCAGAATGATTCCCCATCTGAAATTTTTTTCTCAGTCATCGATTATAAAATGCTTTCTTCAGCATACCGATCCATACAGATAGCAGATATCTGTTTGGATTCACAATAGCCGGTCGGAGCTTTAGATTCTGCCGTGCTCCACAAGGCTATACTGAAACTCCTAGTATTTATAGCCAAGCCTTGAAAGCTCAATTGGATTCTTTGGAGCTCCCCCCTGGTAATGTGCTGTTGCAGTATGTTGACGACCTCCTTGTGGCTTCGGACGATGAGGATGTTTGCAAAGACGCCACAGTTAAATTATTGTTGCATCTGGCGCATCATGGACACAAGGTGTCGCTTTCCAAATTTCAATATTGTCGACAGGAGGTCACCTATTTAGGTCACCTACTGTCGAAGGAGGGTCGCAGACTAACACCTGAACGCATAGCTGCCATTACTAACATGTCTGTCCCTAAAACCCAACGCGAGGTACGCACGTTTATTGGGATAACATCGTATTGTCGGCATTGGATCCCTAACTATTCCCTACTAACAAAACCCCTTCTTTACCTGACCACCAAAGATGTGCATGAACCCCTGCCTTGGACATCTGCATGCCAGCAAGCTTTTGAGCAATTAAAGACTGCGCTTTTCTCTGCTCCTGTGCTTGGTACTCCTGATTACCAGAAGCCTTTTGTGCTTTATGTGCATGAGGTGGACGGTTGGGCGCTTTCTGTTCTAACACAGGGTTTCGGTGATAAGCAGAGACCCTGCGCCTATTTCTCTGCATGCTTGATAATGTCGCCAGAGCGCTCCCGAGCTATCTGAAAGTCGCTGCGGCGGTGGCGGTTTCCATCAGGCAATCAGCAGGGCTCGTCCTTGATACTGCTCTCACAGTAATGGTACCCCATGCTGTGGATACGCTATTGAATAAGACAAAGACGCAGCATCTTACTAGTGCGCGTCTAACTGGCTATGAATTGACTCTGTTTGCGCTGCACATTACCATCAAAAGATGTGCTACTCTGAACCCAGCCACGTTACTACACCTCCCTTCGGAAGAAAAGGACAATGATGTCCATAATTGTTTATTTTGGACGGAGGAAGAAACGAAGGGATGGATAGACCTGACTGACGTTCCCTTATCTGACCCCCAAGGGGAACTATATGTCGATGGCTCTTGTTTCAAATTACCAGATGGCACCACCACTGCAGCCTATGCAATTACAACGTTACACACTGTAGTTGAGACATCCCGTATCCCACACCAATCGGCCCAAGCTGCAGAGTTGGTTGCCCTCCTCAGGGCTTGTGAGTTGAGTGAGGGACTGGCTGTTAACATCTACACCGACAGCCAGTACGCCTTTGGGGTGGCCCATAATTTTGGCTGCCTCTGGGCAGAGAGAGGGTGCTTGACTTCCCACGCACTGCAGATTCAGAACGGCCATTGATACATTGATTGCTGTCCGCACTGACACTTCCCAGTAAGTTAGCAATAGTGAAATGTAGAGCTCATAAGGCTATTACAGATGATGTTGGGAGGGGAAATGCTATCGCAGACCAGACAGCTAAGGAGACAGCTCGATCAAAGATGACAAAGATGTTGGTGGCAGGTCCCGCTAGGTGGGTCCCAGACAATGGAATGTTCGAGGACACATTGGAGAATGTCAGGGAAATCCAGGGTGAGGCGACTCTAGATGAATTAGCAATGTGGGAGGAGAGCACAGGTCGCTTGGGTGAGGATGCGTGTTGGACTGACTTGTCTAGGAAGCAGCGATGGTTGCTGCCTAATTCATATGTGCTCCATGTTGTTACCGTGGTCCATGGCCCGGTGCACATTAGTGCCAAAGGAATATGCAAGTTACTGGACCCAGTATGGTAGAATGATAATATCACTAAGGTAGCCATGCACCTAGTGAAGCATTGCATCATTTGTCTGAAGCATAACCCTGGGAAAGGTACCCCTACACCCGCTGGTAACTTTGCACCGCCTTCTTTCCCTTTCGAGGATCTCCATATGGATTTCATCGAAATGGAACAAGTTAATAACCTAAAGTATGTGCTAGTAGTGATCTGCGCATTCAGTAAATGGATTGAGGCTTACCCCACTAAGGAGAATACAGCTATGGCAACGGCGAAGGCACTTCTAAAAGAATACTTACCGCGCTATGGGTTGCCACGTGTCATCTGGAGTGACAACGGAAGTCACTTCAATGCAAAAGTCATTGAATTGGTGTGCACAGGTTTGCATATTAAGCAGAAGTTTCACGCAGCGAACCACCCCCAGTCAGCAGGCCTGGTTGAGAAGTACAATGGTAATCTCAAACTGAAGCTAGAAAATATTCAAGAAAGCACAGGACTGCGATGGCCAGATGTGTTACCCTTGGCTTTATTATCTACTAGAGCGACAGCGCATTCTAGAACAGGATTGCCCCCATATGAGGTGGTTTTCGGACGCCCTGCTAACGTCTGGGGCGTCCCGAGACCCAAGCGCTTTTCCAAGATAGAGCACCCACTGCTTGTAGACTATCTGTATCAGTTGTCTAAAGATCTTCGTTCTCTTCACCAACAGATACAAGCCACGCTGCAGCCAGTACCAGAGGGGCCCGGGCATCAGATACAGCCCGGGGATTTTGTCCTTATCCGAAACTTTCAGCGGAAAAGCTGTTTGGAGCTGAGGTGGAAGGGGCCTCTCCTCGTCCTGCTTGCCACCCATACAGCAGTCAAAGTAGACGGCAGGAAACACTGGATCCACAGATCCCACGTTAAACAGATACCTCTACCGCTCCCGTACGACCGTTGGGTCAACGAAGGCATCGGTGATCAGGAGTGTGAGAAGGTGCCACACTTCGTTCCCTTCTCTGACGCCCGGGTGAGGTGGGCGCAGACGGATGAAGAAAGTGATGCAGTTCTGTCCGAGGCGATCCCACCAGAGATAAGGGCCACCCCGGATAACACAGTTTCTAATACACCGGAATCTGAGTCTCGATGCCCCTTTTTATTGATGAAACAGTGCCTGGAATAACGAAATATAATATGAGGCCCCGAAAGAAGGACGGTGCACCAGCCGAACAGTCTAGGAGTTAGGGAAGGACTTGAGCTTAGGCCGCAGGTGCTGTGCCTAAGGTGCCTGTATTAGACTAGGGTGAACAACACTGGTGCACTGCCCTGGACAATGGACAGAATAGTTGAGGGCATTTGTCCAAGAGGGAGGTTGCCCTATCCTGAAAGAAGAAGGATTTGTTTTTTCTACAAGGGCTGCGATTGCGCAGCTCCTCCGTGGGAGGGCTTCATTAGCACCATCGTTGATGAACAATAGGAGCCTACCGGCGAGGCTCTAAATGGACGCTGGGTGACTTGTGTCCTCTGGTACTGTTGTTGCACTAGTGGCTCTAGCCCGTGAATTTTTCTTTCCCTTGTGGCACCTATAAGTTGCCCGTGAAGTTTTCTAAATGTATCCCTTTGGTCGTCCTATCCCTGATGAGGAGCAGCCCTTTGCGGCTCCGTGTCCCACTCCAGATGGTCCTGTTTGGTCCTCTTGGTCCACTTAGAGTAAAATAGCATTTGTTGTAATAATTTTGCTTTCCTTGCTAGTCGTATTTGGTGTGGTCTGGTACTTAGAGGAACAACATCCTGTGCACACCTTGATAGGGACTACCCCGGTTCCAGCAGAGCACTCGTTTGTCACATTGGTCCCACATAAGGAGAGACATAGACAGACTAATGCACAAAATGCTTTTGTTCAGATGCTTCATCAGGTACACAGTACTACTAATGCCATGAATTGCTGGGTGTGTGGGCTACTTCCCTCAGTTATGCATAAAAATGATTTGCTAGTGTCATTGCCCCTGTCATATTTGGGTAGCTGTGAAGCCTGGTTCCAACTGCTCTCTATGGTATACATGCATTATCATGCTGACGCTATGAAAATGGTACAGGCTGACTACGAAGCAGTACTGGAGTATATAGTGGTGCACCAGGGATATACACCTGGGGCAGATGGCAAGCAGGGTACGCTGCACCCAGATGCTTGTATGAATGTTTTCAAAGTTAACGAAAATGTCCCTTGGTTACAAAATGAAATGCTGGATTGCCAAGGATTTAATGTCACTGAATATTTTAAATGTTTCCAGGAACGCAATATCACTGAATACAAAGCCATGCTTGTCCCTGTGATCAATGCAACAGGTAGTTTCTGTGTTGAAGGAACAGGGAACATTTCAGTAGGACTGAGTCATTGTAACTATACATACCGATTAAACACTACTAGCATCCCACCTTTGCTCACACCTCCGAGTGTATACTTCATCTGTGGGGAACAAGCTTATATATGGCTTCAGAGGGGATGGTCTGGCCGGTGTTATGTTTCCTTTCTCTTATCTCTCGTTTACATTGCATCGTCCAATTACCACAAGGATCATAAGCTACAACGTAGGGATCTCCAGGTACATCGAGTTAAGAGAGTTGTCAATCCAGACGATATTGACTAGACAGATACATCCTTGCAGCAATTTACTGACATAATGAAGGGCATTCTGCCCTTCTGGCATCCCATGTTCAATAGTCGTAATATTCGCCGCCTTGCTAGAGTAGTTGAGGGAGTTATTAACACTACTGCTGGTATACTGACTAATATTACAGTCGAGCTTCAGGCCACAAGGCTCGTTTCTCTTCAAAATTGGATGGTTTTAGACGTCATCCTGGCTGATAGGGGTGGAGCCTGTCGCATCATGTGCAGCAGCTGCTGTGTGTACATTCCTGATAGTGCCCCTACTGTGTATTCCGCAATACAGAAATTACACAGACTTGCCTCAGATATCCATCAGGATAATGGTTCATGGTCTCTCACAGGGTGGCTCTGGGGTCTACTGACATCATGTGGTTGGAAGATATTACTTGTCTTAGTAGCCATTGCAGGAGTCATCTTCACCTGTTGCTTATGCATAAACTGTCTCACAGCCTGTTGCACCTATTGTATGAGTAAACTTACCCCTACCCCCGCATTGCCAAGATGGGATAACAAGATTTCTGCTATGATGATGCAGGAAATTCAGGACATGATGCTCAAGGACAAGGGCATCTTCGAGTATTAGGCGATTTCAATGCTCATGCGTTGCTTTTTTCCCCCTTGTAGCATGTGTGACTATGCAGTTTCCTTCTCCCCTTAGAATTGTAAAGACCCTACCGGATAGCGAATAAAGCATTTAGCCACCCATGCTAAAAGGAGGGTCTGTTAGGTTTCAAATTCCCATCACTGCAACGCACTCATCTCACGTTATATTAGGTTAGCAATGTGTGGCTAAATAGATGCCATTTGTATTCACGTTATGCTACCCACTGAGTTATCCCCGTAATGTGCAGGCTTCAAGTTAGCGAGTGTGACTCCATCTTGCATTTCGTAATCCTTATTAGGCTGCTTAAACTGTGCCTGAGTTAGGCCACATTGCTCGTATTGCTTGCCTCAGCAGAACACTGTATTTCGTTATTATTTTTTCTTTCTGTTCAAGGCTGTTTCTCAACTTGCTAATGAATAGGCCGTTCTGCCCTCACATACTTATCCAAATGTGTAGTTTCTGCTCCCACGTTAGGAGATGCTGAGACCCAGCACTGTGGCCTTGGATTCCTAATAAAATGTACCCATCTGACAGGTGTTAGCTCATCCTACTGTGCCTCTTTGTTCATGATCTGCCCAAGCCGGTAGTTTTCCATTATGGGCGTGGTTGGGGGCTTCTCGAGAAGAATGATTACTCAGTGTGAGCTGTTGGGGGGTCAGTCCCTCAGCAGACATCTTAGGGTGCAGGTCATGATGGCCTCCTCTGCAGAGCATTACTAATAAATGTAAGTTTGTATTTTCTACTGTCAGACCGACTCTTCATTCTTGGGAAGGAATAGCAGGTGGTTGTGAGAAAACCCGAGTGGCCCTAGAGGGCCACTTCCTTCAGTGGTGGTACTGGTGGTGGTGGTGGTACTGGCGGTGGTACTGGTGGCGGAGGTGGTACTGGTGGCGGTGGTGGAACTGGTACAGGTGGTGGTACTGGTACTGGTACTGATGGTGGTGTACAGGTAGTGGTACTGGTGGTGGTACTGGTACTGGTGGTTGGTACTGGTACAGGTGGTGGTGGTACTGGTCGTGGTGCTGGTGATGTTACTGGTGGTGTTAGTACTGGTGGTGGTAGTACTGGTGGTGGTGGTACTGGTACTGGTGGTGGTACTGGTGGTGGTGGAACTGGTACTGGTGGTGGTGGAACTTGTGGTGGTACTGGTGGTACTGGTGGTGGTACTGGTGGTAGTACTGGTGGCACTAGTGGTGGTGGTACTGGTACTGTTGGTACTGGTGGTATTAGTGGTGGTACTGGTGTTGGTACTGGTGGTGGTGGTGGTACTGGTACTGGTGGCACTGGTGGTGGTTATGGTGCTACTGGTGGTGGTGGTACTGGTGGTGGTGATACTGGTGGTACTGGTGGTGATACTGGTGATACTGGTGGTGGTGGTGGTACTGGTGGTGGTGGTGGTACTGGTGGTGACGGTGGTGGTGGTACTGGTGGTATTGGTGATGGTGGTGGTACTGGTGGTGGTGGTACTGGTGGTGGTGGTACTGGTGGTGGTGGTGGTACTGGTGGTACTGGTACTGGTGGTACTGGTGGTACTGGTGCTGGTGGTGGTGGTGGTGGTGGTACTGGTGGTGGTGGTACTGGTGGTGGTACTGGTGGTGGTGGTGGTACTGGTGGGTGTGGTACTGGTAGTGTTGGTACTGGTGGTACTGGTACTGGTGGTGGTGGTGGTAGTGGTACTGGTGGTGGTACTGGTGGTGCTGATGGTGGTGGGGATACTGGTGGCAGTGGTGGTGGTAGTGGTGGTGGTGGTGGTACTGGTGGTGGTACTGGTGGTACTGGTGGTGGTGGTGGTGGTACTGGTGGTAATGGTGGTGGTGGTGGTACTAGTGGTGGTGGTGGTACTGGTGGTGGTAGTTGTGGTGGTGGTACTGGTGTTACTGGTGGTGAGAGTGGTACTGGTGGTGGTGCTGGTGGTACTGGTTATACTGCTAGTGGTGGTACTGGTGGTACTGGTGGTGGTGGTACTGGTGGTAGTGGTGATACTGGTACTGGTGGTCATAATGGTACTGGTGGTGGTGGTATTGGTGGTGGTACTGGTGGTTGTACTGGTACTGGTGGTGGTACTGGTACAGGTGGTGGTACTGGTACTGGTGGTGGTGGTAGGGGTACTGGTGGTGGTAGTGGTGGTGGTACTAGTGGTAATGGTGGTGGTGGTGGTACTGGTACTGGTGATACTGGTGGTGGTGGTACTGGTGGTGGTACCGGTGGTGGTACTGGTACTGGTGGTACTGGCACTGGTGGTACTGGTGGTGGTGGTACTGGTGGTACTGGTGGTGGTGGTACTGGTGATAGTACTGCTGGTACTGGTGGTGGTGGTGGTATTGGTGGTGGTTGTTCTGGAAGTGGTGGTGGTAATGGTGGTGGTGGTACTGGTGATGGTATTGGTGGCGGTGTTGGAGGTACTGGTGGTACTGGTGGTGGTATTGGTGGTGGTACTGGTGGTAGTAATAGTGGTACTGGTACTGGTGATGGTACTGGTGGTGGTGGTACTGGTGGTGGTGGTACTAGTGCTGGTGGTACTGGTGGTGGTGGTACTGGTGGTACTGGTGGTGGTACTGGTGGTACTGGCAGTGGTGGTGATACTGGTGGTGGTGGTGGTACTGGTGGTGATGGTACTGGTGGTGGTGGTGGCGGTACTGGTGGTGGTGGTACTGGTGGTGGTGGTAGTAGTGGTAGTGGTGGTGGTAGTGGTGGTGGTACTGGTGGTGGTACTGGTGGTGGTACTGGTACTGGTGGTGGTACTGGTACAGGTGGTGGTGGTACTGGTGGTGGTGGTACTGGTGGTGGTGCTGGTGATGTTACTGGTGGTGTTAGTACTGGTGGTGGTAGAACTGGTGGTGGTGGTGGTGGTACTGGTACTGGTGGTGGTGGTACTGGTACTGGTGGTGTGGTGGTACTTGTGGTGGTACTGGTGGTAGTGGTGGTGGTACTGGTGGTACTAGTGGTGGTGGTGGTACTGGTACTGTTGGTACTGGTGGTGATGGTACTGGTGGTGATACTGGTGTTGGTACTGGTGGTATTGGTGGTGGTTGTACTGGTGGTGGTGGTGGTAATGGTGGTGGTGGTACTGGTGATGGTATTGGTGGCGGTGTTGGAGGTACTGGTGGTACTGGTGGTGGTATTGGTGGTGGTACTGGTGGTAGTAATAGTGGTACTGGTACTGGTGATGGTACTGGTGGTGGTGGTACTGGTGGTGGTGGTACTAGTGCTGGTGGTACTGGTGGTGGTGGTACTGGTGGTACTGGTGGTGGTACTGGTGGTACTGGTGATACTGGCGGTGGTGGTGATACTGGTGGTGGTGGTACTGGTGGTGATGGTACTGGTGGTGGTGGTGGTACTGGTAGTGATGGTACTGGTGGTGGTGGTACTGCTGGTGGTGGTACTGGTAGTGGTGGTACTGGTGGTGGTGGTGGTACTGGTGGTACTGGTGGTGGTAGTGTTCAGTTTAGTGGTCGTAGTGGTGGTGGTACTGGTAGTGGGGGTGGTGGTGGTGGTACTGGTAGTAGTGGTGGTTGTACTGGTGGTAGTGGTACTGGTAGTGGTGGTACTGGTAGTGGTGGTGGTACTGGTAGTGGTGGTGGTGGTGGTGGTACTGGTAGTATTGGTGGTGGTGCTGGTACTGGTAGTGGTGGTGGTACTGGTAGTGGTTTTGGTGGTGGTGGTGGTACTGGTAGTGGTGGTGGTGGTAGTGGTGATGATACTGGTACTGGTGGTGGTGGTACTGGTACTTGTACTGGTGGTACTAGTACTTGTGGTACTGTGCAGTTGGCACTGGTGGTAGTGGTACTGGTGGTACTGGTACTGGTGTACTGGTGGTACTGGTACTAGTGGTACTGGTACTGTTGGTGGTGGTATTGGTGGAGGTGGTATTGGTGGTGGTAGTGGTGGTCTTGGTGGTGGTACTGGTGGCATTGGTGGTGATACTGGTACTGGTGGTATTGGTGGTGGTACTGGTACTGGTGGTATTAGTGGTACTGGTGGCGGAACTGGTGGTATTGGTGGTGGTGGTATTGGTGGTGGTACTGGTACTGGTGGTAGTGGTACTAGTGGTACTGGTTGTACTGGTACTGGTGGTACTGGTGGTGGTGGTGGTACTGGTCGTACTGGTACTGGTGGTGGTGGTACTGGTGGTGGTACTGGTGGTACTGCTGGTGGTGGTAGTGGTGGTGGTACTGGTGGTACTGGTGGTGGTGGTGGTACTGGTACTGGTGAAACTGGTGGTGGTGGTACTGGTGGTGGTACTGGTGGTGGTACTAGTGGTGGTACTGGTACTGGTAGTACTGGTGGTGGTGGTACTGGTGGTGGTGGTACTGGTGGTACTGGTGGTGGTGGTACTGGTGGTGGTGCTGGTGGCACTGGTGGTACTGGTGGTGGTGGTGGTATTGGTGGAGGTGAAGGTGGTATTGGTGGTGGTAGTAGTGGTCTTGGTGGTTGTACTGGTGACATTGGTGGTGGTACTGGTACAGGTGGTATTGGTGGTGGTACTGGTGGTATTGGCGGTGGTACTGGTACTGGTGGTATTAGTGGTACTGGTGGCGGAACTGGTTGTATTGGTGGTGGAGGTATTGGTGGTGGTACTGGTGGTACTGGTACTGGTGGTAGTGGTACTGGTGGTACTTGTACTGATGGTACTGGTGGTACTGGTGGTGGTGGTGGTGATGGTGGTGGTGGTACTGGTGGTGGTACTGGTGGTACTGGTACTGGTGGTGGTGGTGGTACTGGTGGTGGTACTGGTGGTGATAGTGGAGGTGGTACTGGTGGTGATAGTGGTGGTGGTACTGGTGGTACTGGTTTTGGTGGTGGTACTGGTACTGGTGGTACTTCTGGTGGTACTGGTGGTACTGGTGGTGGTGGTACTGGTGGTGGTACTGGTGGTACTGGTGGTGGTGTTGGTATTGGTGGTGGTTGTACTGGTGGTGGTGGTGGTAATGGTAGTGGTGGTACTGGTGATGGTATTGGTGGTGGTGGAGGTACTGGTGGTGGTGGTACTGGTGGTGGTATTGGTGGTGGTACTGGTGGTAGTACTGGTGGTACTGCTACTTGTGGTGGTCTTACTCATGGTACTGGTGGTGGTGGTACTGGTGGTGGTGGTACTAGTGCTGGTGGTACTGGTGGTGGTGGTACTGGTGGTGGTACTGGTAGTACTGGTGGTGGTGGTGGTACTGGTGGTGGTGGTACTGATGGTGATGGTACTGGTGGTAGTGGTACTGGTGGTGGTGGAACTGGTGGTGGTAGTGGTGGTACTGGTGGTGGTGGTGGTACTGGTAGTGGGGATGGTGGTGGTGGTACTGGTAGTGGTAGTAGTGGTGGTTGTACTGGTGGTGGTGGTACTGGTAGTAGTGGTAGTGGTGGTGGTTCTGGTAGTGGTGGTGGTGGTGGTACTGGTAGTGGTGGTGGTGGTGCTGGTACTGGTAGTGATGGTGGTACTGGTAGTGGTGGTGGTGGTGGTACTGATGGTGGTGGTACTGGTAGTGGGGGTGGTGGTGGTGGTACTGATAGTGGTAGTAGTGGTGGTTGTACTGGTGGTGGTGGTACTGGTAGTGGTGGTACTGGTAGTAGTGGTAGTGGTGGTGGTACTGGTAGTGGTGGTCCTGGTGGTGGTACTGGTAGTGGTGGTGGTGGTGCTGGTACTGCTAGTGGTGGTGGTACTGGTAGTGGTGGTGGTGGTGGTACTGGTAGTGGTGGTACTGGAAGTGGTGGTGATACTGGTACTGGTGATGGTGGTACTGCTATGTGTACTGGTGGTACTAGTACTTGTGGTACTGTACAGTTGGCACTGTCACTGGTGGTTGTGGTACTGGTACTGGTGTACTGGTGGTACTGGTACTAGTGGTACTGGTACTGGTGGTGGTGGTATTGGTGGTGGTGGTATTGGTGGTGGTAGTGGTGGTCTTGGTGGTGGTACTGGTGGCATTGGTGGTGGTACTGGTACTGGTGGTGGTAGTGGTACTGGTACTGGTGGTGGTACTTGTGGTGGTGGTGGTGTTACTGGTGGTGGTGGTAGTGGTACTGGTGGTACTGGTGGTGGTACTGGTGGTGGTGATCCAGTGGCTTTCTAGCAACAGATACTCCACTACCATATACTCACTTGGGCCCATACAACACGCTTCCGCTCTGCGCTAAATAAACCACTGGAATCTTTTAGTTTTAGATGTTTCTCATACCTCAAGATCTAGTTATTACTTCTTTAACTAAACCTTCTGCTGATCAAACAGTTCTTTCCTCTGGTCAATGGACCAGTTAGGTAAAACTAGTTGATGTCGATAATTGACATAACTTTTATACATTTCTTATTAAGTATAAAATAATGACAGACTCAGTAAGTTTTAAAATCTTTATCTAAATTAGGGATTTTTGAACCATCTTAAAGCGTTTCAGTACAAACACCCTCATTCGCGGGAGTGCCAATTCAAAAATATCTCAGATAACATTTATCAATTCAGATCAACACAATAACTATGCTCCGAAAGAAAAGGATAGAGACAGAAGACCATTTATCAAACAATGAATTTTATAATTACCAAAATATGGTGTGAAGACCAACCCCCTGGCCAAAGGGCTGGTTAGGGCCTCCCAGGACAGATCAGGAGACAAAGACTTCAGGACAGGAATCAGGACAGGATACTTCACCTCTCTAGTTACCGACGACTACGTCGCACCCCTCTCTGACACTCTCTTCCTCCTCGTGGTTCTTCCGCGATCTTCTTTCTAACCCACCCAATTCAAATAGATGGTTCTGCATTCAGTTTCTTCATCAGCATTTCAGAGCATCGGCACCACCCCAGCACACCCCGTTCTCAGGCTTCTTCAACGTGCTCCAAAGCTTCTTCGTAATTTTTCCAAAAAGCATCCTTCTTCTAACTAAACTACCTCAATTATACCTTTCCATAGGCATGTACCACCCATTAATGTTTCATTTTGCACAGAATACTAACTTCTGATTGGACAGGCGAGGGGGGGGGTGATCATCACACCATACTTATACTTCATTTATTCTCTTTAACCATTGTTTGCAAACTCCTCACCTCAAACTTTTATTCCACCCTTCCTTTCCCATACATCTTTAAACTTTATTAATACATTTGTAACTGTTTATCTTGAATAAGTTCCTTCATATGAACTCTTCACCCTCATGTTCCCAGGGCACATCACCGCCGACCTTGGACTCGTGACAAATCCTTAGTCATCTTCCAAGCTTCCGTATCAGGGCGCATGCGTCGCGCCATATTGGTCTGCTCGACTCAGACAACTTTAACAGGCCCAAATACGCACTAATAATAAAGTCGGAAAGATAAAATGTTATTCTCAAAAATAAAGGATTTCACTGTATACCACCAACCTCTACTCTGACCCATACCATTTGTTATTTCTCTCTCTGCATTTGCGTTAGTTATAAACCCATTTTCTAATTTCAGCAAAGGAGGTGCCATGCATGTGAGCTTTCAAGCGGCCATTTTATAGCTCTTTGTGCAAGCGCCAGAATTTCCCTCCAAGCTTCAGAACGTCATAATACGTAGATGCAGTAGACGCATGCGCAGTAAAGATCCCATGTTAAATGCGTTCTAGTACTACTATTTTCAGTTAGTAAACACATCCATCCCAGATATCAACTTTAGCACCTCTCAGTTTTCTCTATTTGGCCTCCCAACCTTTCATCAACTGTCTCATTTCCTTCAAAATCTCGCATCTTCTTGTATAACCTGCCTTTCATTTCTTCCAAGCGTATTTCTTCATACTTTCTTTTACGTGTCTGTCCCTTTCCTTTTCTGTTGAAGTGTACCTTTCCTTTCGTACCTTTTCTACAACATCTATATGTAATCATTATTAACATCACTATTGTTATTATTATTACTAATGGTATTATTATTTGACCTAGAAAACTTTTCCCAAACCCAACAAACCATTTCCCTATTGATGTGATACTTTTTGTTAGTCTTCCCCACACACTGTCAACCGCTAGTTGGGTCAAATCTTTATGCATTCTCGTAATATTTTCAATATATTCTTTAATTTCTCTGCTCTTATCCGGAATATAAGTGCAGCAATGTTGAACTTTCAACATGGCACAAACTCCACCTCTTTTGCTAATAATATGTCAAGAGCAAGACGGTTCTGTAAAACCATCGATCTAATTGCAACCATTTTGTGTTAATCATTAAAAATCCTCCTGCAGTTTCTGTAGAAAGACGATCAACTATGGTTGATAACTTACACATTTTCTGTGAATTTAGGATGACTCCAACTGAGGGTATCAATGCACTAAAAATATCTCCTACAATTTCAGAAAAACTAGCCCTTCTTCTCCGTGTTAGTCTATTAGAATTTCCATTGGTTCCACCGATTTTGTCTACCTGATAAATTTTTGGAAAAACTATTCCAAAATAACAGCTTCCGTACCATCTTTCAGGTAACCTGTAGTAGGCATTGCTCCCACAAACATAATACACTCCTGGAAATACAGGATCAGTTCCCCCTTTTAGTCCCCATCCTCCTAATATTAGGAAGTTATGTTCACATTCACTGGAACCAATGTAATTATTGTTATAATCTGTCTTTAATCTATGGAGGCAGAATTTTCCCTTTTCACAAAGTCCAGGGACATCGCAGCATGAGCCTTGCCACTTGCATAGATTCCCTCCTTCCCAACCCATGGAGGTACATGGGTTTTCTGTGTAGTTGCTTTCTTCATTAAATCCTGTCTCCTTTCTTCTACTAAATCTAAAAATTATTTTTCTTCTTTTCTTAATGTACATGTTAGATTATCTTCGTGTGCCTGAACTAAATCTATTGAACTCATTGTTATGAAAAATTCAGCCATAAATTGTGCATTTTTACTACTAACTACTGGATTCATATTCTTTCTAATAGGAAGTTCAGGAAATATTACATCTAAATTAGAATAAAAATACTGCAATCTCCCTGTAGTGTAAAATAAACTTGACAAAATACTACATGACACACCATACGTTAAAGGTATATGGTGATACGTCATCCCTTCTGATACTGCTGAGGGCAATTTCATGCATACATAACAGTTGTTAATCTGCATAGTGCTAACATACTGAAATAATAATTTAATAAACACATTAGAGGACGTATTATAGTCTGATTCATTATGATAGTTTGCTTCATCTTCCACTCCTATTTCTATTTTAGTTTCTCTTAATCTATCTACTTTAACATTAGTATCTGTTTAATTCTTGTCACTTGTTTTCACTATTAAAGGTACCCCTACTGTTAGGAATAACCATCCTAATATTGCTAATAAAATACTACAAAAACAAAATCTAAGACACTTTCTTTTAACTCCACACTTTGGTTTTCCGCTAACTTCATTGTCGGCCATTTTGTCTCTGAGAAAATTTCTTTTCTCTTATCTTTTTCCTTTTCAGTCTTTTGTGCTTTTTATTCTTAAGGAGGTTTCAATTGGCTTTCGTCAATTTGTGCAATATTGACTTCTTCTGTCTCATCAGACAGATCCAGGGACTCAAATTCTTCAAGAATGACGTACGTCCACTCTGGAGCCTTATATTTTCTGTTTAAATTTCTCAATCTTGGACTTCTTCGAGTTATTTTTGCTAAAGTTTGCTTAGGTCTTGTTTGACTTGTGATTTCATTCACTTGCTCTGGTTTCTTTTCAGATTTTCTCAGGTGATATTTTAGTTTCTTTACTCCAGTTGGCCAATTGTCTCCTTTTCTGACTCTTTTGATTTGTACTGCCTTTTCACCCTCCTTATCTCCTTGTAAGGCTGTTTTTATTTCATTTGTTCTGGGCACAATCTGTTCTATTTCTCTATTTTCTGTGCTTGTACTCTCTCTTGCTTCTTCCTGCTCAGATTCTACTGTGTTTTGTTCTACTTCTTCCTGAGCTTGTTCTTCTAATTCTGTCTGATCCTGCTCAGGTCTTACTTCAAATCTTTCTTCTTCTGCCTGAGTTTGTTCTTCTAACTCTATCTGGTCATGTTCAGGTCTTAATTCAAACTTTACTTCTTCTGCCTGAACGTCTTCCTCTCTTTTTCCCTCCTCAGGTTTGTTTATGTCTCTTTCTCTTTTCACCTGAGTGTGTTCTTCTTCCCCTGTCTCTTCCTGACTACCTTCCTGTCTTTTCAGTTCTGATCTTCTTCTGGTTTCTATAGCATCATCAATTACTTCAATTACTGGGATCCATTCTTCCTGAATTATTTCGGGCTGTTCATCATATAGTTGTCTTCCGGAATCTATCACTCTAGATTCTTCAATTTCACAGTTTACAACTCCCCATGCTTCAGCCTGCTCAGTCAGTGGTGGCTCTTGTTGCTCTGTTGGGCTCGGAACTCTTCTGGTATGACTAGCGTGAATCCAATTGGGCAAACCTGCACACTTCACTGCTGTGGTAGTGACTAGTATGACTTGCCTTGGTTTGTCCCACCTTGGTGCTAGACATGATTTCCTTGCGTGTTTCTTCACTAGCACCCAATCTCCAGGATTCAAATCATGCGCTTGATCTGGCTGTCTTTCAACTGCGTCTTCTCCAATCTCTTGAGAGAAAGAACGCATCATACAGCCAACCCTTTGCAATAGTCTAATACCAGATCATCAGTTATACTCATTAGTT
Organism: Calotriton arnoldi; assembly: GCA_963921515.1. Classification (NCBI taxonomy): domain Eukaryota; kingdom Metazoa; phylum Chordata; class Amphibia; order Caudata; family Salamandridae; genus Calotriton; species Calotriton arnoldi. The sequence goes on along the minus strand of CAWUFW010007500.1, from coordinate 553,265 downwards.
TATTTCCAGGAATAAACGCCTGTCTCATGGCTCTTCCCATGAGTACTTCATGTGGACTCATTCCTGTTTTTCTGTCTGGAATGCTTCTGAGACCCATTAACACAAGTGGCAATGCATCTGGCCATTTTAGCTTTGTGGATGCACACACTTTTCCCAATCTGGACTTGATTGTGCCATTCATTTGTTCAACAACTCCAGAAGCCTCTGGACGATAAGCACAGTGTAGCTTTTGTTCAATGTTAAATGCAGCACAGATTAATCGAATTACTTCATTATTAAAATGAGGGCCTCTATCTGATTCCAAAGTGACCAGAAAACCAAACCTTGGCATCAACTCCTCAACAACAATTTTGCAACTGTAAGACTGTCATTCCTTCTAATAGGATAGGCTTCCACCCATCTTGAGAAAAGGCACACTATGATAAGTACGTATTTCAATCCGTTGCAAGGGGGTAACTCAATGAAATCTAACTGCAATCTGGTGAAGGGTCCTTCTGCCTTTCCGATTTTTCCCCAGCTTACCACTGTCTTTCTACCTGGGTTCTTGTTGACAGGTTAAGCATCTTTGGCAAAGGCTCTCTGCGATTACCCTGAACTTTGAATTGTACCAACTCTGTCTGAATAGTCTTATCATTGAATCTCTCCCTATGTGTGTTGCTCCATGATACACCCTCGCCATTTTTTAAAGCAGTCAATCTGGCATGACTGGTCTACCATCTAGATATACCCATACTTCATCAAGTGGTCTTTTGCTACAGGCTGCTTTTATCCAGATTTCTTTTTCCTTTTCCTCAACTTCTTCCTGCAATTGTCTAATCTCATCCCATGTCTCTGGCACTGAAAAGTACATAAGTTGGCATCTGGTTTCCCCCGTTTCAATTTTTCTGTTTATGGCTACTGCATTTTTAGCGCAGTATTTCGCCACTTGGTCAGCATAATTATTACCAGCAGTCACATAGTCATTTCCTGACTGATGTGCAGCGCATTTTACAACTGCTATTTCTTTTGGTAATTGTAATGCTTCCAACAAATCCTTTACATTTTTGCTGTTTCTGATAGGAGACCCTGAGGAAGTCAGAAATCCCCTCTGCATCCAAAGCTGGCCGAAGTCATGCACAATCCCGAAACCATATTGACTATCCGTAAATATGGTTACTCTCCAATTTTTCCCCTTTTTACATGCCATTGTCAAGGCAACCAATTCAGCTACTTGTGCAGACTTGACCCCAGGTAAACAGGATGCTTCAATTACCCCCAAAATTTTGCAAACAGCATATGCAGCACTTAGACCTCCTTCTTGTGTCCTAAGGCAGGAGCCGTCTACAAATAACTCGAGATCTGCTTCTTTTAGTGGTGTTTCTCTTATATCCGGGCGGGGCTTTGTGCATAACTCAGTCACGTCTAAGCAATCATGATCACTTTCATCTTTTACTTCCTCATCACAGGGATCTGGCAATAGGGTGGCTGGGTTAAGAATCGTACACCTTGTCACAGTCACATTCTCAGCTCCCAAAATCACTCTTTCGTACTTTGTCAAACGACTAGGGGTGAGGTGCTGTGTTCTTGTTCTCGTCAAAAGAATCTCAACCGAGTGTGGAACGAATACCTTTATTGGATGTCCCATCACTATCGACTCACTTTGCTCCAGACTCATACAAGTAGCAGCTACTGCTTTTAAGCAGCCAGGCAATGCTGAAGCCACCGGGTCCAATGTAGCTGAAAAATATGCTACTGGACGCCGACTCAATCCATGTCTCTGTGTTAAAACTGAAAGTGCACAATTTTCTCTTTCACAACAAAACAAAGCAAAGTCTTTTATATAGTCTGGCATGCCCAAGGCAGGAGCCTCACACAGACAATTTCGCAATCTCACAAATGCCTCTAGGCAGTCATCATTCCAATCAATTGGATCTTTTGCTCGTTTTCGAATCATCTGTATTAGTGGTTTCGCCAACACAGAGAATCCATTTATCCATTGTCTGCAGTATCCAACCACTCCCAGAAACATTCTCATTTCTCTCTGAGTCTGTGGCAATTGCATTTCTTTGATTATTTTTATTCTTTCCGGTGTCACTTTTCTAACTCCTCTTTCTATTTTATGCCCTAAATATCTTACTTCCTGTCGGCAGAACTGTAATTTTTCTGGAGACACCTTGTGTCCTCCTTCAGCCAAATGGTTCAGCAACGCAATTGTATCTGTGACACAAGCTTCTCGCGTTTTTGATGCCACTAACAGGTCATCAATGTACTGAACAAGAAAATAATTTCTGGGCATAATCAATGATTCTAGCCACTTTTTCAAAATCTGATTAAAGATTGAAGGACTTTCTGTGTACCCTTGAGGAACACGACTCCATGCGTAAATACGATCTTCAAATTTAAACGTAAACAAATACTGGCTGTCTGGGTGCAAAGGAATAGAAAAGAACGCTTGGCATAAATCAATTACTGTGAACCATCCTGCATTCCATGGTATCTGATAAAGGATCACTGCTGGATTTGGCACGATTGGACAACAGGGAATTACAGTCTTATTTATTTTTCGCAGATCTTGCACTATTCTGTACTTTCCACTAGGCTTTTTCAGTCCCATTATTGGCGAATTACAGGGACTACCCATCACTTCTTTTAAAATGCCTTGTTTAACCATTCGTTCAATTTCCGGAATGATGCCTGCTTTTACTTCTGAACTCATTTTGTACTGTCGGGTATTTGGATACACTGCACCTTCCTTCACTGTCACTTTAACTGGGTCTATATTTTTCATTAGCCCAATATCTTTTCCTGTAAAATCCCACACTTCTGGATTGACTGTGGTTCTCAACTCTTCTGGTAATTCATTTTCAGTTATTAGTGAAAACATTTCATCTACTTCTGTTCCCTGTTTGGGTAGCATCATCTTGTATGCCACATCTTCATCAGGGGTTTGGAAAGCGACACCATCCGGTGTACAATAGATTGTGCAATTCATTTTGCACAAAAGATCTCTTCCCAACAGGTTTACAGGACTGGAATCGCAAACTACAAACCGATGCATTTCTTTAAAGTTTCCAATGTGCACCTCCATTGGCTTTGTGATTGGGGTTCTAATCTGTTGGTTAGATACGCCTACAACTTGGATTGTCTCTCCCGAGAGGGGTAGGTTTGGGATGTCTGCTATTCTCACAGTAGACCTGGTAGCACCAGTATCCAATAGGAAAGTAATGTCTTTACCTTCTACTCTCCCATCAACAAATGGACCTGACTGATCTACCGGCAAGGATGCACCAAGCACGCACTCCTCTTCCTCCCCCCTCAGGCACCGTCATTGTGCAGTATCTGAACGTTCTTCATCATTCTGCAAAAAATATTGTGCAATTGTTCAATTATTCTTACCACTTTCTCCTTGAAATCCGGTGTTCGCACTGAAACTTTGATGGTTCACAAAATTTGGCATAGGAGCTGGTGGTACCTGATATTGTGGAGTGACTACCTGTTGCTGCTGATTCATAAGTACTTCATTCTGCATCTGTGGGATTAAATTTTGATTTGGCCCATTATTATTATTATTATTCTGAATACTCTTACACTCGTTCTTCCAATGTCCAAGCTTTCCGCACACATGACAAGGGAACTTCTTTTTCGCTTCTTCTCTGTCCATTCGCCCTTTAAATCTATTACCATTCATTCCTTGATTATTCTGACTCTGTTCTTTTACTGGATTATTATTTTGCTCACTAGTCTTCTCTTCCTGCTGCTCTGCCAATTTAACTTGAGCCCACATCATTTTTTCTTTCAGCTTCCTTCGCCTGGCCTCTATGTCATCCCCGCAATATTTCGCGTACTTTAAAATTTCATCCACTGTCTTACTTTGCCAACACAACACGTGCTGCTGTATCATCTGACTAATTTCCGGTTTCAAGCCATATACAAACCGATACACAAAATGTCCCATATCTTTGTCACCAATGTTCTCAAAACCCCTATACCTGCAACAATCGCTCATAATACGCATGTACTGATTCATTCGGTTCCTGTGTCGTTCTATCTATTTTTACCCAATCTGTTTCTTTAGGAGGGATTTTCCCTTTCAAATATGTAATCACTTGGTGATACTTTTTCATCACTTCTTCTGACGGTGCTCCTGTTTTTGCATCTCTAGGATACTCCTCATTAGGCCAATCAATTGTGATCTTACATTCTGTCCATAAATCAGCAGGTACCACTATGTCAAATAGACCATCCAGGTCTTTCAATAACACCTTTGAGACTTTTACAAACCTCTCTACCTGTTTGTACCACTCAACTGGATTTTCTCTCAGTTTTGGAAAATCATTCGTAAATGATAAAATATCTTGTCTACTCCAAGGGACATGAACATATCCTCCTCCAAGAACCTCTCTCATTGGACACAACCTCTACACCTTTCCTGTTTCTCTTACTGGAAATGCAGCTGCTGCCTCTCTTGCCTGCACTTCTTCTTTCTTCCTTATCCACCTAATCCTCCATTTATCAATGTCTCCCCATTTCCATAAAATGTTCATTAATTCTTTTATCTGTAACCTTTTTCCTGAAGAATTCACACTTTCTAAATCTTTATCAGTAAAATCCACTCGATAGGGCTTCTGTAACAATTTTGATTTCCCTATATCTATTCCAATCTCTGAAGCAACTTCAGTCAATATTTCATGAAATAGTCTTGCCCTCCTGGTTATACTCTTACATAGAAACAACAATTCTTCATCATTGTAAACATTTAGGGCTTATTTACAGGCCTTTGCGCCACTTTTGCGTCATTTTTAACATGGAAAAAGTGACGCAAAGTGGCGCAAGGGCCTTGTAAATCTGCCCCTTAATCTTTCTGTGCCCACACATACTGTCATCATCTCTTCCAATTCCACTTTTAATCTGCTAATATCTAAAATCTTTGGTTTTGGGATCTGATTTTCCCTTTCCTGAGCCCACCTTTCTATTTCAGAGGTGACTACTGTTGTACCTGAAGTTCCAGCCGAAACCATAGGTCTTCTCTCTCTCAAATTCATAGGCGTAACTCTCTTTTGAGTTTCCGCATTAGGTTCCACAATAGGGAGATCCATTATTGAAATAACTGACTCACTTTCACTAACCTGATCATCTGTGATAACTATCTCTTTTCTAGGACTATTTAATGGAACTGTCACATGTTGTGATTTCTGGGTATCCTTATTATCCCCATATAATGGGATTACTGGACCAATGGTTACAGGTACTGTCAAAACTTCAGTATTTAAATTCAATTGACTTATCCTTTGAACTAGTTCCCCCTAGTTTTGTTCAAAGCTTCTCTTTCATTATCTTGCAACACTCTGTTGTATGATGTCTCATGTAAAATCTGTGGAGTTAATGGTATTCCCATTATGGGTTCGCTTGGGACAACCTTACTAGCTGCTTCTTGATACGGTGGTGGATTCCCTAATTAAAATATCCTCTAACAATTTGTCATCTGACTCTCCATATTCAGTCGAATTCATATGTTTTGTTTTCTCTTTACACTTTCCTCCAGAATGTTCCTCAGCCATCAACACTGGATATAACCCTTCCGATACCATCCCTCTCCTCCACTGTTTCATCTGCCCTTCTCTTGACTCATGCAAATGTCTTGGAAAAATCCTCTATATCTTCCACCTCTGCATTTCTCTCTTTCATATGACTCAGTCTCCCATTCTTCCAAAGCCTCATATTGAGTTAACCTAGGTCTCGGTTCTAAATCATTCATCTTCAATCTCAAATTCTGAAGAATCCTCCCATTAAACGTACCATCCTTAGGGAACGCCAACACCCCATCATCCTTCGTGTACTCTACCCAATTTTCCAGCCACACGCAAGTATGATATCCTCTCTCCATCATCATAAAAGATGCTGGTGTCTTCGGTGGTGGAATAGGAATGCCCTCTCTAGTCAACATAGGCTTATCCTTAACAAAGAAATTCTTTATTCTCTTAAAAATTGACATCTTTCTTTTCTCTCCATACATTCTTGAAGAACGGTGTAGGAAATTGTATTCCGCAAACCCTTGAAATCTTCTACCTGTACGAATTGTACTGACAGTCAAATCAAAATCCCGCATATAATCCTTCTCTCCTCCAATGCTAGCGCGGCTTCTAACTAAGTGTCCAATCAAATCAGGCTCACACTCGTACTCTGACCAATGTCAGCGCGGCCTTTTCCTAACGTCAGTTTTGCTCCTCACTACTGACCCCTCCTTTACAATGCTGTTCCTGTCACACGCCCGTTGCTTCTACCAATACCAGCGCGGCCCTTCTGTGACGTCGATCCTACTCAGGCGATTTCTCACCCCTCCTTTACCAAGCTCCTCCTGTCATGCCCCCGCTGCTTCTACCAATCCCAGCGCGGCTCTCTGTGACGTCAGTACCACTCCGGCAACTGACCCTCCCTTTGCAAGGTAATACAAAATTTGATTTCTTCAAAAATTCTTTGAACTTCTTTATTATTAACAACGTAAAAACATTCGCTACTCTGTCTGTTCCACTAAACAAAAAGGATAGCTTATTTTCTTCCACTGCGAGTAAAACCTTCCGCTTACTCTTCACCTAAGCTCCAGAGAACCTGCTACTCTTCCGGTTTCTCCCGTTAAGGAATTTTGAGACCGGTATTTCACCAACAAACTCCTTTTGCTGTCAATCTAGCTTAGAAGAACCTGCTACTCCTTCAGGGTTACCCTTACTAGGTGATATAATGCCTAAAGTTTCAACAGCGAACTCTTTGCTTTCAACCCCTCTCACTTTTGTACAGAAAATAGTCCCTAGTTTAACACTGCCAGCCCTACCTAGCTTCTCAGTGTTATTCCAACAGACGAAAAACCTCACTGCAGTGTGGTTTCTATCGCCACCTGCTATTCATTCCCTGGGAATTTTCCAGACAACATAAAACAGGACACTAACTCTTTTGTTAAAACATTAACCAAAGATCAATAATCTATACTTATCACCAAACTACTTACTAACAACCATAGCTCTGCTACCAGAAAACTGATCCAGCGGCTTACTAGCAACAGATACTCCACTACCATATACTCACTTGGGCCCATACTACACGCTTCCGCTCTGCGCTAAATAAACCACTGGAATCTTTTAGTTTTAGATGTTTCTCATACCTCAAGATCTAGTTATTACTTCTTTAACTAAACCTGCTGATCAAACAGTTCTTTCCTCTGGTCAATGGACCAGTTAGGTAAAACTAGTTGATGGCGATAATTGACATCACTTTTATACATTTCTTATTAAGTATAAAATAATGACAGACTCAGTAAGTTTTAAAATCTATATCTAAATTAGGGATTTTTGAACCATCTTAAAGCGTTTCAGTACAAACACCCTCATTCGCGGGAGTGCCAATTCAAAAATATCTCAGATAACATTTATCAATTCAGATCCACACAATAACTATGCTCCGAAAGAAAAGGATAGAGACAGAAGAGCATTTATCAAACAATGAATTTTATAATTACCAAAATATGGTGTGAAGACCAACCCCCTGGGGCCAAAGGGCTGGTTAGGGCCTCCCGGGACAGATCAGGAGACAAAGACTTCAGGACAGGAATCAGGACAGGATACTTCACCTCTCAAGTTACCGACGACTACGTCGCACCCCTCTCTGACACTCTCTTCCTCCTCGTGGTTCTTCCGCGATCTTCTTTCTAACCCACCCAATTCAAATAGATGGTTCTGCATTCAGTTTCTTCATCAGCATTTCAGAGCATCGGCACCACCCCAGCACACCCCGTTCTCAGGCTTCTTCAACGTGCTCCAAAGCTTCTTCGTAATTTTTCCAAAAAGCCTCCTTCTTCTAACTAAACTACCTCAATTATACCTTTCCATAGGCATGTACCGCCCATTAATGTTTCATTTTGCACAGAATACTAACTTCTGATTGGACAGGCGAGGGGGGGATGATCATCACACCATACTTATACTTCATTTATTCTCTTTAACCATTGTTTGCAAACTCCTCCCCTCAAACTTTTATTCCGCCCTTCCTTTCCCATACATCTTTAAACTTTATTAATACATTTGTAACTGTTTATCTTGAATAAGTTCCTTCATATGAACTCTTCACCCTCATGTTCCCAGGGCACATCTCCGCCGACCTTGGACTCGTGACAAATCCTTAGTCATCTTCCAAGCTTCTGTATCAGGGCGCATGCGTCGTGCCATATTGGTCTGCTCGACTCAGACAACTTTAACAGGCCCAAATACGCACTAATAATAAAGTCGGAAAGAAAAAATGTTATTCTCAAAAATAAAGGATTTCACTGTATACCACCAACCTCTACTCTGACCCATACCATTTGTTATTTCTCTCTGCATTTGCGTTAGTTATAAACCGATTTTCTAATTTCAGCAAAGCAGGTGCCATGCATGTGAGCTTTCAAGCGGCCATTTTATAGCTCTTTGCGCAAGCGCCAGAATTTCCCTCCAAGCTTCAGCACGTCATACTACGTAGATGCAGTAGACTCATGGACAGTAAAGATCCCATGTTAAATGCGTTCTAGTCCTACGTCCGTGTTATTTTCAGTTAGTAAACACGTAGGCAAGCTTCATTCTTTTCCCGCGTATAGTGAAAATGCATATTATTAATCACGAGACATGTCATTAGTAATTAGCTAGTAAGTTAAATCGAGAGGATTGCTTCCAAGCAAGTCTCGTGTCCGAGTCCTTCCTCCATCAGTGGTACTGGTGGTGGTGGTACTGATGGTGATGGTGGTACTGTTGGTGGTGGTGGTGGTGGTACTGGTAGTGGTGGTACTGGTACTGGTAGTGGTAGTAGTGGTGGTGGTGGTGGTACTGGTAGTGGTGGTACTAGTAGTAGTGGTAGTGGTGGTGGTACTGGTAGTGGTGGTGGTGATGCTGGTACTCGTAGTGGTGGTGGTACTGGTAGTGGTGGTGGTGCTACTGGTAGTGGTGGTACTGGTAGTGGTGGTGATACTGGTACTGGTGGTACTGGTGGTGCTGGTACTGGTACTTGTACTGGTGGTACTAGTACTTGTGGTACTGTATAGTTGGCACTGGTACTGGTGGTAGTGGTACTGGTGGTACTGGTACTGGTGTACTGGTGGTACTGGTACTGGTGGTACTGGTACTGGTGGTGGTGGTATTGGTGGTGGTGGTATTGGTGGTGGTAGTGGTGGTCTTGGTGGTGGTTTTGGTGGCATTGGTGGTGGTACCTGTGGTAATGGTGGTGGTACTGGTGGTATTGGCAGTGGTACTGTTACTGGTACTGGTGGTATTGGTGGTGGTGGTATTGGTGGTGGCACTGGTGGTACTGGTACTGGTGGTAGTGGTACTGGTGCTACTGGTGGAACTTGTACTGGTGGTACTGGTGGTGGTGATGTTACTGGTGGTGGTGGTGGTACTGTTGGTTGTGGTACTGGTGGTACTGGTACTGGTGATGTGGTGGTGTTACTGGTACTGGTGATGTGGTGGTGGTACTGGTGGTGGTGGTGGTGGTGGTACTGGTGGTGGTGGTGGTTGTACTGGTGGTGGTGGTACTGGTGGTGGTGGTACTGGTGGTACTGGTACTGGTGGTGATGGTGATGGTGATGGTGACTGATGATGGTGGTGGTAGTTTTGGTGGTGGAGGTGGTACTGGTGATACTGGTGGTGGTACTGGTGGTGGTACTGGTGATGGTGGTGGTATTGGTGGTGGTAGTGGTGGTATTGGTGGTGTTATGTTATGTTAAGTTATGTTATGTTATATGGCTTTTGTATAGCGCAAATCACCTTCAGGTCTCTAAGCGCTTCTAGAGAAGAGTGAGCAAGTCACTGGGGCAGAAATAAAACCAGCAGCAGTGGTGGAAGAAGATTACGCAGTTGTTAACGCCTCTCTAAATAAGAAGGTCTTTAAATGCTTCCTGAAGATGAGCAGAGCCGGTTCCCTGCGTAAGTACTCCGGCAGATCATTCCAGATCTGTGGGAGAAAAACAGAGAACGCTCTACCCCCCTTATATTTAGAGATGTACCTAGGGGAAACCAACCTACAAGCCTCAGAGGATCGCAGGGTCCGGCCAGGAACATATTTCTCCAAGCGATCTTTTATATACTTGGGTGCCTGACCGTAGATTGCCTTGTGGGCAATACATAGACCCTTAAACTGCGCTCTCTGTTTAATAGGGAGCCAGTGTAGTTTATATAACAGAGGGGTAGCGCGTGTTTTTCTAGGAAGTCTAAAGATAAGCCTGGCCGCATTGTTCTGCACCACCTGTAATCTCCCAATAAGCTTCTGGGGGAGGCCGATGTAAAGGGCGTTCCCGTAATCCAGCCTGGAGATGACAGTGGCAGAAACAATTGACTGTAATGATGATGTAGACAAAAGAGGAGCAAGTTTCCGTAGCTGCCTGAGTAAACCAGTGCAGATACCTACTACCGTGGTGACCTGGCAAGTCATAGATAATTCAGAGTCAATTTTCAGCCCCAGGCTTTTTACAACCGGGACTGGTACCGGGACTACACCTAGTTCCGGAGGCCAGAAGAGCTCACACCAAGGGCTATTATTTGATGGAATGTGGAGCAATTCGGTCTTGTCCGGATTTATTTTCAATGAATTGGCCGTCATCCAATTCACAGTAAACCTGAGCAACTTTCTGGCCGACTCCTGGGCCTGGCAGGAATTGTTAAGCCGGATAAGAAGTTGAGTATCATCGGCATAATTGAAGACCTGACAGTCCATATGAGTCAGAGTCTCCACAAGGGGTTGCAAATAGATATTAAAAAGAAGTGGAGATAGTGCAGAGCCCTGGGGTACCCCACATGCCAGAGAGCCCAGATCCGATATCTGCTCGCCCAGCTGCACTCTCTGAGTACGATCAGACAAAAATGACTTTAGCCATTGGTATGCTTGCCCGCTGATGCCCAGATTGGTGAGACGGTTCAGCAATATGTTATGGCTAACCGTATCGAATGCCGCTGACAGATCTAGTAGAATCAGGGCACTCGGCTGTTTATTGTCGGCCATAACTCTGAGCTCTGGTGATGGTTCTGTTGGTGGTGGTGTCGGTGGTGGTACTGGTGGTGGTGGTACTTGTGGTGGTGGTGGTACTGGTGGTGGTACTTGTGGTACTGGTGGTGGTGGTGGTGGTACTGGTAGTGGTTATACTGGTGGTGGTGGTACTGGTGGGGGTACTGGTGGTGGTACTGTTGGTGATTTTACTGGTGGTACTTGTGGTGGTGGTACTGGTGGTGGTGGTAGTACCAGTGGTGGTGGTGGTGGTGGTGGTGGTACTGGTGGTGGTACTGGTGGTGGTACTGATGGTGGTGGTGGTACTGGTGGTGGTATTGGTGTTGGTGGTGATGGTGATGGTACTGGTGTGGTGGTGGCACTGGTGGTGGTACTGGTGGTACTGGTGGTGGTATTGGTGGTGGTGGTGGTACTGGTGGTACTGGTGGTACTGGTGGTAGTGGTACTGGTGGGGGTGGTACTTGTGGTAGTGGTACTGGTGGTGGTGGTACTGGTGGTGGTGCTACTGGTGATACTGGTGGTGGTGGTGGTGGTTCTGATGGTGGTACTGGTGGTGGTGCTGGTACTGTTACTGGTGGTGGTACTGGTACTGGTGGTGGTACTGATGTTGGTGGTGGTACTGGTGGTGGTGCTGGTGGTGGTGGTACTGGTGATGATGGTGGTGGTACTGGTGGTGGTACTGGTAGAGGTACTGGTGGTGGTGGTACTAGTGGTGGTCCTGGTGAAGGAAGTGGCCCTTAGGGGCCACCCGGGTTACTCACAATCACCTGCTAGGCCTTCCCAAGTAATGAAGAGTCGGTCAGACAGTAGAGAATACAAACATACCTTTATTAGCAAAACTCTGCAGAGGAGTCCATTCTGACCTGCACCCTAAGATGTCTGCCGAGGGACTGGCTCCCCAACAGCCTGCAATGCATGATCATTCCTCCAAGAACCCCCCAACCACGCCCACATTGGAAAGTTACCGGCCTGAGCCGAAAATGAACAAAGAAGGCACAGAAGGATGGGCTACCACCTGCCAGATGGGTACATGCTATCGGCACTCAAGGTTACCGCGCTGAGTCTCAGCGTCTCCTATCGTGGGAGCAGAACTACACACTCGGATAGGCATGCGAGGGCAGAATGGCCTATTCATTAGTAAGTCGGGATGCAGCCTTGAACAGGGAAGGAAAATAATAACTAAATACAGTATTCTGCTGAGGCAAGCAGTACGAATAATGAGGCCTAGTTCAGACACAGCCTAATAGGGATTCCGAAATACAAAATGGAGTCACACTTGCTAACTAAAGCTTGCACGTTGCAGGGATAACTCAGTGGGTTGCATAACGTGAATACAAATGGCATCTATTTAGCCACACGCTGCTAACCTAATGTAGCATGATACGAGTGCATAGCAGGAATGGGATTTTCAAATCTAACAGACCCTCCTTTTAGCAGGGGTGGCTAAATGCTTTATTGAGGCTATCCGGTAGGGTCTTTACAATTCTAACTGGAAGGAAGAAAATGCATGCTCACTTCACGTTACAAGGAAGAATAAAACAGCATATGAAAATCAACATCTACTTAGTACTCAAAAATACCTTCATCGATAAGCATGATATCCTGAATATCCTGCATCATCATAGTAGTGACCTTAGTATCACTTCCTGGCAATTTAGGGGTAGGGGTGAGCTTGCTCATGCAATAGGTGCAACATGCTGGAAGACAATTAGTACATAGGCAACATGTGAAGATGACACCTGCGATAGATATGAGGGCAAGTAGTATCTTCCAACCCCATGATGTCAGCAGACCCCAGAACCACCCTGTGAGGGACCATGAACCATTATCCTGATGGATATCTGAAGCAAGCCTGTGTAATTTCTGTATGGCGGAGTATATATTAGGGCGTTATCAGGAATGTAAACACAACATCTGCTGCCGATGACGCGGCAGGCTCTGCCCCTATCAGCAAGGATGACGTCTAAAACCATCCGGTTTTGAAGAGCAACGAGTCTCTTTCATGAAATAGTCTTGCCCTCCTGGTTATACTCTTACATAGAAACAACAATTCTTCATCATTGTAAACATTTAGGGGCTTATTTACAAGGCCCTTGCGCCACTTTTGCGTCATTTTTAACATGGAAAAAGTGACGCAAAAGTGGCGCAAGGGCCTTGTAAATCTGCCCCTTAATCTTTCTGTGCCCACACATACTGTCATCATCTCTTCCAATTCCACTTTTAATCTGCTAATATCTAAAATCTTTGGTTTTGGGATCTGATTTTCCCTTTCCTGAGCCCACCTTTCTATTTCTTCAGAGGTGACTACTGTTGTACCTGAAGTTCCAGCCGAAACCATAGGTCTTCTCTCTCTCAAATTCATAGGCGTAACTCTCTTTTGAGTTTCCGCATTAGGTTCCACAATAGGGAGATCCATTATTGAAATAACTGACTCACTTTCACTAACCTGATCATCTGTGATAACTATCTCTTTTCTAGGACTATTTAATGGAACTGTCACATGTTGTGATTTCTGGGTATCCTTATTATCCCCATATAATGGGATTACTGGACCAATGGTTACAGGTACTGTCAAAACTTCAGTATTTAAATTCAATTGACTTATCCTTTGAACTAGTTCCCCCTAGTTTTGTTCAAAGCTTCTCTTTCATTATCTTGCAACACTCTGTTGTATGATGTCTCATGTAAAATCTGTGGAGTTAATGGTATTCCCATTATGGGTTCGCTTGGGACAACCTTACTAGCTGCTTCTTGATACGGTGGTGGATTCTTAATTAAAATATCCTCTAACAATTCGTCATCTGACTCTCCATATTCAGTCGAATTCATATGTTTTGTTTTCTCTTTACACTTTCCTCCAGAATGTTCCTCAGCCATCAACACTGGATATAACCCTTCCGATACCATCCCTCTCCTCCACTGTTTCATCTGCCCTTCTCTTGACTCATGCAAATGTCTTGGAAAAAATCCTCTATATCTTCCACCTCTGCATTTCTCTCTTTCATATGACTCAGTCTCCCATTCTTCCAAAGCCTCATATTGAGTTAACCTAGGTCTCGGTTCTAAATCATTCATCTTCAATCTCAAATTCTGAAGAATCCTCCCATTAAACGTACCATCCTTAGGGAACGCCAACACCCCATCATCCTTCGTGGTACTCTACCCAATTTTCCAGCCACACGCAAGTATGATATCCTCTCTCCATCATCATAAAAGATGCTGGTGTCTTCGGTGGTGGAATAGGAATGCCCTCTCTAGTCAACATAGGCTTATCCTTAACAAAGAAATTCTTTATTCTCTTAAAAATTGACATCTTTCTTTTCTCTCCATACATTCTTGAAGAACGGTGTAGGAAATTGTATTCCGCAAACCCTTGAAATCTTCTACCTGTACGAATTGTACTGACAGTCAAATCAAAATCCCGCATATAATCCTTCTCTCCTCCAATGCTAGCGCGGCTTCTAACTAAGTGTCCAATCAAATCAGGCTCACACTCGTACTCTGACCAATGTCAGCGCGGCCTTTTCCTAACGTCAGTTTTGCTCCTTACTACTGACCCCTCCTTTACAATGCTGTTCCTGTCACACGCCCGCTGCTTCTACCAATCCCAGCGCGGCCCTTCTGTGACGTCGATCCTACTCAGGCGATTTCTCACCCCTCCTTTACCAAGCTCCTCCTGTCATGCCCCCGCTGCTTCTACCAATCCCAGCGCGGCTCTCTGTGACGTCAGTACCACTCCGGCAACTGACCCTCCCTTTGCAAGGTAATACAAAATTTTATTTCTTCAAAAATTCTTTGAACTTCTTTATTATTAACAACGTAAAAACATTCGCTACTCTGTCTGTTCCACTAAACAAAAAGGATAGCTTATTTTCTTCCACTGCGAGTAAAACCTTCCGCTTACTCTTCACCTAAGCTCCAGAGAACCTGCTACTCTTCCGGTTTCTCCCGTTAAGGAATTTTGAGACCGGTATTTCACCAACAAACTCCTTTTGCTGTCAATCTAGCTTAGAAGAACCTGCTACTCCTTCAGGGTTAACCTTACTAGGTGATATAATGCCTAAAGTTTCACCAGCGAACTCTTTGCTTTCAACCCCTCTCACTTTTGTACAGAAAATAGTCCCTAGTTTAACACTGCCAGCCCTACCTAGCTTCTCAGTGTTATTCCAACAGACGAATAACCTCACTGCAGTGTGGTTTCTATCGCCACCTGCTATTCATTCCCCGGGAATTTTCCAGACAACATAAAACAGGACACTAACTCTTTTGTTAAAACATTAACCAAAGATCAATAATCTATACTTATCACCAAACTACTTACTAACAACCATAGCTCTGCTACCAGAAAACTGATCCAGCGGCTTACTAGCAACAGATATTCCACTACCATATACTCACTTGGGCCCATACTACACGCTTCCGCTCTGCGCTAAATAAACCACTGGAATCTTTTAGTTTTAGATGTTTCTCATACCTCAAGATCTAGTTATTACTTCTTTAACTAAACCTTCTGCTGATCAAACAGTTCTTTCCTCTGGTCAATGGACCAGTTAGGTAAAACTAGTTGATGGCGATAATTGACATCACTTTTATACATTTCTTATTAAGTATAAAATAATGACAGACTCAGTAAGTTTTAAAATCTATATCTAAATTAGGATTTTTGAACCATCTTAAAGCGTTTCAGTACAAACACCCTCATTCGCGGGAGTGCCAATTCAAAAATATCTCAGATAACATTTATCAATTCAGATCCACACAATAACTATGCTCCGAAAGAAAAGGATAGAGACAGAAGAGCATTTATCAAACAATGAATTTTATAATTACCAAAATATGGTGTGAAGACCAACCCCCTGGCCAAAGGGCTGGTTAGGGCCTCCCGGGACAGATCAGGAGACAAAGACTTCAGGACAGGAATCAGGACAGGATACTTCACCTCTCTAGTTACCGACGACTACGTCGCACCCCTCTCTGACACTCTCTTCCTCCTCGTGGTTCTTCCGCGATCTTCTTTCTAACCCACCCAATTCAAATAGATGGTTCTGCATTCAGTTTCTTCATCAGCATTTCAGAGCATCGGCACCACCCCAGCACACCCCGTTCTCAGGCTTCTTCAACGTGCTCCAAAGCTTCTTCGTAATTTTTCCAAAAAGCCTCCTTCTTCTAACTAAACTACCTCAATTATACCTTTCCATAGGCATGTACCACCCATTAATGTTTCATTTTGCACAGAATACTAACTTCTGATTGGACAGGCGAGGGGGGGGATGATCATCACACCATACTTATACTTCATTTATTCTCTTTAACCATTGTTTGCAAACTCCTCCCCTCAAACTTTTATTCCGCCCTTCCTTTCCCATACATCTTTAAACTTTATTAATACATTTGTAACTGTTTATCTTGAATAAGTTCCTTCATATGAACTCTTCACCCTCATGTTCTCAGGGCACATCTCCGCCGACCTTGGACTCGTGACAAATCCTTAGTCATCTTCCAAGCTTCTGTATCAGGGCGCATGCGTCGCGCCATATTGGTCTGCTCGACTCAGACAACTTTAACAGGCCCAAATACGCACTAATAATAAAGTCGGAAAGAAAAAATGTTATTCTCAAAAATAAAGGATTTCACTGTATACCACCAACCTCTACTCTGACCCATACCATTTGTTATTTCTCTCTCTGCATTTGCGTTAGTTATAAACCGATTTTCTAATTTCAGCAAAGCAGGTGCCATGCATGTGAGCTTTCAAGCGGCCATTTTATAGCTCTTTGCGCAAGCGCCAGAATTTCCCTCCAAGCTTCAGCACGTCATACTACGTAGATGCAGTAGACTCATGGACAGTAAAGATCCCATGTTAAATGCGTTCTAGTCCTACGTCCGTGTTATTTTCAGTTAGTAAACACGTAGGCAAGCTTCATTCTTTTCCCGCGTATAGTGAAAATGCATATTATTAATCACGAGACATGTCATTAGTAATTAGCTAGTAAGTTAAATCGAGAGGATTGCTTCCGAGCAAGTCTCGTGTCCGAGTCCTTCCTCCATCAGTGGTACTGGTGGTGGTGGTACTGATGGTGGTGGTGGTACTGTTGGTGGTGGTGGTACTGGTAGTGGTGGTACTGGTACTGGTAGTGGTAGTAGTGGTGGTGGTGGTGGTACTGGTAGTGGTGGTACTAGTAGTAGTGGTAGTGGTGGTGGTACTGGTAGTGGTGGTGGTGATGCTGGTACTCGTAGTGGTGGTGGTACTGGTAGTGGTGGTGGTGTTACTGGTAGTGGTGGTACTGGTAGTGGTGGTGATACTGGTACTGGTGGTACTGGTGGTGGTGGTACTGGTACTTGTACTGGTGGTACTAGTACTTGTGGTACTGTATAGTTAGCACTGGTACTGGTGGTAGTGGTACTGGTGGTACTGGTACTGGTATACTGGTGGTACTGGTACTCGTGGTACTGGTACTGGTGGTGGGCACAGAAAGATTAAGGGGCAGATTTACAAGGCCCTTGCGCCACTTTTGCGTCACTTTTTCCATGTTAAAAATGACGCAAAAGTGGCGCAAGGGCCTTGTAAATAAGCCCCTAAATGTTTACAATGATGAAGAATTGTTGTTTCTATGTAAGAGTATAACCAGGAGGGCAAGACTATTTCATGAAAGAGACTCGTTGCTCTTCAAAACCGGATGGTTTTAGACGTCATCCTTGCTGATAGGGGCAGAGCCTGCCGCGTCATCGGCAGCAGATGTTGTGTTTACATTCCTGATAACGCCCCTAATATATACTCCGCCATACAGAAATTACACAGGCTTGCTTCAGATATCCATCAGGATAATGGTTCATGGTCCCTCACAGGGTGGTTCTGGTGGTGGTAGTGGTGGTCTTGGTGGTGGTTTTGGTGGCATTGGTGGTGGTACCTGTGGTAATGGTGGTGGTACTGGTGGTATTGGCAGTGGTACTGTTACTGGTACTGGTGGTATTGGTGGTGGTGGTATTGGTGGTGGCACTGGTGGTACTGGTACTGGTGGTAGTGGTACTGGTGCTACTGGTGGAACTGGTACTGGTGGTACTGGTGGTGGTGATGTTACTGGTGGTGGTGGTGGTACTGTTGGTTGTGGTACTGGTGGTACTGGTACTGGTGATGTGGTGGTGTTACTGGTACTGGTGATGTGGTGGTGGTACTGGTGGTGGTGGTGGTGGTGGTACTGGTGGTGGTGGTGGTTGTACTGGTGGTGGTGATACTGGTGGTGGTGGTACTGGTGGTACTGGTACTGGTGGTGATGGTGATGGTGATGGTGACTGATGATGGTGGTGGTAGTTTTGGTGGTGGAGGTGGTACTGGTGATACTGGTGGTGGTACTGGTGGTGGTACTGGTGATGGTGGTGGTATTGGTGGTGGTAGTGGTGGTATTGGTGGTGTTATGTTAAGTTATGTTATGTTATATGGCTTTTGTATAGCGCAAATCACCTTCAGGTCTCTAAGCGCTTCTAGAGAAGAGTGAGCAAGTCACTGGGGCAGAAATAAAACCAGCAGCAGTGGTGGAAGAAGATTACGCAGTTGTTAACGCCTCTCTAAATAAGAAGGTCTTTAAATGCTTCCTGAAGATGAGCAGAGCCGGTTCCCTGCGTAAGTACTCCGGCAGATCATTCCAGATCTGTGGGAGAAAAACAGAGAACGCTCTACCCCCTTATATTTAGAGATGTACCTAGGGAAACCAACCTACAAGCCTCAGAGGATCGCAGGGTCCGGCCAGGAACATATTTCTCCAAGCGATCTTTTATATACTTGGGTGCCTGACCGTAGATTGCCTTGTGGGCAATACATAGACCCTTAAACTGCGCTCTCTGTTTAATAGGGAGCCAGTGTAGTTTATATAACAGAGGGGTAGCGCGTGTTTTTCTAGGAAGTCTAAAGATAAGCCTGGCCGCATTGTTCTGCACCACCTGTAATCTCCCAATAAGCTTCTGGGGAGGCCGATGTGAAGGCGTTCCCGTAATCCAGCCTGGAGATGACAGTGGCAGAAACAATTGACTGTAATGATGATGTAGACAAAAGAGGAGCAAGTTTCCGTAGCTGCCTGAGTAAACCAGTGCAGATACCTACTACTGTGGTGACCTGGCAATACATAGATAATTCAGAGTCAATTTTCAGCCCCAGGCTTTTTACAACCGGGACTGGTACCGGGACTACACCTAGTTCCGGAGGCCAGAAGAGCTCACACCAAGGGCTATTATTTGATGGAATGTGGAGCAATTCGGTCTTGTCCGGATTTATTTTCAATGAATTGGCCGTCATCCAATTCACAGTAAACCTGAGCAACTTTCTGGCCGACTCCTGGGCCTGGCAGGAATTGTTAAGCCGGATAAGAAGTTGAGTATCATCGGCATAATTGAAGACCTGACAGTCCATATGAGTCAGAGTCTCCACAAGGGGTTGCAAATAGATATTAAAAAGAAGTGGAGATAGTGCAGAGCCCTGGGGTACCCCACATGCCAGAGAGCCCAGATCCGATATCTGCTCGCCCAGCTGCACTCTCTGAGTACGATCAGACAAAAATGACTTTAGCCATTGGTATGCTTGCCCGCTGATGCCCAGATTGGTGAGACGGTTCAGCAATATGTTATGGCTAACCGTATCGAATGCCGCTGACAGATCTAGTAGAATCAGGGCACTCGGCTGTTTATTGTCGGCCATAACTCTGAGCTCTGGTGATGGTTCTGTTGGTGGTGGTACTGGTGGTGGTGGTACTGGTGGTGGTGGTACTTGTGGTGGTGGTGGTACTGGTGGTGGTGGTGGTGGTACTGGTAGTGGTTATACTGGTGGTGGTGGTACTGGTGGGGGTACTGGTGGTGGTACTGTTGGTGATTTTACTGGTGGTACTTGTGGTGGTGGTACTGGTGGTGGTGGTAGTACCAGTGGTGGTGGTGGTGGTGGTGGTGGTACTGGTGGTGGTAGTGGTGGTGGTACTGGTGGTGGTACTGGTGGTGGTGGTGGTACTGGTGGTGGTATTGGTGTTGGCGGTGATGGTACTGGTGTGGTGGTGGCACTGGTGGTGGTACTGGTGGTACTGGTGGTGGTATTGGTGGTGGTGGTGGTACTGGTGGTACTGGTGGTACTGGTGGTACTGGTGGTACTGGTGGTAGTGGTACTGGTGGGGGTGGTACTTGTGGTAGTGGTACTGGTGGTGGTGGTACTGGTGGTGGTGCTACTGGTGATACTGGTGGTGGTGGTGGTGGTTCTGACGGTGGTACTGGTGGTGGTGCTGGTACTGTTACTGGTGGTGGTACTGGTACTGGTGGTGGTACTGATGTTGGTGGTGGTACTGGTGGTGCTGCTGGTGGTGGTGGTGGTACTGGTGATGATGGTGGTGGTACTGGTGGTGGTACTGGTAGAGGTACTGGTGGTGGTGGTACTAGTGGTGGTCCTGGTGAAGGAAGTGGCCCTTAGGGGCCACCCGGGTTACTTACAATCACCTGCTAGGCCTTCCCAAGTAATGAAGAGTCGGTCAGACAGTAGAGAATACAAACATACCTTTATTAGCAAAACTCTGCAGAGGAGTCCATTCTGACCTGCACCCTAAGATGTCTGCCGAGGGACTGGCTCCCCAACGGCCTGCAATGCATGATCATTCCTCCAAGAACCCCCCAACCACGCCCACATTGGAAAGTTACCGGCCTGAGCCGAAAATGAACAAAGAAGGCACAGAAGGATGGGCTACCACCTGCCAGATGGGTACATGCTATCGGCACTCAAGGTTACCGCGCTGAGTCTCAGCGTCTCCTATCGTGGGAGCAGAACTACACACTCGGATAGGCATGCGAGGGCAGAATGGCCTATTCATTAGTAAGTCGGGATGCAGCCTTGAACAGGGAAGGAAAATAATAACTAAATACAGTATTCTGCTGAGGCAAGCAGTACGAATAATGAGGCCTAGTTCAGACACAGCCTAATAGGGATTCCGAAATACAAAATGGAGTCACACTTGCTAACTAAAGCTTGCACGTTGCAGGGATAACTCAGTGGGTTGCATAACGTGAATACAAATGGCATCTATTTAGCCACACGCTGCTAACCTAATGTAGCATGATACGAGTGCATAGCAGGAATGGGATTTTCAAATCTAACAGACCCTCCTTTTAGCAGGGGTGGCTAAATGCTTTATTGAGGCTATCCGGTAGGGTCTTTACAATTCTAAGTGGAAGGAAGAAAATGCATGCTCACTTCACGTTACAAGGAAGAATAAAACAGCATATGAAAATCAACATCTACTTAGTACTCAAAAATACACTTCATCGATAAGCATGATATCCTGAATATCCTGCATCATCATAGTAGTGACCTTAGTATCACTTCCTGGCAATTTAGGGGTAGGGGTGAGCTTGCTCATGCAATAGGTGCAACATGCTGGAAGACAATTAGTACATAGGCAACATGTGAAGATGACACCTGCGATAGATATGAGGGCAAGTAGTATCTTCCAACCCCATGATGTCAGCAGACCCCAGAACCACCCTGTGAGGGACCATGAACCATTATCCTGATGGATATCTGAAGCAAGCCTGTGTAATTTCTGTATGGCGGAGTATATATTAGGGGCGTTATCAGGAATGTAAACACAACATCTGCTGCCGATGACGCGGCAGGCTCTGCCCCTATCAGCAAGGATGACGTCTAAAACCATCCGGTTTTGAAGAGCAACGAGTCTCGTAGCCTGAAGCTCGACTGTAATATTAGTCAGTATACCTGCAGTAGTGTTAATAACCCCCTCCACTACTCTAGCAAGGCGACAGATATTACGGCTATTGAACATGGGGCCCCAGAACGGCAGAATGCCCTTCATGATATCAGTAAATTGCTGTAGGCAAGTAGCTGTTTGATCTATATCTTCTGTATTGACAACTCACTTGGCTCGATGCAAATGGAGATCCCTACGCTGTAGTCTATGATCCTTGTGATAGCTAGATGGTGCAATATAAACAGGGGGCAAGAGAAAAGAGACATAATACCGGCCAGACCATCCCCTGGGAAGCCAGGTATAAGCATGTTCCCCACAAGCGAAGTATACATTTGGAGGTGTGAGCAAAGGTGGGCTACTAGCAGTGTTCAATCGGTAGGTATAGTTACAACTGCTCTGACCTACTGGAATGTTCCCTGTACCTTCAACACAGAAACTGGCTGCTGTATTGATCACAGGGATGGGCATGGCTTTGTCTTCAGTTATATTTCGTTCCTGGAAACATTTTAAATAATCAGTAACTTTAAACCCTTGAAAATCCAGCATTTCGTTTTGTAACCAAGTGACATTTTTTTTTATCCTCGAAAATATTCATACAAGCTTCTGGATTTAGGGTACCCTCCTTTCCATCTGCCCCAGGTGTATATCCTTGGTGTACCACTATATATTCCAACACTGCTTCGTAATCAGACTGTTCCATATTCATCACGCCAGCATAATAGTGCATGTACACCATAGAAAGCAATTGGAACCATGCCTCACAGCTACCCAAGTATGACAGGGGCAATGACACCAATAGATCGTTCTTGTGCATAACGGAGGGAAGTAACCCACATACCCATCAATTTGTGGCATTAGTGGTACTGTGTACCTGATGAAGCATCTGCAAAAACGCGTTCTCGACATAGGTCTGTCTACGCGTCTATTTGTGCGGGGCCAGTGTAACAAATGAATGCTCAGATGGAGCCGATGTAGTCCCTATCAATGTGTGCACAGGATGCTGTTCTTCTAAGTACCACACCACCCCAAATAGTGTTATCATTACAATGAGAAGGAACACTACCACTACCACCTTACTCCCAGTAGACCAACTAGATCACACAGGACCATTCTGCTGTAATGGTGGGGCCACCAGAGGCTGTTCCTCTCTCATAATTGCGCGGCCAAATGGGTACATAGAAAGAAACTTTAGGAATTGGAGCCACAAAAATACAAATCACCCAGTGTCCTTCAGAGCCTCACTGGTAGACTCCTATTGTTCATCAACGACGGTGCTATGAAGCACTCCCACGGGGGAGCTGCACGATCGCAGCCCTTGCTGGAAAACACAAATCCTCTTCTTTCAGGATAGGGCATCCTCCCTCCTTAGAAGACACCCTCATCTAATGCTGTCCAGTGTCCAGGGCAGTGCACCAGTGTAACTCACTCTAATCTAAAGCAGGCACCTTAGGCATAGCACCTACACCCTAAGCTCGAGTCCTTCCCTAACTCCTGGACTGTCCGACTGGCGCACAGTCCTTCCGTCGGGGCCGCAGGTTGTACCTGGCAACCCCAGGCACTTCTTCATCAACAAAAAAGGGGAAGAAATTCAGGCTCAGCAGGGCATTGAGACTCAGGTGACTGTGCACTAGAAGCGGGAGCATCTGGGGCGGCCCTTATCTCTGAGGGGACCGCCTCAAGTGAGGCCTCGTCACTTTCTTCGTCTGTCTGCGATCACCTCAATCGGGCATCAGAGAAAGGAACGAAACGGGGCACACGCTCTCCTTCCTGGTCAGCAAAGCCGTCAAGGACCCACTGATCATACAGAAGTGGTAGAGGTACCCTTTTTACATGTGATGCATGCACCCAGTGCTTCCGGCCTTCAAGCTTCACTGAGGTGAGGGTGGCGAGCAAGACAATCAGGGGCCCCTTCCACCTCGGCTCCAGGCAGTTCTTCCGTTGAAAATTCTTGACCATTACAAAGTTCCCGGGTTGTAGCTGATGCCCGGGCCCCTCTGGTACTGGTTGCAGCGTGGTGTGAATCTGTTGGTGGACAGAACAGAGATCTTTAGACAATTCATACAGATAATCAATCAGCAGGGGGTACTCTATCGCGGAGAAGCGCTTGGGTCTTGGGACACCCCAGACGTTGGCGGGGCATCCAAAGACCACCTCGTACGGGGACAACCCTGTTCTAGAATGCGCTGTCGCTCTGGTTGATAACAAAGCCAAAGGTAGAGCATCGGGCCATCGCAATCCTGTGCTTTCTTGAATCTTTGCTAACTTCAATTTGAGAGTACCATTGTACTTCTCAACCAAGCCTACTGACTGAGGGTGGTTCGCTGCATGAAACGTCTGTCTAATATGCAAGCCTTTACACACCAATTCAATGACCTTTGAATTGAAGTGACTTCCGTTGTCACTCCAGATCACAAGTGGTAGTCCATAGTGCAGGAAGAATTATTTTAAGAGCGCCTTCGCCGTCGCCATGGCCGTATTCTCCTTAGTGGGGTAAGCCTCAATCCATTTACTGAATGCACAAATCACTACCAGCACATTCTTCAAATTGTTAACTCGTTCCATTTCAATGAAATCCATCTGGAGAACCTCGAAAGGGAAGGAAGGCGGTGCAAAATTACCTGCGGGTGTAGGAGAACCTTTCCCAGGATTATGTTTCAGACAAATAATGCAGTGTTTCACTAAGGGTGTGCCTACCTTAGGGATATTATCATTTTGCCATACTGGGTCCAGTAGCTTACATATTCCTTTGGCACTAATGTGTGCTAGGCCATGGTCCATGGTAACAACAGGGAGCACATAAGCGTTGGGGAGCAACCATCTCTGCTTCCCAGACAAGTCAGTCCAAAACCCATCCTCATCCAAACGCCCTATCCTCTCCTCCCATTCTGCCAGTTCATCTACTGTTGCCTCACTCTGTATTTCCCTGACATTGTCTAATGTGTCCTCGAACATTCCATTGTCTGGAACCCACCTAGCGGGATCTGCCACGAACATCTTTTTCATCTTCGATCTAGCTGTCTCCTTAGCTGTCTGATCTGCAAAAGCATTGTCCCTTCCAACATCGTCTGTTACTGCTTTGTGAGCGCTACATACTTATCAGGAAGTGTCAGTGCTGTCAACAGTCTATGTATCAATGGATCATGCTGTATGCGCAACCCATGCGAGGTCAAGAACCCTCTCTCCGCCCAGAGGCACCCGAAATTATGGGCCACCCCAAAAGCGTACTGGCTGTCTGTGTAGACATTGACAGTCAGTCCCTCACTCAATTCGCAAGCCCTAAGGAGGGCAACCAACTCTGCAGCCTGGGCCGATTGGTATGGAATACGGGATGTCTCAACTACAGTGTGTAACGTTGTGATTGCATAAGCTGCAGTGGTAGTTCCATCTTGTAGTTTGAAACAAGAGCCATCAACATATAGTTCCCCTTGGGGGTCAGATAAGGGAACATCAGTCAGGTCTACCCGTCCCTTCATTTCTTCCTCAGTCTGAAATAAACAATCATGGACATCATAGTCCTTTTCTTCCGAAGGGAGGGGTAGTAACGTGGCTGGGTTCATAGTAGCACATCTTTTGATGTTAATGTGTGGAGCAAACAAGGTTAACTCATATCCAGTCAGACGCGCACTAGTAAGGTGCTGTGTCTGTGTCTTATTCAACAGTGTGTCCACAGCATGAGGTACCATGACTGTGAGATCCGTATCAAGGACGAGCCCTGCCGATTAACTGATAGAAACTGCCACCGCCGCGGCAGCCCTCAGGCAGCTCGGGAGAGCTCTGGCGACGTTATCAAGAATGGCAGAGAAATATGTGGCAGGGTCTCTGCTTACCACCAAAACCGTGTGTTAGAACAGAAAGCGCGCAACCGTCCGCCTCATGTACATAAAGCACAAAAGGCTTCTGGTAATCAGGAGTACCAAGCACAGAAGCAGAGCAAAGTGCAACTTTTAATTGCTCAAAAGCTTGCTGGCATGCAGATGTCCAAGGCAAGGGTTCATGCACGTCTTTAGTGGTCAGGTAAAGGAGGGGTTAGTAAGGAATAGTTAAGGATCTAATGACGACAATGCGAAGTTATGCCAATGAAAGTGCGTACCTCTCGTTGGGTCTTAGGAACAGGCATATTAGTAATAGCAGCTATGCATTCAGGTGTTAGTCTGCGACCTTCCTTCAACAGTAGGTGACCTAAATAGGTGACCACCTGTCGACAATATTGAAATTTCGAAAGTGACACCTTGTGTCCATGGTGTGCCAAATGTAACAACAATTTAACTGTGGCCTCTTTACAACCATTTTCAGTGTCTGAAGCCACAAGGAGGTTGTCAACGTACTGTAACAGCACATTACCAGAGGGAAGTTCCAAGGGATCCAATTGAGCTTTCAAAGCTTGACTATAGATACTAGGACTCTCCGTATAGCCTTGTGGAGCACAACAGAACCTAAAGCTCCTTCCGGCTATTGCAAATCCAAACAGATATCTGCTATCTGGATGGATTGGAATGCTGAAGAAAGCATTCTTCAAATCAATGACTGAAAAGAATTTTGCAGGCGGGGGAATCATTGTGAAAATCGCCGTAATGTCTGGGACTACAGGTTACTGGGGAACCACTATCTTGTTCACCCTTCTAAGGTCAATTACAAAGCGGTAAACATCAGGGTGAGCATCAGAAGAATCCAAGGGTGCCTTTTTAAGAATAGGAAGAATAGGGCTGTTACACACATTCACCGCTGTCTCTTCAACCACACTAGACTTAATCAAATCCTGTATTATTTGCAATAAGGCCTTTTCTCCTGCCTGGGATATCTTGTACTGGGGAATACGTTGTAATACAGCATTGTCTTTGATCTGTATAGAGACCAGTGGGATCTGGAGTAACCCCACATCCGTGTCTCCTGTAGCCCACAGTGTACGTGGCACATCCTGAAACTCAGCGGGGAGGGGGGCATCTTTTGCGAGGCATTGCTTGGCACGGGCCACTTGTGGTCCAACAGTCATGTAAACACCGTCTGGAAACAAGCATCCTAGGACCGGTGTGAGAAGTTGGCCTGGCATATGCTGTCCACTAGTTATGTTCGGCACCTTGCACCAGTCCAAACGACCCTTATTGATGATAGGTTTAAAGACAACCTTTATTGAAAGCTATCCTAGTGGTAGCTAAGGAGAGCAGCCTTCAGGCTAAGTCTTGAAGGAGTATAAAGCAGCTTGGTTTACCAGATTATAACCTCTTGAATGACCAAATGAAAGGAGAACCACACCAGGTATATATATAAAATATATGTATTTATTTCTAAACACTCACTACTAATCTCTTTATGAGATTAGAGTCCAAGATACACAATATCACAGTATCAAAACGACAGTAAATAGCACAATATACAATGGGCCCCAGTGGGGGACCAAACCATATATTAAGAAAGTGGTATAAGAACCACGACTTGACTAGACACAGTGCCTAGAGCACGTAGAATCACTGGGACCCCAAGGAACCACCCAAGGTAGTGACACAGGAGACCCACGGGGGACGTGTGCAGAGTGAGAACACAGCCGCGAGCGCCGTAGGATTCTATGAGGAAAGTCGCGGTTGGAATTTTAAAGCAAAAGGACACTTAGGAGAGGACTTTGAGCAAACCCCTTTAGACTTAAGGGGTTCTAGGGCCAACACCCACGTGAGCAGCAGAGTACTCGAGTTACCTCACCCAGGGAAGCCGGGTGCATAGGTGTCAAAGGGTGTTGGGAATCGTCGTTGATTTCAATGGCAATCTGCTGCAAAGTGCTTCTGCTGTGAAGAAGAAAAGTGTCCAGGGTGATCCAAGCCTGGATCGAAGATGTGAAGAACCTGAAAGCAGAGGGGACAGAGTCTGGGTCACTAGCCAGTGACCAGGAGCGGAGCAATCGAATGCCCACCGATGTCGGGTGCTTCAGGTGCGAAGAGGTGAAGCTTGACTCTGCAGCCACGGGGTCCCGGAGACGTCAAGGAAGACCAGGAGCCGGATTTGAGCTTTCCCACAAAAGATGTCAAGGGCTGGGGTGTCGGTGCTCGGATTGAACACAACAAGCCTTGGCAACAGCAAGGAAAATAAAAGATGCTTCTGTGCGGACCAGCAAGGTCCTGGGGACTCCCCAAGCGATGGAGAGTCAGGGAACATCTGGAGCAATCAGGGAAGCCCAATCAAAGTTAGAGTTGCCTTCTTGGGGACCCACAGGTCAACGGACCAGGGATCGCGAAGGGATCTCTAGAGGAATCACGAAATGGCGACCCACGGAACACTCATTGAGTGTAGGCCAACAATCTTCGGTGTAATTACTGCTTGGGGTCAGGGCTACAAGTAACCCTAAGCTCAGTCTCAGGGGTTGCCGGAAAGCTGATGCTTTTGCAAATGGTCGCGGTGTCCAGGGGTTTGGGTTGCATGGTCTCCACGAGGGATACAGGCCTCAGACTTGCTGTGGGCACAGATCAACCTCAGAGACCTTGGGAACCCACCTCCTGTGTGGCAATATTCTTCGGAGTCTGGAGGAGCTTCGGAGATGCCAACCGGTCAGTTGCATTAAAGGTGCCTGCCTTGCAGGGGAGTAACTCCTTTACTCCAAGGGAGATTCTTCAGTCATCCAGCGTAGTGCAGATCGTCGAAGTACTTGGTTTCTGTGTCAGAGTTTAGTCCAGGTGTAATCTAAAGTCCTGTAGTCAGGGGTTCCTACTTTATACCCAAGGAAGGGGTGGGACAAACTCTGGGGACCCACCTATGGGAGGGTCAGGAAAGAGGGGTGGCTACACCCATTTCCTTTGTCCAGTTTCAGACCAGAGCAGGGTATGGTAGCCCCTGCAACCGGTTTGAGCTGGACTATGCACAGGGACACCAAATGTGCCCCCAGTGCAGACTTCAAAGCACTCTTGGAGTGCACCCACCCAGCCCCAATACACTAAAGCCTGTCTGGGAGGTGGTCACACCTCCCTGTGACAGGAAACCTATTGTCCAGGCCTCCCCTGCCGGAGTTTCATCCAGCAGCAGGAGGGCAGACTCGTGTCTGTGGCTGCAGCATCCATTTTGTGATGCCAGGGTTCTGTTAAGCTGGTACCGGGTGTACCGGTGGTTCCATGTTTCTCCCTCTAGTAGGGTGGAATCATACCTCCCACCCCAGTTACTGGGGTGGAGGTATGATTCCAAGGTGTTTGACACCAAACATGACATGTTTCCATGCAGCCGTTTTAAAGTTAGCATTTACCGCGAGGTTATAACGCACTTAAGAGTATATGGTCTGGCTGCATCACAAACCACCCCGGAATGAAGATTCCGAAAGCTGCAGAGGGGCTCTGCTCATGCATGAGCACCCTCTCACATGAAACCCAGCACCCTGCCTTCAGGATTGTTAAGGCCTGCCATAGAGGTGACTGATAGGTTTACATGTGCAGTGATATGGAGAGATATAGGGAACCTATATCTCAGTAAGGGGTGCATACACCACCTTACACAGGCTGCTGTAGCAGACCTGTTGTGTCATTTTAAAAGGCTTCCCAGGGGTGGCACAAAACATGCTGCAGCCCCTGGTAGGCCTCTGGGGTACCTATGCCCTGGGTATATAGTATACCATATACTAGGGACTTATAAGGGTACCCCAGAATCCAATCTGGAGCGTACCTAAAGTACATACAATCAATTTAGAGTAGAAAGCAGATAGACTGGGGTCCTGATTAGCAGGGCCTCAGTCTGGCTAAGTCGAAAAACAGTGAAACATCAGCAAAAAGTGGGGTAACTATAAGAAGCAGATCCTACTTCCTACACAACCCCCAAACGTCAGGACATTAAACTAACCTTGACCAGTTGAGTCTTCATGTTCTAAGTGGAAATATCTGGAGAGTCCATCTGCATTGGCATGGTTACTCCCAGGTCTATGTTCCACTGTATAGTCCATCCCCTGTAGGGAAATGGACAACCTCAAAAGTTTGGGGTTTTCACCCTTCATCTGTTTTAGCCATAAGAGGGGCTTGTGGTCTGTCTGAACAATGACGTGAGTGCCAAAAAAATATGGCCTCAGCTTCTTCAAGGCCCAAACCACAGCAAAGGCCTCCCTCTCAATGGCTGACAAATGTTTCTCTCTGGGGGTCAGCCATCTGCTAATAAAAGCTACTGGCTGATCCTGACCTTCATCATTCAATTGTGCTAATACAGCCCCTACCCCCAACTCAGATGCATCTGTTTGGACAATGAATTGCTTGGAGTAATCAGGACTTTGCAGAATGGGAGCAGTGCACATGGCCTGCTTCAGGTTATCAAATGCCTTTTGACAGCTAACTGTCCACTGAACTTTCTTGGGCATTCTTTTAGAAGTCAAGTCATTCAAAGGGGTCACTATGGATCCATAACCTTTGACAAATCTTCTATAGTACCCAGTCAGGCCCAACAAAGCTCTGACCTGAGTCAGGGTAGTGGGAGCAACCCAGTCCATGATGGTCTGGATTTTGCTCTGCAATGGTTGAACCTGGCCTCCACCCACAAGGTGGCCCAGGTACACAACCTGACTCTGCCCTATCTGGCACTCGGTGGCCTTGATAGTTAGGCCTGCTTTCTGCAAGGCCTCCAAAACATTTCACAGGTGGACCAGGTGATCCTCCCAGGTGAAGCTAAAGACAGCAATATCATCTAGATATGCTGCACTATAGGCTTCCAGGCCTGTAAGGACTTTGTTCACCAACCTTTGAAACGTGGCAGGTGCATTTTTCAAACCAAAGGGCATCACCACAAATTGGTAGTGCCCACTAGGGGTAGAAAATGCTGTTTTGGCTTTTGCATCCTCAGCTAGTCTGATTTGCTAGTAGCCAGCTGTCAGGTCAAATGTGCTGAGAAACTTGGCTGAGGCCAAAGTGTCTATGAGCTCATCTGCCCTAGGTATTGGATGGGCATCAGTCCTAGTGACTGCATTGAGACCTCTGTAGTCTACACAAAACCTCATCTCTCTCTTACCACCCTGGGTGTGAGGTTTAGGCACTAAGACTACTGGACTAGCCCAAGGGCTATCTGAGGGTTCAATCACTCCCAAATCCAACATCGTCTGGACTTCAGTCCTGATGCAGTCCCTGACATGGTCAGGTTGCCTGTAAATCTTATTTTTAACAGGCAGACTGTCCCCAGTGTCCACTTCATGAGTGCACCAGGTAGTCTGACTTGGAGTCAGAGAGAACATATGTCTGAACTGATTGAGAACTTTTCTGCAATCAGTTTGCTGCTGGTCAGTGAGGCTGCCTGCCAAGGCTACACCATCTACTGATCCATCATCAGGGTTCTGAGAGAGCAGGTCGGGGAGTGGATCACTCTCTTCCTCCTGTCCCTCATCAGTAGCCATGAGCAAGCCCATGTCTGCCCTGTCAACATATGGTTTCAGTCTGTTGACATGGACCACCCTGTGGGGGCTCCTGGGAGTTCCAAGGTCCACCAGATAGGTAACCTCTCCCTTCTGTTCAACAATGGTATGGGGGTCACTCCACTTGTCTTGGAGGGCTGCTGGGGCCACAGGCTCCAACACCCATACTTTCTGTCCTGGCTGATAAACAGTCAAAACAGCCTTTTGGTCATGCCAGGCTTTTTGTAATTCCTGGCTACCCTCAAGGTTTTTAATTGCCTTCTTCATGTACTCAGCCATCCGGGAGCGGAGACCAAGTACATAGTCCACAATATCCTGTTTAGGGGGTTTGAGAGGTAACTCCCATCCCTCCTTCACTAGACACAATGGACCCCTAACTGGATGTCCAAACAGAAGCTCAAATGGGCTGTAACCAACCCCCTTCTGTGGAACCTCTCTGTAGGCAAAGAGAAGGCAGGGCAAAAGTATGTCCCATCTGCGCCTAAGCTTTTCTGGGAGACCTTTAATCATGCCCTGCAAGGTTTTGTTGAACCTTTCAACTAAACCATTGCATTGTGGGTGATAGGGGGTGGTAAATTTATAATTTACTCCACACTCCTTCCACATAGCAGTCAAGTAACTAGACATGAAGTTTGCACCTCTGTGTGATACTACCTCCTTAGGAAAACCCACCCTGGAAAAGATTCCCAGGAGGGCCCTTGCCACCACAGGAGCTGTGGTGGTCCTGAGGGGAATTGCCTCTGGGTACCTAGTGGCATGGTCCACCACCACCAGGATAAATATGTGCCCAGATGCTGTTTGAGGATCTAGGGGACCAACAATGTCAATCCCTACCCTCTCAAAGGGAACCCCCACCACAGGTAGTGGTATCAGGGGGGCCTTTGTAGTGCTACCTGCCTTACCACTGGCTTGACAGGTAACACAGGCGCGACAAAACTCCTTGGTGTCTTCAGACATATGAGGCAAATGAAAGTGAGGGACAATTCCGTCCCAAGTCTTATTTTGGCCTAGGTGTCCTGCCAATGGGATATCATGTGCTAGGGTCAATAGAAAGCTCCTAAACTTCAGAGGTATAACCAACCTCCTGGTGGCTCTAGGCTTGGAGTCTCTACACTCTGAGTAAAGGAGTCCATCATCCCAATAGATCCTATGGGTACCACTAGCACTCCCAGCAGCCTCAGCAGCAGCTTGCTGTCTGAGGGGTTCAAGAGAGGGGCAGCTCAGTTGCTCCTGGCTCAGATCTGCCCTGGAAGGGCCCCCTGTGCCCAATAACTCAACCTGATCAGGCTCAAGCTCATCTGGGACAGTTCCTTCTTCAGGACTAAGATCAGCTCCCTCAAGAGACTGTTCTGGATTCTGAGGCAGGGGGGAATACACTGCCTTAACCCTACTACTCCTTCTCTTGTAAGGTGTCTGATCCATTGTTCCAGGATCCAGGACCTGTTCAGTTTTAGATATTTTTGCCTGTGACCTGGTCATAGCAAACACATCTGCAGGGATGCCCAACATTTCTGCATGATTCCTGAGCTCAACTTCAGCCCAAGCTGAAGTTTCCAAAACATTTCCAAGCAAACATTCAACAGGGAGGTCTGCACTTACCACAACTTTCTTAGGGCCAGTTACCCCTCCCCAGGAGAAATTAACAACTGCCAGGGAATGGTTTGTCCTGACATTGCTAGCGTTGGTCACTTGGTACATTTCACCAAGTATGATCTGCTCAGGGGCTACAAGATATTTTGTCACCATTGTGACACTTGCTCCTGTGTCCCTGAATGTCAAAGCCTCGTTTCCATTAATTATAGGCTGTTGTCTGTATTTGCCCAGATTACTGGGGCTTACAAATAGGGAGGCCATATACATGCCTCCATCACAGATCAACATAGCCTGAGTTGGAACTCTGACTAGGCCAGAGTCCATCTCAGATCCCAGGGTCAACCCTACTACACCCTTATTGGGAACACCACCACTTGGAGCTGAACTAGGGGGAACAGTTGCCTTAGGGGCAATGGTGGCTGGAGTTGAGTCTTTGGTCTTTGTACAAACACTATTCCAATGGGTTTTCTGTTTACAGATTTTACACCGTGGTTTCTTTTGGCCTTTTCCTTTGTTAGATTGGGACTCCCCACCAGATGCAGATTTTTGGGGCCCTTGAGAAGACTTCTGGTCTTTACCCTTCTCCCCACCCTTATCAGAGTTTTTAGAATCTTGCTTCTTAGAGTCACCACCTTGGTTCTGAACCTTCTGCCTCACCCTGGTTCTGACCCACGTGTCTGCCTTCTGACCCAATTCTTGGGGAGAGGTCAGATCAGAGTCCACCAGGTACTGATGCAACAGTTGATTTTGACAGTTGTTAAGGATCTGCTCTCTCATGATTACATTATACAATCCTTTGAAATCACACACCTTACTGCCAAGTAACCAGCCTTCCAGAGCCTTAGTAGCACAATCAACAAAGTCAACCCAGTCCTGAGTCTGTGCCTTTTGGGTATCTCTGAACTTTAACCTGTATTGTTCAGTGGTTAGGCCAAACCCTTCAATCAGAGCACTCTTCAGGACTTTGTAATTGTCAGCATCCTCTTCTCTTACAGTGAGGAGCTTGTCTCTACCTTTGTCTGCAAAGGAGAGCCACAAGATTGCTGCCCAGCTGCTCCTGAGGGACCCTCTGTACCTTACAGGCCCTCTAAGTGCAGTTATCCATTTGTGGATGTCATCCCCACTCTGGTAGGGAGGGACAATCTTGTTCAGGTTCCTATGGTCATGAGTATGATCTCTACCTCTAGGGACACTGCTGCTGCCACCATGGGACTCTAGTCCCAACTTCTGAGAAGCTCTCTGAAGCTCCAGGGATTCCCTGTCTAAGGCCAATTGCTCTCTCTTGATTCTGAGCTTAGCTCTCTCAAACTCAAGCAGTTGGCATTTCTTCTCATAAGAGGATGCCCTTTTATGAGAAGCAGAGGACCCTATAGACGTACCAGAATGATTAGACTCCTGAGAAGGAGATCTGGATCTTCTGGGCAGACTATTAACCCTTCCAGGTGGGGTAAAGAGAGCCCCACTGGGGTCTCCCTCCTCACCTTCAGGAAGAATTGGATTTTCCAGGTTGGAATCATTTTGATCCCCCTGGCCAGCATCAGAGTCTGGGTCATAGTAGTGTTCACTACCTGGCCTTTCCTCTTCTGCTGCCCCACACCCTTTGCCAACCTCATCAGACCCTGGGGTCTATCTGAGGTCATCTTCAAGCAACAACTTTATGAGATGTTGGGTGGTTGGGCTTTTCCCTGTCTTCAATTTCCTAGAGGCACACATAGTCCTCAATTCTTGGTATGAGACATGGTCATACTTAGTTGGGAGAGACCCACTGGTTTCTGCCCTTGAAGACATGACTAGTGTGGTGTGGTGTATGCACCTACCTACTCTAGTGGGGCCTACTAAACTCTCTTGAATTGTAGAAAGGGTGTGCTAAGCCCTTGACACACAACTCTAAGTTCAGTAGAACTTACTGTATTCTAAACTTGATTTATATGTACCTATGTACCTATAGTGGTTTTCAGTTAGTCACTCAAAGAGATTATCTGGTAAAGCAATAGCAAGCTTGAATCCAACCGCTGCACACCAATGTGAGAAGTTGGCCTGGCATATGCTTTCCACTAGTTATAGTGGGCACCTTGCACCAGTCCAAACGACCCTTATTGATGATAGGTTTAAAGACAACCTTTATTGAAAGCTATCCTGGTGGTAGCTATGGAGAGCAGCCTTCAGGCTAAGTCTTGAAGGAGTGTAAAGCAGCTTGGTTTACCAGATTATAACCTCTTGAATGACCAAATGAAAGGAGAACCACACCAGGTATATATATAAAATATATGTATTTATTTCTAAACACTAACTACAAATCTCTTTATGAGATTATAGTCCAACATACACAATATCACAGTATCAAAACAACAGTAAATAGCACAATATACAATGGGCCCCAGGGGGGGACCAAATCATATATTAAGAAAGTGGTATAAGAACCACGACTTGACTAAACACAGTGCCTAGAGCACGTAGAATCGCTGGGACCCCAAGGAACCACCCAAGGTAGTGACACAGGAGACCCACGGGGGACGTGTGCAGTGTGAGAACACAGCCGCGAGCGCGGTAGGATTCTATGAGGAAAGTCGCAGTTGGAATTTTAAAGCAAAAGGACACTTAGGAGAGGACTTTGAGTAAACTCCTTTAGACTTAAGGGGCTCTAGGGCCAACACCCACGTGAGCACTGGAGTACTCGAGTTATCTCACCCAGGGGAGCCGGGTGCATAGGTGTCAAAGGGTGTCGGGAATCGTCGTTGATTTCAATGGCGATCTGCTGCAAAGTGCTGCTGCCGTGAAGAAGAAAAGTGTCCGGGGTGATCCAAGCCTGGATCGAAGATGTGAAGAACCTGAAGCAGAGGGGACAGAGTCTGGGTCACTAGCCAGTGACCAGGAGCGGAGCAATCGAATGCCCACCGATGTCAGGTGCTTCAGGTGCAAAGAGGTGAAGCTTGACTCTGCAGCCATGGGGTCCCGGAGATGTCAAGGATGACTAGGAGCCGGATTCGAGCTGTCCCATGAAGGATGTCGAGTGCTGGGGTGTCGGTGCTTGGATTGAACACAACAAGCCTTGTCAACAGCAACCCATGCAGGAAGAGAAAAGATGCTTCTGTACGGACCACAAAGGTCCTGGAGACTCTTCAAGCAATGGAGAGTCAGGGCACGTCTAGAGCAACCAGGGAAGCCCAATTAAAGTTAGAGTTGCCTTCTTGGGGACCCACAGGTCAACGGACCAGGGATCTCAAAGGAAACTCAAGAGGAATCACAAAATGGCGACCCACGGAACACTCGTTGAGTGTAGGCCAGCAATCTTCAGTGTAATTACTGTTCGGGGTCAGGGCTACAAGTAACCCAAAGCTCAGCCTCAGCGGTTGCCAGAAAGCTGATGCTTCTGCAAATGGTCACGGTGTCCAGGGGTTCGGGTTGCACAGTCTCCACGAGGGATACAGGCCTCAGACTTTCTGTGGGCACAGATCATCCTCAGAGACCTTGGGAACCCACCTCCTGTGTGGCAATATTCTTCGGAGTCCGCAGGAGCTTCAGAGATGCCAACCAGTCAGTTGCATTAAAGGTGCCTGCCTTGCAAGGGAGTAACTCCTTTACTCCAAGGGAGATTCTTCAGTCATCCAGCGTAGTGCAGATCATTGAAGTACTTAGTTTCTGTGTCAGAGTTTAGTCCAGGTGTAATCTAAAGTCCTGTAGTCAGGGGTTCCTACTTTATACCCAAGGAAGGGGTGGGACAAACTCTGGGGACCCACCTATGGGAGGGTCAGGAAAGAGGGGTGGCTACACCCATTTCCTTTGTCCAATTTCATGCCAGAGCAGGGGCTGGTAGCCCCTGCAACCGGTTTGAGCTGGACTATGCACAGGGACACCAAATGTGCCCCCAGTGCAGACTTCAAAGCACTCTTGGAGTGCACCCACCCAGCCCCAATACACTAAAGCATGTCTGGGAGGTTGTCACACCTCCCTGTGACAGGAAACCTATTGTCCAGGCCTCCCCTGCCGGAGTTTCATCCAGCAGCAGGAGGGCAGACTCGTGTCTGTGGCTGCAGCATCCATTTTGTGATGCCAGGGTTCTGTTAAGCTGGTACCGGGTGTACCGGTGGTGCCATGTTTCTCCCTCTCGTAGGGTGGAATCATACCTCCCACCCCAGTGACTGGGGTGGAGGTATGATTCCAAGGTGTTTGACACCAAACACGACATGTTTCCATGCAGCCGTTTTAAAGTTAGCATTTACTGCGAGGTTATAATGCACTTAAGAGTATATGGTCTGGCTGCATCACAAACAACCCCGGAATGAAGATTCCAAAAGCTGCAGAGGGGCTCTGCTCATGCATGAGCACCCTCTCACATGAAACTCAGCACACTGCCTTCAGGATTGTTAAGGCCGGCCATAGGGGTGACTGATAGGTTTACATGGGCAGTGATATGGAGAGATATAGGGAACCTATATCTCAGTAAGGGGTGCATACACCACCTTACACAGGCTGCTGTAGCAGACCTGTTGTGTCATTTTAAAAGGCTTCCCAGGGGTGGCACAATACATGCTGCAGCCCCTGGTAGGCCTCTGGGGTACCTAAGCCCTGGGTATATAGTATACCATACACTAGGGACTTATAAGGGTACCCCAGAATCCAATCTGGAGGGTACCTAAAGTACCTACAATCAATTTAGAGTAGAAAGCAGATAGACTGGGGTCCTGATTAGCAGGGCCTCAGTCTGGCTAAGTTGAAAAACAGTGAAACATCAGCAAAAAGTGGGGGTAACTATAAGAAGCAGATCCTACTCTCCTACAGCCTGCAACCTTTTTAACAAATCCAACCCTAACAAATTCTCCCCAAACTTTGATGTTAATAGAAATGGTGAGTCAACCGTAAAGGGGTTAAAAGTTAAAGCAAGAGGTTTGGAAATGGGGCTAATGACCGGCATGCCTGAGAAACCCACCGAAACAATATTTTAGCCAGACAGAGCTGCCCCCGGGACCAGTGAATGGGAAACAGAGCTATTCATAGCCCCTGTATCAACTAAGAATTTCTCGGTCGTACCATATAAATCTGTGGTGACATAGGGTCCACACTGATCTACAGGCACTGGAACTGGTCCCTTACCCTGTCCCTGGCTGTCTTAGCTGTGAGACATCCCTGTTACTTCATCCATGTCGTAGTCGTCATGATAGTACTTTCTCCCTCGGGGGTCGTCGAAGTAGTTCCCGCTCTGTCTATTAGATGATGTGTTCTCTGATCGCATGTCCCCACGCCTCCTCCTCCCCATCCTCGTCGTCCAAACCCCCACCTCTCGGGGCCTCACCTCTATGTGACAACTCCGGGCACTCATTCTGCCAATGTCCCTCCTGCTTGCAATATGCACATTGATTGAGCCCAAGGAGTGCATTCACCACCCCTGTTAGTCCGGGGCAGCCACTGGGCTGAACCCGAACCTCTTCCTCTCCCTCTTCCTCT
Source organism: Calotriton arnoldi (assembly GCA_963921515.1). Lineage (NCBI taxonomy): Eukaryota > Metazoa > Chordata > Amphibia > Caudata > Salamandridae > Calotriton > Calotriton arnoldi. The sequence continues at coordinate 515,162 of CAWUFW010007500.1, read as the reverse complement.
CGCAACTTGCTGTATCAACACCCTCATCTTCAAATCATTTGACTTTTTCTCCAGCTTCTCTTTGTCCTCATTCTCTCTATGCTCGTAGTACTGTGCCATACTCAAAATTACTGATGGGGAAGAAGTGCTCCAAGTGCTTTCTGAAGCCTGCAACATAATCACAATCTCAGGAAGCAAATTGTTAATGAACTTGCTGACAAGCAACCAGACACCATCCTCCAATGACAGGTCCTGGCCACTAAAGTCGAGAAAGACCCCTTCAAACCTAGTAAAAAATCAGACACACTCTCGTCCTTCTTCTGACGATGTGCAGTCAACTTGTCCCAATCCACCCATCTCGGCGGGATGAGGGAATGAATATAGGTGATAATGCGACCCTGTAAAGCCAATATCTCCGCCTTCGGCTTGCCACCGGGCTTGCGGTCCTTATCCCACGCCCTGATCTGATCCCATGTTCCTCCCAATTCCACCACATGATCCTGGGTATGCACTTGCCTCCAAATATCCACCGGTACCAACAAGCCAAAGAACAATTCAATATCAGCTAACGTCATCACCGTGGAGGAGGCCGCCTCTGTCAACTCTTTATAATACGCAGTCGGGTTTTTCCGAGGGTCTGGCAACTGACTTTTAAGGGATATTACCTCACTCCTCTTCCAAGGGGTATCGATCCACTGTTCCTGAAACCGAGCATCAACTCGTGGCCTAATCACAGTATTCGTGGAGTCGCGCAGCTCTGGTATTTCAGGATGATAAATGGGATGGACCTCCCTCATGGGGCACTGGGTCACTATCGTCGGAACCTTTTAGAGAAATCTGCCCCGATAACCCACCAATGTCGTTACAGTGCTAAAAACTTCGCTAGGAGGTATATCTGTAGCATATTCCCTGTCCCGTATGTCATAGATGATCTGCGGTGCAACACCTTGAAAACACGGCTCCCACAGTCCTATTAGCATGGCCGACATGTGCTTAAGGGCATGTTGCTGTATGAAGGGCTCGTAATCCTTCATCACACTCCACACATCTTCCACACTATAGATCGGGCTCCGAGCCCACTGAGCCACCTGATTCACCACCATTTGCTTCTCCTCAACTCCCACAGCAGAACGCACCAACACTTTGTCCATACGATCTCGTGCTGCAGCCCAATTCCCTTCATGCATCCTACGTACAGGGGTCTCGCCATTCAGCAGTGCTTGGGGTGTCATACTTGAGGGAGAAAGAGCAAATGAGGAGACAGGTATCATCATGAAAGGAGACAATGCTGTAGGAGTGAAAGGGGGTGTAGCAGTAGATACAGAGTCAGTAGATGGAACAGGAGAGCTAACGGCTCCCGCCCCTATTAACGGCGTGAGCAGAGAGAAAGCAGGCGGGGCTGGGGCCGAAGGAGTTGGGCTGGAGCCAGAAATACTAGAAAGAGTGGCACCAGAGGCCGGGGACTGAGATGTGGAAACCCTTGGGTATATCCGCTAAGGAGCATAAGGTGGAGGAGGGCAAGAATCCAGTAATTCTTCAACAAAAACTTCACCTTCCTCTCTAGTAACATAGCATTTATCTGTTTGCAATCAAAACTTTCTATCTGCACATTCTATGCCTTTCTCTATCTTTTCCCTTTCATAGGCCACTGCTTTCTGCGTTATGGTTTGTGTCTGTCTCTTCCGGGCCTCTTTCTCTGCTCTCATATGCCGCTGCTTTGCTTCCTTCTGCCATACTCCTAGAGAATCAAACATCGACTGCCTGCTCTTTTTTGCGAACAATTTGTCCTGCAAGAAATTCAATTTTTGCCCCTCAAACAAGCCAGTAAGTGGCCATTGTAACTCAGCATTGTCCCTCGTATATTTATTCCACAATGTGCTAAACATAATAGGGCCAGAACCGTGCTTGACGTATACATCAAAATTTGAGGTACCCTCCGGAGGCGCAGGCTGACTCTCTTCCAATCGAGCCTCAGTATAACAACACCAACATCCAAAACACCCCAATTTTCTTAAGCAAGGCATCTTAATATAAGACACATTCACTGTCCCTAACAGACAAGTATAACACCAGCAACAGTAATATAAAGAAAAGATAAATAATAAAAATTATCCAGAAACCAAACCAAATGGTCCAAAGACTACTCCCTACAGTCCGTAGACTGTACACAGTTCAAGAAGACAGGCTCTAGCCCCAGACCTTTTCAAGCATTGACCAAATTACCAGTTGGACTGGCAGATTGTTCGCGACAAGTCCCAGACCTTTTCAAGCGCGGGCCAAATTTCCAGTTGGTCTGGTAAAACTGCTCACAAACACTCTGTGCCTTTTCCAAGGGTCTGCAGACCCACCAAGTTCAAGACTAGACAGCCCGAAGGCCGTACCAAGACACAGCCCGTTGATTCATGCCGTTCAAGCAAGGCAGTCCGAAAACTGCACCAAGACAGTCTGGGGACTGTACCAAGACACAGCCCATAGGCTTGTGCTGTTCAAGAATGGTGCCATTTTTTCAAGAATCAAATCACTCACCTGGTGCACACAGGTCGAGTCAAGTTATTCTCCACTGCCGACTCTTCGGACCAAACGGTCAACTCCCAAGGTTTCGCCTTCTCAGGACCCCAGCCGGTGACCACTAGACAAGGAGTCGCCTGATCAGACGGGCGGGACAGCTGCAAGAACCAAGCTCGATCGTGTGGGGTACCCCGATCCGCCCAACCGACCAGACGTAATCCCGACCCTGCAACCTGATTACAGGCGAGCTGGATCACCTTGTGGGGTCCCTGTTCGGGTGCCAACTGAAGGAAGTGGCCCTTAGGGGCCACCCGGGTTACATACGACCACCTGCTAGGCCTTCCCAAGTAATGAAGAGTCGGTCAGACAGTAGAGAATACAAACATACCTTTATTAGCAATACACTGCAGAGGAGTCCAAACTGACCTGCACCCTAAGATGTCTGCCGAGGGACTGGCTCCCCAACGGCCTGCAATGCATGATCATTCCTCCAAGAACCCCCCAACCACACCCATAGTGGAAAGATACCGGCCTGAGCCGAACATGAACAAAGATGGCACAGAAGGATGGGCTACCACCTGCCAGATGGGTACATGCTATCGGCAACTCAAGGTTAATGTGCTGAGTCTCAGCGTCTCCTAACGTGGGAGCAGAACTACACACTCGGATAGGCGTGCGAGGGCAGAATGGCCTATTCATTAGTAAGTCGGGATGCAGCCTTGAACAGGGAAGGAAAATAATAACTAAATACAGTATTCTGCTGAGGCAAGCAGTACGAATAATGAGGCCTAGTTCAGACACTGCCTAATAGGGATTACGAAATACAAAATGGAGTCACACTTGCTAACTAAAGCTTGCACGTTGCAGGGATAAATCAGTGGGTTGCATAACGTGAATACAAATGGCATCTATTTAACCACACACTGCTAACCTAATGTAGCATGATACGAGTGCATAGCAGGAATAGGATTTTCAAATCTAACACTGGTGGTGGTAGTTGTGGTGGTGGAGGTACTGGTGGTGGTACTGGTGGTAGTACTGGTGGTGGTGGTACTGGTGGTGGTACTGGTGGTGGTACTGGTGGTGGTGGTACTGGTGGTGGTGGTACTGGTGGTACTGGTGGTGGTGGTACTGGTGGTGGTGGTACTGGTGGTGGTGGTACTGGTAGTGGTGGTAGTGGTTGTACTGGTACTGGTGGTGGTGGTGGTGGTGGTACTGGTGGTGGTGGTGGGGGTATTAGTGGTACTGGTGGTGGTGCTGGTGGAGGTGGTACTGGTGGTACTGGTGGCAGTACTGGTGGTGGTGGTACTGATGGTGGTGGTGGTCCTGGTGGCATTGGTGGTGGTAGTGGTGGCAGTGGTGGTACTGGTGGTGGTACTGGTGGTGGTGGTAGTACTGGTGGTGGTACTGGTAGTGGTGGTTGTGGTACTAGAGGTGGTGGTGGTGGTGGTACTGGTGGTGATAGTTGTGGTGGTACTGGTGGTGGTAATTGTGGTGGTGGAACTGGTGGTGGTGGTGGTACTGGTGGTACTGGTTGTGTAGTACTGGTGGCACTGGTGGTGGTGGTACTAGTGGTGGAGGTGGTACTGGTGGTGGTACTGGTGGCAGAGGTGGTACTGGTGGTGGTACTGGTACATATTGTGGTACTGGTGGTACTGGTACTGGTGGTGGTACTGGTAGAGGTGTTGGTGGTACTGGTAGTGGTACTGGTGATGAAACTGGTGGTGGTAGTACTGGTGGTGGTAGTACTGGTAGTGGTGGTACTGGTACAGGTGATGGTGGTGGTGGTACTGGTGGTGGTACTGGTGGTACTGGTGGTAGTAGTGGTGGTGGTACTGGTGGTACTGTTGGTGGTGGTGGTACTGGTGGTGGTACTAGTGGTGGTACTGGAGGTGGTTGTTGTGGTGGTGGTACCGGTGGTCGTACTGGTGGCACTGGTGGTGGTGGTGGTACTGGTGGTACTGGTGGTGGTGGTATTGGTTGTACTGGTGGTGGTGGTGGTACTGGTAGTGGTACTGGTGGTGTGGGTGGTACTGGTGGTGGTGGTACTGGTGGTGGTGGTGGTGGTACTGGGGTGGTGGTACTGGTGGTGGTGGTACTGTTGGTGGTGGTGGTACTGGTGGTGGTGGTAATGGTAATGGTGGTACTGGTGGTGGTGGTGGTACTAGTGGTGGAGGTGGTACTGGTGGTGGTGGTAGTACTGGTACTGGTGGTGGTGCTGGTACTGGTGGTGGTACTGGTGGTGGTGGTGGTACTGGTACAAGTGGTGGTACTGGTACAGGTGGTGGTGGTACTGGTGGTGGTACTGGTGGTGTTACTGGTGGTGGTAGTGCTGTTGGTAGTAGTACTGGTGGTGGTTGTACTGGTGGTGGTACTGGTGGTGGTGATACTGGTACTGGTGGTGGTGGTGGTGGTACTGGTGATGCTGGTGGAGGTAGTGGTGGTGGTACTGGTGGTACTGGTGCTTGTGGTACTGATACTGATGGTACTGGTGGTGGTGGTACTGGTGGTAGTACTGGTGGTGGTACTGGTGGTGGTGGTAGTACTGGTACTGGTGGTGGTGGTGGTGGTACTGGTGGTGGTGGTACTGGTGGTGGTACTGGTGGTGGTACTGGTGGTGGTACTAGTGGCGGTTCTGGTGGAGGTACTGGTGATGGTACTGGTGGTACTGGTGGTGGTAGTGGTGGTGGTACTGGTGGTACTGGTGCTGGTGCTACTGGTACTGGTGGTGGTGGTACTGGTGGTGGTACTGGTGGTACTGGTACTGGTGGTACTGGTGGTGGTGGTACTGGTGGTGGTGGTACTGGTGGTGGTACTGATGGTGGTACTGGTGGTACTGGTGGTGGTGGTACTGGTGGTGGAACTGGTGGTGGTGGTGGTGGTGGTACTGGTGGTAATGGTGTTACTGGTGGTGGTACTGGTGGTGGTGGTGATACTGGTGGTAATGGGGGTGGTGGTACTGGTACTGGTGGTGTTACTGGTGGTGGTGGTACTGGTACTGGTGGTGGTGGTGTTGGAACTGGTGGTGGTACTGGTGGTGGTACTGGTGGTACTGGTGGTGGTAGTGGTGTTACTGGTAGTACTACTGGTGGTGGTACTGGTGGTAGTACTGGTGGTGGTGGTGGTTGTATTGTGGTGGTGGTACTGGTTGTACTGGTACTGGTCATGGTGGTACTGGTGGTACTGGTGGTGGTGGTACTGATGGTGGTGGCACTAGTGGTGGTGGTACTGGTGGTGGTGGTACTGGTGGCACTGGTGATGGGAGTGGTGGTGGTGGTGGTACTGGTGGTGTTGGTGGTACTAGAGGTGGTGGTGGTGGTACAGGTACTGGTGGTGGTATTAGTACGGGTACTGGTGGTACTGGTGGTGGTAGTGGACATGGTACTGATGGTAATGGTGGTGGTGGTGTTACTCGTGGTGCTACTGGTGGTGGTACTGGTGGTAGTAATGGTGGTGGTGGAATTTTGGTGCTGGTACTGGTGGTACTGAAGTTGGTGGTGGTACTGGTACTGGTGGTGGTGGTACTGGTGGTACTGGTGGTGGTGGTCCTGGTGGTGGTGGTGGTACTGGTGGTACTGGTGGTGGTGGTGGTACTGGTGGTGGTTTTACTGGTGGTGGTACTGGTGGTGGTGGTGGTACTGGTGGTGGTGGTAGTGGTGGTACTGGTGGTGGTGGTGGTAGTGGTACTGGTGGTGGTACTGGTGGTGGTAGTGGTATTGGTGGTACTGGTGGTGGTGCTGGTGGTGGTACTGGTGGTACTGAAGGTAGTACTGGTGGTGGTGGTACTGATAGTGGTGGTGGTACTGGTGGCACTGGCAGTGGTAGTGGTGGTGGTGGTGGTTCTGGTGGTGGTACTGGCGGTGGTACTAGTGGTACTAGTGGTGGTGGTGGTGATAGTTGTGGTGGTGGTACTGGTACAGGTGGTGGTACTGGTACTGGTGGTGGTGTGCTGGTGATGGTACTGGTACTGGTGGTGGTGGTGGTACTGGTATAGTTGGTGGTGGCACTGGTGGTGGTACTGGTGATGTTACTGGTGGTGGTAGTACTGGTGGAGGTAGTACTGGTGGTACTGGTACTGGTGGTGGTACTGGTGGTGGTGGTACTGGTGGTGGTGGTACTGGTGGTACTGGTGGTGGTAGTAGAGGTGGTACTGGTGATACTGGTGGTGGTGGTGGTACTGGTACTGGTGGTGGTGGTACTGGTGGTGATACTGGTGGTGGTAGTACTGGTGGTGGTTGTGGTGGTACTGGTGGTGGTACTGGTGGTACTGGTGGTGGTAGTGGTGGTGGTACTGGTGGTACTGGTGGTGGTGGTGGTACTGGTGGTGGTACTGGTGGTGGTGGTACTAGTGGTGGTACTGGTGGTGGTAGTTGTGGTGGTGGTTGTACTGGTGGTACTGGTGGTGGTGGTGGTACTGGTGGTGGTGGTACTGGTTGTACTGGTGGTGGTGGTACTGGTAGTGGTGGTACTGGTGGTGGTGGTGGTACAGGTGGTACTGGTACTGGTGGTGGTGGTGGTGGTACTGGGGTGGTGGTACTGGTGGTGGTGGTAATGGTGGTGGTGGTGGTACTGGTGGTGGTGGTACTGGTAGTGGTGTTACTGGTGGTACTGGTGGTGGTGGTGCTAGTGGTACTGGTGGTGGTACTGGTGGCGGTGGTGGTGGTACTGGTGGTGGTAGTAGTGGTATTGGTGGTACTGGTGGTGGTGGTGGTGGTGGTGGTACTGATTGTGGTGGTACTGGTGGCACTGGTGGTGGTAGTGGTGGTGGTGGTGGCGGTACTGGTGGTGGTACTGGTGGTGGTGGTACTAGTGGTGGTGGTAATGGTGGTACTTGTGGTGGTAGCTGTGGTGGTGGTGGTGGTACTGGTGGTGGTAGTTGTGGTGGTACTGGTGGTGATACTGGTGGTACTGGTGGTGGTGGTAATGGTGGTGGTCGTGGTACTGGTGGTGGTGGTGGCACTGGTACTTGTGGTGGTACTGGTACTGGTACTGGTGGTGGTGGTACTGGTGGTGGTACTGGTACTAGTGGTGGTACTGGTACAGGTGGTACTGGTGGTGGTGGTGGTACTGGTGGTGGTAGTACTGGTGGTAGTAGTACTGGTGGTACTGGTAGTGGTGGTACTGGTGTTGGTGGTGGTGGTACTGGTGGTGGTACTGGTGGTGGTAGTGGTGGTGGTACTGGTGCTGGTGGTACTGGTGGTGATGGTACTGATGGTAGTAGTGGTGGTGGTACTGGTGGTGGTACTGGTACTGGTGGTACTGGTGGTACTGGTTGTGGTGGTACTGGTGGTGGCAGTACTGGTGGTGGTACTGGTGGTACTATTGGTGGTGGTACTGGTGGTGGTGGTGGTACTGGTGGTGGAACTGGTGGTGGTAATGGTGGTGGTGGTGGTACTGCTGGTAGTAGTGGTGGTACTGGTGGTAATGGTGTTATTGGTGGTGGTCCTGGTGGTGGTATTGGTGGTGGTGGTGGTACTGGTGGTAATTGTGGTGGTGGTGTTGGTATTGGTAATGGTGGTGGTGGTACTGGTGGTGGTGGTACTGGTGGTGGTGGCACTAGTGGTGGTGGTACTGGTGGTGGTACTGGTGGTAGTACTGGTGGTGGTGGTAGTATTGTGGTGGTGGTACTGGAGGTGGTTGTGGTACTGGTGATAATGGTAGTGGTACTGGTGGTGGTGGTATTGTGGTGGTGGTACTGGTGGTGGTGGTGGTACTGGTGGTACTGGTGGTACTGGTTTGGTGGTACTGGTGGTGGTGGTACTAGTGGTAGTGGTACTGGTGGTGGAACTGGTGGTACTGGTACTGGTGGTGGTACTGGTGGTGGTGGTACTGGTTTTGGTGGTACTGGTGGTGGTGATGGTGGTACTGGTGGTGGTACTGGTAGAGCTGTTGGTACTGGTGGTGGTACTGGTGGTGGTGGTACTGGTGGTGGTGGTACTGGTGGTGGTTGTACTTGTGGTGGTAGTGTTGGTGGTACTGGTGGTGGTGGTACTGGTGGTACTGGTGGTAGTGGTGGTGGTGGTGGTAGTGGTGGTGGTGGTAGTGGTGGTTGGTACTGGTGGTGGTGTTGGTGGTACTGGTAGTGTTGGTAGTGGTGTTTTTATTGGTGGTTGTTGTACTGGTAGTGGTGGTACTGGTAGTGGTGGTAGGTGTGGTGGTACTGGTAGTGGTGGTGGTATTGGTGGTGGTGGTGGTATTGGTGGTGGTACTGGAGGTACTGGTGGTACTACTGGTGGTACTGGTACTGGTGGTACTGGTGGTGGTGGTGGTGGTACTGTTGGTACTGGTGGAACTGGTGGTACTGGTGGTGGTGGTGGTACTGGTGGAACCAATGGTGGTTGTACTGGTGATGGTGGTGGTACTGGTGGTATTGGTACTGGTGGTGGTGGTGTTGGTGGTACTGGTGGTGGTGGTACTGGTTGTACTGGTGGTGGTGCTACTGGTGGTGGGGGTGGTAGTGGTGGTGGTAGTAGTGGTCGTGGTAGTGGTGGTGGTGGTACTGGTAGTGGTGGCAGTGGTAGTGGTACTGGTGGTTGTGGTACTGGTACTGGTGGTACTGGTAGTAGTGGTAGTGGTGGTGGTACTGGTGGTGGTACTGGAGGTACTGGTGGTACTACTGGTGGTAGTGGTACTGGTGGTGGTGGTACTGGTAGTGGTGGTGGTACTGGCCGAGGTGGTACTGGTGGTACTGATGGTACTGGTGGTGGCACTGATATTGGCGGTACTGGTAGAACTGGTGGTACTGGTGGTGGTGGTACTGGTGTCGGTGGTACTGGTGGTGGTGGTACTGGTGGTGGGGGTACTGTTGGTGATGGTGTTAGTGGTACTGGTGGTGGGGGCACTGGTGGTACTGGTGGTGGTGGTACTGGTGGTGGTAGAACTGGTGGTGGTGGTGTTGGTGGTACTGGTGGTGGGGGTACTGGTGGTACTGGTGGTGGTGGTACTGGTGGTGGTGGTGGTCGGGGTGGTGGTGGTTGTGGTGGTGGTACTGGTAGTGGTGGTGGTGGATGTGGTACTGGTGGTGGTGGTAGTGGTGGTGGTGGTGGTGGTCGGGGTGGTGGTGGTTGTGGTGGTGGTACTGGTAGTGGTGGTGATACTGGTACTGGTGGTACAGATGGTGGTGGTACTGGTACTGGTGGTACTAGTACTGTTGGTACTGTACAGGTGTATGGGTGGTAGTGGTACTGGTGGAACTGGTACCGGTGTACTGGCAGTACTGGTACTGGTGGTACTGGCGGTGGTGGTATTGGTGGTGGTGGTATTGGTTGTGGTAGTGGTGGTGATACTGGTACTGGTGGTACTGGTGGTGGTGGTACTGGTACTGGTACCAGTTGTACTGGTGGTATTGGTGGTGGAACTGGTACTGGTGGTATAGGTGGTACTGGTGGTGGTACTGGTGGTATTGATGGTGGTGGTATTGGTGGTGGTACTGGTGGTACTGGTACTGGTGGTACTGGTGCTACTAGTACTGGTGGTACTGGTACTGGTGGTACTGGTGGTGGTAGTGTTACTGGTGGTGGTGATACTGGTGGTGGTGGTGGTGGTACTGGTGGTATTGGTGATACTGGTACTGGTGGTGGTGGTGGTACTGGTGGTGGTGGTACTGGTGGTGGTGGTACTGGTAGTGGTGGTACTGGTGGTACTGCTGGTGGTGGTAGTGGTGGTAGTGGTACTGGTGGTGGTACTGGTACTGGTGGTGACGGTGGTACTGGTTATGGTGGTAGTTGTATTGGTGGTAGTACTGGTGGTACTGGTGGTGGTGCTGGTGGTGGTGGTACTGATGGTGGTGGTGGTGGTACTGGTGGTGGCACTGGTGGTGGTGGTGGTACTGGTGGTGGTGGTGGTACTGTTGGTGGTACTGGTGGTGGTACTAGTGGTGGTACTGGTGGTGGTAGTTGTGGTGGTGGTGGTGGTACTGGTGGTGGTGGTGGTACTGGTGGTTGTGGTGGTACTGGTAGCACTGATGGTGGTGGTACTGGTGGTACTGGTCGTGGTGGTGGTACTGGTGGTGGTGGTGGTACTGGTGGTGGTAGTACTGGTGGTACTGGTTCTGGTGGTGGTGGTGGTGGTACTGGTGGTGGTACTGGTGGGTGTGGTACTGGTAGTGTTGTTAATGGTGGTACTGGTGGTGGTGGTGGTACCGGTGGTACTGGTGGTGGTGGTGCTGATGGTGGTGGTGGTACTGGTGAAACTGGTAGTTGTAGTGGTGGTGGTACTGGTGGTGGTACTTGTGGTGGTACTGGTGGTGGTACTGGTGGTGGTGGTACTAGTGGTGGTGGTGGTGGTGGTGGTACTGTGGTGGTGGTACTGGTGGTACTGGTGGTGGTGGTACTGGTGGTGGTGGTACTGCTGGTGGTACTGGTGGCGGAGGTGGTACTGGTGGTGGTGGTGGTACTGGTACTGGAGGTGGTACTGGTACTGGTGGTGGTGTTACTGGTGGTGGTACTGGTACTGATGGTGGTACTGGTACAGGTGGTGGTGGTACTGGTGGTGGTACTGGTGGTGTTACTGGTGGTGGTGGTACTGGTTGTGGTAGTACTGGTGGTGGTGGTACTGATACTGGTGGTGGTACTGGTGGTGGTGGTACTGGCACTGGTGATGGTGGTGGTACTGGTGGTAGTACTGGTGGTACTGGTACTATGGTACTAGTGGTGGTGGTACTGGTGGTGGTGGTACTGGTGGTGGTACTAGTGCTAATGGTACTGGTGGTGGTGGTACTGGTGGTGGTACTGGTAGAACTGGTGGTACTGGCAGTGGTGGTGGTACTGGTGGTGGTACTGGTTGTGATGGTACTGGTGGTGGTGGTACTGGTGGTGGTGGTGGTACTAGTGCTGATGGTACTGGTGGTGGTGGTACTGGTGGTAGTACTGATAGTACTGGTGGTACTGGCAGTGGTGGTGGTACTGGTGGTGGTAGTAATGGTGGTGGTGGTACTAGTGCTGATGGTACTGGTGGTGGTGGTACTGGTGGTGGTACTGGTAGTACTGGTGGTACTGGCGGTGGTGGTGGTACTGGTAGTGGTGGTGGTAGTGGTGGTACTGGTAGTGGTGGTGGTACTAGTGGTGGTGGTACTAGTGGTGCTGGTACTGGTGGTGGTACTGGTAGTGGTGGTGGTACTGGTAGTGGTGGTGGTGGTACTGGTACTGGTGGTGGTGGTGGTGGTAGTGGTGGCAGTGGTGATGGTACTAGTAGTGGTGGTGGTGGTGGTACTGGTAGTGGTGGTACTGGTAGTGGTGGTGATACTGGTAGTGGTGGTGGTGGTACTAGTACTTGTACTGGTGGTACTGTACAGTTGATACTGTTACTGGTGGTAGTGGTACTGGTGGTACTGGTGCTGGTGTACTGGTGGTACTGGAACTGGTGGTATTGGTACTTGTGGTGGTGGTATTGGTGGTGGTGGTATTGGTGGTGGTAGTGGTGGTCTTGGTGGTGGTACTGCTGGCATTGGTGGTGGTACTGGTACTGGTGGTATTGGTGGTGGTACTGGTGATATTAGTGGTACTGGTAGCGGTACTGGTGATATTGGTGGTGGTGGTATTGGTGGTGGTATTGGTGGTACTGGTACTGGTGGTAGTGGTACTAGTGGTACTGGTGGTACTGATACTGGTGGTACCGGTACTGGTGGTACTGGCACTGGTGGTACTGGTGGTCGTGGTTGTACTGGTGGTGGTGGTACTGGTGGTGGTGGTGGTGGTACTGGTGGCACTGGTACTGGTGGTGGTGGTACTGGTGGTGGTGGTTGTACTGGTGGTGGTGGTTGTACTGGTGGTGGTACTGGTGGGGGTGGTACTGGTGGTACTGGTGGTGGTGGTGGTACTGGTGGTGGTAATGGTACTGGTGGTGGTGGTGGTGGTACTGGTGGTAGTGGTATTGGTGGTACTGGTGGTGATGGTACTGGTGGTGATGGTACTGGTGGTACTGGTGGTGGTACTGGTGGTGGTGGTACTGATGGTGATGATGGTACTGGTGGTGGTGGTACTGGTGGTAGTGGTGGTGTTAGTGGTGGTGGTGGTAGTGGTGGTGGTACTGGTAGTGGTGGTTGTGGTGGTGGTACTGGTAGTGGTAGTAGTGGTGGTGGTACTGGTGGTGGTGGTACTGGTAGTGGTGGTACTGGTAGTAGTGGTAGTGGTGGTGGTGGTGCTAGTGCTGATACTGGTAGTGGTGGTGGTACTGGTAGTGATGGTGGTGGTACTGGTAGTGGTGGTGATACTGGTACTGGTGGTACTGTGGTAGTGGTACTGGTACTTGTCTTGGTGGTACTAGTACTTGTGGTACTGTACAGTTGGCACTGGTACTGGTGGTAGTGGTACTGGTGGTACTGGTACTGGTGGTACTGGTACTGGTGGTGGTATTGGTGGTGGTAGTGGTGGTCTTGGTGGTGGAACAGGTGGCATTGGTGGTGGTACTGGTACTGGTGGTATTGGTGGTGGTTCTTGTGGTATTGGCGGTGGTATTGGTAGTGTGGTAATGGTGGTGGTGTTAGGTTTGAACATCTCATTCTCGTTATACACTTGTTCTACGTTATATTAGGTTAGCAGTGTACGGCTAAATTAGACACCATTCGTATTCACGTTATGCAACCCGCTGAGTTATCCCTGCAATGTGCGCGCTTCAGTTAGCGAGTGTGACTCCATTTTGAATTTCGTAATCCCTATTAGGCTGTGCCTGTACTAGGTCTCCTTATTCATATTGCTTGCCTCAGCAGAACACTGTATTCAGCTATTATTCTTTCTTTGTTCAAGGTTGCCTTCTGACTTGCTAATGAATAGGCCATTCTGCCCTCGCATACCTATCCTTGTGTGTAGCTCTGCTCCCACGTTAGGAGACGCCGAGACCCAGCATGGCAACCTTGAGATAGTGATAGCGTGTACCCATGTAGCAGGTGGTAGCCCATCCTTCTGTGCCTCCTTTGTTCATGTCCGGCCTAAGCCGGTAACTTTCCATTGTGGGCGTGGTTGGTAGGCCCTTGGGAGGAATGATTATGCGTTGCAGACTGTTGGGGGGTCAGTCCCTTGGCAGACATCTTAGGGTGCAGGTCAGATTGGACTCCTCTGCAGAGTATTGGTAATAAACAATTGTTTTGTATTCTCTACTGTCTGACCAACTCTTCATTTTGTGGAAGGCGATTAGGAGGTTGTATAAAACCCGGGTGGCCCTTTTCGGGCCACTTCCTTCAGTTGGCGCCCAAACAGGGACTACGCAAGGTGACCCGACTCGCCCTTAATCGGGCTGTAGGGTTGTGGTAGCATCCGGTCGGTCGGGCGGATCGGGGATCCCCACACGATAAGAGCCCGGTTCTCTTGGCTGCCCCACCCGTCTGATCGGGCGACTCCTCGTCTAGTGGTCACCTGCCGGGATCCTGAGAAGGTGGAACCTTGGATTTGACCATTTGGTCCGAAGGGTCGGCAGTGGAGAATAATATTGCTCAACCTGAGTGCACCAGGGAGTGACTTGAATTCTTGGAAAATGTGGCGCCATGGTTGAACGGCACGAGCCTATGGGCTGTGTCTGGTACAGTCTCCGGACTGTCTTGTCTTGAACTTGGTGGGTTTGCGGACCCTTGAAAAGACACAGAGTGTTTGTGAACGGTCTCCCAGGCCAACTGGAAATTCGGCCCATTCTTGAAAAGGTTTGGGGCTGTTTGCGAACAATCTGCCAGGCCAACTGGAAATTCGGCTTAATCTTGAAAAGGTCTGGGGCTAGAGCCTGTCTTCTTGTCTTGGTACAGTCTGCGGACTGTTTTGTGCGGTTTTGGACTGCTTTGATTTGGTTTTTGGACCATTTGTTGGTTGATGTTCTATTTGTCTATTGGGGACAGTGTATGTGTCTTATATTAAGATGCCTTGTCTAAGTAAGTTAGGGTGTTTTAGATGTCGGTGTTGTTCCACTGAAGCTCGATTGGAAGAAAGGAGCCGGCGCCTCCGGAGGGTACCCCAAATTTTGAGGTATATGTCAAGCATGGCATTGGCCCTATTATGTTTAGCACGTTGTGGAATAAATATACGAGGGACAATGTTGTGTTACAGTGGCCGCTTACTGGCACATTTGATGAACAAAAGTTGAATTACTTGCAGGACAAATTGTTCGCCAAAAAGAGCAGGCAGTCGATGTTTGATTCTCTGAGGACATGGCAGAAGGAAGCGAAGCAAAGACGTACGAGGGCAGAGAAGCAAGCTCGGAGGGAACAGAAGCAAACGATAACGCAGAAAGCAGTAGCGTATGAAAGAGAAAAGATCGAGAAAGGCATAGAGTGTGCAGAGTGATAAATGTTATGTTGCTAGAGAGGACGGTGATGTTTTCATTGAGGAGTTATTGGATTCTCAGCCCCCACCTCCTTATGCCCCCGACCGAATATATCCCATAATCCCAACACCTCAGTCTTCGGCCTCTGGTTCTGCTATTCCTACTCTTCTTGTTTCTGGCTCTACTGCTTCGGCCCCGGCCCCACCTGCTTCTTTCCCACTTTTGTAAGTTACAGGGACGGGAGCCGTCGGTTCCCCTATTCTGTCTCCCGACTCCGTCCCTGTGGTCACGCCTCCTCTTACTCCTGCATCACAGTCTTTGTGCGCGATGGTACCTGTTTCTTCCTCTGCTCTTTCCCCTTTGAGTGTGTTACCTCAGGCATTGCGAAATGCCGAGACGCCTGTGCGTGGAGTGCATGAAGTGAATTGGGCGGCGGCACGTGAACGTGCTGGTGCGTTCTGCTGTGGGTGATGAGGAAAAGAGAATGGTGGCTGACCAGGCTGCACAGTGGGCCCGGAATCCGATTTATAGTGTGGAAGATGTGTGCAGCATGATGAAAGATTGTGAGCCGTTTATACAGCAACATGCTCTTAAGCATATGTCGGCTATGCTGATAGGATTGTGGGAACAGTGTTTCAAGGGTATTGCACCGCAGATAATTTATGACATTCGGGATAGGGTATATACTACAGATATGGCCCCAAATTAGGTTTTCAGTAATGTGACGACATTGGTGGGTTATCGGGGTAGATTGCTCCAGAAGGTCCCGATGACAGTGTCACAGTTCCCCATGAGGGAAGTTCATCCCATTTACCACCCTGTAATACCAGAGTTGCGAGATGGGAATAATATTGTTACTCGCCCACGAGTGGCGGCTCATTTCCAGGAACAGTGGATCTACACTCCTTGGAAGAGGAGTGAGGTAATATCCCTAAAAGGACAGTTGCCGGACCCTCGGAAAAATCCAACTGCGTACTATAAAGAATTGACGGAGGCGGCCTCCTCCACGGTGATGACATTAGCTGATATAGAGTTGTTTTTCGGTCTGTTGGTGCCGGTAGATATATGGAGACAGGTGCATACGCAGGATCATGCGGTGGAATTGGGTGGAACATGGAATGAGATCAGGGCATGGGATAAGAAGCGCAAGCCCGGCGAGAAACCGAAGGCGGAGTTATTAGCCTTGCCGGGGCGTATTATCACTTACATGCATTCCCTTATCCCGCCGAGACGAGTGGATTGGGACAAGTTGACTGCGTGTCGTCAGAAGAAGGATGAAAGTGTGTCTGATTTCTTAACTAGGTTTGAAGGGGTGTTTTTGGAATTTAGTGGCCAGGATCTGTCACTGGAGGGTGGTGTTCGTTTGTTTGTCAACAGGTTTGTCACTAATTTGCTTCCCGAGATTGCAACAAGGTTGCAGGCTTCGGAAAGTACTTGGACCACCTCCTCCCCGTCAGTAATTTTGAGTATGGCACAGTACTACGAGCATAGAGAGAATGAGGACAAAGAGAAGGTGGAGAAAAAGTCAAAGGAGTTGAAGACAAGGGTGTTGATGCAGCAAGTGGCGAGGGGAAGAGGAAGGGGTTTGGGTCTGGCCCAGCGGGGGTCCCGGTCTGACCGGAACAGTACACCAGGTGTGCCCGTAGGGTACAACCAATGTCCGTACTGTACAAAGGAGGGGCATTGGCGAAGTGAGTGTCCGGAGTTACTGCAGAAAGTTGAGGCCCCGAGAGGTAGGGGTTTTAGAGGATGTGGTAGAGGGGGAGGGGGATGAAGAGAGGGACAGTTTGAGGATACATCGTATGCTCAGCAGAGCAATAACTATTTCGATGAACCCAGGGGAAGGCAGTACTATAATGACGACGATGACATGGACGTAGTGACGGGGATGTCCCACAGCTAGGACAGCCAGGGACAGGGTAAGGGACCGGTTCCGGTGCCTATAGATTAGCGGGGACCTTATGTCACTGCGGATTTGCAGAGCACGCCCAAGACGTTCTTACTTGACACGGGTGCTATGAATAGCTCTGTTTCTCGTTCGCTGGTCCCAGGGGCAGCTCTGTCTGGCCAAAACAATGTTTTGGTAGGTTTCTCAGGCATGCCGGTTGTGAGCCCCATTTCCAAACCTCTTGCTCTGACTATTGGTCCCTTTACAGTGGATTCACCGTTTCTGTTAACGACAAATTGTGGGGAGAATTTGATGGGATTGGATTTGTTGAAGAGATTGCATGCCACCATCTTTTGTTCTCCAGATGGTGTTTACATGACCGTCGGGCCACAAGTGGCTCGTGCTAAACAATGCTTTGCAAAGGACGCACCCCTCCCCGCTGAATTCAAAGAGGTGCCCCGTAGTTTGTGGGCAGCAGGAGACATGAATGTGGAGTTATTCCAGATCCCGCCGGTCTCTATTCAGATCAAAGACAATGCTGTCTTGCCACGTATTCCCCAGTACAAGATTTCACAAGCAGGAGAAAAGGCCTTGTTGCAAACAATACAGGATTTGATTAAGTCTGGCGTGGTTGAGGAGACAGTGGCGAATGTGTGCAATAGCCCTGTCCTTCCAATTCTCAAGAAGACACTCTTGGACTCTTCTGATTCTCATCCTGATGTTTATCGCTTTGCAATTGACCTCAGAGAGGTCAATAAAATTGTAGTACCCCAATATCCTGTAGTCTCAGACATCACCACGATATTGACAATGATTCCCCCATCGGCAAAGTTATTTTCCGTGATTGATCTGAAGAATGCTTTCTTTAGCATTCCTATTCATACAGATAGCAGATATCTGTTTGGATTCGCCCTAGCGGGAAGGAGCTTTAGATTCTTTCGGGCTCCTCAAGGCTATACAGAAAGTTCTAGTATCTATAGTCAAGCCTTAAAAACTCAGGGGCATATCATCAAGCCCCGGAGATAAAATTATCGCCGCTTTAGCGTCCGTTTTCTGACGGAAAGCGGCGATAATTTTATCCCCTAATCAGCAAGGTCACGCTATCGCGTGAACCCTTGCATTATCGCCCTTTCCCCCAATGCCCATCTTTGCATCTCTAATGAGATGCAAAGTGGGCGTTCCGTGCTAAAATAACTGGAGAAATGTCGCTAACCGACATTTCTCCAATTATCAAGCTGTACGCAAACAAGCAGAGCGATAAGAAAAGTAGCGATAACCACAGTTATCGCTACTTTCCTTACACCTGCTTCAAGACTGACTTAGCCATGATATCCTATGTAAGGTGGATATCATGGCTAAGTATGTCTTGCCCTATCAGCAAGCTATCGCCAAACCTTGTGCCATTATCGCTGTATTTCCAGCGATAATCGCACAATTGGCAGCTTGCACTCTGAATCTTATCGCTTTGGAGATAAGCGTTGCTGATAGCATGCTATCTCCGCGATAAAATTCAGAGTTGGCCGGCGATAATTATCCTCGCTAAGAGCGCTGAGCGATAATTATCGCATGGCCTTGATGATATGCCCCTCAATTGGATTCTTTGGTACTTCCCACTGTGTTATTGCAGTACGTGGACGACCTCCTTCTGGCCTCTGATACTGAGGATGGCTGTAAAGATGCCACTGTTAAATTGTTGTTACATTTGGTGGGCCATGGCCATAAGGTGTCCCTTTCCAAATTTCAATATTGTCGACAGGAGGTCACCTACTTAGGTCACCTACTGTCGAAGGAGGGTCGCAGACTAACACCCGAGCGCATATCTGCTATCACTAATATGCCTGTTCCTAAAACTCAACGTGAAGTATGCAAATTTATTGGTATTACCTCGTATTGTCGACACTGGATCCCCAATTATTCCTTACTAACAAAACCCCTCCTTTACCTGACCACTAAAGAAGTGCATGAACCCCTGCCTTGGACATCCACATGCCAGGAAGCTATTGAGCAATTAAAGGTTGCGCTTTGCTCTGCTCCTGTGCTTGGTACTCCTGATTACCAGAAGCCTTTTGTGCTCTACGTACATGAGGCGGACGGTTGCGCGCTTTCTGTTTTAACACAGGGTTTTGGTGATAAGCAAAGACCCTGTGCTTATTTTTCTGCTGTGCTGGGTAACGGAGCCAGAGCGCTCCCGAGCTGCCTGAGAGCTGCCGCGGCTGTGGCAGTTTCTATCAGACAATCGGCGGGGCTCGTTTTTGATACTGCTCTCACGGTAATGGTACCCCATGCTGTGTATACGCTTTTGAATAAGACAAAGACACAGCACCTTACTAGTGCACGTCTGACTGGATATGAACTAACTTTGTTTGCTCCGCACATTACCATCAAAAGATGTGCCACTCTGAAACCAGCCACGTTACTACCCCTCCCTTCGACGAGTAATGACACAGATGTACATGATTGTGTGTACAGAACGGAAGAGGAGACGACGTGACGGGTAGACCTGACTGATGTTCCCCTATCTGACCCCCAAGGGGAACTATATGTCGATGGCTGTTTCAAACTACCAGATGGCACCACCACTGCAGCATATGAAATTACAACGTTACACACAGTAGTTGAGACATCCCGTGTCCCATATTAATCAGCCCAAGCCGCAGAGCTGGTTGCCCTTCTTGGGGCTTGTGAGTTGAGTGAGGGACTGACTGTCCATATTTATACTGACAGCCAGTATGCCTTTTGGGTCGCCCATAATTTTGGACGCCTCTGGGTGGAGAGAGGGTTCTTAACATCACATGGATTACGAATACAGAATGGCCCATTGATACATAGACTCTTGTCAGCTCTGACACTTCCCAAAAGGTTAGCAATAATAAAATGTAGTGCCCACAAAACAATAACAGATGATGTTGGGAGAGGAAATGCGTTTGCAGATCAAATAGCTAAAGAGACAGCGAGATCAAAGATGAAAAAGATGTTTGTGGCAGGTCCTGCTAGGTGGGTCCCGGACAATGGAATGTTCGAGGACACATTAGAAAACGTCAAAGAGATACAAAGCGAGGCGACCCTAGACAAATTGCCAATATGGCAGGAGAGTACAGGGCGTCTGGATGAGGATGGGTGCTGGACTGATAAGTCCGAGAAACAGCGATGGATGTTACCTAATGCCTATGTACTTCCTGTGGTTACCATGGCCCAGCCCACATTAGTGCCAGGGGAATATGTAAGGTGTTGGACCCAGTGTGGCAGAATGACAATATTTCTGAAGCAGCCACCCATTTAGTGAAACACTGTATGATTTGTATGACACATAATCCTGGGAAAGGTACTCCTATACCCTCTGGTAACTTTGCACCGCCTTCCTTCCCTTTCGAGGTTCTCCAGATGGATTTCATCGAAATGGAACGAGTCAACAATTTGAAGTATGTGCTGGTAGTGATTTGTGCATTCAGTAAATGGATTGAAGCTTACCCCACTAAAGGGAATACAACTATGGCAACGGCGAAGGTACTCATAAAGGAGTTCTTCCCGCGCTTCGGATTGCCGCGTGTGATCTGGAGTGACAACGGAAGTCACTTCAATTCCAAGGTCATCCAACTGGTGTGCGAAGGTCTGCACATCAAGCAAAAGTTTCAGGCAGCCAACCACCCCCAGTCAGCAGGTCTGGTTGAGAAATATAATGGCACTCTGAAGCTAAAGTTAGCAAAAATACAGGAAAGCACAGGATTGCGATGGCCAGATGCGTTGCCCCTGGCCTTGTTATCCACCAGGGCGACGGCACACTCTAGGACAGGGTTGTCACTGTATGAGGTCGTGTTTGGTCGCCCTGCCAATATCTGGGGCGTTCCAAGGCCAAAGCGCTTCTCTGAGATAGAGCACCCCTTGCTTATAGACTATCTGTATGAGTTAACTAAAGATCTTCATTCTCTTCATCAACAGATTCAGGAGACACTGCAGCCGGTACCAGAGGGGCCCGGGCATCAGCTACAGCCCGGAGATTACGTCCTCATCAAGAACTTCCAGAGGAAGAGCTGCCTGGAGCCCCGTTGGAAGGGCCCCCTGTTGGTCCTCTTTGCCACTAGAACGTCGTTGAAACTCGACGGCCGGAAGAATTTTGTGCATGGTACACACTGCAAGAGGGTTCCTCTCCCACTTCCCTACGACGAGTGGGTGCTCGACGGCATTGCTGACCAGGAAGGGGAAAGGGGGCCCTGCTTTGTTCCTTTCTCTGACACCCAGCTAAGGTGGGCGCAGACAGAAGCAGAGAGTGATGCCGCCCTGCTTGAGGCGGTCCCTCCGGAGATAAGGGCAGCCCCGGTTTCTGGACCATCTGATCCACTGGCACCTGAGTCCCCATGCCCTTCTGAGCCTGAGTTTCGCCCCCTCTTTGTTGATGAAACAGTGCCTGGAGTTGACAGGTATAACTTGCGCCCCCGAAAGAAGGACAGTGCACCAGAGGGATAGTCCAGGAGTTAGGGAAGGACTTGAGATTAGGGTGTAGGTACTATGTCTGCAGTGCCTGCGTCAGATTAGGGTGAACAACACTGGTGCACTGCCTGAGACACTGGACAGGATCGTTGAGGGTACTTGCCCAGGAGGGAGGGTGCCCTATCCTGCAAGAAGAAGGATTTGTTTCCAGCAAGGGACGTGATCGCGCGGCTCCCTCGAGGGAGTGCTCCGGAGCACCATCGTTGATGAACGATAGGAGCCTGCCAGCGAGGCTCTAAAAGGACGCTGGGTAAACAGTGCCCCTCTGGTCGGTTGTATTCTTGTGGGTCCAGTTCATAAGGCTCTTCTCATGTTCCTATTTGGCCGTGCTGTCATGGAAGAAGAACAGCCCACAGCGGCACCACCACCGGGGCAGAGTAGTCCTGTGTGGTCTAGCTGGCCTACTAGGAGTAAGATAGTGGTGGTAGTGTTCCTTCTCATAGTCATGATAATACTGTTTGGGGTAGTGTGGTATCTAGAAGAACAGCCTCCTGTCCACACTTTGATAGGGACTACCCCGTCTCCACCTGAGCATCTGTTCATTACGTTGGCCCCACATAAAGAGAGACATAGACAAACATATGTTGAAAATGTTTTCCTGCAAATGCTTCACCAGGTACATAATACAACAAATGCCACGAATTGTTGGGTGTGTGGGTTACTCCCCTCAGTTATGCACAAGAACGATTTACTGGTGTCCTTACCCCTGTCGTACCTAAGTAGTTGTGAGGCATGGTTCCTGTTGCTTTCCATGGTGTATATGCATTACCATACTGATGCTATGAATATGACGATGTCTGACTATGAAGCAGTGTTGGAATATATTGTGGTACACCAGGGTTATACACCTGGTACGGGAGGAAAGGAGGGTACCTTACATCGACATGCTTGCATGAATGTTTACGAAGGTAACAATAATGGCACATGGCTGAAAAATGAAATGTTGGATTTTCAAGGATTCAATGTTACTGAATACTTTAAATGTTTCCACGCACAAAATATCACTGAAGATAAAGCCATGCCCGTACCTGTGGTTCATACAGCAGCTAGTTTCTGTGTCGAAGGTTCTGGGAATATTCTAGTGGGACAGAGCAGTTGCAACTACACCTATCGATTAAACACTACTAGTAGCCCACCTTTGCTCTCTCCCCCAAATGTATACTTTGTTTGTGGGGAGCAGGCTTACACATGGCTCCCTAAGGGATGGACTGGCCGGTGTTATGTCTCTTTTCTTTTACCTCCCATTTACATTGCACCGTCCAACTATCACAAAGACCATAGGCTGCAGCGGAGAAACGTGTACTTGTCCCGGGTAAGGAGAGTTATTGACACAGCAGATATCGATCACCCTGATACTACCCTACAGCAATTCATGGATGCCATGAAGGGTATTGTCCCTTTCTGGGGACCTATGTACAACAGTGTTAGCATTTGTCGTCTCACCAGGGTTGTTGAAGGGGTTATCAACACTACAGCAGGCATACTCACTAACATCACGGCTGAGCTCCAGGCTACCAGACTCGTTGCTCTTCAAAATCGGATGGTTTTAGAAGTTATCCTTGCAGATAGGGGTGGAGCTTGTCGCATCATATGCAGCAGTTGCTGCGTTTACATCCCAGACCACGCCCCTAATGAATACTCAGCTATCAAGAAGCTACATAGGCTTGCAGCCGATATTCATCAGGATAATGGTTCATGGTCCTTCACCGGGTGGTTTTGGAGTCTGCTATCATCCTGGGGTTGGAAGATACTTCTTTTCCTAGTAGCTATTGCAGGTGTCATTTTCACGTGCTGCCTATGTGTCAATTGCCTTCCAGCATGCTGCACTTATTGTGTGAGTAAACTCACCCCTACCCCTAAAATTGCCAGGCTGTAATGATAAAGTCTCTAATATGATGATGCAAGAAATACAGGATATGATGCAGATAGATGAGGGTATTTTTGAGTACTAAAAATATCTTGCTATACATGTGTTGCTTACTTTTCCTTTGATATTAAAGTGACTATGGATTATCTCTTTTCCCTGCTTAGAATTGTAAAGACCCTACCGGATAGCGTCAATAAAGGATTTAGCCTCCACTGCTAAAAGGAGGGTCTATTAGGTTTGAAAATTGAATTCTCGTTATACACTTGTTCTACGTTATATTAGGTTAGCAGTGTACAGCTAAATTAGACACCATTCGTATTCACGTTATGCAACCCGCTGAGTTATCCCTGCAATGTGCGAGCTTCAGTTAGCGAGTGTGCCTCCATTTTGAATTTTGTAATCCCTATTAGGCTGTGCCTGTACTAGGCCTCATTATTCATATTGCTTGCCTCAGCAGAACACTGTATTCAGCTAATGTTTTCTCTTTGTTCAAGGTTGCCTTCTGACTTGCTAATGAATAGGCCATTCTGCCCTCGTATACCTATCCTTGTGTGTAACTCCGCTCCCATGTTAAGAGACACAGAGACCCAGCGCGGCAACCTTGAGATAGTGATAGCGTGTACCCATCTAGCAGGTGGTAGCCCATCCTTCTGTGCCTCCTTTGTTCATGTTCGGCCTAAGCCGGTAACTTTCCATTGTGGGCGTGGTTGGGAGGCCCTTGGGAGGAATGATTATGCATTGCAGATTGTTGGGGAGTCAGTCCCTCGGCAGACATCTTAGGGTGCAGGTCAGATTGGACTCCTCTGCAGAGTATTGGTAATAAACAATTGTTTTGTATTCTCTACTGTCTGACCGACTCTTCATTTTGTGGAAGGCGATTAGGACGTTGTATAAAACCCGGGTGGCCCTTTTCGGGCCACTTCCTTCAGTGGTACTAGTGGTATTGGTGGTGGTGGTATTGGTGGTGGTACTGGTACTGGTGGTAGTGGTACTGGTAGTACTGGTGGTACTGGTACTGGTGGTACTGGTGGTACTGGTGGTGGTGGTGTTAATGGTGGTGGTGGTACTGTTGGTGGAAGTAGTGGTGGTGGTGGTGGTACTTGTGGTACTGGTGGTGGTGGTACTGGTGATGGTGGTGGTGGTACTGGTGGTGGTGGTACTGGTGGTGGTGGTCATACTGGTGGTGGTGGTGGTACTGGTGGTGGTGGTACTGGTGGTACTGGTACTGGTGGTGGTGGTGGTACTGGTACTGGTGGTGGTAATGGTACTGGTGGTGGTATTGGTGGTGGTGGTAGTGGTATTGGTGGTACTGGTGGTGGTACTGGTGGTGGTGGTACTGGTGTTACTGGTGGTGGTACTGGTGGTGGTGGTACTGATGGTGGTGGTGGTACTGGTGGTGGTGGAGGTGGTACTGGTGGTAGTGGTACTGATGGTGCTGGTGGTGGTACTAGTGGTGGTACTGGTGGTGGTGGTACTGGTGGTGGTAGTGGTGGTACTAGTGTTGGTTCTGTTGGTGGTGGTACTGTTGGTGGTGGTACTGGTGGTGGTACTGGTGGTGGTACTTGTGGTACAGGTGGTGGTGGTGGTGGTACTGGTGGTGGTGGTACTGGTGGTGGTGGTACTGGTGGTGGTGATACTTGTGGTACTGGTGGTGGTACTGGTGGTGGTTTTACTGGTAGTGGTACTGGTGGTGGTACTGGTGATGGTGGTGGTGGTAGTACTGGTGTTGGTGGTAATGGTACTGGTGGTGGTGGTGGCACTGGTGTTGGTACTGGTGGTGGTATTGGTGGTGGTGGTACTGGTGGTAGTGGTACTGGTGGTGGTGGTACTGGTGGTAATGGTGGTGGTGGTACTGGTGGTGGTGGTGGTGCTACTGGTGGTACTGGTGGTGGTGGTACTGGTGGTGGTGCTGGTACTGTTACTGGTGGTGGTACTGGTACTGGTGGTGATGGTACTGGTGGTGGTACTGGTGGTGGTGGTACTGGTGGTGGTACTGGTGGTGGTGGTAGTGGTACTGTTGGTGGTACTGATACTGGTGGTGGTACTATTTTGGTGGTACTGGTGGTGGTGGTACTGGTGGTGCTACTGGTGGAACTGGTGGTGGTAGTGGTAGTGGTGGTGGTGGTGATACTGGTGGTGGTTCTGGCACTGGTGGTGGGACTGGGGGTGGTACTGGTGGTGGTACTGGTGTTACTGGTATTGGTACTGGTGGTGGTGGTGGTACTTGGTGCAATGGTGGTTCTGGTACTGATGGTACTGGTGGTGGTGGTACTGGTGGTGGTAGTACTGGTGGTGGTGGTGGTACTGATGGTGGTGGGACTGGTGGTGGTGGTACTGGTGGTACTGGTGGTATAGGTGGTGGTGGTACTGGTGGTGGTGGTGGTGATACTTGTGGTGGTAGTACTGGTGGTGGTGGTACTGTTGGTGGTGGTACTAGTGGTGGTACTAGTAGTGGTGGTATTGGTTGTGGTGGTAGTGGTGGTGGTACTGGTAGTTGTTGTGGTGGTGATACTGGTATTGGTGGTGGTGGTGGTAGTACTGGTAGTGGTGGCGGTGGTACTGGTAGTGGTGGTACTGGTAGTAGTGGTGGTACTGGTGGTGGTGGTACTGATGGTGGTGGTACTGGTGGTAGTGGTGGTACTGGTGGTGGTGGTACTGGTTGGACTAGTGGTGGTACTGCTGGTGGTGATACTGGTGGTAGTGGTGGAACTGGTGGTAGTAGTGTGTGTACTGGTGGTGGTGGTACTGGTAGTGGTGGAGGTACTGGTGGTAGTGGTACTGGTGGTTGTGGTGGTGGTGGTACACATGGTAATACTGGTGGTACTGGTGCTGGTGGTGGTGCTGGTGGTGGTGCTGGTGGTGGTACTGGTGGTACTTGTGGTGGTACTGGTGGTGGTGGTGGTGGTACTGGTGGTGGTGGTACTTGTGGTGGTAGTGATGGTGGGACTGGTGGTGGTGGTACTGGTGGTGATGGTACTGGTACTTGTGGTACTGGTACTGGTGATAGTGGTACTGGTGGTACTGGTGGTGGTGGTACTGGTGGTGGTGGTACTTGTGGTGATACTGGTGGTGGTGGTACTGGTAGTGATGGTACTGGTACTTGTGGTACTGGTGGTACTGGTGGTGGTGGTACTGGTGGTGGTGGTGTGTACTGGTAGTGTAGAGGTACTGGTGATAGTGGTACTGGTGGTGGTGGTGCTACTGGTAGTGGTACTGGTGGTGGTGCTGGTGGTGGTACTGGTGGTACTGGTACTGGTGGTACTGGTACTGGTGATACTGGTGGTGGTGGTACTGGTGGTACTGGTGGTGGTGGTACTGGTGGTGGTGGTACTTGTGGTGGTACTGGTGGTAGTGGTGGTGGTGGTACTGGTGGTGGTGGTACTGGTGGTGATGGTATTTGTACTTGTGGTACTGGTACTGGTGGTGGTGGTACTGGTGGTTGTGGGGGTGGTACTGGTGGTGGTGGTACTGGTACTAGTGGTACTGGTGATACTGGTTTTGGTGGTACTGGTGGTGGTGGTACTGGTGGTGGTACTGGTGGTACTGGTGGTGGTGGTACTTGTACTTGTTGTACTGGTACTGGTGCAGGTGGTACTTGTGGTACTGGTACTGGTGGTACTGGTGGTGGTGGCACTTGTGGTGGTGGGGGTGGTACTGGTGGTGGTGGTACTGGTGGAACTGGTGGCAGTACTGGTGGTACTGGTGGTACTGGTACTGGTTGTGGTAGTGGTACCGGTGGTGGAGGTACTGGTGGTACTGGTGGTGGTGGTACTGGTGGTGGTGGTACTCGTAGTGGTGGTGGTGGTGGTGGTAGTGGTTGTGGTGGTGGTGGTGGTGGTAGTGGTGGTACTGGTAGTTTTGGTAGTGTTGGTAGTACTGGTAGTGGTGGTGGTGGTACTGTTAGTGGTGCTACTGGTAGTGGTGGTAGTGGTGGTGGTGGTGGTGGTACTGGTAGTGGTGGTGGTGGTACTGGTAATGGTGGTGGTGGTACTGGTAGTTGTGGTACTGGTAGTAGTGGTGGTACTGGTAGTAGTGGTGGTTCTGGTGGTGGTACTGGTGGTATTGGTGGCACTGGTGGTGGTGGTACTGGTTGGGCTAGTGGTGGTACTGGTGGTGGTGGTACTGGTGGTAGTGGTGGTACTGGTGGTGGTGGTACTAGTGGTGATACTGGTGGTGGTGGTACTGGTACTGGTGGGGGTACTGGTGGTGGTACTGAGGGTGGTACTGGTGGTGGTGGTACTGGTACTGGTGGTACTGGTACTGGTGGTACTGGTGGTGGTGGTGGTATTGGTGGTGGTGGTGGTATTGGTGGTGGTGGTGGTACTGGTGGTAGTGGTGGTACTGGTGGTGGTACTGGTGGTGGTGGTTCTGGTGGTGGTATTGGTGGTGGTGGTACTTGTGGTGTTAGCACTTGTGGTACTGGTGGTGGTGGTGGTGGTAGTGGTGGTGGTACTGGTAGTGGTGGTGGTGGTATTGGTAGTGGTGGTACTGGTTGTGGTGGTAGTGGTGGTGGTACTGGTAGTGGTTGTGGTGGTGTTACTGGCAGTGGTGGTGGTAGTACTGGTAGTGGTGGTGGTGGTGGTGGTACTGGTTGTGGTGGTACTAGTAGTAGTGGTGGTACTGGTGGTGGTGGTACTGGTTGGACTAGTGGTGGTACTGGTGGTAGTGATACTGGTGGTAGTGGTGTGTACTGGTGGTGGTGATACTGGTAGTGGTAGTGGTGAATGGGTGATTAACTGGGTGTATGGGTTCAAGAGTGCATCTGAGATGGACTGTATGGGTGGGTGAGTGTGTGTATGGGTGTGTTGGTGAGTGAATGGATGTCTCAGTGGTACATGTATGAGTAACTACATATGTAAGAGGCAGTATATGTGAGTGTTGGAGTATATAAATGACTATATGTGAGAGTGAGTAATTGTGAGAGTGGCTGTATGGATGAGTGTGTTCTTGTATCAGTGATTGTATAAGAGAGCAAGTATGTGTTAGTGTCTGTATGAATAAGTGAGGTGGTGTGTGTATAACTGTATAGGTGAGTAAATGGGAGTGTGATTGATTCTTTGCATGACTGAATAGGTGTATGAGTAACTTTATGGGTGAGTGGCGGAGTGTGAGTGTCTGTATAGGTGTATGAGAGCATATGATAGTGCTGTATTGATGAGTGACTGCATGTATGAGTGACTGTATGGGTGAATAAGTGGATGTGTGTGTAGACCTAGGAATCAGTGAGTGGGTATGTATTAACTGGTATTGGTGTGTCTATGGTTTTGAAAATGGTAGTCTGTATTTTAGAGTGGGTGTATCAAAGGTTATATTAGGGTGTGAGGAGGTGCATCAGATTATCACGTGGATGGTGTCATCAGTGATGTCATTTGAGATGTCATCAGTGATGTCATCAGTGATGTCACTGACCATGTCATGAATGATGTAATATGTGACATCATCATAAGTGCATTGCGGGGGCGCGAGTTATAGTTAGCTGAACTAACTATAACTGCCAAATTTCACAGGTTTTGTATGAGTGAAATGTCTAACTAACTATAACGTCCCTTAAACCTATGTTTTTTTCAGTGAATTTCAAAGGTTTTTTAAATGCTAATTTCTAACTATAACGTCCCTGAAACCTATGGTTTTTTCTGTGAATTTCAAGGTTTTTTAAATGCTAATTTCTAACTATAACGTCCCTGAAACCTATGGTTTTTTCAGTGAATTTCTAAGGTTTTTTAAATGCTAATTTCTAACTATGCCTACAGAGGTAGGACATATGCAGAAAGAGGAAGAAAGGAGCAGAAAGAAGCATGGTAGAGAAAAGGTGCTGGGCCTCCGACCAGCACTCAGGAATTCCGCTGGATAGGACTTGGGTACCAGGAGGGCTTCTTGGCCCCCAAAGTCCCACTGGAGTAAAGTGAACTTCATCCCCCATCCCGTAGTCTGCCAGGAGGCACGTTTGCAGAGTGTTGGAGAAAGGGGGCATGGCCTCCGAAGACGTCTTAGCAATCCTACTGTGTTGGACTTACTGGAGGTAACAAGAGGGGTAGTTGGCCCCCAAGGACATCATTGGGGGCCAGCTACCCCTCCTATTACTTCCAGTAAGTACCACACAGCAGGCTTGCTAAGTTCTCATAACAGGCCACGCCCTCTTTGCCCACCACTCTGCAAACGCGCTCCCTGGTGTGCTCTTCGATGGAGATTGAAGTCCCCTTCAATGCTTAGGGTCCTTAGGGGCCAACTAGCCTACCTCTTACCTCCAGTAAGCCCCACACAGTGGGATTGCTGAGAGGTAGACACAGGCCACGCCCCCTTTCTCCACCACTCTGCAAACGCTCCTCCTGGCGCGCTTTTGGTTGGGGGGATAAAGTCCCCTTTCCTCTTGAGGGTCCCTGGGGGCCAACTAGCCCACCAGGTACCTCCACTAAGCCCCACACAGCTGGATTGCTGAGAGTGCTCCGAGGCCACGCCCCCTTTTTACACCACTCTGCAAACGCGGCTCCTGGCACACTGCTGCTCGGGGGATGAAGTCCACTTGTGTCCTGAGGTCCTCTGGACACAAGAGGACCTCATCGCCCCACCAGCAGAGTGCCAACAGCGCGTTTGCAGAGTGGTGTAAAAAGGGGCGTGGCCTCGGACCACCTCTCTGCAATCCAGCTGTGTAGCGCTTACTGGAGGTACCTGGTGGGCTAATTGGCCCCCAGGGACCCTCGGTATTCAAGGGGACTTAATTCCCCAACTTAGAACGCGCCAGGGGGCACGTTTGCAAAGTGGAGCAGGGAGGGCCTCCAGCGAGATGCCGGCTTTTTTTTAAAATATATTTTGAGAAGGGGGGATGTGTGGCCCCCCTTCTTTTAGTATTTTTGGGGCCCTGGCCTGACCCTTTAAAAAATATATATATTTGGACCATTTTCTGGCACCGAGAGTGCCAACTTTAATTTCCTACATCAAGGATTGAATACCACGACTGATACTAACGTACAGCAAAGAGAGTTTCAAGATCCAGAGAATCTTAAACAAATATTGGAACGTCCTGAAGAAAGATCCGGATATTGGGACAAAAATAGGAGATCGTCCATTAATATCCTACAGGAAAGCGCCATCTTTATCAGATACACTGGTCAACAGCCATTTTGAACTAAGAAAACCGGAAACATGGCTACAGAGCCGACAGAAAGGCTTTGGGAAATGTAACAGTTGCAAGGCGTGTAAGATTGGAAGAAATTTGAAGACAATGTTGGATCCTCGAGGCAGAACGTTTAATATCAATGAGCCAATTACATGTGACTCTACACATGTGGTATATCTAATTGAGTGCTTCTGTGAAAAAAGGTATATAGGGAGCACTATATGCCCACTCAAAAAGCGAATTCTTGAGCATATCAGGGCAATACAAAACCATGATCTGAAGTATGCAATCGCGAAACATATGCAGACACACGAAGGTAAGACATGGATGGACATTAAATACTCAGGCTTGGTCACCGTACCACCACATGAGAGGGGAGGCAACAGAACCCTGAAATTGAGACGCCTAGAATCCAAACTCATCATCAAATTTAAGACCAAGATCCCACAGGGACTCAATGGGGACGAAGAGATGTACATTCATCTCTAAATAAACTGTAAATAAGAACTCGATAAGCCCCATAGGGATACTAATGGCTGTAATAACATTGCAAACCTGTAGTAATAACTGAAGGATAATATCAACGTTGTTTGCAATTTAATTGATTATCAATGTAAGAGAGTACATGATCACACAAGTTAGTAGTAATATGTTTTGATGTAGTAGGGCAGTCATTGCATAATGCCTAAAAGTAGAGTATTGTTGCATAAATAGACTGTTGTGACAAACAGGCACTCAGCCTATTATAACAGAACAGGACACTCAGTCAGGATTTGTTCTAGATGCATTCCTAAAATTCCCTATATGATAAGATCGGAGGGGAATAATCATTTGCCAGGCAGATAGTTGTTACAAAATGTTTCCTGTAATAATAACATACTATATGTTATATTATGCAATGTCCGACAGGATGCTAGCAGCAAATGTAGGAGGATACAATATAATTTTCATGTTCGTCGAAGACAGTCTACAATTGTCTAAGTAGCTACTGGGACGCTGCACTGTATCGCTTAATTCATCAAATGTGTAAAGTTCAATGCAGATACAATTGATTTCTTTTTTAATAATGTGAACTACGGATCCCACAATGCCTCATTATGGGTGGAGTGGAGATTCAGTATAAATAGTAAAAAGTAACAAAGGACTAGGTTTACTACCGTGATCAAGACCGTGATGGTCGAAACGTGTAGGAGGAGGAGAGTGATGGTATGAATAAAGAGTTGAATCATCCAAGGAGAGTGCCACGTAATTTTTCAAGTTGTTGTGAAATATTTTGCGAGACTAGTCCTTCTCTCGCCGTGTGCACCAGCTGATCTGTGCGCCCCCGCTAAGGACTGTCTTGGTGAACCATATATATATATATTTTTTTTTTTCCGTCAGGGTGCTATTTCCGGAAGGACACGGGATAGCTCCATAACTAACACTCAGATGTTTTGATTTCCAAACAATGTTAACATTCCCACTGCTGCAGCAATTTTTAAACGCCAGCATGTAATTTTTGTGTTTTTATTTCAGCGGGGCAGGCTGAGTTCACGCTAGTCGCTTCTAGAGCCCTATTCCTATACCCTAAACATTGACAGTGCAGAGGCATGCAAGCTTCACACTTGTGTGACAAGCCAGAGAGCAGGGTATGCTTCCGCTGCCACTTTCAAGACCTGTGAGGTGGGAAACGGGACCAATGTCACGGGGAGACGAGAAGCGGCCCGGAGCGGTTTTGTAAACACGCGCGTGTTTGTCTTTCATTTGATTCTAATACCGCCGCACAGCCACTTGGGAAACCTGGTATTGCACCGCACCTAAAGGCTGATCAGTGCTCACGCTGCATTATTGAAAACAGGCTTCGGCTGTAATGCATACTTTTCTTAACTCATCAGTGGTTTCTCAAAAACACACAGTAATCATTTCAAATATAAAATAATCCAAGCGTCGATCAAAGGACTAAGTATAACTGGCGATTACTGCCAAAGAGGCCCAGGTGCACCATGGCATGACGCCTTCTGTTTAGTATATCTCTGTTTGAGATTGAAATTGGCAGAATCCTTTTAAACATTGGTCAATCTGTGTCGTGGCCAAGGCCTGCATTTACCTGATAGATACAAATCGGTCATACCGAAGACGCTTGTAGCCGTTATGAGTCTTCAAAGGAAGCCTCAGAGCTGAGAACTCCGTGGTCTTAGAAGGAAGTCTACATAAAGTCTATTTTTATGGATTTCAGATGCATGTTAACCTGTTATTAATGCTGATTTATCCAATATTAGATTTAATTAGGACAATATATTTTGACGGTCTATCTGAGTCGCTTATCTTCTTTGGCACCACGCCTAATACAAAAATCGGATGAATGGCACTTGCTCGAATAAACAAAACTATTAATCAATAATAACTTCTGATGTGCATCTGAAAAGGGAAGATTATTTTTTCTCCATAGTTCTTCAATAGGAGACCCAAGTGCCTCGTTACCACATGGACCCAGAAGAAACCGGTTGCAAATTGCTAAAGGACATTGTACCCCTGTTTCTGCTCAAGATGAATACATAGACAATTTTTCAAATACAACATTGTTTACATTAAATATAATTTCAGACTCAAAATACGCAGTTGTGTGTTTTGTTTTTCGATTTTGTGTGTGTTTTTCAGTATATTATCTATTCTTAAACTTCCTCGCTCCTAAGTGCTAAAAAAGTTGGCAGTTTCCACTTTTAGGGCTGAAAAGTAAAGTGATATCAGCATGGATGGTGTACTATCAACCCTCGTTATCTTTTAAGCAGAGATAAGTGCCCATGTGCCTGCCAAGCAGAGCTTCAGCGGCCATACTGATGGAATAACCCTAAAATATTACACGCAGAGCTAATGGTAATCCTTGGTTAATTTGAGAAGTGGGCCCAAGACAAACACTGCCCCAGCCCTCGCCCCTTCTTTCGTTTGATGGCGAATCACCCAGGACCCAAATCCAATTTTCACCCCCTGCCTAATCCTGAAATATAAACACGCCCCATAGGACCTCTGCAAACACCAGCAGTGAGGGGGGATGGGGGGCACGTAGAGCCGTCATCTGCCGTGGCAATAAAATGCATTCACGAGCAGTACATATTTACAGCCTGCGAAAGAAGTGCAGATAGAGGGACAGACGGGTGTGCACATGTGTATAAAAAGATGCTTACACCGATCGCACTCTCCAAACTCGACATGTTATGTACACAATGCCACATAATTGTAATATCGGTGCTAGGACAGGGACGCAGACTTCAAACCTTTTGTATTGTACCTAAAACAAAAGGGGTCACATTTATTGGCCAACATAGACATTCTGCTTTTACAGAGACGCACCTGGCATCAATTGTACCTCTAATCTGGTACCCACTTCTGCAATGAGGGTCTGCAAAGAAGACCCCCAAAGACCAAGCTTTCCCTCACAATCTACAGCACCAGAACTTCTTGGGTGAATAAATACGGCCAACCGGCTCCTGGTCAATTAGGCCAGAAAAGAAGGGGGGCAGTGGGGGGAGATTGAGGGGTTGAAAAGCAAAAGGCACATAAACATACTACTGTGACCTACAGAGTGCGAGCCAATCGAACTCTTCCTGAACTGTGGACTTTGAAACTGCCAGGCAGAGTCTCGGCTGCCCCACTTGGCTAAACTGTGTGAGTTTGGGACACGCTCCTAAAAGACCATGGCTCCGTTCCCTCGTGCGTGAAAAGTGGGAACATAAAACAGACACATTCCCTGATATCCAGCCCCTTATTATACTGTATACAAGTTTCTTCGCAGATGCTGATCCCGGTAACCTTCGGCCCGCTGTATCGCCTTCTTCGAAAGGGAAAGCAAGACACAAGTACATGACATTCTGATCACCAGATGCTCACTTCACTTCAACTCGAGGGGGTCCCTGCTTTATCCGAGGCCAGCTGTGAACTCTCACGAGAGCTCGAGCTGCACGCTACTACGGCTGGCTAAAGTGTTAACTTTGTCGCCGGACCTTTCGCACGTTTAGAATGCAAATGTTCCCCCTGGTGCATTCGTTCCTTGGCAAAAAATAACAAGCATTTGCAATGCAATAGGTCTCGCAGTTACACAACTTTGAGCTATTGACATTGTAAATGACAATGCCTTTTATTTTTGTTTTCGTTTATAAAACATAAATAAAAGGCATTCTCATTTACAATGCCAATAGCTTAAATCGCGTAAATGCGAGACCTATTTTATTGCAAATGCTTGTTTAATCTGCTTGTGTGTGCATCCTGAACTGTTTTTCAGTTTTTAACCTTTATCAAATTACATGTATAGGTGTTAAGTATTCTTACTTTTTTACAAAAAGGCTACTGTTCAGTGTTTCCACCCACCAAACCCCACTGTGACCAGAGGCGCAAGTAGAGCCAAATTTCGGGGTGGGGGGGTGGGCTACTAAAAATTTCGGGGGGGGCTGATTCATCCATGCGCTGTTTTATTTTTTCTGCAGTTTATATACACACAAGTTTGTGGATTTATTGTGAAAGCTATATGTATGTAGGTTATATATGTAGGTTAACATTTCAACATAAATGACATTCCGCAGAGCCGCCCAAATATTTTATTATACGAGGGAGGAGGTGTGGCATTAAACCACCGGACTACAGGCAGCTATTATTAAGGCACAGCCACACAACTGCAAACACACACAAGCACACAGGGCGATACATTAGACACGCTGCTACCCAGAGAATCGCACATCTAAACACGAAATCACAGACACACAAACCCACACAGTGAGTCATGAAAACACTATAATACATACAGGGGGTCACAGATACACACAAACAAATGCACAGGGGACGTCACAGAAGCATAGCTACACACCGGAAATGGCAGCTACACAAAAGCAAGGACAAGCTGGGAATAGCAAGCACACACACGCGTGTGCTGAGCAGAGACACAAACGCACACGTGACACGGAGAGGCAAGGCACAAAAGATACACAACTGCACGCACACGATGTGTATTACCAGACAGCACACACAAGTGCAGTGCAGAGTCCCAACTATAGAGAGGAGCAGTCACACAAACACGGAGGCGAACTCGATCACTGAAGAAATGAACAGCCACAGAGTCACAGTGACAACAAGCTGTCGCCATTACGCCAACGCAGTCGCTTGTTTATTTTTGCATCGCGCTTTCACTTTAAGTTAACCCCTTCGATGCGCGTGACGAGCTCAGCTCGTCATGCTGCGCGGTAGCGCTGTGCGCATGACGAGCTGAGCTCGTCACGACCACACCCGCGATCGGAATGTCCAGCACACGAGCGGAATTCCGATCGCGGGCAAGGGGTTAAAGTGCGATGCAAAAATAAACACGCACGGAGCAGGCACCGATGGAATATTTAGTCACTATAACTAAGATTCAGAAACTTACCTCCCACACATAAACAAAATGCTGAACGCCATGTGTCTGCCTTGTGTGAAGTCGCAGTGCCGCAGTTTGTGAAAGTGGTATGGAAATAAAGATGTCAACATATTTGGCACGAACGAACGCCATAATGAATGATGAAAAGCAAAAGCAAAGACCAGCGGCAGTTAATAGGAAAGTGTATATGTAACGGCACTATTGTGTGGTGAGGCGGCAAAAGTGACGTGCACAATAGGAAGAAAGTGGTAAACATGGAGGGAGAAAAGAAGAAAAAAAATGAATGATCAAAAGCAAAAGCAAAGACCAGCGGCAGTTAATAGGAAAGTGTGTATGGAACGGCACTATTGTGTGGTGAGGTGGCAAAAGTGACGTGCACAATAGGAAGAAAGTGGTACAGATGGAGGGAGAAAACAAAAAAAAACGAATGATGAAAAGCAAAAGTAAATACCAGCGGCAGTTAATAGAGTAAGAAGCAAGAGGAGCTGGATAACGACAGGGAAGGAGCGAGCGACTACTAGTTGGGCAAACGACGCCAGGTGAACGCGTGCACATGTCCTGGGCTGCATGCGCTACTTAAAAAGAAAAAAACAATATGTGGGGACATGTATTGTTGCGGTATGGTGGGGTATCACAAAAGCGAAAGTAAATACCGTGTGGCAACAAAGCAAAGCGCGTGCATATGTTTTGTGTTTAAGAACGAAAGAAGAGCGCGTGCATATGTTTTGTCCTTAAGAACGAAAGCAGAGCGCGTGCATATGTTTTGTCCTTATGAACGAAAGCAGAGCACGTGCATATGTTGTGTCCTTAAGAACAAACCAGAGCGCGTGCATATGGAGCAGAGCCATGCGCGTGCACATCTCGTTTCACCCGTACGCGCACATCTGCTGTGTCTTCAGCTAAGCTGTTAGTTAGACAGACGTACGCATGCACATGTCCTGTCTTTAAAGCGTGCACATGTCCTGTCCCCCTTCGCCCACCAAACCGACAATAGGTCTCGCTAAGGCAAACAACGCATGCGCTGCGTCGCTAGGCGAGACCTAAAAATAAAACGCCAATGGACCAGCCACATACCTGCCACTCGGACACTGAGAAGAGGTTGACGGGTGGGCTGGGTTTCTTTGGGGGTGACAAACATTCGCCACAAAAAAAAGCAGAGTGGGAAATCAGGCAATACATCTATCTCTGTAAACACGTGTCTGTCAGTAGCTGTTTTATTTGAGTTTTTCTGCCTCGTGTTTATGTTATCCACCCTCTCAAGGGGCCTCTGCGACTAAACAAGCCGGTATTTATTTTATTTACTTCTGCCCAGAGCCTGGTAGGTTGGAAAAATAAAACCGCGGGCTCTTCAAGTTTAAAACATATTTATTTAACGCAGAAAAATAATATGCAACGATATTTACAAAACAATCATAAAAAATATTGAATGCATTTAGACACCGTATCTATTTGCTTTTTTTTTTTTACACACGGATCATCAATAAATAAATACAATGATTTCACTTTGTATCTGTTCTTCCAGAGGGAAAAAAAAGGAAAATAAAAAAAAGTGTATCACCGGACAATGTCCCTAAAAGACAAGACAAGACAAGAAATGGTGCATCTGTAGAGGTTTTCGGTTTCCTGTCCGGAAGAAGGGCGAATCCTCGGTACCTCCATTTGTTATTGTTTTTTTTTCTTTTTCTTGAGTGGCTTTTTGGTAGGCACGGCTGTGTGGAATGCTTGCATGCAAAAGTACATTTTTTTAAATTAAAAAAATATAGACAATTCCGGCATTCTTCGTCAATAAGGATGTTCCGTCACAGAGTGGAGGGACAGTTCAACAGTGAGTGAGGCTCACACTCAGCTCAGAGGTACCGGAGGTGAGAGTCCACAGTTCGGCCCCTCTCCTTTTGGGGTGCAGTTCGGTGCTCGGTGAGAGGCCACAATCCGGCCCTGCTCCTTGAGGGTGCAGCTTGGTGCCTGGTATGAGACTCAGAGGTACAGTTTGGAGCTCGTTGAGAGGCCACAGCTCGGTCTCTGCTCGGAGGTACAGTTCGGCGCTCGTTGAGAGGCCACAGTTCGGCCTCTGCTCAGAGGTACAGTTTGGCGCTCGTTGAGAGGCCACAGCTCGGCCTCTGCTCGGAGGTACAGTTCATCGCTCGTTGAGAGGCCACAGCTCGGCCTCTGCTCGCAGTCCACTCCCTCCGATCACCTGCGTTCTTCATTTAAGTGCTCCCACAACAGCCCCCTTGGTCACCTGGCGTGTCCCAGAGCCCCGGAGTGTCCTGCTAGCCCCGGTCCAGCTGCACATTGTCTGACGCCTGCCTCGCTGGAATCGATGCAATCTGCGGAAGAAAAGAAAACACGTTTATTTCACTTGTTTTCAAAACACCCCTCTAGGTCTCGCCTATGAAACGCTTCAACAAATGACAGAAAACAAAGGCCTTTCAAAATGAACCCTCGAACCGAGGCTGAAAAGACGTATTTTATCTAGAGAGCTGGGCCTGGTGCGTGCGTGGGATGAGTACATCTTATTCCGTCGAGCTGCCAAAGTAACGGTTTCATGATGCATGAAAAAAATACAGGAAGAAGGACGCGAGCACACCGCATGTCAGCGCCAGGGTGGCATAGTCCTTTAAAAGTTTTCATTTGTACATATGAATGAAGGAATAGTTATTTAAACATTTGCATTCGTACACGTGAATTAACAATGTGGCCCTTTAACAGACTTATTGAATGTGTTGGTGGGTGTGTGTTTCTTTGGGGAGGAACGTATTTTAAACCTTTGAACTCAATAGTCAGGACTTCGCACTCAATTCTCCTGTCACACAAATAACCACTTTTGTCACAAATAAACGTTGTCATTTCTGAATCCAAAACATGATTCGCTGACGAAGGCTGTCTCAGGTGTTTTCGTGTCAATGGGCGCCTAGATTTCTCCTGGCTTCGGCGCCCCTTGTTAGCCCTGCCTGCACTGTCAGGTTCCCTTCCATATGGTTACTACTGAATCCATGGCGACGCGTGACTTTTTCAACCATTAATTAGTAGGCTTTGGAGAACCCCGAATTTAACCTAGTCTGTCGTCGCTATTTGTTTAGGACGGTGTTGGTTTTTTACCAGACGATGCTCCATGCTTGACCCGGCTGACACACACATACAAATGTCCCACATTCCACACGTCGCCTGTGGACAGAAACTGCAGCCGGGCAGCTGGAATTACCACCAAGGATAACACCGGTTCAGAGCAAGCAGAGTAGTGAGAGGGAATGGGGCGGTTTAAAGGGCCTGGGTACTAATACCCTTCTATTCATTCACTGCCCTGTCCGTTTAATGCGTGTCGTGTGCAAGGGGTGTAGGGTGCGCAGTGCATGAGTGTGTACCGGAAGGTAGTGCGTGTGTATGTATGTGTGCGCAGTGTTTGCAGTGTGCATCTATGTGAGAAGTTGGCCTGGTATATGCTGTTCACTAATTAAAGTGCGACAAAGACACAAGTGTCCCTATATTCTAAAAACGGGAGGACAAAAACCTCACCCTGGACCGAGTGTCTATTACGATGTGTGCTATCAAAATATCAATGGAGCTGTTCACTAAAAAAGACAATTGTCTAGCTAAAAAACAGTAATCAATCTGTATCCTTATACAGTATAATCCCAGAAATTTCTATGTTAAACCACAAAAACTGGTTAAGAAATTATTTTTATTAAAAATTATTTTAAAACATATTCATACAATTAAGCAATAAAAACATTACTCTACCTCCCACTATAGGTTACAATCTCATTTCATTACACATATATAAAAAATCATAATCTCATTTCATTACACATATGGATAAAAACTCTAAAAACAGTCGACGCAGCGTTTCGGTGACACCTCAATGTTTTCACCTTCCTCAGGACTACAAAAGTTTTCATCAGATCTA
This sequence comes from Calotriton arnoldi, assembly GCA_963921515.1. Taxonomy (NCBI): domain Eukaryota; kingdom Metazoa; phylum Chordata; class Amphibia; order Caudata; family Salamandridae; genus Calotriton; species Calotriton arnoldi. The sequence continues at coordinate 475,797 of CAWUFW010007500.1, read as the reverse complement.
AATAATAGAAATACATGATTTAGCAATATATATAAGCTCATACTCAATATACCCTTTTCCTAATACTGTATTCAGCATATCACTAATTTTATTCTATACATCGGCTACTATTTCTTTACACTCGGTCCTTCAAGGTCATTCTAAAATTGTAACATACTTTATGTACCACTTTTATTTAGTGTTGATTCGTTATGTTCATACGCCCTTTGCATCAACACACACATGATTTCTAAAAATAGAATTTAGGATACATATAATATGGATAACACGGTATTTCTAAGTTACTCTCAATGACTTAACAAAACACTCATATAAACTTTAAAATTCTCCATCTACTCTATTACCATATAATATATGGGCAAGCTTAAAGGAAGTCTTCCTAAAATCGATTGTGCAAGCTTGTTTTTGATTTTAATTGTATGGTGAGTGGGGAAAGCAGAAACCATTCAGTGTTTTTATTTATCCTCCCCCAAAAAACGATTGCTGGCAGCGTCTTGTACCAACTGCTACTTTATCGAGGTATAAATCTATTAATGTTTTATTCTACGAAACTCTGGATGTTGCGGTTTACTGTATTTGTAATTCAGACCGCCTCTATCTGGAATATGGGACATTATAAACTTGATGATTATTTTGGTCTTTTGAGTATATGTGAAATAGTGCATCGATCCAAATGATAGTAGAGGTTTAACTTATGGACCTTATGGATATAAATATAATCAGCATATTCAATAAACACTTGTGAGGATTGGCATATAAACCTGTATAGCTGATAACGCTAAGACATTCTGAATTTATTATTAAACAAAAAAAAGATCTATGACTTTTTTGGAGAGTGTAGTGAGCCCATATTGAATGCCGCATACTTTCGTTATAATCAAATTATCCCATAATAAACAGCGCTTAGATGTAGATGTTGTTTTTATGGTTTTCATATTATTTTAAAAGAAATCTTCATGTACGTTGTTTTCCCTATAGATTGCCTAAAGCGCTTAAGGTCGACAAACGAACCACAATATAAAAAGGCATCGTCAATGTTTAAAACGTCGATCCCTGTTTTTCTAAATTAAAGCGACTTATACCGGACGGCATACTGTTTGATCTGAATAGGTAAGCGCGTTTTAAAAAATGTTTACAAACACAAAATAAAAAATTTCCGAATAATTATAGCAAAATGTGATAAATATGCCTCGTTTTTCTAGACGGAGACAGTGTCGAGTTTTTATAATCAACTCCTGCACCCCGAATAGTATGGTGGCTCTAACGGACAGTTAGAAAGAATTTACAACTGTTATTAAAAGGTATGCGAAGAGTTTCGTAGAATAAAACATTAATAGATTTATACCTCGATAAAGTAGCAGTTGGTACAAGACGCTGCCAGCAATCGTTTTTGGGGGAGGATAAATAAAAACACTGAATGGTTTCTGCTTTCCCCACTCACCATACAATTAAAATCAAAAACAAGCTTGCACAATCGATTTTAGGAAGACTTCCTTTAAGCTTGCCCATATATTATATGGTAATAGAGTAGATGGAGAATTTTAAAGTTTATATGAGTGTTTTGTTAAGTCATTGAGAGTAACTTAGAAATACCGTGTTATCCATATTATATGTATCCTAAATTCTATTTTTAGAAATCATGTGTGTGTTGATGCAAAGGGCGTATGAACATAACGAATCAACACTAAATAAAAGTGGTACATAAAGTATGTTACAATTTTTAGAATGACCTTGAAGGACCGAGTGTAAAGAAATAGTAGCCGATGTATAGAATAAAATTAGTGATATGCTGAATACAGTATTAGGAAAAGGGTATATTGAGTATGAGCTTATATATATTGCTAAATCATGTATTTCTATTATTTAGATCTGATGAAAACTTTTGTAGTCCTGAGGAAGGTGAAAACATTGAGGTGTCACCGAAACGCTGCGTCGACTGTTTTTAGAGTTTTTATCCATATGTGTAATGAAATGAGATTATGATTTTTTATATATGTGTAATGAAATGAGATTGTAACCTATAGTGGGAGGTAGAGTAATGTTTTTATTGCTTAATTGTATGAATATGTTTTAAAATAATTTTTAATAAAAATAATTTCTTAACCAGTTTTTGTGGTTTAACATAGAAATTTCTGGGATTATACTGTATAAGGATACAGATTGATTACTGTTTTTTAGCTAGACAATTGTCTTTTTTTAGTGAACAGCTCCATTGATATTTTGATAGCACACATCGTAATAGACACTCGGTCCAGGGTGAGGTTTTTGTCCTCCCGTTTTTAGAATATAGGGACACTTGTGTCTTTGTCGTAGTTGTACCCCGTCCCTTTTTTAGATACTGGGGTGACTCCCTTCTTCCTTAATTTTTCACTAATTAAAGTGGACACCTTGCACCAGAACAATTCGACTCTTATGGTAGATAGGTTTAAGACAATCTTTATAGAAAGCTATCCTAGTGGTAGCTGTGGAGAGCAGCCTTCAGGCTAAGTCTTGAAGGAATGTAAAGCAGCTTGTTTTACCACACAATCTCTTGAATCACCAAATGAAAAGACACCACACAGGTATATATATCAAATATATATGTATTTATTAATAAACACTCTCTACTAATCTCTTTATGAGATTAGAGGATAGGAACATATGTACAAGTCAAATATTATCAGGATAAGTTTAGCACAATTGAATATTACAATCTTAGTTTGCTAGACCTAGGTCTAGGGCATCTAGAATCGAGGGACCCCCAAGAACCACCCCAGGTAGTTGTAGGAGACCCACAGGGGACGGACGCGGTGACCTGGCACCGATGCGAATCCTGTACGAGTCTATGCACTCAGACGCGATTGAGATATCAATGTTAACGGTCCCTTGCGTGTTCGAGGCGAACACACCGATCGGTCCTTGTACGAGTCGAAGGACGCGGTTACAGATGGAATTGCAAGGGAGTGGGACGCGGTGTGTCTAACACAGACGCGAACCATGTACGAGTCAGTGCGATAGTCGCACTTGGAAAGTTAGAGTTTTAGGGCACTTCGAGGGAAGCTACAAGCAAGTCACTTACAGGGTAAGTAGTTCTAGGGCCCACACCCACAGGAGCACCGTAGTGCTGAAGTTACCTCACCCAGGGGAGCCGGGTGCATAGGTGTTCTTTGGTGTCGGGTCGCGGCGTCGTTTTCAATGGGAGCCAGTGAAGACTTGCTGCTTGCGGCGACAGGAGAAGTGTCCGGAGGAATCCAAGCCTGGATTCGGAAGATGGAAGACGTGAAAGCAGAGGGGACAGTGTTCAAAGTCACTTGGCAGTGACTCGGGGCAAGGAAGATGGATGCCCACCGTCGTCGCAAGATTCAGGTCATTTGCGGTTGCCTTGACTCTTCAGCCAAGAGATCCAGGAGGCGTCGTCGACGACCAGGAGCTGGATTCGGCGTGTCCCATGATGTCTGCAGCTTACTGCGATGTCGGCAACTCGATCGGAGCCAACAAGCCTTGGTAACAGTAAGTCTTGGGGAAAGTGCGAAGAGACAAAGGCGCAGACCAGCAAGGTCTGTGGAACTAACCCAGCAAAGGTAAGTCAGGGCAGGCCTGGAGCAACCAGGGGAGCCCTTTGGTTTCTTTAGAAAGTCTTCTGGGGACCCACAAGCCGGCTGGCAAGGGATCGCGAAGACGCCTCGGACGGATTCACTCACAGGGGCCCACGGTCACTCGGGACGTGGTAGGCCTCTGATCTTAGGAGGGATTCCTGCTGGAGGCTGGGACCACATGTGGTCCAAAGCACAAGTTCGTGGAACATTGTGAAGGGGTTGCACTCGACAATAGTGCACGGTACCCAGGGGTCGCGGTTCCTCGTTACTCTTGGGGTCCACTGACCTCAGCTTCGCTGGGGACTCACAATGGCCTTTGAGAAGTCAGGAAATCCACTTCTTGGGCTGCAGGGACTTCGGACTCTGGCGGGAGCGGCGTAGTTTGCGACTGTCGTTTGTAGTTTTTGGTGCCTGCCAAGCAGGGGAGTCACTCCTTGACTCCAAGGGAGATTCTTCAGTCTTCCAAAGGTAGTGGAACGTCGAAGGTCCGGGATTCTTCTTCAGAGCGTCGTCCAGGGAAATCTAGGGTGCAATGCACAGGTTCCCCCTCTTATACCAAAAGAAGGGGAGGGACTAGCTCTATGACCCTACCTATGGGAGGGTCAGGGGAGTGGGTGGCTACACCCACTTCCCTTTGTCCAGTTTCGCGCCAGAGCAGGGACAGGTAGCCCCTGAGCCGGTTTGAACTGGCATATGCACAGAGGAGCCTTCTGCTCCCCCAGTGCAGGACTTCAAAGCACTCTAAGAGTGCACCCACCCAGCCCCAATACACTAAACCCTGTCTGGGAGGTGGTCACACCCCCTTGGGACAGGATATCTATTGTTGGGCTTCCTCCACTGCGAGTGTTGGTCATCAGCAGGAGGGCAGCCCAGTGTCTGTGACTGGTGGCATCCATTTTGTGATGCCAGGGCTCTGCAGGATTTTACCGCGTTTCCACAGTAGGTACAAGTCTATCCCTCTAGAAGGGTGGAATGCTACCCCCGCCGCCAGGACTGGTGGGGGGGGGTAGTATTCCAAGGTGTTTGACACCAAACACGACATGTTTCGATGCAGCCATTCCAAAGTTAGCATTTTACCGCGAGGATATAATGCACTTAAAAGTATATGGTTTAACCGCATCCACAAACAGCACCAGAGAATGGACTCTGAGCGCTGCAGAGGGGCCCTGCTCAGGCAGAGGCACCCCCTCACATAGAAGCCAAGCACACTGCCCTTAGGATTGATAGGGCCTGCCTTAGGGGTGACTGATAGGGTTATATGTGTGTGCAGGAGAGATATAGGGAACCTATATCTCAGTGAGGGGTGCTAGCACTTCCTCACTCAGGCTGCAGTAGCAGGCCTGTGGTGTCAGATTTAGGCTGCTTCCCAGGGGTGGCATAATACATGCTGCAGCCCCTGGTAGGCCTGTGAAGTACCTATGCCCTTGGTACCTAAGGTACCATATACTAGGGACTCATAAGGTGCCACAGTATCCAATCACTAGTGCACCTAGAGTGCACTCCAAATCGTTTAGAGAGAACAGAGAGGCTGGATAGCAGGGTCCCAGCCTGACTATAGCCAGAAACCAGTGTAAACATCAGAAAAAAAGTGGGGGCAACATAAGAGGCAAATCCTACTCTCCTACACAACCCCCCCCAAACGCAGGGACACTAAGCTAACCTTGACCAGTTGAGTCTTCGTGTTCAAAGTGGAAATACCTTGAGAGTCCATCTGCATTGGCATGTTGGGTCCCAGGTCTATGTTCCACTGTATAGTCCATCCCCTGTAGGGAAATGGACCACCTCAAAAGTTTTGGGTTGTCTCCTTTCATTTGTTTAAGCCATAGGAGGGGCTTGTGGTCGGTCTGAACTATGAAGTGAGTACCAAACAAGTATGGTCTCAGCTTCTTCAGGGCCCATACCACAGCAAAGGCCTCCCTCTCTATAGCTGACCAACGTTTCTCTCTAGGGGTCAGCCTTCTGCTAATAAAAGCTACTGGTTGGTCTTGACCTTCATCATTCAGTTGAGACAGTACAGCTCCCACACCCAGCTCAGAAGCATCTGTTTGGACAATGAACTTTTTGGTGTAGTCTGGACTCTGTAAGATGGGGGCAGTGCACATGGCCTGCTTTAGGTCTTCAAATGCCTTCTGACAGCTAGCTGTCCACTGAACCTTTTTTGGCATTTTCTTTGAGGTCAGATCATTCAAGGAGGTCACTATAGATCCATATCCCTTGACAAACCTCCTATAGTACCCAGATAGGCCTAAGAAGGCTCTCACCTGTGTCTGGGTGGTTGGAGCAACCCATTCCATTATGGTCTGGATCTTGCTCTGTAAAGGCTGACCCTGGCCTCCACCTACAAGGTGGCCCAGGTACACAACCTGACTCTGCCCTATCTGGCACTTAGTGGCCTTGATAGTGAGGCCTGCTTTTTGCAGGGCCTCCAAAACATTCCTGAGGTGGACCAGGTGATCCTGCCAGGAGGAACTAAAGACAGCAATATCATCTAGATAAGCTGAGCAATAAGTTTCCATCCCTGTCAGAACTTTATTCACCAACATCTGGAAAGTGGCAGGTGCATTTTTCAATCCAAAGGGCATCACCACAAAGTGGTAGTGCCCACCAGGGGTCGAAAATGCTGTCTTGGCTTTGCATCATCAGCTAATCTGATCTGCCAGTAGCCAGCTGTTAGGTCAAATGTGCTTAGATACTTGGCTGAGGCCAAAGTATCAATCAGCTCATCTGCCCTTGGTATGGGATAGGCATCAGTCCTAGTGACTGCATTGAGGCCTCTGTAGTCTACACAAAACCTCATTTCTTTCTTACCACCCTGGGTATGAGGCTTGGGTACCAGGACTACTGGACTAGCCCAAGGGCTATCTGAAGGCTCAATTACACCTAGCTCCAACATTTTCTGGACTTCAGTCCTGATACAGTCCCTGACATGGTCAGGTTGCCTGTAGATTTTATTCTTGACAGGCAGACTGTCTCCAGTGTCCACCTCGTGGGTGCACCAGGAAGTCTGACTAGGGGTCAGGCTAAACATATGTCTAAACTGTTGCAGAACTTGTCTGCACTCAGTTTGCTGATGGTCGGTGAGGCTGCTTGCCAAAGCAACACCATCTACTGACCCATCATCAGGGTTCTGAGAGAGCAGGTCAGGGAGAGGGTCACTCTCCTCCTCCTGGTCCTCATCAGTTGCCATGAGCAAGCCCATGTCAGCCCTGTCAACATATGGCTTTAATCTGTTGACATGGAGCACCCTCAGGGGTCTCTTGGGAGTTCCAAGATTCTCCCTTCTGTTCAACTATTGTATGGGGGCCACTCCACTTGTCCTGGAGGGCTGCTGGGGCCACAGGCTCCAACACCCACACTTTCTGTCCTGGCTGGTATACAGTCAGTACAGCCTTTTGGTCATGCCAAGCTTTTTGTAATTCTTGGCTGGCCTCCAGGTTTTTGGTTGCCTTTTTCATGTACTCTGCCATCCGGGAGCGGAGACCAAGTACATAGTCCATCACATCTTGTTTGGGGGCTTGAGAGGTAACTCCCAGCCCTCTTTTACCAAACACAGTGGACCTCTCACAGGATGCCCAAATAGAAGCTCAAATGGGCTGTAACCAACCCCCTTCTGTGGAACCTCTCTGTATGCAAACAACAGGCAAGGAAGAAGAAGGTCCCATTTCCGCCTAAGCTTCTCTGGGAGTCCTTTAATCATTCCTTTCAAGGTTTTGTTGAAGCGTTCAACTAAACCATTGCATTGTGGGTGATAGGGGGTGGTGAACTTGTAAGTTACACCACACTCCTTCCACATTGCTTTTAGATATCCTGACATGAAGTTGGTACCTCTGTCAGAAATGACCTCCTTTGGGAAACCCACTCTGGAGAAGACTCCAATGAGGGCTCTTGCCACCACAGGGGCAGTGGTGGTCCTCAGGGGTATTGCTTCTGGGTACCTGGTGGCATGATCCACTACCACCAGGATAAACCTGTGCCCAGATGCAGTTTGAGGGTCAAGGTGACCAACAATGTCAATCCCTACCCTTTCAAAGGGTACCCCCACCACTGGTAGTGGTATCAGGGGGGCCTTTGTTGTGCCACCTGCCTTACCACTGGCTTGGCATGTGACACAGGAGCGACAAAACTCCTTTGTGACTTCTGACATATGTGGCCAATGAAAATGTGAAACAAGCCTGTCCCAGGTCTTGTTTTGGCCCAAGTGTCCTGCTAAAGGGATGTCGTGTGCTAGGGTCAAGAGGAACCCCCTAAACTTCTGAGGTATTACCAACCTCCTGGTGGCTCCAGGGGCTGGGTCTCTACCCTCAGAATATAGGAGTCCCTCATCCCAATAAACTTTATGGGACCCACTAGCACTCCCAGCAGCCTCAGCAGCAGCCTGCTGTCTGAGGGGTTCAAGAGAGGGGCAGCACTGTTGCTCCTTCCTCAGATCTTCCCTAGAAGGGCCCCCTGCCCCCAAGAACTCAACCTGATCAGGCTCAAGTCCCTCTGGGGCAGTTCCTTCTTCAGGATCTGCTTCACCTCCCTCTGGGGGTGAATCTGTGATCTGAGACAGAGGGGAAGGCACTGCCTTTACCCTACTGCTCCTCCTCTTGGGAAGCATCTGGTCCATTGTTCCAGGATCCAGAGCTGGTTCAGTGTCATGCATTCTTGCTTGTGACCTGGTCACAGCAAATACCTCTGCAGGGATGCCCAACATCTCAGCATGAGTCCATAACTCTACTTCAGACCAGGCTGAAGTCTCTAGATCATTGCCCAATAGACATTCGACAGGGAGGTCTGCACTGACTACAACCTTCTTGAGGCCAGTTACCCCTCCCCAGGAGAAATTCACAACTGCCAGACTATGGTTGGTCCTGACGTTGCTTGCATTGGTCACCTGGTACATTTCGCCCAGGATGATCTGTCCAGGGTCCACAAGTTCCTCTGCCACCATGGTGACACTAGCACCTGTGTCCCTAAATGCCAAAGTCTGTTTGCCATTTATTACAGGCTGCTGTTTGTATTTGCCCAGATTACTGGGACTCACTAGGAAGGACATATTAAGGTCTCCCTCACAAATCAGCATTGCCTGAGTGGGCACTCTGACTAGGTCAGAGTCCACTTCAGAACCCAGGGTCAACCCTACTACACCCTTATTCTGAGCACCACCTCCACCAGTAGCTGAACTAGGGGGAACAGTTGCCTTAGGGGCAGGAGTGGTGGTGGTTTGGTCTTTGGACTTGTTACAGTCAGAAGTCCAGTGCCCTTTCTGTTTACAGAATTTGCACCAGGGCTTCTTTTGGCCTTTTCCCTTGTTGGGTTGTGACTCCCCACCAGATGCAGATTTTTGGGGCCCTTGTGAAAACTTCTGGTCTTTTGACTTATCCCCACCTTTCTCAGAGCCCTTAGGATCTTGCTTCTTGGTGTCACCCCCTTGGTTCTGGGGTTTCTGCCTCACCCTGGTTCTGACCCACTTGTCTGCCTTCTTTCCCAATTCTTGGGGAGAGGTCAGATCCGAGTCCACCAGGTACTGATGCAACAACTGGTTCTGGCAATTATTAAGGATCTGTTCTCTCATCATCAGATTATACAATCCCTTGAAATCAGTAACCCTACTGCCAACCAGCCAACCCTCCAGAGCCTTGGTTGCACAATCAACAAAGTCAGTCCAGTCCTGAGTCTGTGCCTTCTGGGTGTCTCTGAACTTCAACCTGAACTGTTCAGTGGTTAAGCCAAACCCATCTATCAGTGGACTCTTCAGGACTTCATAATCATCAGCATCCTCTTCTCTAACAGTGAGGAGCTTGTCTCTACCTTTGTCTGAAAAGGAGAGCCACAAGATTGCTGCCCACTGCTTTTGGGGGACCTGCTGTACTCTACAGGCCCTCTCCATAGCAGTTATCTACTTGTGGATATCATCCCCACTCTGGTAGGGAGGAACAACCTTGCTCAGGTTCCTATGGTCTGGAATAGATTCTCTGCCTCTAGGGACACTGTTGCTGCCACCAAGGGGTTCTAACCCCTCTCGTATAGAAGCTCTCTGGATCTCCAGGGCTTCTCTGTCCAGTGCCAACTGCTTGGTTCTGAGGGCAACTCTTGCTTCCTCATACTGCAGCAGTTTGCACATTCTTTCAGAGGAGGTCTCTCTTATGGGAAAGTATGAGTTCCTCTGGTGGACAAATTCTCTGCCAGAGTGATAAGAGTGCTCAGATTCCCTGGAAGGGGACCTATGCCTCTCATCCACTCTGTCAGTTCTCTTAGGGAGAATTCCTCTGTCCTTTTCAGGCCCCTTGAGGCCTGGCCCTTCAATCACAGAGTCCTGGTCATTCGGATTTTCATCGTCTGACCCAGATACTGTAATTGACCCACCCACTGATTCAGACCCATTAGCTCCTAGAGCCAATCTAAGATCATCTGCTGTCAGCATATCTATCAGGTGTAGGGTTGAGGGACTCTGTCCTAGTCTGAGGTGTCTTTCAACACACATGGCTCTCAAGTCAGAGAAAGCCATGTCCTTATACTGAGGCTGAGTGGATCCACTGGTTCCACCCTTTAAGGACATTCTAGTGTTGTGCAGTGTTGTACTACCTACACTAGTTTGTGGCCTACTGATACTAGCTTGAGCTGTAGAAAGGGTGTGCTATCCCTTGGCACACAGCTCTAAGTTCAGTAGAACTTATCGATACTAAGCTTGACTTTATATGTACCTTAAGTACCTATAGTGGTTTTCAGTTAGTAATTCAAATAGAGATTTTCTGGTAAAACAATAGCAAGCTGGAATCCCACACGCTGCCCACCAATGTGAGAAGTTGGCCTGGTATATGCTGTTCACTAATTAAAGTGGACACCTTGCACCAGAACAAGTCGACTCTTATGGTAGATAGGTTTAAGACAACCTTTATAGAAAGCTATCCTAGTGGTAGCTGTGGAGAGCAGCCTTCAGGCTAAGTCTTGAAGGAATGTAAAGCAGCTTGTTTTACCACACAATCTCTTGAATCACCAAATGACAAGACACCACACAGGTATATATATCAAATATATATGTATTTATTAATAAACACTCTCTACTAATCTCTTTATGAGATTAGAGGATAGGAACATATGTACAAGTCAAATATTATCAGGATAAGTTTAGCACAATTGAATATTACAATCTTAGTTTGCTAGACCTAGGTCTAGGGCATCTAGAATCGAGGGACCCCCAAGAACCACCCCAGGTAGTTGTAGGAGACCCACAGGGGACGGACGAGGTGACCTGGCACCGATGCGAATCCTGTACGAGTCTATGCACTCAGACGCGATTGAGATATCAATGTTAACGGTCCCTTGCATGTTCGAGGCGAACACACCGATCGGTCCTTGTACGAGTCGAAGGACGCGGTTACAGATGGAATTGCAAGGGAGTTGGACACGGTGTGTCTAACACAGACGCGAACCATGTACGAGTCAGTGCGATAGTCGCACTTGGAAAGTTAGAGTTTTAGGGCACTTCGAGGGAAGCTACAAGCAAGTCACTTACAGGGTAAGTAGTTCTAGGGCCCACACCCACAGGAGCACCGTAGTGCTGAAGTTACCTCACCCAGGGGAGCCGGGTGCATAGGTGTTCTTTGGTGTCGGGTCGCGGCGTCGTTTTCAATGGGAGCCAGTGAAGACTTGCTGCTTGTGGCGACAGGAGGAGTGTCCGGAGGAATCCAAGCCTGGATTCGGAAGATGGAAGACCTGAAAGCAGAGGGGACAGTGTTCAAAGTCACTTGGCAGTGACTCGGGGCAAGGAAGATGGATGCCCACCATCGTCGCAAGATTCAGGTCATTCGCGGTTGCCTTGTGTCTTCAGCCACGAGGTCCAGGAGGCGTCGTTGACAATCAGGAGCTGGATTCGGTGTCTTCCACGATGTTTGCAGCTTACTGCGGTGTCGGCAACTCGATCGGATCCAACAAGCCTTGATAACAGCAAGTCTCGGGGAAAGTGCGAAGAGACAATGGCGCAGACCAGCAAGGTCTGTGGAACTCACCCAGTGAAGGTAAGTCAGGGCAGGCCTGGAGCAACCAGGGGAGCCCTTTGGTTTCTTTAGAAAGTCTTCTGGGGACCCACAAGCCGGCTGGCAAATGATTGCAAAGACACCTCGGACGGATTCACTCACAGAGGCCCACGGTCACTCTGGATGTGGTAGGCCTCTGATCTTAGGAGGAATTCCTGCTGGAGGCTGGGAGCACACGTGGTCTAAAGCAAACGTTCGTGGAATGTTGTGAAGGGGTTGCACTTGACAATAGTGCACGGTACCCAGGGGTCACGGTTTCTCGTTACTCTTGGGGTCCACTGGCCTCAGCTTCGCTGGGGACTCACGATGGCCTTTGAGAAGTCAGGAAATCTACGTTTTGGGCTGCAGGGACTTCAGACTCTGGCGGGAGCGGCGTAGTTTGCGACCGTTGTTCATAGTTTTTGGTGCCTGCCAAGCAGGGGAGTCACTCCTTGACTCCAAGGGAGATTCTTCAGTCTTCCAAAGGTAGTGGAACGTCGAAGGTCCGAGATTCTTCTTCAGAGCGTCATCCAGGGAAATCTAGGGTGCAATGCACAGGTTCCCCCTCTTATACCAAAAGAAGGGGAGGGACTAGCTCTATGACCCTACCAATTGGGTGGTCAGGGGAGTGGGTGGCTACACCCACTTCCCTTTGTCCAGTTTCGCGCCAGAGCAGGGACAGGTAGCCCCTGAGCCGGTTTGAACTGGCATATGCACAGAGGAGCCTTCTGCTCCCCCAGTGCAGGACTTCAAAGCACTCTAAGAGTGCACCCACCCAGCCCCAATACACTAAACCCTGTCTGGGAGGTGGTCACACCCCCTTGGGACAGGATATCTATTGTTGGGCTTCCTCCACTGCGAGTGTTGGTCATCAGCAGGAGGGCAGCCCAGTGTCTGTGACTGGTGGCATCCATTTTGTGATGCCAGGGCTCTGCAGGATTTTACCGCGTTTCCACAGTAGGTACATGTCTATCCCTCTAGAAGGGTGGAATGCTACCCCCGCCGCCAGGACTGGCGGGGGGGTAGTATTCCAAGGTGTTTGACACCAAACACGACATGTTTCGATGCAGCCATTCCAAAGTTAGCATTTTACTGCGAGGATATAATGCACTTAAAAGTATATGGTTTAACCGCATCCACAAACAGCACCAGAGAATGGACTCTGAGCGCTGCGGAGGGGCCCTGCTCAGGCAGAGGCACCCCCTCACATAGAAGCCAAGCACCCTGCCCTTAGGATTGATAGGGCCTGCCTTAGGGGTGACTGATAGGGTTATATGTGTGTGCAGGAGAGATATAGGGAACCTATATCTCAGTGAGGGGTGCTAGCACTTCCTCACTCAGGCTGCAGTAGCAGGCCTGTGGTGTCAGATTTAGGCTGCTTCCCAGGGGTGGCATAATACATGCTGCAGCCCCTGGTAGGCCTGTGAAGTACCTATGCCCTTGGTACCTAAGGTGAGATATACTAGGGACTCATAAGGTGCCACAGTATCCAATTACTAGTGCACCTAGAGTGCACTCCAAATCGTTTAGAGAGAACAGAGAGGCTTGGGCCCTGATTAGCAGGGTCCCAGCCTGACTATAGCCAGAAACCAGTGTAAACATCAGAAAAAAAGTGGGGGCAACATAAGAGGCAGATCCTACTCTCCTACAATCTATGTATGCGGGGAACTGGGAGCGGTCTGCACAGTTCTGCCGGCTCCACAATGCCTTTTGTTCCAGCTCCTTGCCGTGTTGTTTGTGTTTGTCTGTAGTACAGCACCAAAAACACGCAAAGTGCCTCTAGCCAAGCGCTCTAGGCATAAACAACAATCTCTGGTTGGAGAGAATGTATTTTGACTGTAATAAATAATAGTATGCCTAATACATTATTTTATTCATGGCTCTTCGCACTCAGCGGGATCTTGGCACCTTTGCCGGTGCTTTCACTAGTGTCAGATCTTGGGCCGGACACATTCAAGTGTGAGGGTTGTACATGAGGCCGCAGTGCACTACCTGGTGAAGAGTGTCAGACCTTGGGCCGTCTAGCACCTGAGTGTCATGTGTGGGTTGAAGGTTGCACATCAGGCAACACCACACTACTGGGTGAAGAGTGTCAGATCTTGGGTTGGATGGCAACTGAGTTCAGTGAGTGGTGTGAGGGTTGTAAATAAGAACACTCCACACTACCCGGTGAAGAGTGTCAGATCTTGGGACGTCTAGCACCTGAGTGTAGGCTAACATGCAGCTCCCCTTGCCCAAAAGAAATTCTGCTTTGCTTCGTTGAAGCGAGTGCAGGCTTCCTGCTCCCGCCCTGCCATAGCAAACGGTAATGTCCCAGGGGTAGGCACCCCGGGACATTGCAGGAGCCGGCCCTGGGGGGTGGCGGTCCCCAGGGCCATCTAGGGCTCCAGGAGGGGGGCAGCTCGGCCCCCCTCCCAGCATTTTTAAAGCCCCGGGGAGGTGGTGGTCCCTGGGGCCGGGGGTCCGCAACGGACCCCCGCCCTTTATTTACAATTGCCCCAGGTAGGTGGTGGTCCCCGGGGCAGTGTGGGGAGGGGCAGGAGCACCCCCCACACTTATTTAGATAAATTTAAGCCCCGGCAAGGTGGTGGTCCCCGGGGTTTGGGGGCCCGAGAGGCCCTCCGCACATAATTAGGAATGCCCTGGGGAGGTGGCGGTCCCCGGGGCAGTGTGGGGGGGGCAGGAGCCCCTCATGCATTTTTTAAGACAAAGCCCCGGGGAGGTGGCGGTCCCCGGGGCTGTGGGTGCCCCCATGGGCCCCACACCACAATTAAGAATTGCCCCCGGGACCTGGCCCACCCGGGGGCATGAAACAAACGAAGCACGGAAGACCGTGCTTTGTTTTTTTAAATATTTTCGTCCGGATTCGCGCACCCAGCGCGAATTCGGACGAAATTATTTTTAAAAAAATGCTTTTTTGGGGCCTGGGGGTCCCTGTGGGACCCCTGAGTAGGCCTAGGGGGTCAGGGTGTTGCTGCCCTGCCCCCTTTTCTTGTTTTTTAACATTTTTTAAACTGTTTTCTTGTGACTCGGTCATCGAGTCACAAGATGGCTGCCAACACATTCTGGTTTGGAGTGTTGGCAGCCAATTAGAATGAAGCTCGCGACTTCTCCTCGGTGCTCAGATATATAAATGTTTATTTTTTGAATTTCTCAGCAACTACTGAACCGATTTACACCATTTAAAAAAAGGTCGTTTTCTGGACCAAGACCTACCTTTTGCCAAATTTGGTGTAATTCCGTTCAAGCAGTTCGGGCTGTAGCCGTGTCGAAAGTTCCTATGGAAATTAACATGGGGAAAACGCTTTATGGGACCCCCCTTTTTTCGCGACCCCCGCTTGATGAATCACCTTGAAAAGACAGGAGCTGACCTGAGTGAACCATTAGTTTTGAAAATGTTGCGAAGATTTGTCAAACAGTGCCAAAGATATTGGCAAAAGAAAAAACGCTTTTTGAATAGAACAAGGTCCTAACTATAACTACCTATTGGCGACCGCTGAAAAAACCATAGCTTTCAGGGATGTTATAGTTAGAAATTATCATTTAAAAAACCTTTGAAATTCACTGAAAAAACTATAGGTTTCAGGGACGTTATAGTTAGCTGGACATTTCACTCGTACAAAACCATAGAAATTCCACTGTTATAGTTAGTTCAGCTAACTATAACTCGCGCCCCGCAATGCACTGCTGATCACATCACATATTACATCATTCATGGCATGGTCAGTGACATCACTGATCACATCTCAAATGACATCACTGATGACATCACTGATGACATCATCCAGTGAATGTGTTTTTCTTTAAAGTTTAAATATGTATTATATATATACCAAGGTGTATTGAAGAATGAGTGGGTGTATAAGTGTCTGGATGGAGGATTTAGTAGGTGTGTGACTGACTGTTTAACTGAGTTATTGCATGTGTCTTACTGAATGCATGGGTTAGTGACTAAACTGTGTGAATGTCTATATCAGTCTGTTTGCTGTTGTATAAGCTGTTGCATGGGTTGGTCAGTAGCTACATGAGTGTCTATAAGGGTTAATTAATTGGTTGCCAGAGTATTTGTATGGGTGCCTCAGTGTGTGTGTGGGTGCGTGGGAGGTGTGTGACTCTGTGCATACATGTTTGAGTGGTTGATTCACTGGGTGTATGGGTTCAAGAGTGCATGTGGAAACAGCTGTATGCGTGGGTGAGTGTGTGTATGGGTGTGTTAGTGAGTGAATGGATGTCTCAGTGGTACATGTCCAACTAACTACATATGTAAAAGACAGTGTATGTGAGAGTTGGAGTATATAAATGACTATACGTGAGAGTTAGTGATTGTGAGAGTGGCTGTATGGATGAGTGTGTACTTGTATCAGTGATTGTATAAGAGACTAATTATGCGTTTCTTTCTGTTTGAATAAGTGATGTGTTGTGTGTATAACTGTATAGGTCAGTAAATGGAAGTGTGATTGATTATTTGCATGACTGACGGTGTGTGAGTAACTCTGGATGAGTGCTGCTGTGTGAGTGTCTGTGTAGGTGTATGAGTACATATGATAGTGTTGTATTGATGAGTGACTGCATGTATGAGTGATTGTATAGGTGAATGAGTGGATTAGTGTGTAGACCTAAGAACCAGTGATTAGATATGTAGTAAGTAGTATTGGTGTGTCTATGGTTTCAAAAATGGTATTCTGTTTTTTGGAGTGGGTATATCAAAGGTTATATTTGGGTGTGAGAAGGTGCATCAGATTGTCACATGGATGATGTCATCAGTGATGTCATTTGAGATGTGATCAGTGATGTCATCAGTGATGTCACTGACCATGTCATGAATGATGTAATATGTGATGTGGTCAGCAGTGCATTGCGGGCGCGAGTTATAGTTAGTTGAACTAACTATAACAGTGGAATTTCTATGGTTTTGTACGAGTGAAATGTCCAGCTAACTATAACGTCCCTGAAACCTATGGTTTTTTCAGTGAATTTCTAAGGTTTTTTAAATGCTAATTTCTAACTATAACGTCCCTGAAACCTATGGTTTTTTCAGTGAATTTCTAAGGTTTTTTAAATGCTAATTTCTAACTATAATGTGCCTGAAACCTATGGTTTTTTTCAGTGAATTTCAAACGTTTTTTAAATGCTAATTTCTAATTATAATGTTCATTAAACCTATGGTATTTTCAGTGATTTTAAATTATCATTCCATTCTCAACCTAGTGAAAACAGCCAATATAGCCAGTTTTCCAATAATAGCTTCCGCAAAAAAATTCGCCACAAAGGAGAGTGACAACTAACGCTAATAATATGCAGAGTAGGCGTTCCCGTGCAAAAATAACACGAAAACACCACTTCCCGATATTTTGAATGAGCAGCCAAATCTGGGGTGTGATCCAAAAACAGGCGATAAGCTGATTTAGCAGTAGGAATTTAACATCTGCCTTTTACTGGTGTAAAGCAGGATGACTACCTACAGTGTGAAAGGGAGCCCAGCACAGAACCACATCTGAAGACCAACACATGTCATAGAGCAACTGACCATGCAGCTCCGACACCCAAGAAGGCCACAACACCCACTGCCATCACCCTCAGGACCTCCCCCCCGGACCACCGCCCTCCCTACTACCACCGAGGCAGCGCAGAACAGGACAGCGGACCTTCCAAAAACGGCATGGTCCCTCAGCCACACAACAGCTGAATGTTGGGAGATGTGGCAACCAAGTATGTGTGAAGGACGTAAGTCACCCATCAATAAAAATGCACACAATACCAAGTGTAGCGGTGATGTGGTGGACAGACCTCACTATGCAGAGCACAAACCTCTCCATGTGGACATATCCTGCTGGTGCTCGTAGTGTTGTAGACAATAGACGCAATCATGTTACCTCAGGGCAGTGGGGAAGATCTCGGTCATGTAGCTGTGTTGTCCCCCCCTGGAATCGGAAGCGGAGTGTGCTGGTCCAACGTACGCCACTCCAGCGTAGGAGTATGAATAAATAGGCTGGGGCTGTGGGCGTGGTTCACTTGTGGGAAGGCCAAAGCGTCTGCCAGGGCGGCAGCCCTCACCCTGCCACGAGGCCTCCGCCGTGACCGCCGGACTCCTCAACACAGGCCCGCTGCGAACCCAGCAGCAGAGCACCACAGACTTATGTCTGTACAGACTACTGCCTTCGATCTACACTGCGGACAGCCGGGCTCACAATTCATATCGAGTCGCAATTGCAGATGACGCACTCCAGTAGGGAAGAGACATTGATCCCAGTGCGGCCCGCCCGGACCACGCATCATCGCAGACTGCGCACACACTGAGTGCTTCAGGTGCCACTAACTCAGTGCACCACAAGTCAACGCCACGTGGACTTATTAAGACAGAATTCATTAGGCAAAAGACATTGCTACCAGTGCGGCCTGCCCGGACCACGCACCATCGCAGGCTCCACACACGCTGGTTGCTTCAGGTGACACTAACTGTACAGCTCAACTCAACGCCATGTGGCTGTGGGCCCTTGCTGACCGCTGCCTCCAGCCTACACTGTGGTCATCAGGGCTCAAATTTAAAATTGACTCTTGATTCATTAATTGCAGAGTCCAGTAGGCAACTAAGTATTACGTCCCTAAAACCTACATAATATCCTTTTAGTATCCTTGCTTCAAGAACTTGTTTTATATCAGTTATAGCTTTAGTACAATGACCAACTTCATCTTGCAAGTCCAAAGGAACACTGAATGGCAGTCTACACTGCGGACAGCAGAGCTCACAATTTGAATTCAGTCTTGATTTATTAATTGCAGACAGAATTGTACTCTATGTCCTCGAATTTTGTCAAGAGGAAGTGACAAAAAGCATTCCTTGATGTCTGTGCTGACTACTGCCTTCGATCTACACTGCAGCAGGGCTCACAATTCAGATTGAGTCGCGATTGCAGATGACGCAGTCCAGTAGGCAAGAGACATTGCATCATCGCTGGCTGTGCACATGCTGAGCGCCACACCTACCAATTACTCTTTGCAGCTCAAGTCAACACCACGTGGCTGTGGACTCTTCCTGATCACTGCCTCCAGCCTACACTGCGGTCAGCAGGGCTCACAATTCAGATCGAGACGCGATTGCAGATGACGCAGTCTAGTAGGCAACAGACATTGCATGATCGCTGGCTGCGTACACGCTGAGCGCCACACCTACCACTAACTCTATGCAGCTCAAGTCAACGCCACGTGGCTCTGGGCTCTTCCTGACCACTGCCTCCGGCCTACTCTGTGGTCAGCAGGGCTGACAATTCAGATCGAGATGCGATTGCAGATGACGCAGTCCAGTAGGCAAGAGACATTGCATCATCGCTGGCTGTGCACAAGCTGAGCGCCACACCTGCCACTAACTGTATGCAGCTCAAGTCAACGCCGCGTAGCTGTAGGCCCTTCCTGGCCGCTGCCTCCGGACTACACTGTGCTCAGCAGGGCTCACAATTCAAATTCAGTCTTCATTCATTAATTTCAGAGTCCAGTAGGCAACTAACTATAACGTCCCTGAAACCTACATATTTCGACAGTGTATTCCATATATGTTTCATCTTTTGTTCAATACACCTACACTGCGGTTAGCAAAGCTCACAATTTAAATTGAGACATGATTCATTTATTGCAGAGAGAATTGTACTCTATGTCCGTGAATTTTGTAAACAGGAAGTGACTAAAAGCATTCTTCGATGTCTGTGCTGACTACTGCCTTCGATCTACACTGCGGATAGCAGGGCTCACAATTCACATCGAGTCGCAATTGCAGATGACTCAGTCCAGTAGGCAACAGACATTGCTCCCAGTGCGGCTCGCCCGCACCACACATCATCGCTGGCTGCCCACACACTGAATGCTTCTGATGCCCCTATCTCAGTGCAGCACAACTTATGAACCCTTTATGATACAATGTTTTGTGTATAATTTCACATCTGCTGCCCCTACCTCAGTTTACCACAAGTCATGGACCCTTTACGATACAATCTTGTGTGTATTATTTCACATCTGTTGCCCCTACCTTAGTGCAGCACAAATCATTGACCCTTTATGATTGAATTTGTGTGTCTGATCAAATGATTACTGTTGTACTTGTTGCCAGCACCAACCATTCCTGGACGGCTGGCTTACACTCACCCCACACGCATCCAGCACAGACGTCACTGGACATGTGACCCAGGTAATAAAAATTAGTCGAGCGCACGTGCCCGTACCCAGTTCCACTATCTATCTGTGTCCGTGTGTTCATTATGCATGCAAGATGCCGCCCCTGGGCCCTACCACATTACATTGTGCTGTGGACAGGGTATGCAACCATGTTACCTCTGGCAGTGGGGAAAACTTCGGTTATGTAACTTTATCTCGGTCATTGTACAAGTACGTACGTAGAGACTGGATCATTAGAGTACTGCAAGGAGAGTGTATAGTGAATTTATAAGTGCTTTGAGATTGGCAGAGTAATTGTATAAGTACATATGTTGGCGCAGCCTAACCCCGAACACAAGCTTGGCTCTAATTGGCTGCCCTCCATGTGCCAAAAACTGAAACTTGAACTTTGCATGGCCCTGTATTGCTACAGCTGCAACACTCCACTGAATGTGCAATAAACATTCATATCCACACAGATGTGTCATGTCCACCATCTTTCATGTGTGGAACTATGGATGAATGTAGGGTCAGTGATTCCCCGTACCTTCCATGTTGGCCATGTTGTGGGACTTGGCTCACAGAGTGACACATTGGCGCTTGCGACCCGGGTGACGTCAGCACTACAACAGGGACACCCGCATCAGTTGATTCCTCATACAGCCCAGGACGGAGCTACGCCCATACTTGGGAGTCATTCTTAAAAAACTCTCGCAGGACTGGCATACGCCAGGCCAGCCCACTCCGCTTACGCTGACAGGGCAGGACAACAATGCCACATGGCCCAGATTTTCATTGCAGTGATCTGCTGGTCACACTCTAGTTGTCAGAACGCCACAGCCACTCCCTCACGGCTAGTATACACCCACACCACACCCATCCAGCACAGGCGTCACAGGACACGTGACCCTGCCAATAAAAAAGACCGGGCGCTCATGCTCGACGCCATTTCAGAGTTGCTCGCACCGGATGCACTGCAGCCGGCACAGGCACACCAGCACGGGACGGTGACTTTCGGTCCACTGAGGTACAGGTACCGTAACTGCTGAGCGGGTGTACAGCCTGCAGTGATGGCCCATCCCGGCGGTCTGGACAGCTCAGGTTTTGTGTGCCCTGCTGGACCGCAGTGTAGGCCTGAGCCATCAGACAGCGCAGGCCTACCGGCGTGTGGTGTCGCCACGCTGGTCACAGAGTTAGTGGCACCGCCAGGGCTGAGCGGGTGTGCAGCCTGCGATGAAAAGCCCGGTGCACTGGTATGTCCTCTGCCATGGTGAAATCAAGACCCAGCACCAAATGTGAGACCTAGTGGCCTGCGGAGCGGGGCTGCATGATATGCAGGGTGCCGTGTCCTCGGGCCCCGGGCTTGGGGCTTGCAGCGGCACGTGGTAGGCCCTCTTTTCTACACGCAGGTTGCGAAAGGTGAGCAGAGAGGCTTGTTAGCGCAGCGGCAGGCAGTGACCTCCGGGCAGTGGGAGTGGATGGGGTGCAGCAGCCTGGGTGCGCAGCGGCGGACAGTCACCTCCGGGCAGTGGGAGTGGATGGGATGCAGCAGCCTGGGTGCGCAGCAGCGGGCAGACACCTCTGGGCAGTGGAAGTGGATGGGGTGCAGCAGCCTGGTTGCGCAGCGGCGAGCAGACACCTCTGGGCAGTGGAAGTGGATGGGGTGCAGCAGCCTGGATGCACAAAGGCGGGACAGAGAATTAGGCGTGTGCAGTTGTATGTACTCTGCCATTACTGATTCCATCCTACGTTTCAGATGAGTAAGCTTGAGGGCTTCACTATGTTCCGGCACGTGGTTGGAGACACACCAGTGACGGAAAGGTGAGCTGTGAGGGTTTTGTCCACAGTGTGGGCACTCACTGTCCCTCTCCATCTCTTCCTTTCTCTCCCTCACACACTTTTTCTCTTTCTCTTCCTCTCTCTCTCACTCTATCTCTTCCTCTCTCTCACACTGTTTTTTTCTTTCTCTCTCTCTACCTCTCTCTCTCTTTCTCTCTCTCTCACTCTTCCTCTGTTTCTCTCTTCCTTTCTCACACTGTTTCTCTCTTTCTCTCTCTCTTCCTCTCTCTCACTGTTTCTCTCTCTCTTCCTCTCTCTCTCACTCTTTCTCTCCGTCTACCTCTCACTGTTTCTTTCTTTTTCTCTCTCTTCCTCTCTGTCACTCTTTCTCTCTCTCTCTCTCTCCTTTGATGGACGCATGATGCACAATGTTATCTTGCTTTTTGTCTAGCAGGCTGTGATTCACATATTGACGACCCCCCCCGACACGGACCTCCCGCCACGAGGTGATGACTTCAGTTCCACTGAGTTAGTGCCACCAGAGCTGAGCGTGTGTGCATCCTGCGATGATGCGTGGCCATCCTGCAATCAAAACCCACTTTGAATTGTGAGCTCGGCTTGACCGCGTGTACGCAACGCCTGAGGAGGTTGCTTCGGCACGTGGTGGACCCTCTTAGACACACGCCGGTGGCGGAAGGTGAGCAGAGAGGCTTGTTTCGCAGCAGCGAGCAGTCACCTCTGGGCGGTGGGAGTGGATAGTGTGCAGCACCCTGCGTGAACAAGAGCGGGCAGACACCTCCGACCAGTGGGAGTGGATGGGGTGCAGCAGCCTGGGTGCACAGAAGCGGGCAGACACCTCTAGGAAGTGGGAGTGGATGGGATGCAGCAGTCTGGGTGCGCAGGAACGGGCAGTCACCTCCGGGCAGTGGGACTGGATGGGGTGCAGCAGCCTGGGTGCACAGAAGTGGGCAGACACCTCTGGGCAGTGGGAGTGGATGGGGTACAGCAGCCTGGGTGCGCAGAGGTGGGCAGACACCTCTGGGCAGCGGGAGTCGATGGGGTGCAGCAGCCTGGGTGCACAGGGGCAAAACAGAGAATTAGGCATGTGCAGTTGTATGTACTCTGCCATTACTGATTCTATACTATGTTTCAGATGACTAAACTTGAAGACTGCACTATGTCCCGGCACGTGGTTGGAGACACACCGGTGGCAGAAAGGTGAGCTGTGAGGATTTTCTCCACAGTGTCAACACTCACTCTCCCTCTACATCTCTTCCTTTCTGTCACTCACACTCTTCTCTCTCTCTCTCACTCTCTATCTCTTCCTTTCTCTCTCTCACACTCTTTCTCTCTTTCTATGTCTTTTCCTCTCTCTCTCATTCTTTCTTTCTCTCTCTCTTCCTCTCTGTCTCACTCTTTCTCTCTCTCTCTACCTCTCTCTCACACTGTTTCTCTCTTTCTCTCTCTCTCTTCCTTGTATCTCACTCTTTCTCTCTTTCTCTCTCTCTTCCTCTCTCTCTCTCACTCTTTCTCTCTTTCTCTGTCTTCCTCTCTGTCTCACACTTTCTTTCTCTGTCTCTTCCTCTCTCTCACTATTTCTCTCTTTTTCTCTCTCTCTCTCCTTTAATGGACGCATGACGCACAATCTTATCTTGCTTTTTGTCTAGCAGGCTGTGATTCACAGATTGACGACCCCCCCCGACACGGACCTCCCGCCACGAGGCGATGACTTCAGTTCCACTCAGTTAGTGCCACCAGAGCTGAGCGCGTGTGCAGCCTGCGATGATGCGTGGCCATCCTGCAATCAACACCCACTTTCAATTGTGAGCTCGGCTTGACCGCGTGTACGCAACGCCTGAGGAGGTTGCTTCAGCACGTGGTGGACCCTCTTACACACACGCCGGTGATGGAAGGTGAGCAGAGAGGCTTGTTTCCGCAACAGCGAGCAGTCACCTCTGGGCGGTGGGAGTGGATAGTGTGCAGCACCCTGGGTGCACAACAGCGGGCAGACACCTCCGAGCAGTGGGAGTGGATGGGGTGCAGCACCCTGGGTACACAGGAGCGGGCAGACACCTCTAGGCAGTGGGAGTGGATGGGATGCAGCAGTCTGGGTGCGCAGGAACGGGCAGTCACCTCCGGGCAGTGGGACTGGATGGGGTGCACCAGCCTGGGTGCACAGCAGTGGGCAGACACCTCTGGGCAGTGGGAGTGAATGGGGTACAGCATCCTGGGTGCGCAGAGGTGGGCAGACACCTCTGGGCGGTGGGAGTCGATGGGGTGCAGCAGCCTGCGTGCGCAGGGGCAAAACAGAGAATTAGGCGTGTGCAGTTGTATGTACTCTGCCATTACTAATTCTATACTATGTTTCAGATGAGCTATGTCCTGGCACGTGGTTGGAGACACACAGGTGGCAGAAAGGTGAGCTGTGAGGATTTTCTCCACAGTGTCAACACTCACTCTCCCTCTCCATCTCTTCCTTTCTGTCACTCACACTCTTTCTTTCTCTCTCACTCTCTATCTCTTCCTTTCTCTCTCTCACACTTTCTCTCTTTCTATGTCTTTTCCTCTCTCTCTCATTCTATCTTTCTCTCTCTCTTCCTCTCTGTCTCACTCTTTCTCTCTCTCTCTACCTCTCTCTCACACTAATTCTCTCTTTCTCTCTCTCTTCCTTGTATCTCACTCTTTCTCTCTTTCTCTCTCTTCCTCTCTCTCTCACTCTTTCTCTCTTTCTCTGTCTTCCTCTCTCTCACTCACTCTTTCTTTCTCTGTCTCTTCCTTCCTCTCTCTCTCTCACGCTTTCTCTCTCTCTCCTTTCATGGACACATGACACACAATCTTATCTTTCTTTTTGTCTTGCAGGCTGTGATTCACAAATTGTCGAGGGATGACACGACATACCTGTACCTACTTTTCTTTTGTTGTTTTGTTTAAATAAAATGTTTTATATGTAAATCCATAGATGACTGAGATTCTTATTTGTCCAACCTCACATGCATCTTCTTTACTATAATTGTGCGACATCAGCCAATTTGTTACGTTCCAGATTTCCTAAGGTTGCTGTCACATTTGTTTGTGTGGGGGAGGTGAGGGGGATGGCGGACAAGGGGCTGGTGGCGGGGTGTCGGAGCAGTGTTGGGTGTCCGAGCTGCATGATCGTTGGCTCCATTGCATCTGTTGTCATTCACTTTGAAAGTTAAAAATACCGTCTCAAATACTTAACCACTACTACAAAACACATAACACACCTTCTTAATTTCTAATTTACCTTCGTAGTTGGTATGCAGATTTCAAATGTCACAAACGCATGCAATTCTTTTCTTGTCACACAGTACATCTAATGCACCGCTTTCATCAAGAATGGAACCAGTAATGGCAGAATTTCCTGTTGCTCCACACATAAATACATATAAAGAACAAATCAAAATAGTTCCTTATTTTTTTAGATTGCAAAACCTCTCTTTATTGGTTATTTTTGAACTTTCCATATAAACAGTTTTTTTAAGGACACATACAGGTGAAAAGTTCAAGGTATTGTATCACCACTTTCTAGAACATTCTACGACACGTGCAGGTTAAAAGTTCATCATTTTTTTAAACCTACCGATATTTCTTTTTGCAACATTATTTTCAACATTTAACGCCACGTGGAGGTCAAAAGTTCACCATTCTTTCAAGTTTGAACTGCACCTTCCAAATACAATTAGCAGGTGTGGTTGAGCTGAGCAAATTTCATCCTATAATATGTACTCCACGTATAAACTGCTTTTTATTAACCAATCACAAAGGTGCTTTTCATCAAAACTAATATACACCCTACTTTTTAGGACACAATACATTTAATCTCCCAATCGGTTAACGTTTTGTATGTAAAAAAAAGTAGTTCCCCATGTTTAAACATATCTCTTATTCTACGAACGGACTGCATGAGCTACAGACATTTATCCATGTCTTGTAGCCATAGCTTCAAAATGCTAGTGTGGATTGTAGGACATAGCTATGTTTTCTGGTGCAAGAGTTATGCAGAACAGAGACGTATTGACTTAGACCTAGGTTTACAAAATGTGCACATTAAATGGTTTGCACAGAGAGGATTGAAGTGGCACCAATTGCTCCCTTTGGTTAAAACCTGTTTGCATCTCCAACACCCTGATCTCATGATTCTGCACTGTGGTGGTAACGACCTAGGCACATTGACTGGGGTAGGTTTGGAAATGCTTATGAAAGACACCTTTGGACAATTGATGTTACTTTTGCCTCAAACTGTCTTTGTATATTCCAATATATGCCAAAGACAGAAGTGGAAATGGTCAAACCAATTTTGTCATAAGATTGAAAAATCTAGGAAGAATGTCAACAAAGCTGTGTCTGCATACCTCAGAGACCATAGAATGGGGTCGATTTACAACAACAACATACGTTTTGATATGGCTGATATCTACAGAAGTGATGGAGTACACTTCACAGATAAGGAAACCGAGTTTTCCTGATTAACTTGAAGCTGTGCATTCGCACTTACATGTAGCTCCAACTAATAAACACAAGGGCTCTTTTTAGAGCTGCCTTATATTCCCAATTTCGGCTCGCAGAGTGTCACCTGCGGGCCGTCAGGCAGGCTCGCAGAGGAAGAGCTGCAGCCCGTGGGCTCAGTTCGCAGAGGGAGACCTACGAGCCGTTGGCTCGCACAAGCACAGCACCGTACTGGCTCGCAGAGGGAGAGCTGTGCCCGGACTCGCAGAGGGAGACCAACGGGCCAACAGGCCTGCTAGCAGACACACAGCTATCAGTTAACGGGCTGGCTCGCAGAGATACAGCTGTGAGCCCTTCGAGCTGCAACCCGACGGGCTCACTTGCAGAGGGAGAATAACAGGCCGACGGGCCTCCTAGCACAGACAGAGCTACGAGCTAACGAGGTGGCTCACAGAGGTAGAGCTGCAGGCCCAACGGACTGCCTTCTAAAGGCAAAGCCGCGAGCTGATGATGTGGGGAGAGGGAGCGTAAAAGGAGTATCTCGCACAGACAGACCTGCAGGATATTTTCAGTATTGCCTCGCAGAGGTAGAATTACGGATGTGATGCCTTTTAGAGGGAGAGATGCGAGCTGACGGACTGAGTCACAAAATGGCTCACAGCTCGCAGTCGCAGAGCTGTGAGCCGACGGACTGGCTTCTAAAGGCATAGCCGCGAGCTGGTGATGTGGGGAGAGGGACCGTGAAAGGGGTATCTCGCACAGACAGAGCTGCGGTATATTTTTAGTGTTGCCTCGCAGAGGTAGAACTATGGACCTGATGCCTTGCAGAGGGAGAGTTGTGAGCTGACGGACTGATTCACAAAATGGCTGCCAACACTTCCTAGTTTCAACAGTTCGCAGCCAATGAGCCACAAGCTCGTGCTCATAACGCTTCAGCCAATTAGATGTCAGAATTCTTAAATATCGATATCTGGAAAATTTGATAATTCTCTAAAACTACTGAACGGATTTACCCGATTTAAACAAAAGCGTGCTTTCTGGACCAAGACCTTTCTCTGTGCCAAATTTGGCGTAATTCCGTTCAGCAGTTTGACCTGTAGCCTTGTCTAAAGTTTCCTATGGAAATTACATGGAGAAAACACGTTTTGGGACCCCCTTTTTCTTAGCCCCCTTGACGAATCCCCCCAAACTTTTAGGATAGGAGCTGACCTGAAAAGAGGAAAATTTCGTAAAGATTCGTCAAACGACGCCAAAGTTATAAGCACATCAAAAAATGCTTTTCCTATGGAAACGTGGTCCTAACTATAACTACCTATTGGCGACCGCCAGTAGGTAATATATATATATATATGTAACCAAAAACGCCCAGAAGCTTGAGGCCGCACACAGCTGCAGGTGAGTTACAAACTCCATATATATCCAAAGAGCTCCGTTGCTGAACCTTGTCTTTGCAGGAAACGGATACGGACCACAGGATTCGTGCAAGAGTGTTTATTTATATATATATATATATATTATCTACTGGCGGTCGCCAGTAGATAGTTATAGTTACAACCTATTATCCATAGGAAATCCGCGACATTCTATTTGCAATAACGTTGGCGCCGGTTGACGAATCTTCGCGAAAGCTTCCAACTTGTTGGGGCGCTCCGGTCCGCTCCTACCCTGAAAGTCTCGGGGTGATACGTCAAGCGGGGGCCGAGAAAAAGGGGGTCCCAAAACGCGTTTTCCCCATTCATTTTTCCATAGGAACCTTTAGTCGCAGCTACAGCCCGAACTGCTGAACGGAATTACCCCAAATTTGGCAAAGAGGTAGCCCTTGGTTCAGACTGGTGCCTTTTGCTAAAATGGTGTACATCCGTTCAGTAGTTCATGAGAAATTCACAATTAAAATCACATATATATCTATGGGCGCGTCGGATCCGCGTACCCTCCCGATCACGAGCTGCATGCTAATTGGCTGTCAACACTCCAAATCAAGAAGTGTTGGCAGCCATTTTGTCCCTCGGTAGAACCGAGGGACAGAAACAAGTGCGCAAAACGCACAAAGGGGGCAGGGTAGAAACACCCTAACCCCCTAGGCCTGCTCAGGGGTCCCACAAGGACCCCTGGGCAAAAGCATTTTTTTTTTTTAAATCGGCAGGATGCGCTCAGGGTGCGCGAATCCTGCAGAAAAAAAAAATCGAGCGCGGTCTCCGCGCTTCGATGTTAATTGGCCCCGGGTGGCCCAAGTCCCAGGGGCATGGTGGGGGGGATAATTTTATGTGTGGGGGGCCTCAAAGGGCCCCGCAAGCCCTGGGGACCGCCACCCCCGGGCTTTTAAAAGTGGTGCGGGAGGGCTCTGAGCCCTCCCGCAGCCCCGAGGACCACCACCTCCCGGGGCTTTTTTAAATTAATAATAAAACCAGTGTGGGGGCTCCAGCCCCCACACGGCCCGGGGATCGCCACCTCCCCGGGGCACTAAACATTTTAATATGGGGGTCCGTTACGGACCCCAGAGCCCGGGGACCACCACCTCCCGGGGCTGTGTAAAGAATGGGAGGGGGCCGCGCGGCCCCTCCTGGAGCCCATGATGGCCCTGGGGACCACCACCCCCAGGTCCGGCTCCTGCAGTGTCCCAGGGTGCCTACCCCGGGACACTGTAGTTTGCTATGGCAGGACGGGAGCCTCGCGGCTCCGTCCTGCCATAGCAAACTGCTTGGATATTGGAAGAGAGAGCAGGAAACCTGCTCTCTCTTCCAATATCCAAAGCGATTGCTTTTCCACATGGGGAGCAGCATGTCAGCTGCTCCCCATGTGGAACAGCAATGCCGGCTCCCAAGGGACGTGGGGAGCCAGGCGGGACTGTGGGGGATTGGGGACCCCCACAGTCCCCAACGGAGAGAGCCAGCCCGGGGGATGGGGTCCCTGGGGCAAGTAGTGGCCCGGGAGGGGGGCCACGCGGCCCCCCTCTCCAAAAAATGTAAAAAGAAATGTAAAAAAAAAAATGGTTGGGGTCCCCGGGGCCTTAAAATGGCCAGAGGAGGGGGGCCACGCTGCCCCCCTCAAAATAATAAATATAGAGGCCATGCCCCGGGGGATGGGGTCCCGGGGCCAATACAGGCCCAGGGAGGGGGGCCACGCAGCCCCCTTCCCGTTTTTTTTTTTTTTGTAATTTAAAAAGGGTAAGGCCCTGGGGGATGGGGTCCCCAGGGCCCAAAAAGAGAAAAAGGAAGGGGGCCACACAGCCCCCTTCAGGAGACAAAAAAAAAAAAACGATCGGGCCCGCAGGCTGCCCCTTCCTTCACCACTCTGCAAACGCGCCTCCTGGCGCGTTTTGCAGAGGAGAACAATTCCCCTTGAATACTGGGGGTCCCTGGGGCCAACTAGCCCACCAGGAACCTCCAATATGCGCCAGGGGCTGCGTTGCAGAGACGTGTAGAGAGGCCACACCCCTTTTACACCTCTCTGCAACGCAGCTCTGTGGCGCTTTTTGGAGGTATATGGTGGGCTAGTTGGACTCCGGGGACCCTCAGGATTCAAGGGACTTAATCCCCCAACTTAAAACGCGCCACGGGCGCGTTTGCACAGTGGTGAAGGGAGGCGGGGCTTCAGGTGACATGTGTGCAAACAGGCCCGTGGCGCGTTTTAAGTTGGGATTAAGTCCCTTCAATCCTGAGGGTCCTGGGGGCCAACTAGCCCAACAGGTACATCCAGAAAGCGCACAGAGCTGCGTTGCAGAGAGGTGTAAAGGGGTGTGGCCTCTCTACACGTCTCTGCAACGCAGCCCCTGGCGCATATTGGAGGTTCCTGGTGGGCTAGTTGGCCCCTAGGGACCCTCAGGATTCAAGGGACTTAATCCTCCAACTAAAACGCGCCACGGGCGCGTTTGCACAGATGTCACCTCAGGCCCCGCCCCTCCCTTCACCATTGTGCAAATATTCCTCTAAAATCAGCCGAAATACGAATTCCGATTTACTCACCTGTTATCAGGAGAGACCTCAGTGCTGTATCTTTCAGCCCAGTACTGGTCCTGAAAAGTAATTTTAACCGTACTTACCAGTAACTTGAATTTCCTTCCATAGGCTAACATTGACTGGTTTCACTTGGAAATTCTTCTAAGTGTGGAGTTTTGGAACTTTAAAATATTCCTCTAAAATCAGCCGGAATACGAATTCCGATTTACTCACCTGTTATCAGGAGAGACCTCAGTGCTGCATCTTTCAGCCCAGTACTGGTCCTGAAAAGTAATTTTAACCGTACTTACCGGTAACTTGAATTTCCTTCCATAGGCTTACATTGACTGGTTTCACTTGGAAATTCTTCAAAGTGTGGAGTTTTGGAACTTTAAAATATTCCTCTAAAATCAGCCGAAATACTGAATTCCGATTTACTCACCTGTTATCAGGAGAGACCTCAGTGCTGCATCTTTCAGCCCAGTACTGATCCTGAAAAGTAATTTTAACCGTACTTACCAGTAACTTGAATTTCCTTCATAGGCTAACATTGACTGGTTTCACTTGGAAATTCTTCTAAGTGTGGAGTTTTGGAACTTTAAAATATTCCTCTAAAATCAGCCGAAATACGAATTCCAATTTACTCACCTGTTATCAGGAGAGACCTCAGTGCTGCATCTTTCAGCCCAGTACTGGTCCTGAAAAGTAATTTTAACCGTACTTACCAGTAACTTGAATTTCCTTCCATAGGCTAACATTGACTGGTTTCACTTGGAAATTCTTCTAAGTGTGGAGTTTTGGAACTTTAAAATATTCCTCTAAAATCAGCCGAAATACGAATTCCGATTTACTCACCTGTTATCAGGAGAGACCTCAGTGCTGCATCTTTCAGCCCAGACCTGATCCTCAAAAGTAATTTTAACCGTACTTACCGGTAACTTGAATTTCCTTCATAGGCTAAGCATTGACTGGTTTTCAGCAGAAAAGTTTCAAAGTGTTGATTTTCACAAACTACAAATATTCCTTAAAAATCGCCTGTATGACTTAAACGCATTCTTTCAACTGTTTACAGGAGATGCACCAGTGCTGGATCCAGGATCCAACACTGAGTAAGAAAAAGTAACGATAACAGTTTTTACCTGCTAAGTGAATTTCCTTCCATAGGATAAC
This sequence comes from Calotriton arnoldi, assembly GCA_963921515.1. Lineage (NCBI taxonomy): Eukaryota > Metazoa > Chordata > Amphibia > Caudata > Salamandridae > Calotriton > Calotriton arnoldi. The sequence goes on along the minus strand of CAWUFW010007500.1, from coordinate 444,732 downwards.
ATTGGTGATTCTATGAGAAAAAGTTTCTAAGTGTCAACTTTTAAAATACAATAATATTCCTTAAAAATCACGACTGTAACCAAAACGCTTTTACTCAACTGTTTACAGGAGATGTACCAGGACTGAATCTAGGATCCAGTCCTGTGGTTACAAAAGTAATCCATAAAGTAACTAATTGCATTTAACTAGAAATTCACATTGAGCTGAATGTTGCATTGTGTTTGAAAATGTGTTGCCCATTGCAACAACTGTAACTACTGTACTTAAAAGTCTATTGCCTATCTGCAAAGTATTTAAACTAAAGTAATTCATTCTGAGAAAGTATTTTTGTAATGTAATGTATAATGTAATTACAATGTAATTTAAAAAATAAAATATGTAAAAAAAAATTGTTTCTAAAAATGTAGTAAATCAGTATGAAAAAAATTAATATAACAATTAATACATTTAAAAATTGTCATTTACAAAACCTTTGAAATTCACTGAAAAAACCGTAGGTTTCAGGCACGTTATAGTTAGAAATTAGCATTTAAAAAACCTTTGAAATTCACTGAAAAAACCATAGGTTTCAGACACGTTATAGTTACAAATTAGCATTTAAAAAACCTTTGAAATTCACTGAAAAAACCATAGGTTTCAGACACGTTATAGTTACAAATTAGCATTTAAAAAACCTTTGAAATTCACTGAAAAAACCATAGGTTTTAGGGACAGTTATAGTTACTTGGACATTGCACTCGTACAAAACCAGTGAAATTCCCCGTTATAGTTAGTTCAGCTAACTATAACTCGCGCCCCCGCAATGCACTGCTGATGATGTCACATATTACATCACTCCTGACATGGTCAGTGACATCACTGATGACATCACTGATGACATCTCAAATGACATCACTGATGACATCATCCACGTGAAAATCTGATGCACCTCCTCACACCCTAATATAACCTTTGATACACCCACTCTAAATTACAGACTGCCATTCGCAAAACCATAGACACTCCAACACCAATAACTACATACCCACTCACTGATTCTTAGGTCTACACACACACATCCACTCACTCACCCGTACAGTCACTCATACTTACGGTCACTCAGTACAGGACTATCATATGCACTCTTACTCCTATATAGACACTCAAACAACGCCACTCATCCATAGAGATACTCACACACCTAGTCAGTCATGCAAATAATTAAACACACTGCCATTTACTCACCTATCCAGTTATACACACACCAGCTCACTTACTCATACAAATAGTAGCACATTGTTACGCTCTTATACAATCACTGATACAAGCACACAATCATCCATACAGCCACTATCACAATCACTCACTCTCGCTTATAGCTATTTATATACTCCAACACACATATATACTGCCTTTCACATATGTAGTTACTCACACATGTACCACTGGGACATACATTCACTCACTAACACACTCTTACACACACTTACCCACCCATACAGTCTATCACAGATGCACTCTTGAAACCATCCACCCAGTGAATCACCCACTCACACATCTATGCACAGAGTTGCACACACCCCTCCCACACAAACACTCAGGCACCCATACAGATACTCAGACAAGCATTCAATAACTCATATAGAACACTCATTTAGCTATTCACAAACACATGCAGCCACTTACACAGCAACAGACAGACGGATACAGACATTCACCCAGTTTAGTCACTAACCCATGCATTCAGTAAGATACGTTAAATCACTCACTTATAGAGTCAGTCACGCACCTACTAAATCATCCATATAGACACTTACACACCCACTCATTCTTCAATACGTCTTTTCCTATATATTTTAAAAATATTTAAACTTTACAGAAACACACAGTCACTGGATGATGTCATCAGTGATGTCATTTGAGATGTCATCAGTGATGTCATCAGTGATGTCACTGACCATGTCATGAGTGATGTAATATGTGACGTCATCAGCAGTGCATTGCGGGGCGCGAGTTATAGTTAGCTGAACTAACTATAACGGGGGAATTTCACGGGTTTTGTACGAGTGCAATGTCCAAGTAACTATAACTGTCCCTAAAACCTATGGTTTTTTCAGTGAATATATATATATATATATATATATATATATATATATATATATATATATAATATACTGGGAATTTTATCAACATGCTCCAATGATAAACAATCTAAAATTATCCACGGCGAGATTATGGTTCAATGGTGATGCACGCGATAGGTTGTAAATAATTTTCGTGTAATTGTATGTATGAACATGGGTTCTCATATTATTTAGTTTAATAGATCAGATTTCCTGATTCTTTAAAAATCACCATTTAGAAATGGCGCTTAGTAAATATGCGCCGTATCCTCTTTCTGTCTCTATGATTTTGCCTCTTTAAAAATGGCGCTTCAGAATATGATGTGTAAACACTGATGAAGGACTGGTTCCGAAACGCGTTTGTTTGTCTGTTGAGAAAATAAAGTTCAACTGATTGCCGACCCCGTGAGTGCTGTAATTTTTTCAAATAAGAAATTTTGGAGCAGGGATTTTTAACCACGAGGCACCGCCGTGGTTTGGGAAGCACCCGCCCTTCGAGTGACCCGCAAGTGGGGTGCATTGGAGCTGGATATATATATATATATATATATATATATATATATATATATATATTATCTACTGGCGGTCGCTAGTAGATAGTTATAGTTACAACCTATTATCCATAGGAAATCCAGCGACATTCTATTTGAAATAACTCTCTTGCCGGTTGACGTATCTTCGCGAAATTTTCAAACTTTGTGGCCCGCTCCGGTCCGCTCCTACCCTGAAAGTCTCGGGGGATTCGGTCAAGCGGGGCCGAGAAAAAGGGGGTCCCAAAGCGTGTTTTCCCCATGCACTTTTCCATAGGAAACTTTAGACACGGCTACAGCCCGAACTGCTGAACGGAATTACACCAAATTTGGCAAAGAGGTAGTTCTTGGTTCAGAAAGAACCCTTTTTGTTAAATGGTGTAAATCCGTTCAGTAGTTGCTGAGAAAATGAAAAGTAAAAAGTTAGTGATATCTATGGCCGAGTAGGGTCCGCGTACCCTCAGCTGCCTGCGCGCACCGTCCCGATCACGAGCTGCATGTTAATTGGCTGTCAGCTGGCTGTCAACATTCCGATTCAGGAAATGTTGGCAGCCATTTTGTCCCTCGGTAGAACCGAGGGACAGAAACAAGTGCGCAAAGCGCACAAAGGGAGCAGGGTAGAAACACCCTGACCCCTAGGTTTGCTCAGGGGTCCCACAAGGACCCCTGGGCAAAATAAAAATAATAATTTTTTTAAAAATCGGCAGGATGCGCTCAGGGTGCGCGAATCCTGCCGAGAAAAATCGAAGCGCGGTCTCCGCGCTTCGATTGTATTTGCCCCAGGTGGCCCAAGTCCCGGGGGCATGGTGAGGGGTTTAATTTTATGTGTAGGGGCCTCAAAGGGCCCCCAAGCCCGAGGACCGCCACCCCCGGGGCTTTTTAAAAATGGTGCGGGAGGGCTCTGAGCCCTCCGCAGCCCCGAGGACCACCACCTCCCGGGGCTTTTTTATTCATTGAGCAACCTGTGTGGGGGCTCCAGCCCCCACACGCCCGAGACCGCCACCTCCCGGGGCACTAACAAATTAAAATGGGGTCCGTTTTGGACCCCGAAGCCCAGGGACCACCACCTCCCGGGGCTGTGCTGATGTAGGGAGGGGCCGCGCGGCCCCCTCCTGGAGCCCTTGATGGCCCTGGGGACCGCCACCCCCAGGGCCGGCTCCTGCAGTGTCCCGGGGTGCCTACCCCGGGACACTGTAGTTTGCTATGGCAGGACGGGAGCCTCGCGGCTCCCGTCCTGCCATAGCAAACTGCTTTGGATATTGGAAGAGAGAGCAGGAAACCTGCTCTCTCTTCCAATATCCAAAGCACATTGCTTTCCACATGGGGAGCAGCATGTCAGCTGCTCCCCATGTGGAACAGCAATGCCGGCTCCCAAGGGACGTGGGGAGCCGGCGGGACTGTGGGGGATTGGGGACCCCCACAGTCCCCAACGGAGAGGGCCAGCCCGGGGGATGGGGTCCCGGGGCAAGTAGTGGCCCAGGAGGGGCCACGCGGCCCCCTCCCAAAAAAAATAAAAAAATAAAAAATGGAAAGGCCGGCCTCGGGGATGGGGTCCCTGGGGCCTTAAATGGCCTGAGGAGGGGGCCACGCAGCCCCCTCCCAAGAAAATAAAAAAAAGGCCATGCCCGGGGGATGGGGTCCCCGGGGCCAATACAGGCCCAGGGAAGGGGGCCACGTGGCCCCCTTCCCGTTTTTTATTAAATTAAATTAAAAAAGGGGTAAGGCCCTGGGGGATGGGGTCCCCAGGGCCCAAAAACAGGAAAAAGGAAGGGGCCACACAGCCCCCTTCAGAGACAAAAAAATATTTAAAAAAAACGATCGGGCCCGCAGGCCCGCCCCCTTCCTTCACCACTCTGCAAACGCGCCCCCTGGCGCGTTTGCAGAGAGAACAATTCCCCTTGAATACTGGGGGTCCCTGGGGGCCAACTAGCCCACCAGGAACCTCCAATATGCGCCAGGGGCTGCGTTGCAGAGACGTGTAGAGAGGCCACACCCCTTTTACACCTCTCTGCAACGCAGCTCTGTGGCGCTTTTGGAGGTATATGGTGGGCTAGTTGGACTCCGGAGACCCTCAGGAGTTCAAGGGACTAATCCCCAGCTTAAAACGCGCCACGGGCGCGTTTGCACAGTGGTGAAGGGAGGGGCGGGGCTTCAGGTGACATGTGTGCAAACAGGCCCCGTGGCGCGTTTTAAGATGGGGAATTAAATCCCCTTCAATCCTGAGGGTCCCTGGGGGCCAACTAGCCCAACAGGTACATCCAGAAAGCGCCACAGAGCTGCGTTGCAGAGAGGTGTAAAAGGGGTGTGGCCTCTCTACACGTCTCTGCAACGCAGCCCCTAGCGCATATTGGAGGTTCCTGGTGGGCTAGTTGGCCCCTAGGGACCCTCAGGATTCAAGGGGACTTAATCCCCCAACTTAAAACGCGCCACGGGCGCGTTTGCACAGATGTCACCTCAGGCCCCGCCCCTCCCTTCACCATTGTGCAAATATTCTTCTAAAATCATCCGAAATACGAATTCCGATTTACTCACCTGTTATCAGGAGAGACCTCAGTGCTGTATCTTTCAGCCCAGTACTGGTCCTGAAAAGTAATTTTAACCGTACTTACCAGTAACTTGAATTTCCTTCCATAGGCTAACATTGACTGGTTTCACTTGGAAATTCTTCTAAGTGTGGAGTTTTGGAACTTTAAAATATTCCTCTAAAATCAGCCGAAATACGAATTCCGATTTACTCACCTGTTATCAGGAGAGACCTCAGTGCTGCATCTTTCAGCCCAGTACTGGTCCTGAAAAGTAATTTTAACCGTACTTACCGGTAGCTTGAATTTCCTTCATAGGCTAACATTGACTGGTTTCACTTGGAAATTCTTCTAAGTGTGGAGTTTTGGAACTTTAAAATATTCCTCTAAAATCAGCCGAAATACGAATTCCGATTTACTCACCTGTTATCAGGAGAGACCTCAGTGCTGCATCTTTCAGCCCAGTACTGATCCTCAAAAGTAATTTTAACCGTACTTACCAGTAACTTGAATTTCCTTCCATAGGATATCATTGCCTGCTTTTTGCTGAAAAAGTTTCTAAGTGTTGATTTTGAAACATACAAATATTCCTCTAAAATCAGCCGAAATACGAATTCCGATTTACTCACCTGTTATAAGGAGAGACCTCAGTGCTGTATCTTTCAGCCCAGTACTGGTCCTGAAAAGTAATTTTAACCGTACTTACCAGTAACTTGAATTTCCTTCCATAGGCTAACATTGACTGGTTTCACTTGGAAATTCTTCTAAGTGTGGAGTTTTGGAACTTTAAAATATTCCTCTAAAATCAGCCGAAATACGAATTCCGATTTACTCACCTGTTATCAGGAGAGACCTCAGTGCTGCATCTTTCAGCCCAGTACTGATCCTCAAAAGTAATTTTAACCGTACTTACCAGTAACTTGAATTTCCTTCCATAGGATATCATTGCCTGCTTTTGCTGAAAAAGTTTCTAAGTGTTGATTTTGAAACATACAAATATTCCTCTAAAATCAGCCGAAATACGAATTCCGATTTACTCACCTGTTATAAGGAGAGACCTCAGTGCTGTATCTTTCAGCCCAGTACTGGTCCTGAAAAGTAATTTTAACCGTACTTACCAGTAACTTGAATTTCCTTCCATAGGCTAACATTGACTGGTTTCACTTGGAAATTCTTCTAAGTGTGGAGTTTTGGAACTTTAAAATATTCCTCTAAAATCAGCCGAAATACGAATTCCGATTTACTCACCTGTTATCAGGAGAGACCTCAGTGCTGCATCTTTCAGCCCAGTACTAATCCTGAAAAGTAATTTTAACCGTACTTACCAGTAACTTATATTTTCTTCCATAGGAATCCATTGTCTGGTTTTCAGCAAAAAGTTTCAAAGTGTTGATTTTTACAAACTACAAATATTCCTTAAAAATCACCTGTATGACTTAAACGCATTCTTTCAACTGTTTACAGGAGATGCACCAGTGCTGGATCCAGGATCCAACACTGAGTAAGAAAAATAACGATAACAGTTTTTACCTGCTAAGTGAATTTCCTTCCATAGGATAACATTGGTGATTCTATGAGAAAAAGTTTCTAAGTGTCAACTTTTAAAATACAATAATATTCCTTAAAAATCACGACTGTAACCAAAACGCTTTTACTCAACTGTTTACAGGAGATGTACCAGGACTGAATCTAGGATCCAGTCCTGTGGTTAGAAAAAGTAATCCATAAAGTAACTAATTGCATTTAACTAGAAATTCACATTGAGCTGAATGTTGCATTGTGTTTGAAAATGTGTTGCCCATTGCAACAACTGTAACTACTGTACTTAAAAGTCTATTGCCTATGTGCAAAGTATTTAAACTAAAGTAATTCATTCTGAGAAAGTATTTTTGTAATGTAATGTATAATGTAATTACAATGTAATTTAAAAAATAAAATCTGTAAAAAAATTGTTTCTAAAAATGTAGTAAATCAGTATGAAAAAAATTAGTATAACAATTAATACATTTAAAAATTGTCATTTACAAAACCTTTGAAATTCACTGAAAAAACCGTAGGTTTCAGGCACGTTATAGTTAGAAATTAGCATTTAAAAAACCTTTGAAATTCACTGAAAAAACCATAGGTTTCAGACACGTTATAGTTACAAATTAGCATTTAAAAAACCTTTGAAATTCACTGAAAAAACCATAGGTTTCAGACACGTTATAGTTACAAATTAGCATTTAAAAAACCTTTGAAATTCACTGAAAAAACCATAGGTTTTAGGGACAGTTATAGTTACTTGGACATTGCACTCGTACAAAACCCGTGAAATTCCCCGTTATAGTTAGTTCAGCTAACTATAACTCGCGCCCGCAATGCACTGCTGATGACGTCACATATTACATCACTCATGACATGGTCAGTGACATCACTGATGACATCACTGATGACATCTCAAATGACATCACTGATGACATCATCCACGTGATAATCTGATGCACCTCCTCACACCCTAATATAATCTTTGATACACCCACTCTAAATTACAGACTGCCATTCGCAAAACCATAGACACTCCAACACCAATAACTACATACCCACTCACTGATTCTTAGGTCTACACACACACATCCACTCACTCACCCGTACAGTCACTCATACTTACGGTCACTCAGTACAGGACTATCATATGCACTCTTACTCCTATATAGACACTCAAACAACGCCACTCATCCATAGAGATACTCAGACACCTAGTCAGTCATGCAAATAATTAAACACACTGCCATTTACTCACCTATACAGTTATACACACACCAGCTCACTTACTCATACAAATAGTAGCACATTGTTACGCTCTTATACAATCACTGATACAAGCACACACTCATCCATACAGCCACTATCACAATCACTCACTCTTGCTTATAGCTATTTATATACTCCAACACACATATATACTGCCTTTCACATATGTAGTTACTCACACATGTACCACTGGGACATACATTCACTCACTAACACACTCTTACACACACTTACCCACCCATACAGTCTATCACAGATGCACTCTTGAAACCATCCACCCAGTGAATCACCCACTCACACATCTATGCACAGAGTTGCACACACCCCTCCACACAAACACTCAGGCACCCATACAGATACTCAGACAAGCATTCAATAACTCATATAGACACTCATTTAGCTATTCACAAACACATGCAGCCACTTACACAGCAACAGACAGACGGATACAGACATTCACCCAGTTTAGTCACTAACCCATGCATTCAGTAAGATACGTTAAATCACTCACTTATAGAGTCAGTCACGCACCTACTAAATCATCCATACAGACACTTACACACCCACTCATTCTTCAATACGTCTTTTCCTATATATATTAAAAATATTTAAACTTTACAGAAACACACAGTCACTGGATGATGTCATCAGTGATGTCATTTGAGATGTCATCAGTGATGTCATCAGTGATGTCACTGACCATGTCATGAGTGATGTAATATGTGGCGTCATCAGCAGTGCATTGCGGGCGCGAGTTATAGTTAGCTGAACTAACTATAACGGGGAATTTCACGGGTTTTGTACGAGTGCAATGTCCAAGTAACTATAACTGTCCCTAAAACCTATGGTTTTTCAGTGAATTTCAAAGGTTTTTACATGCTAATTTGTAACTATAACGTGTCTGAAACCTATGGTTTTTTCAGTGAATATATATATATATATATATATATATATATATATATATATATATATATATATATATATATATATATATATATATATATATATATCCAAAGAGCTCCGTTGCTGAACCTTGTCTTTGCAGGGAAACGGATACGGACCACAGGATTCATGCAAGAGTAGTTTATTTATATATATATATAGATATATATATATATATATATATATATATATATATATATATATATATATATATATATTCACTGAAAAAACCATAGGTTTCAGGGACGTTATAGTTACAAATTAGCATTTAAAAAACCTTTGAAATTCACTGAAAAACCATAGGTTTTAGGGACAGTTATAGTTAGTTGGACATTGCACTCGTACAAAACCCGTGAAATTCCCCGTTATAGTTAGTCCAGCTAACTATAACTCGCGCCCCGCAATGCACTGCTGATGACGTCACATATTACATCACTCATGACATGGTCAGTGACATCACTGATGACATCACTGATGACATCTCAAATGACATCACTGATGACATCATCCAGTGATTGTGTTTTTCTGTAAAGTTAAATATTTTTAATATATATAGGAAAAGACGTATTGAAGAATGAGTGGGTGTGTAAGTGTCTGTATGGATGATTTAGTAGGTGCATGACTGACTGTATAGTGAGTGATTTAACGTATCTTACTGAATGCATGGGTTAGTGACTAAACTGGGTGAATGTCTGTATCCGTCTGTCTGTTGCTGTGTAAGTGGCTGCATGTGTTTGTGAATAGCTACATGAGTGTCTATATGAGTTATTGAATGCTTGTGTGAGTATCTGTATGGGTGCCTGAGTGTTTGTGTGGGAGGGGTGTGTGCGACTCTGTGCATAGATGTGTGAGTGGGTGATTCACTGGGTGGATGGTTTCAGAGTGCATCTGTGATAGACTGTATGGGTGGGTAAGTGTGTGTAAGAGTGTGTTAGTGAGTGAATGTATGTCCCAGTGGTACATGTGTGAGTAACTACATTTGTGAAAGGCAGTATATATGTGTGTTGGAGTATATAAATAGCTATAAGCGAGAGTGAGTGATTGTGATAGTGGCTTTATGGATGAGTGTGTGCTTGTATCAGTGATTGTATAAGAGCGTAAGAATGTGCTAGTATTTGTATGAGTAAGTGAGCTGGTGTGTGTATAACTGTATAGGTGAGTAAATGGTAGTGTGTTTAATTATTTGCATGACTGACTAGGTGTGTGAGTACCTCTATGGATGAGTGGCGGTGTTTGAGTGTCTATATAGGAGTATGAGTGCATATGATAGTCCTGTACTGAGTGACCATAAGTATGAGTGACTGTACGGGTGAGTGAGTGGATGTGTGTGTGTAGACCTAAGAATCAGTGAGTGGGTATGTAGTTATTGGTGTTGGAGTGTCTATGGTTTTGCGAATGGCAGTCTGTAATTTAGAGTGGGTGTATCAAAGGTTATATTAGGGTGTGAGAAGATGCATGAAATTATCACATGGATGATGTCATCAGTGATGTCATCAGTGATGTCATTTGAGATGTCATCAGTGATGTCATCAGTGATGTCACTGACCATGTCATGAGTGATGTAATATGTGACGTCATCAGCAGTGCATTGCGGGGCGCGAGTTATAGTTAGCTGGACTAACTATAACGGGGAATTTCACGGGTTTTGTACGAGTGCAATGTCCAACTAACTATAACTGTCCCTAAAACCTATGGTTTTTTCAGTGAATTTCAAAGGTTTTTAAATGCTAATTTGTAACTATAACATGTCTGAAACCTACGGTTTTTCAGTGAATTTCAAAGGTTTTGTAAATGACAATTTTTAAATGTATTAATTGTTATATACATTTTTTCATACTGATTTACTACATTTTTAGAAACAATTTTCTTTTACATATTTTATTTTTTAAATTACATTGTAATTACATTATACATTATATTACAAAAATACTTTCTCAGAATGAATTACTTTAGTTTAAATACTTTGCACATAGGCAATAGACTTTTAAGTACAGTAGTTACAGTTGTTGCAATGGGCAACTACATTTTCAAACACAATGCAACATTCAGCTCAATGTGAATTTCTAGTTAAATGCAATTAGTTACTTTATGGATTACTTTTCTAACCACAGGACTGGATCCTAGATTCAGTCCTGGGACATCTCCTGTAAACAGTTGAGTAAAAGCGTTTTGGTTACAGTCGTGATTTTTAAGGAATATTATTGTACTTTAAAAGTTGACACTTAGAAACTTTTTCTCATAGAATCACCAATGTTATCCTATGGAAGGAAATTCACTTAGAAGGTAAAAACTGTTATCGTTACTTTTTCTTACTCAGTGTTGGATCCTGGATCCAGCACTGGTGCATCTCCTGTAAACAGTTGAAAGAATGCGTTTAAGTCATACAGGTGATTTTTTTATAAATATTTGTAGTTTGTGAAAATCGACACTTTGAAACTTTTCTGCTAAAAACCAGACAATGGATTCCTATGGAAGAAAATATAAGTTACTGGTAAGTACGGTTAAAATTACTTTTCAGGGTCAGTGCTGGGCTAAAAGATGCAGCACTGGGTTCTCTCCTGATAACAGGTGAGTAAATTGGAATTCGTACTTTGGTTGATTTTAGAGGAATATTATAAAGTTCCAAAACTCCACACTTAGAAGAATTTCCAAGTGAAACCAGTCAATGTTAGCCTATGGAAGGAAATTCAAGTTACTGAGTAAGTACTGGTTAAAATTACTTTTCAGGACCAGTACTGGCCTGAAAGATGCAGCACTGAGGTCTCTCCTGATAACAGGTGAGTAAATCAGAATTCGGATTTCGGCTGATTTTAGAGGAATATTTGTATGTTTCAAAAATCAACACTTAGAAACTTTTTCAGCAAAAAGCAGGCAATGATATCCTATGGAAGGAAATTCAAGTTACTGGTAAGTACGGTTAAAATTACTTTTGAGGATCAGTACTGGGCTGAAAGATGCAGCACTGAGGTCTCTCCTGATAACAGGTGAGTAAATCGGAATTCGTATTTCGGCTGATTTTAGAGGAATATTTTAAAGTTCCAAAACTCCACACTTAGAAGAATTTCCAAGTGAAACCAGTCAATGTTAGCCTATGAAGGAAATTCAAGTTGCCGGTAAGTACGGTTAAAATTACTTTTCAGGACCAGTACTGGGCTGAAAGATGCAGCACTGAGGTCTCTCCTGATAACAGGTGAGTAAATCGGAATTCGTATTTCGGATGATTTTAGAAGAATATTTGCACAATGGTGAAGGGAGGGGCGGGGCCTGAGGTGACATCTGTGCAAACTCGCCCGTGGCGCGTTTTAAGTTGGGGGATTAAGTCCCTTGAATCCTGAGGGTCCCTAGGGGCCAACTAGCCCACCAGGAACCTCCCAATATGCGCCAGAGGCTGCGTTGCAGAGACGTGTAGAGAGGCCACACCCCTTTTTACACCTCTCTGCAACGCAGCTCTGTGGCGCTTTCTGGATGTACCTGTTGGGCTAGTTGGCCCCAGGGACCCTCAGGATTGAAGGGGATTTAATCTCCCAACTTAAAACGCGCCACGGGCGCGTTTACAGATGTCACCTGAAGCCCGCCCCCTCCCTTCACCACTGTGCAAACGCGCCCGTGGCGCGTTTTAAGTCGGGGGATTAACTCCCCTTGAATCCTGAGGGTCCCTGGGGGCCAACTAGCCCAACAGGTATATCCAAAAGCGCCACAGAGCTGCGTTGCAGAGAGGTGTAAAAGGGCGTGGCCTCTGTACACCTCTCTGCAACGCAGCCCCTGGCGCATACTGGAGGTTCCTGGTGGGCTAGTTGGCCCCCAGGACCGTATTCAAGGGGATTGGTCCCCTCTGCAAACGCGCCAGGGGCGCGTTTGCAGAGTGGTGAAGGAAGGGCGGGGCCTGCGGGCCCGATCGTTTTTTCTGGTTTTGTTTTTTTGTCCTCTGAAGGGGGCTGTGTAGCCCCCTTACTTTTTCCTGTTTTGGGCCCTGGGGACCCCATCCCCCAGGGCCTTACCCCTTTTTTAATTAAAAATTTAAAAAAAACGGGAAGGAGGGCCGCGTGGCCCCCTTCCCTGGGCCTGTATTGGCCCGGGGACCCCATCCCCCGGGGCATGGCCTCTATTTTTATTTTTATTCTTTGGAGGGGGCTGCGTGGCCCCCTCCTCTGTCCATTTAAGGCCCCGGGGACCCCATCCCCCGGGCCGGCCATACCCTTTCTTTTTTTTTTTTTATTTTTTTAAACTTTGGGGGAGGGGGCCGCGTGGCCCCCCTCCCGAGCCACTCTGCCCCGGGGACCCCATCCCCCGGGGCTGGCCCTCTCCGTTGGGGACTGTGGGGGGTCCCCAAGCCCCCACAGTCCCGCCGGCTCCTCGCGTCCCTTGGGAGCCGGCATTGCTTACACATGGGGAGCTGCTAAGATGCAGCTCCCCATGTGGAAAGCAGTCGGCTTTGAGATATTGGAAGAGAGAGCAGGTTTCCTGCTCTCTCTTCCAATATCCAAAGCAGTTTGCAATGACAGGACGGGAGCCGCGAGGCTCCCGTCCTGCCATAGCAAACTACAGTGTCCCGGGGTAGGCACCCCGGGACACTGCAGAGAGCCGGCCCTGGGGGTGGCGGTCCCCAGGGCCATCAAGGGCTCCAGGGAGGGGGCCGCGCGGCCCCCTCCCTTACATTGCACAGCCCGGGGAGGTGGTGGTCCCCGGGGCTCTGGAAGTCCGTAACGGACCCCCATATTTAAATGTTTAGTGCCCCGGGGAGGTGGCGGTCCCCGGGGCGTGTGGGGGCTGGAGCCCCCACACAGGTTTTTCAATTTAAAAAAAAAAGCCCCGGGAGGTGGTGGTCCCGGGGCTGCGGGAGGCTCAGAGCCCTCCCGCACCATTTAAAAAAAGCCCCGGGGGTGGCGGTCCCGGGGCTTGGGGGCCCTTGAGGCCCCCACACATAAATTAACCCCCACCATGCCCCCGGGACTTGGGCCACCCGGGGGCAAAATACTGTCGAGCGCGGAGACAGCGCTTCGATTTTTTTTTCGGCAGGATTCGCGCACCCTGAGCGCACCCTGCCGATTTTTACAAATTTTTTTTTATTTTTTTGCCCAGGGGTCCTTGTGGGACCCCCTGAGCAAACCTAGGGGTCAGGGTGTTTCTACCCTGCCCCCTTTGTGCGCTTTGCGCACTTGTTTCTGTCCCTCGGTTCTACCGAGGGACAAAATGGCTGCCAACATTTCCTGAATCGGAATGTTGACAGCCAGCTGACAGCCAATTAACAGGCAGCTCGTGATCGGGAGGGTACGCGGACCCTACTCGGCCATAGATATCACTATCTTTTTACTTTTGATTTTCTCAGGAACTACTGAACGGATTTACACCATTTAACAAAAGGGTTCTTTCTGAACCAAGAACTACCTCTTTGCCAAATTTGGTGTAATTCCGTTCAGCAGTTCGGAGCTGTAGCCGTGTCTAAAGTTTCCTATGGAAAATTGCATGGGGAAAACGCGTTTTGGGACCCCCCTTTTTTCTTGGCCCCCGCTTGACGAATCCCCCTGAGACTTTCAGGGTAGGAGCGGACCGGAGCGGGCCACAAAGTTTGAAAATTTTGCGAAGATACGTCAACCGGCAAGAGAGTTATTTCAAATAGAATGTCGCGGATTTCCTATGGATAATAGGTTGTAACTATAACTATCTACTGGCGACCGCCAGTAGATATATATATATATATATATATATATATATATATATATATATATATATATATATATATATAATATACTGGGAATTTTATCAACATGCTCCAATGATAAACAATCTAAAATTATCTTCCTATTTAAGTCAGTCTTCAGTTGTGTCCATATTCTCAACCAAATCAGAAAAGGCGAATCCTAATGAGGTCTTATATGAAAGGACAAACCAGCTAATTATGCAAAACATACGTCGAGACACACTGCAGTACAGAAAAGAACTTTCTGAAGCAGGCATTTTCTGCTAGCTGTAGGTATTCTAAATTGGCATAATGCCAGACGCCCACTTCATATGTGGCTAAAGAGACACATTTCGCTCTATATAAAGTGCACAGCTTTTTCTTCCGTCTCCTCCCCAATTTTGCTGCAAATATGTTAATTGCTTTATTTAACTGCAGAGTTCTAGTTGTAACCAGCTGTGTCCATATGCCCCGGACATCGAAAGGTAGACCCAAATAACAAAATGTAGGACTCTGCAAGTCTAGTATTCCCTACTTTAAATTGATAGATTTTCTCTGCATTCGGGCCACATTTCATAACAAATGACTTTGATAAATTGAGCATTAAATCCAAGTTGGTAATATATTTTATAAAAGCATCAGTTGTTGGTTGCAGGCCCCTACGGGTTTGTGTCATGAGCACTGCATCATCTGCAAACAGAAATACAGGCACAGGACAGTGCCTAATCTAAGGAGTGTCCCTACATTGTTCTTCCAATACCCAGCTCAACGTATTATTGTAAAGTGTTAAAAGAAAAGGCTCGAGGATGCACACCTGATGCACTCCTTTGTCAATTCAAAAGCCTTGTGTACATTCTCCATGAATGCCATACTTCACCATAGCATTCTCTCTGACAAAATTGACTATAAGGATCTCTAGTCCCATATTAAGCATCAGATTCCATAATTTACTTGGGTTTACACAGTTGAATGTGCTAGAAAGGTCCATAAATGCCATATAGAGGGGCCTTTCTTCCCCAGTGTATATTTACTAATAAAAATACTCAAATGTAGGCACTCTTTGACAGTTACACCCCCTTTCTAAAATCCAGCCGAACTTCTGAAAGCACATTATTCTCCTCAGCCCATATCTGTAGTCTGGCGAGTAATATTCTGCCTCACACCTTGAGTTACAAATCCAAAAGTGAGATCAGCCAATAGCATTTGAGTCATCAGAAAAGATCTTTATAAACACGCACAATTATAGGCATAGACCAGGTCTTCAAAGCCCTGGACCAACAAACTACTCTCAAGACATTGGACAATAAAGGACACCATATGTCCACATTGGTTTTAAAAAGGTCAACTGGCACCCCATCGGGTTCCATGGCCTTCCAACTATCACTATCATTGATGGCTGTATTTACTTCTTCTAATGAGAAAACGAGATGTCTTCCCTTGATCATTCTTAGCATTCACATGCTGCCAAGATCCCCCTAAATCACATATCTCTAGGTTTAATTCAGTTTCGCCAGTGTCCTTTCTTATTTCCTCTAGTAGTGGAAGCCCGAATATGCTAACGAACTTGGCTGGCAATTAGTTTTTCTTATTTCACTACAATATCCGTTGGTATAAATTTTATAATCATCATGTCATCAGCATTTGATACATTTTACTCCACCTTATGATGACAATGCTCTCCTTCTTGCTAATATTATGGTGAGGATTATCATAGGTCTTGAATAGCTTATTGAAAGTGCATCTACAGCCTGGAGAGGGTCTCTATGTTTCAGTGGAGCCACCGCTGCAGCAGCTTCTTTGAAGGCACTGCTCCTTTGCCAGGCACCATGTTTGAGGTACTCACTTGGTGAAGTTTTAGTTTTAAGAAAACTAACTTCCAAAGAAGGAGTTTTGTTCAGAAAACAAAAAATCAAAGGCTTTGAAACCCAGGGTGTCATTGAGCTTTTTCCCTAGCTGAGACCATCATTACTCTTATGACAGTCCAGCGTAGGGAAAGCATCAGTGATCGACATGTGCACCATCCTTAATAGGGCGGAGTGAGATCTGCTGTGAACTTTCAGTCCTGTGGCATGCAGACAGGAAGTTCCAAATTTTGTGCCAGCACAGATAGATCAGACTCCACTGGCGGAAGCACAGCTCATCCCCTGACTCCACATGAAGTGAAGGAACTGTGCATCCAGTGGGTTGGGATATTTCCAATTTACAGTGGTGCTCCCACTCCACACCCTGAATCTTACATATCATTTTATGCAAGTGCCTCCCATTCTGTGCTGCTCTCACAGGATTTTTTTTAAGTCACCAGTACAGAGTCACTGTGCTTGCATGTATCATATTCTCTAATTAAGGGCATGTCTGTATATCTTCAAGGGCCTCATGGAAGAACCCACAGTTCACAATATAGCTCTTCAACCAGTTTTGCACCTTAAAATAAAGGTAATCGATATGTTCTATATGGACATTAAGATCAGAACAAATATTTACAAATAAGGGTTCATTCTAGTGCATTATATGGGTAAAGTACCATCTCAATAGGTAACTGAAATTCATGGTGGAGTTCTGTGACCAGGTAAGGAACGAGGACGAAGATCATGTTCCTTATTTAGGTCACAGAACTCCACTATAACTTGCAATGGTCTTGCTAAGTATGATAGGGAGTATTTCATTCCTTGCAATACATGATTACAAACTCCATCGGGCTATCTGTAATCCTCTTTTAAATGTTTAGTCGTGTGTTCATTATAATGGAACACGTCCTGAGGATGTAGGTATATAAAAAACATGCAAATCGCTATTTTGAAAGAGTAAGCACAATAATACAATTGTTTGTAATGTGTCATGAAGACATATGCTCTGCAGTTTAAGGTGAGTCACTTTTAAAATGCTTGGTAGTCTTCAGATAAAGTTTCTGTTGTATTGTACTGAACTCCAGCATGGCGATACATAAACATACTGCTATAATTGCCTACTCATCAGCTATTAAACTTTAATGTTTAGGAAAAATGTTGAAAAGAAATTAAGCTAAAAGCTAGCTCTCCCTTTATTTGTTTAAACAGCAGTTGTAAATCTTTTTCTTTGTTCTGGCATTCACATTGTACGCTGTCTCAAGCAGCATTTAAAGGCACAATACAACTGTAATTATGTATTATTTTAGAGTAGTTATGTCACTTGCCTATTACTGGAGTCTAGTGACATCACAAATAGAGTGTTATAAAATTGGAGATCGTTTTCGTACCTGGTTAGCAGCCTTTCTGTATTATATGTCTATCATTTCTTGAGATGAGATGTATTTTCCTGACTTCTTCCTGTCTCTTCTAATTTGTGTCTCTAAAACTGTACTTAGAGGAGGTAACTATGCATTACTGCATGTGACAGTGTAAATTCACTGTTGTACATTGCTGTACTCCTACTTCATTATCTACTACTGTAGGTTTATCTTAATCTACAATAACAACACACATTCATCCTTCCTTAGTTGCTGGATTGTTCTTTTGACCACTGTAGTGTCGTATGAGTTAGCAATGACAGAACCCTTTTGGCTCCTGTTGGAATCCGTAGAACTGAGACGTAAGTGTTAGAGCGTAGTGAAGTGAATGCAGGTTTAGAATGTTGAGTTCGCAGTTACACATAGACGAATAAAGACATGTAATACTAAGCTCCGTGTGTGGCATAGTCATTGGCAGGTACCCAGGCATGGAAGGACGCTACAACTGGTGCCGAAATAGGTGATAAGTAACCCAAAGATTGACAGTGCACTCCCAGAAAGTTTGCCATGGTCCAGCAAAATACTCGTGCCTGCCACGTTTGCCTCATTCAAAGTGCAGAATCGGTGTTTGGCATATGTGGAGTCAAAGTGCAACTCCAGCCAGTGTGAAGGATTTGAAGATAACAAAAGCTTCATTCAGAAGTCTACACATCATTGGCCACCAACCTGCTGGTAAGGCTGTAAAAAGAGGTACTGCTCTACTACGCAACCTAAAGCTATACATCATATGGAGTGATAACGGTAAAGGCAGATGCAACCAGGTTTTGAAAAAGCAGCAAATAGCGACAGCAAATTGCAAGATAACGCTGTGATCAGAAGTGCTGCCAGGTGGAGATCAACCAGGTGTCAGACAGTACAAAGAGACGCCTAAAAGCCAAGCAATTCAAATAAAAGAAACGGTCATCTGCTTACCAGAACTGAGTAAAAATAGTCATCATACCACATCATTCGGTGGTGTGGTCCCCAGAAGTAGTGCCCAGGGTTGCGCTTATGGATCCATCCAAACACGAAGCAGCACACCACCAAAGCTGCTGGGTGGTGGCTCAGAACAACTCCAAAAGTCTCCAGAACAGTGAAGGGTTCCAATGGAGACCAAAGGGAGGTCAAGGTTTCACAGACTGTCCAAGATGACCCAGAAGCCAGCACAGCACAGGGCCTTAGAGATGGCATGGGTGAAAAGGGTCCTAATGGGCATAAGACCGTGTTGGAGATTACTCCACCCTCAGTGTCAGCCAATCTCATAAATGATTACAATGCCGCCACCTTCCTGAAACCACCTCTACCATTCAATACAGCCAAAAAGCTCAATATTGGCAACAGATGGACTGCTTGGATAGGGACATTTGATAATTTCATTGATGCAATAAAAGAAGCAGATAACAAGAAGATTATCAAATACCTTAAGAATCTTGCCGGTGAAAGTATAAAAGAAGTCATAAAGAAAATACCGCAAGTTGACAAATCTACATACTGTCAAACCAAAGCAGCCTTGAATCTCAAGTTCAATCCAATGCCAAATGTAGATTACGACAGGTATATTTTCAGTCAACAACAACAGAAAGTTGGTAAAACCATCGACAAATTTGTTGAGAGAGTGAATACGCTCATCTAACACTGTAAGTTCAATTTATTTAATGACGAGGAAGCTATAAACATAAATATCTATTATTCAGCACCAAAATGCCCTTTTGGGTGAACGTGCTCATTACAAGTACACATGTGTTGTGTTATATTATACGTCTCAGAGTGATTGATGGATGCCTGTCACATTCATTGAGACGATGACTGCTGAAAGAAACTCTTTGTATGGGTGAGTTCTCATGGCTGCCAGAGCTGAGAGCATTCTGATCGACAAGCTGCTGACATGGAGGCTTTAGGTGCCCAGGGTGAATCAGTCATGAACATGAAAAGTAAGCAAAAGTATGAGGCAGAAGGACACAGAGAGATGTCTCCATGGAAAAAAAGTTGTGCTTCAGGTGTGGATTTTTGTTTCCACACAAAGGTAAATGTCCTACCATTGGACAGATCTGCAAAGACCGTGGGTAGAAGAACTATTTTGTAACGTTTGCAAAGTGAAGGAAAAAGTAAGTGCGTCACAGTGTGAAGACAAAATGGCCGCACACACGTTCCAGATGCGACATTCGATGCACGCCCACAAGGCCAAGCGACCACACCAGTTCAGGCATGTCGACACCAAACGAAGTCGATTGTCATCTAAATCATCTTCAAACAGTTCTTCAGTATCAATGTCAAGCGAAAGTGAAGAAGATGGTTGTGCAATGTTGATGTTTACCTCAGAAAAATGTTTGCATGTTGGATTGGCCACATGTGAAGAAAAATACAGGTCAAAGAAAAGTCGACATGAAAAAGCACCAAAGTCAATCAAACATTGTCTGAAGATTACACTAAAAGCAAACAGTTGCTTAATACCTTTTATTGTCAACAGTGGTGCATCAATAAACATTATGCCTGAGGAGAAATACAGTGAGCTATCTCCCTTGCCACAACATATAACATAAAAGTCCAAAGTATATACATGAGCTGCATCGACGCCATTAAAAGTCAAGGTTCATTTGTAGCATTGCTGAGACCCAAGATAATAAAAGTACAAGCACCTATTGATGTGCTTCATGAGTACGACGTCAAGTGCCTGTTTACTCAGCTTCAGCACAGCTGCTAATATTGGACTGATATCAGTGTACTATAAAATCACGAAATAGCAAGTCCCCTTCATTGTTTCATGGGTTAGGAAAACTCAAGACTATGAAAGTACAATTACACATTAATGAGGACGCCCATCCTATTGCTCAAAGACACAGACAAATTGCATTTCATTTACAGGAAGCTATTGAAAAATAAATGTTCCACTGGTCCAACGCCATGGGTTTCTCCCATAGTGTTGGTACCAAAAAAAGACAGTGAAGGAACTGTACATGCATCAAGCGAACAAGGAAATTGAAAGAGAACGACATCCAGGTCGGCACATTGCTGACATGATAACAAAATTGAACGGTGCGAAGGTCTTCTTTCGCCTTGATATGAATAAAATATATCATAAGTTGGAACTTGAGGAGAATTGCAGGTACATTACAACATTTTCTACACATATTGGTCGGTTCTGTTATAAAGGACTAAGGGCCTGATTTAGATCTTGGCGGTCGGGTTACTCCATCACAACGGTGACGGATATCCCGTCTGCCGAAATATAAATCCCATTACATCCTATATTTCGGCGAATGGGATATCCATCACCATTGTGATGGAGTAACCAATCTGCAAAGTTCTAAATCAGGCCCTAGGTTTTGGTGTGTCATCAGCTGCAGAGCTTTTTCAAGATCTCATTCGACGTATCACACAGCCTCTCATGAATGCTTTCAATTACAGTGATGACATATTGATTTTTGGAGCTACACAGATGGTGCACAATAAAGCTCTCACGCAAGAGTGTTGTTTGCTCACTGATGCAGGTTTAACTTTAAATGCTGAAAAACGTGAGTTCCATTAGACAAAGCTAAAATTCTTTGGCCAAATCTTTTCTGATGGGGTTATGACACCCTATCCAGCTAAAGTGCAGGCGTTGTCAACGGTCAGCCCCCCACAAGATGTTTCCATGTTACTTTCATTCCTTGACATGGCCAGCTACTGTTCTAGATATATATAAGACGTTGCCACCGTAAGGTAAGTGCTCCGTTAAGAGACTTGATGAAAAATAAGGTTTCATTTAATTGGGCACATGAATGTGAGCAAAGATTCAAGAAGATCAAACAAGCTATCGAGAATGCTACTGAAATGGCATACTTGATCCAAAGCTTCATACCGAGGTTGTTGTTGATGCTAGCCCCATCAGATTAGGTGCAATCCTTGCACAACACAGTGAACACCCAAATGCTCAAAGACATATTGTATATGCATATGCAAGCAGAACTTTGTCCCAAACTGAACGCGCTTATTCACAACCTGAGAAAGAGAGTTTAGCCATGGTGTGGGCTTGTGAACATTTCCATGTATTCTTATATGAAAAGCCTTTCACGCTTGTGACAGATCATCAAGCATTAATAACCATCTTTGGTAAATCCAAAGGCAAAGATGCCTCCTCGCATTGAACGCTGGGGTCTACGATTACAAGAATACAACTACACAACTGTGCACCCTCCAGAGAAAGATCAAAACCCTGCCGAATACTTCTCATGAGTGCGTCTACAGTGCCATGGTACATCTTCCAAGATGGTTGAAACCTACATAAATTTCAATGTGAAATCAAGCACACCAGCTGCCATTTTGCTGGAAGTAATTGTCACTGCCACAAGTCAAGGTAGTAACATGCTAAAACTGAAAGACATTATTACGCATCAGCCTTGGAACCAGCACACTCGACCTATTGCCAGTGACAGTGAGAAATAGAAGTTTAATAAGGTGAACTGTCCGTTACTCAAGAAGGCATTATCATGAGAGGTTTGATAATTGTTGTTCCAGAGAGGCTGCGACAACAGATAATTGAAGTGGCCCATGAAGGACATTGTGGAAAAATTGAATCGTTGCCACAAAACGAGCTCTCCAAGACAGTCTGGTTTCCTCATCTCGATGAGAGAGTTGAAAAAGAATTGAAGGCCTATGATCTCTGCAACTGCCTTTCAGCAAAAACCACTGAACACACCTTAAACATGTCAGAGTTGCAAAAGCATGTATGGGAAAGAATTGTAGCTGACTTCTTTGGTCCTCTTTACAATGGACATCATTGTGATTGTTGATGAATACTCCCATTTTCCACTGCTAGAACATCTCTTATCTATCACTCAAGAAAGAGTCATCGAGAGATTAGATGGCATGGGGTGTTCCTGCAATCTAAAAATCTGACAACAGCCCACCTTTCAACAGTTGATAATTCAGAAACTTTCTCAGTCATCTTAATCTGAAGCATCAGAAGAGCACACCTCTTTGGCCACAGGCCAATGGCCTTGTCAAATGTTTCATGAGCACTCTTAAGGAAGCTGTTTAGCGTGCTGTATTGGCAAAGGTCTACCTTAAAACTGTCTTGAATTCTACCCTTTGAGTTTATCGTTTGACCCCTCACTCAACCACAGTTGAAAGCCCTGCAACCTTGTTGTTCAGGAGAGCCACGACAACCAAGTTACCTCCAAGAACCAAAAGAAGATCACGTACTGAGGAAAAAACCTGTATAAAAGACTTGGATTGTAAAATGAAAATGAAGGCCTATGCAGACAAGCGCTGACATGCAAAAGACGTTACTTTCACTAAAGGTGATCGAGTACTTGTCCGTCAAACTAGAAAATGAAAATCTGATGTTACCTTCAATGCTGAGCCCTTTCATGTAGTGACCGGCAAAGGACACATGGTGACTGCCCAACATCCTGGGAAGTCCATTATGAGAGACTCCTCTCATTTCCGACCTGTGGCTCATCAAATCCTCAGGCATTGTAGAGACTCGGTCTGAAAGGACAAGTGAAATCCCCCTGACTGCAGTTGTTTCTACCTTGCCAGCCAAGATCACGGACATTTCTACTGCCTGTCCCGTTTCCAAAGATACGATTGGGACGTGTGATCAGACCACCACAACGACTCATTGCAGAGCTATGATTGTGTATATATTTGTAAAAAATTGTTTACTTTTTTTATTTAACAGAGGGGGAGATGTAGTGTTGTATGAGCTAGCAATGACAGAACCCTTTTGGCTTCTGATGGACTCCCTAGAACTGTGACATAAGTGTTAGAGCGTAGTGAAGTGAATGCAGGTTTAGAATGTTGAGTTTGTGGTTACACGCAGACAAATAATGACGTGTGATACTAAGTTCTGTGTGTGGCATAGTCATTGGCGGGTACCCAGGCTGTGGAGGGCACTACAAAGGCGTTTCTGACTTCTATAAGGCTCACATCTTAATTGACACTTTTGCAGTATGTTTTTCTTACACCCCCTGTGATCCTGGTTGGCTTTGTGGGTTTATGAGTCAACGTAATTTGTGTGCCACCTTATAAGTTTGTCTTCATAGGTGCATTCTTGAGGACACCAATTTGTGTGGAAGTTGCTTTTAATGCTGAGTGCTATCAGCATTGAAACAATGGGGCTGAGTACATTAAAACAAAAGGAGTGTATCTGAATCATGTTTTATTTACCCTTTAAGGTAGATCTTTTTCAGCTGCAGGTTGAGGGACTTTGGGCGACTATCTATATACCTTGTCATTTCTTATAGGCTCAGTGTATTTCTTTGACTGGCTCTACACTGCCAATTGTGAGGCTGCTTTATTAAACTGAACTTAGCTTGAGAATTCTGACACCCATCTTGGTCATATGGGGTATCTTCTTTCTCCCGGCCACTCCAAGCCTCAGTTCTACTGCTTTTCTTCTGTAGAACATTTATGATAGTTACAACTGAATACAGGAAATTTTGTAGGCTATATTTTAACATCATTAATCCAAACATGCAACCATGACTAACTAGGTACAGCACAAATAAGGTGTGTCTATACAGTGCACAGTAATATACGTGTTGCAATTTGCCACAAATAATATAATACGCAAAATGTAATACTGGTTACAAATTTCAGCAAGGGACTTCTTTATCCTCGACAAAAGGCCAATTAAGACAAAGTGATATGATCCAGTTTGGAAAATAGTTATCTGATACTGAGGAAGATGTTTGATGGCATGAGTAGTCTTGATTAGTTTGACTGGCATATATGGCCGTACAGGGGACCCTGGTAGCTTGTCTTTAAAAACATTCTATCTAGAAAGAGACACACTTTAACTCCAGTCTCAGCATAGATTTGGGAAGCAGACAATGAATGCCAAAAAGAATGGCCTTGGAATGTTTGCCATACCATGTTTAACTAGTCTGCATAGTTTGTGACTGGCCTCCACAGCCCAGCTAACAGCAAGTTGCATTAAGATTGCCGGTGGCAGGATTAACGAACCAAGTACCATGTTTATGTTGTGTTGGGGTTACATGTGTTGACCTAGGATAAATAAAGCTAATCAGTATCTTGATTATTACATTGACTTGCCCGCTACTAATATGGGCAGCGTGGCCAACTGACTTGCATCCTCCCAGAGGCAGACCAGTGCAGGCGAGCCTCCCTTCATTGCATGTTCTAGTTCTGCGGAAGAGAGTCAGGCAGGAGTATAATATTAACTCTTCAGATTCCCTCTCACGCTTTTTAGGAGTACTGGTCCTAATTGAGCTGGTAGCCAGTCGTTGGAGCTTCCAAAATGTTGCCTGCATACCAGTGATCTTGCTCTGTGTCTCTCCTTCCCATACTAACACTCATGGCCCACTGTGCAACAGTAACTGCACTCCGCTGATCATTTTTATTGCTGGTTTGAAACAAATGAGTCATTTAAGGGTAAGATAGATTCACTCTTGCACTCACTGACAGATATCAAAGTTTGGTAGCAGTCAAGCAACAGCACTATCTCAGAGGAACTTTGACAGCTGGCTTTTTCTCCAATTACATCCTCTTTCACAGTCCACCATTTACGTCCAAATTTACCCATCTAATGTCCTTTATCCTTGTGTACAGTTATTACAAAATCTAACTTCTATGCAACACAAGGGTGGCGTTCCTAATGTTCATCATGCCATTCAGTAACAGATTTATATTTAGCAACATGGGAGTTAGATGTATTATGAAGGACGTAACACTAAAGTGCTATTTGGAGAATCTATGTGAGCATCTTAAGAACACCCATTATGTTATTATATGTATAAGATATGCTATAGAGATTTGCCAATGACTCAGTCTTTAAAGTCATCACAACACGTTCAACATGGCGAATGAAATAGTGATGCCATCCCTTGGCAAAACCCCATGGGCTTATTTATTTGTGCTACTATTGAGGCATGTTCAGTATGAACTGCTTGAACTATGACACCAAAGATATGTATGCTCAAATAAATGAAGGAGGGAATGCTGAACAAATCAAACATTCACCCTAGTCAAGAGATCAGGGTTAAATGCATTGTTCTTTTGCTCACCATGCCACCCAGTTTGGACCCAGCCATATACAAATCAGCCTTCACCCTCCTCCTCATGGGAACAGTCCAGCCTAAACTGTCAAGATAGGCTGTCCCTAGACCGGAAACAAGTGTCCTGGGACCGGTTTTGGGGTGTCAGCCCCCATCAGCCAGGGTAGCGTTGTTAGGTTTGAAAATTCCATTCCTGCCATGCACTCATTTCATGCTATATTAGGTTAGCAGTGTGTGGCTAAATAGACGCCATTTGTATTCACGTTAAGCAACCCACTGAGTTATCCCTGCAACGTGCAAGCTTTCCTGTAGTTAGCCAGTGCGACTCCATTTTGTATTTCGTAATCCCTGTTAGGCTGCTTAGGCTGTGTATGAACTAGGCCTATTTACTCGTATTGTTTGCCTCAGCAGAACATTGTATTTAGTTATTATTTTCTCTTCTGCTAAAGGCTGTTTCCTGACCTACTAATGAATAGGCCATTCTGCCCTTGCATACCTATCCAAGTGTGTAGTTCTGCTCCCACATTAGGAGACGCTGAGACTCAGCGCGACCTTGAGTTGCAGATAGCTTGTACCCATCTGCAGGGGGTAGCCCATCCTTCTGTGCCTTCTTTGTTCATGTTCGGCTCAGGCCGGTATCTTTACACTGTGGGCGTGGTTGGAGGCTTCTTGGGAAGAATGATTACTCATTGCAGGACGACGGGGAGCCAGTCCCTTGGCAGACATCTTAGGGTGCAGGTCAGATTGGACTCCTCTGCAGAGTATTACTAATAAATGCTTGTTTGTATTCTCTACTGTCTGACCGACTCTTCATTTCCTGGGAAGGCATAGCAGGTGGTTGTAAGTAACCCGGGTGGCCCCTAAGGGCCACTTCCTTCAGTTGGCGCCCAAACAGGGACCCCGCAAGGTGATCCAGCTCGCCCGTAATCGGGTTGCAGGGTCGGGGTTGCGTCTGGTCGGTCGGACGGATCGGGGTACCCCACAAGATCGAGCTTGGTTCTCGCAGCTTCCCCGCCCATCTGATTGGGCGCCTCCTCGTCTAGTGGTCACCGGCTGGGTTCCTGAGAAGGTGAAACCTTGGAGTTGACCGTTTGGTCCGAAGAGTCGGCAGTGGAGAATAACTTGACTCGACCTGTGTGCACCAGGTGAGTGATTTGATTCTTGGAAAAATGGCGCCATTCTTGAACGGCATGAGCCTACGGGCTGTGTCTTTGTACAGTCTCCGGACTGTCTTGCTGCAGTTTTCGGACTGCCTTGCTTGAACGGCACGAGCCGAAGGGCTGTGTCTTGGTACAGTCTCCGGACTGTCTTGTCTTGAACTTGGTGGGTTTGCGGACCCTTGAAAAGGCACAGAGTGTTTGTGAACAGCCTGCCAGGCCAACTGGTAATTTTGCCCGCGCTTTAAAAGGTCTGGGACTGTTCACGAACAATCTGCCAGGCCAACTGGTAATTTGGTCTACGCTTTAAAGGTCTGGGGCTAGAGCCTGTCTTCTTGAACTTGGTACAGTCTCTGGACTGTCTTCTTGAACTTGGTACAGTCTCTGGACTGTCTTCTTGAACCTCATGCAGCCTCCGGGCTGACTTGTGGTTTGATAGTTGTGTTTGGATGCTATGAGGTTTGTGGACCGACGTCGGTGGTGGTGCTTGTGAAATGCTTGTTTGAGTGAGTAGCGACTGTTCCCTTTGTGTGGAGGGAAGGATGCCTTGCCTCAGCAAGCTGTGTTGTGTGGGGTTTTTGTTTGACACGGTCTGAGGACCGTCTTTGGGAAAAGTACTTGCAATTCCTTTGCCAGGCAAAATGATGAGTGTGGCCCCTTCTTGAAAATGTCTGGAATGAGTTTAATTTGGTCTCTTGTTGTCGTTGTTGCTCTGCAGATGCCCATTGGAAGGAGGTTAGCTAGCGCCTCCTGACGACAATTTAAATTTTGAAGAATGGAAAATAATAAATGAATAAATATCTGGTTTGATCAGAAATACTAGCAAGAATGTACATAGGAAGAATATAAGGAAGGGATGTGTACTTAAATTAAAAACAGTGTTGTGACGATTCAAGGTAATGTATATTTGTGCTGAACAGACACGCATTCTAAAGGTGCAGTAGGAGAGGGGAAATACACGCTCGTAATTCAGTAGCGCTGAGTGTGTTCGGTCTCTCCATGAAAGGGAGGCAGGAGTTCTGGAAAGGAAAAAAAGGGGGAAGGGGGTTGGTACTTAGAGCTTTCCAGCTTCAGACACGAACTGCATTCTGAAAATTGGCACGTAGAAAGTCGGTTCAATGCTCAGAAGTTAATCTATGATTGATTTGAGTGGGTGTGTTTCATTTGGATTTTCCCACAATAGAACGTGTATTTAATTTGGAAAAAGTGTTTTCAAGCACTCCAGGCAGTGTGTCTTTATGCTGAATAAAAAAGGATTTTCAAAGTTGAAAAACATAGCTTGTGAATTCAGTGTGTGGCAGGCTTGCTATGGCCTTCAGTGAGATAAGGAAGAAATTCCCATGGAGGGGGCTCATCGAGCAGAGAGACTCAGAGCAGCAGACAAGAGAAGTGAGACGCTGGGGAGAGAGTTCTTTGAAGCCAGAAAGGAAGGTGGGGGGCATGCCCAGCTCCTGACACAGACAGGCAGAGATGCACAGCTCAGAGCCAGACTTTCCTGAAGGGCAGAGTGCCAGCAAAAGATGTTAATTGGGAACAGATTAAAAGAACAACACAGGAGCTAAAAGAATTGGTTCATGAGTTTTGTGAAAGTGTGTATCTAGAGTTTCCACAACACTGTGGAATAGAATGTCCTGAAGCCGCTGGCATGAGATTCTTTGTGACTCAGTTGGTTATTGGATTAATGTTCTCTGATCGGATTAAGGTGCACGTACAGTAAATATTGGTTTGTTTTCAAAGAAAGTTGATAGATGGTATACTGAAGGATGAAGGGTACTATAGTGCTGGACAAGGAATGAAGTAGAAAGAGTTTAAGAAAAACGAAAAAATATGATGGTACAGAGAGGGTTTGATAAGAAACTTTGTTTGCAGGGAATGAAAAGTGAGTTAAAATGCGTATGTACAGTCTAGAGGGGCCCAGCAGGAGACAGCCGTAGCATTGTTTTTAGAAATGTTAATTTGCAAATATCCCTCTGATTTTATTGCTTTAAACATTCAGCTGTTCTTTTCTTTCTGCTGTTCCTATTCCTGCTGTGATGTTCAGGCTGCTCTGGTTGTTGCTGTCAGAGGAAAGATGAGAGAGTGAAGGTGTTATTTAGATTTTAGTGGACAGGATTTGTGCCTTAAAAGAGGAATTTGATTGTTTATTTGCAGATTCGTTTTTATTGTGTTTTTTGCAATAGCGACTTGGTTGTAGATATTGGGAAGTAATTGGTCTATATTGTTTCTTTCTGTTACGTATTTAACATAGCACAGTGCTATGAGTGTTTTGGTGGGTGCTTCAGACACATTGGTTGTAGCACATGTTTTGCACTTTCTTGCTCTGATTATTGGTCCTTTTTACACTGGATTTCTGTTTTAGTTAATGTCTAATTGTGGTGAGCATGTGATGGGTTTGGCAACAAACTATTACTGCTCTCAAGCAGGTGAATGTGTGATGACGGGCCTCAATGTAAGTAGTGAATGGTGTTTGCCCCCCCCGAGTTTTGCGAATGTGCCATCCACTTTGTGGGCAACAGGCAATGTAGAGCTGGGATTCCTACAGATTTCACGAGCCTTGTTGTGTATGGTACAGGATTTGGTTGAGAAAGGTGTTGGTGAAGAGACGGCTGGTAGATAGTAATAAACCAGTCTTTTGATTGTGTTTACAATTCTGTGATTGGTTGGTGTGAAGTTCATGAAAAAGTGGTTTTCCTACATCCTGCTGTTCTAGCCATTGCTATGCCTTTGCTAATGGTTCCTTCTGCTGCTCCATATTTTTCTATCATTGATCTAAAATACATTCTTTGGCGGTACTATTTATTCCAATAATAGGTCTTTGTCTGGATTTCACATGGACTGGTAGGAGTCATAGGTTCTGCTGCGCTTCTTAGGACTATGAAGAAGGACGGAGCATCCATAAACAGGTTTAAAAGGGGTAGTTACTTGTTCATCGTTTCAGACACACTGCAAAGTTGTAGGGACAGTACAGTTACATAGTGTTAGACATGGCATCCTTGGCGTGGTTTCCCCTGACCTTTTGCCTCTACACCCTATGTTTTGCTGCTGTGCTGGTTTTCATTTTTGCTAGCTTAGATGCTTTGGGTATTTTGCCACTGCTGATCAGTGTCACAGTGTGAGTGCTTTCTATGTAAATTGATATTGTGCTTGGTTCTCCCTGATTGGCATATTGGTTTTACTAGTAGATCCCTAGTGAAGTGCACTGATTGTGCCAGGGCTGGTAAATAAATAGCTACTAGTAGGCTTGCAGCGCTGATTGTGCCATCCACATGAGTGTCCCGGAAAAGACATCTCGGACTGCCACTGCAGTGCCTGCACGCAGTTTGTCCATAGGACACCCCTATGGTGGGCCCAGGGCCCCCCCCTGGGTGGGGCGCAGTGTATGCGAGGAGTGGGATATGTGCTGATATGTGCTGGTGTGTGTGGCATGTCCTGGTGGTGAAAAGATACCATTTTCCTTTTTCACTATTGAAGGGCTGTCCGGCTGATAGGACGGAATGGGGAATTTTTGTAACATTTTACGAGTATATCCTTCATAGGGATAAGATAGAAAATAGGGATGATCTCAGAATTTGATAATACATCTTTTAGTAAGTATGGTTTTTAAAGTCTGTGTTTGAACACAGCACTTTTGGGAAGCTTTTCCAACTTTTCTGTCCGTTTCTGTCTTTTTGTGGATTGATTGTTTTGTTTCAGTATGACAGAAGAAGAGGATGTGCATTTGGTGTAGTGTCCTTTTGTGGTGTCTTCACTGTGTTACTGTGAGTATTGGTACAAATGCTTTGTACATTGCCTTTCGGATGAGCTTGTCTGCTCGTGCCAAGCTACTAATGGGGGTGAGTAGGGGTTATCTAAAGTGTGTATTCCCCTTACCCTGACTGGAGGGTAGGGTCCCTGTTGTGACAGAGGTACCTACCTCTGCCAACTAGAGACCCCCATCTCTAACAAACTTCTTGTGTTTAGCTCTGAGGTGCTAGGGAGTCTGCTTTTTAAAAGGGGTAAATATTGTCGACAGGAGGTTACCTGCTTAGGTCACCTGCTGTCGTAGGGGGGTGGGAGATTAGCTCCTTGATGAACTAACACAGTAAATTAGGTGCATGAGGTGCATGAAAAAGTCTTTTGGGCAACTAACAAACTGCGTTTTTCTTCTTTGGCTTCTGTGCGTGGTACATATATTGTTGTATGCTGTTTTGTGTTATAAGTACGCAAGACGGCTTGTTGTGTGCTTTCTGTCTTTTGAGCCCGCTCGAGCTGTCTAGGAACGGTCATGACGGTGGCCATTTCCATAAGACAATCGGTTGGGCTCGCTTTAGCCACTCATTTCACAAGATGCTGTGAATAGGCTTTTGAATAAATAGAGACACAGCACCTCACCAGTGCACGTCTAACTGGCTATAAAAAGGTACTTTTGGAAATAATTGTCATGATTAAAAGTTTGTCACCTTGAAGTCAGCCATGTTACTGCCCCTCCTTTCTGTAAATTGATGGAATTAAATTGAAAAGAAGATGAAAGGACGGGTAGACTAGATTGATGTTCCCTTATCTGATCCTTAAGGGGAACTATAGGTTGATGGCTCCTGTTTAAATTCCCAGGTGGCAACACCACTATTGCTCATGTTACCGCAACACTACATACAGTCGCAGAGACATCACGAGTCCCTTATCAGTTAGCCTGTGTATTTGAGCTGACAGCCCTTACTAGAGCTGGTGAATTGGTAGGCCAGAAGAAAAAAAAAAGGAAAAGAAAACGAATGTTGCTAGATGCCTATGTCTTTCCCCTGGTTATGATGACGCATGGCCCAGTTCGTGTACTGTATGGTGCACATGATGCACAATACTAGAAAGGGTACCTGTATGCCCCCGGTAATTGGGCACCACACATTTTAGTGGTTAACAGTTTGAAGAGCACATAGATCTATAAGAGCTTGTTTGGAACAACAAGTTTTGCTGGAGAATTCATGTACTTGCTACATTATGCTTAATTTGTCAGTTATTTATATAATCAGGATCTCTGTTAAATTAGCAATTTTAAATTTCCTGCCACAACTATAACTTGAGAGCATGGCCACAAATGCAATATTTATATTGGCTTCCTTGGAAAAATAATTCTAGAGGTGTCTGCAGACCTGCACAGCAGCGAAGGTTCACAAAGTAGAAGCTGTGTCGTGATCTCTATGACTTATTGAACACAAGCTTGCTAAGACAGGAAACACAAACAAGCCATTGCTTTGAAATTCCCTTTTTGAGGTTCTTCAGATGAATAATATAGGAATGGACAGATGCAATGATTCAAAGTATGTCCGGATTGTTCTTTCAGAGCTTAGTAAATGAATTAAGGCTTACCCCGCTACTTGGTATTGGGAGAGAAAACAGTTAATTGTATAACGTTTTATCCTTGCCAGTTAATTAAAACTCTGCATTCTACCCACTAATAGGTCCGGGACACCCTGCGGTCATAGAAAGAGGGGCCCCGGACGTGATGCACAGCCTGGCTGCTTGTTATGGAACACCCATGAATATGATTGAGGCGGAGCTGCAGAGCAAAGAAGTGCTGGATGAGGCAGTACCACTGAAAAACAACACAGAGAGAGGGGCTGTCCAGGAGCCCCAGCCTGTTGGTGCACCTGTGCTTGGGTCCTAGCCCATTGAGCCCAGCCTGTGGGCTTGCCTGTGTTTGAGTCTCTACCTCCTGGTCCTCTTGAGTCTGACCCCGTTTTTCTTTGACCCCCCCCTGTGCCCAGAGTATTGAGGTACAATGTACGCCCAATGGAGGAACAGTGCACCAAGGTAAAGTTGGATTAGTAGGGATGGACTTCATGGATGAAGAATAGGGTGCGGGTACCCTGTCTAAGGTACCAGCGATAGAGTAGAGGAAGAGAGTTTGGTGCATTGTTTGGACAGTAAACGAACGGGGCAAAGGGACTGTGATTCTAGAGAGAGAAATACCTTACCCTGCAACGTGGGATCTGTATCCGAGCTAGACACACAGCTCCACTGCCGGTGCTCAATAGCGCCTACGCTAGATGAACAATAGGAGCCTACCAGTGATGGCTCTCTGAAAGACACTGGAAAGAAGAGTTTTGCCCATCCTCTTGTTCCCTGGCCACCAATTCCATTGTGTTGCATTTCTCTCCCAACTACCATGTATCCGTTTGGTCACCCAATTGATGAGGAAAATAGCCCTTTTGCACCTCCCTGTTCAGAGCGGGGTCAGTACATAGAAAGTACAAGTTGCATCCATAGTTGTTATTGTGCTAATAATAGTGTTAGGAACATCCTACTCCCTGAATGAGAAATATCCTGTGCAATCCCAAGTTCATACAGCATCAGCTTCTCTTGTGAACATGTTTGCTACTTTGGCTTCTCGCACAGGGGAGCATCGAAGGACATAAAGAGATAATACAGTTGCGCAGATTGGTTTACCTTCAATTCCGTTCCCCAGTCCTAGATAATGCATTTAATGATTTGCGCACTCCAAAAGAATGTGTACATTAGGCAGATGTCTATCATGACAGTTAATATGACAGTTCGTTTCGTATCCAGGGGCGGGGGAGATTAAGATGGGTGAAAACATATGACTTCATTTACAGACTGAACATGACAATAGGCCGGTCCTAGATCCCGCCTCATAATGTTCGCTTCGCCTGTGGATCACAAGTTCATACTTAGCATCCGAGGGGATGGTTTGCAAATGCTGTTTTTCTTTTCTCTTTTCCCCACTGTATTTGTTGCCTCATCTACGTATTGCACCTATCCTCAGGTAGTAGTACACCAGGGGTATACACCTAGATCAGACGTAAAGGAGGGTACCCTACATCCAGAAGTTTGTATGACTGTTTACAAAGGTAATAAGAATGCCACCTGGCTACAAAACAGAAAGTTGGATTTTCAGAAATTCAATGTGACCGAATACTTTAAATGTTTAGGTGATAATAAAGCCTCTACTATGATGATGCAAAAGATACAGGATATGATGCTCATTAATGACGGTATTTTTGAATATTAAGTAGATTTTGATATTCATGTGCTGTTTTATTTTCCCTTGCAATTTGAGTGACTTTGCAGTTTCTTTCTCCCCACTTAGAATTGTAAAGACCCTACCGGATAGCCTCAATAAAGCATTTAGCCACCCATGCTAAAAGGAGGGTCTGTTAGGTTTGAAAATCCCATACCTGCCATGCACTCGTTTCATGCTATATTAGGTTAGCAGTGTGTGGCTAAATTGACGCCATTTGTATTCACGTTATGCAACCCACTGAGTTATCTCTGCAACGTGCAAGCTTTCCTGTAGTTAGCCAGTACGACTCCATTTTGTATTTCATAATCCCTGTTAGGCTGCTTAGGCTGTGTATGAACTAGGCCTCATTACTCGTATTGCTTGCCTCAGCAGAACATTGTATTTAGTTATTATTTTCTCTTCTGCTAAAGGCTGTCTCCTGACTTACTAATGAATAGGCCATTCTGCCCTCGCATACCTATCCAAGTGTGTAATTCTGCTCCCACGTTAGGAGACGCTGAGACTCAGCGCGACCTTGAGTTGCAAATAGCATGTACCCATCTGGCAGGGGGTAGCCCATCCTTCTGTGCCTTCTTTGTTCATGTTCAGCTCAGACCGGTAACTTTCCACTGTGGGCGTGGTTGGAGGTTTCTTGGGAAGAATGATTACTCATTGCAGGACGACGGGGAGCCAGTCCCTCAGCAGACATCTTAGGGTGCAGGTCAGATTGGACTCCTCTGCAGAGTATTATTAATAAATGCTTATTTGTATTCTCTACTGTCTGACCGACTCTTCATTTCCTGGAAAGGCATAGCAGGTGGTTGTAAGTAACCCGGGTGGCCCCTAAGGGCCACTTCCTTCAGCGTGAATGCAGTAGCACAGTGAGCAAGAGACCCATGTCTGGGCATACCCATCTGGCTTAAGGTGCAAAATGCTGCGCAAACAGATGATGGACGGAATGCTGAATGAATCAAACATTCACAACCAGTCAAGAGATCTGGGTTGAATCTATGATTCTTTTTCTCACCATGCCACTCCAGTTTGGACCCAGCCATATGTAAATCAGTCTTGACCCTGCTCTTCATGGGAACAGTCCAGTCCGACTTGCCAAGCCAGGTCCTCCCTGGACCGGAAACAAGCATCCTGGGACTGGTTTCAGGACATCACCCCTCATCATCCAGGCTTGCTTGAATCCAGTGGCACAGTGAGCAGGGGACCCACGTCTGGGCATACCCATCTCACTTAAAGCGCATAATACTGTGCAAACAAATGATGGATGGAATGCTGAGTTAGCCTGGCTGATGAGGGGATGATCCCCCAAACCAGTCCCAGGATGCTTGTTTCCAGTCTAGGGAGGACCTGGCCTGGCAGTTCGGGCTGGACTGTTCCATGGGGAGCACGGTCAAGACTGATTTGTTTATGGCTGGTTCCAAACTGGAATGGCATGGTGTGTAAAAAAATGATGGATTTAGGCTCAGCTCTCTGTACTGGTGTTAATGTTTGATATTGTTCAACATTCCGTCCATCATTTGTCCTTTTGCATTTGTCACCCGAGTGGGACGGGTATGCCCAGATGTTGCTCCCTTGCTCTCCATGCTACTGGAGTCAAGCTAGCCTGGCTGATGAGTGGTGATTCCCCGAAACCGGGCCCAGGATGCTTGGTTCTGGTCTAGGAAGGACCTGGCCTGGCAGTTCTGACTGGACTGTCCCCTGGGGAGCAGGGTGAAGACTGATTTGCATGTGGCTGGGTCCAAACTGGAATGAATGACAAGGTGAGCAAAAAAACGATGGATTTAGTCTCAGATCTCTGTACTGGGGTGAATGCTTGACATTGTTCAGCATTCCATCTATCAATTGTTCTTTTTCATTTGTCACCCCGAGTTGGACGGGTATGCCAAGAAGTGGGTCCCGTGCTCTCTGGAGTCAATCTAGCCTGGCTGATGAGGGGTGATACCCCGAAACCGGTACCAGAATGTTTGTATCTGGGCTGCAGAGGTCCTGGCCTGGTAGTTCGGGCTGGACTGTTCCCATGGAAAGCAGGGTCAAGACCGATTTGTACATGGCTGAGTCTAAACTGGAACAACATGGTGAGCCAAAAAACGATGAATTTAGGCCCAGAGCTCTGTACTGGGGGTGAATGTTTGGCATTGTCCAGCATTCCATCCATCAATTGTTCTTTTGCACCAAAGATATGTATAGCATCACTTATTTCACTATTTGCAAAACTATTATCTTGATAAATATACAAACGTAGTAGCCACATAAAATGCATAGGTAGTTCAATATGTACATTAAGGTTCCATACAGGAACACATTTGCTATTAAGTACAAACACATCTCTTCCGTATACCAGAAAATGTTGCGCTAGAAAATAATTCTGATGCATGACATTTATGTAACTGAATAATTTCATTAACAAAAGTATTAGCAAGTGATCGTGTTAGTGAAAAAACACAACTACCTTTACACGCAAGACTACTAATACCAGTGCACGAGAGGACCTCTTCAGGTTTAGTTGTGGAAGAGAGTTTGGTTTGATTTTACTAGAGTGGCATGTCGACGATTGGAATTAATAGAAACATTCTAAATCTCAAAATACCAAAGTGCATGCCCCCACATTCCATTGAGTTAGAAATGTTCATTCCTGAAAGCCCCCCCACACACACACATAGACCTGTTTTCTACTGTGCTAGGATTCATACACGTAAATGAATGGTTTTCAGGTTCATGGTGTGAAATTTCTGCATTGAGAAAATTATTTTGCATATCGTTAGCAAATTAGGCATCGAGCACCACAAACATTTTTAGGTCTCGCTAAAAAGCCATTAGCTGTCTGGGTGACATATTGCTAAATACGATTTAGAGAGGACTTTGAGATTGCCCTATATTAATGATTCAATGACTTTCTTCTCTATCTCAGTTGTCAGGAAGAACATGTGTTAAAATACTACAACAGATGAGTGGGTTTTAGGTTTGCTCTCCGCCCAATTTCATAGCTTTCCTCTGTATTTTTGGATTTGTTTCAACATCTTTTGATTGGCTTAGTTTTATCCTTCCACTGTTGACACCAGGGAAACTGTTTTATCATTTGCACGTTTCTCTAGCCTTTGACATTCAGCACTCTATTGGAGGGTGTGGCCCTTCCACTGTCTCTTGGTATGCCAGCCTTACTAGCTCTCTCCACAATTGTGCCTTGTTGCCTCCTCTCCCTCTTTCCCCAGAGGAAGCCTGACTCAATGATGGTCAGTCACTCACCGCACCTACACCCTCAACCCCAAATACATATACCCTCATAAAGCAACTGTCTCTCTCTCCCTCTCACTCGCTCGCTCTCTCTCACACACACACACTGTCACAAGCTTTACAGTTCTTTTGTATATGAAACTGGCTAGCACAACCTATTAATATTAGAGTGACCAACATACTGGAAGTGCATTCTCATTTACCATCATAACACAGTGTGAGGATATGTATTTAGGCCATAGAAAAGAAGCAAACATCATTAGACTTGTCACAGCAGATATACAATTTTGTATGTTTAATCCACACCCTCTCAATGAACAGTTTCCTCCAAACAAAAGGACAGGTGAGATTTGTTTACCATTGATCATTGATCATTTCCACTTTCAAAAAACGAGACATTCAGTTGCAATACATCTGCCTATAATTCTCTGGAATCCTAAAAGTGAGGGAGTAGTGGAGGAAGACTCTGGGAAACATATGTCTGATCAAAGGAACCTATATAATGACCAATGGTCCTACAGCAGGGAACAGCTAGATATTGTATATGGTTCAAGGGTACCATAGCTACTGCGGCCTGAACCCCAAACAGTCATGCCTGACTCAAAGGAATCCTCATAAAGATCTAAGGTACTGCAAACCACGTCTAAGGACTTGACATCATGACTCCGCTCCATCAGACACTCCACTCATTACCTGACACCAGTCCCCTTTTCCTAGGAATCTGCACACCCTCACTGTTTTTCTGCTCTCTCCCCTTGATTTCCATCTCTCTTCCTCTATCTTCCCCTCCTCTTTCTTTTGCTCTTTCCCCATTCCAGATCTCTTGCCCTCTTTTCCCCTCTCTCCCCCTTTTCTCCTCCCTGCTCCACCATCCTATCTCATCCTATCCTATCCTATCTTAAAAAAAAAATTTTTTGTAAAACTTTTATTGCGTAAGAAAGGGACAATTATACACAGCCACTCGCCTACAACCCTGGGGCCGGCGGCACTGCAATGAATGAATTCTGTACACAGCTTTTTAGCCAACAACCCAAGGGGCAGGCAGCGTAAGTCAAAACAGCAACATATGCATGTCAAAAACCCTGAAACAAAAAAACCAAAAAAAAACACACACAGCACTATATAATGAAAATCCGTATGCTCCGCAGTCAGATACGCATTTAAGGCTACTCCACGCCCAGCAAGACTGACTGGAATGAGAACCAGTTGAATCTACGACTCCCAACCTTTATTCCATTTCAGCACCACCCTCGGGGGACAACATGCCCCTCAGCTTGAGTACATGGGAAAAGCCGAGTTTCCGGACGCACTTTACTGCGTAACTGCACATCCATTCCCCTGCCCCCGTATATGCAAGGAATTGAAATGTTTTACGACCCCCCTTCCGCCGCTGCCACGACCTCTCCATCCGGCGCAGCTCCCCTAGTAGACTTATAGGCCGTGTATAGCCCCCAGAAGTTTTTGGGTCTGCTTCGCGGCGGCTGCAACTCACTAAAGGCCTCCGATTGAGTGCAACAATAAATCATATCGTGCGACCAATGTGCAACTGTGGGAACTGGACCCTTCATCCATGACATTTCCACTCTTCGCCTTGCAACTAGTAGCCCCATGTCCACCAGTCTACGCATCGCCTTTGGGAGAGTCTTGGAATACCCCAGCAGGGCGAGTGCGGGATCCGGAGCAAGGTCTCTGTCCACTACCGCGCTTAGTTCTTCAAATATAGCCTCCCAGAACCTGTTCACTCCTGGGCACTGCCATGCAAGATGTATAAAATCCGCAGAGAGCGCATGACATCTATCACAGGACGCGTCTTCCCTAAGACCATATCTATAGAGCCTCTCTGGGGTATAGTATATTCTGTTGATATATTTGAATTGTACTAACCTATGCCTGCCGTGGAGTGAGATGCATCTAA
The DNA here is from genome assembly GCA_963921515.1 of Calotriton arnoldi. Lineage (NCBI taxonomy): Eukaryota > Metazoa > Chordata > Amphibia > Caudata > Salamandridae > Calotriton > Calotriton arnoldi. Next base: position 405,616 of record CAWUFW010007500.1, on the reverse strand, counting down.
TGTTGGCGCAGCAGTATTTCCACATCTCATCGTCAATTGTGGTCTGCAAGTCTCTCTGCCAGGCCAGCCGGGCTTTCGTGTACTGGTTAGCTCTGTGTGACATGGCCAATTTATAGATCATTGAGACCGCCCTGCGGGAGATTCAGTTTTAATCACATAAGACAGTTCCAGTACGTCTGGGGGTTCACTCAAGTCTTCTCCTAACAGGTCACGCAATGCTCCTCGCACTCTGTAAAATTGAAATTGCTGCAGTACAGTGGTGGTTACTAACGGCCCCGCAACTTGTGCCCAAGTCTTAACCACTCCGTCCTGGAACAGACCCCCCACCTTGTCAATCTGCAGCACGTGGAGCGCTCGCACAACTCCGCCGTCTCTGCAGGGCCCAATCCACATTGCCCATTCGATCGGCATTGCAGGAGAGTACAGCAAGGCACCTGACTGCAGTTTCAGTAGGTGGTGCCATGCGTGTCGTATCGGGTTGATGGAGTCTAAGATGCCAGTTCTCCGATCTGCATGCTCAAATATCACCACAGGGAGAGGAAGCGGCTCCGCTATGAGCCGTTCAAAACGGAGAAACGGCACCTCAGGTGCACCATGTATCCAATGGTGCGCCAGAGCCCCCTGTGCTGCTCTGTAATATAGGTCGAAATCTGGAGCCCCCAGACCCATCCTATCCTATCCTTCCCTTCCCACTCTCCTTCTCCTTCTGTCTAAGGAGTATTTTTGCTCTGTGATCACATTGCTTCCTGCCACTCCCTTTTTGCCAAAGCCTCATCATTTTCTACTCCACTCTCCCGTTCCCCAGAGCTTCAACCGCTTCCATTATCACAGTCCCTCACTGCTCCGGCTTCTCTCACATTATTCTTATCTGCCTATTTAGCCTTTCTCTCAGCCTTTCTTTCACACTGGTGGCTAATCCCTTGTACTTTGAAAGAAACAGATAATGGCATCCTGAGATGAAAGGGGCAGAGATGGAAGACTATGGGAGAATTGTGCCTGACTCAAGGAACTCTAGTGATTATTTCAGGTACATTACTTCAGGTACGGCAGCCTGATAGAGATAGCCCTTTTGGCTGACTCAAGGGACCTCTGGTTATGGTTTAAGGTACTGCAGCCTATCATTATCACTCTCCTCTGTCAGACTGTCCCCTCATGACTTTCTGTCAGTTCCTCTTTCCCTGGACGCTGCACATCCTCCCTCTTTGCCCTCCGCTATCCTCTGCTCTCCATCTCACTCTCCCCACTTTTACTACTCAGCCAGCCTCTCTTCCCCCTCTTATTCCCTCTTTCTATTTTCCTCTCTCCTTTCCCACTCAATGCCCCCTTCCTCTCTATTCTAATCTTCCCCCATTTGTCTCCCTCCTTCTTTTCCCCATCTTGCCCCATCCATTTTCTTTCCCCACTCTAAGCACCCTACCTCTCTCCACCCTCTCTCTTTCCAGGTCATCTCACTTTCTCCCTAAATCCCCAGAGCCACTGTATTAATTCCAAACCATTCCCTCTATGCCAATGCTTTAAAAATGTGTTCCACTATTCTTTCCTTCCGCAGTGCCACTGCCACCTCTGTGATCGCAGTCCATCAATAATTCCACCATAATCCTCTCTAGTCATTTAGTCTTTCTCTCTCAGTGTTCCTTCGCTCCTACTCTCTTTCACATTCAAAAAATAGTCAAAGAGCAGGTCTTTAAGAACGCCAAATATATTTATTTTGTACATACAATTGACTGGTGCTACCTACAATTAGAGTGACTTTATAAAAACACACACAAGTGATGCACCCAGAATCTCAGTAGTCACTTTCACCTTCACAGCCCACCTTTGGGATATTTCTATAAAAATCATAAGACTTTTTAAAGAGAATATGCAAAATGATGTGTTCAATCCGCATCCTCTCTGTTATCTGCCTGCTCAAAATATAAGCACAGTTGAGATTTTTTTGCCACTGTTTGTTTCTACTTTCAGTGAAAGGAGACATTTGAGAACATCTGATGTGGCCATAATTCTCTGGTATCCTGTGACTGAGGGGGGGGGGGGGCATAATGGAAACCTGTGGGAGACTTGTGTGTGGCCAAGTAACCTCTAGCTTTGGCTTATGCTAGTACTACCAGGTGCAGCAAGCTTTTGTGTCTGTCTCAAGGATCCTTTAATAATGGCTTAAGGTATTGCAGCCTTCCTCTTCTCTTTTCCCTTTCAAATTGTTCCTTCATCACTTCCCACCAGTTTCCCCTTCCAGGGAACATGAAGATTGTTGCTCTTTCATCCCTTCTCCGCACACTCTCTTTCCCACTCCCCAGCTCTCATCCTCTTCCCTATCTTTTCAACTCTCTCTTGCTTACACTCTTTCCTCATCATCCCCTTCCTTTCCCATTCCTCCCTTTCTCCCTCTCTCCCCCCTATCTTTTCCCCCACTATTGCCCACTCAGTTTCTACCATTCAAATCTCATCTCTTTCCTCATTTCTCCTCTGGTTGATCACAACACTTCCCAACAATCCCTCTTCAAAGATCAACCCTCTTCAAGGATCATCACCACCAATTCCTCATCACTTTCACCTGCCTTTCTTTCCACAGAGCCTCTATTGCCTCTGTTACCACAATGCCTCCCACCACTCTCTGTTTGGCAAAGCTTCATCTCTTTCTGACCCCTTTATCTTTTCTCAACGCTTTTTCCACCTCTGATCAAAGACCATTCCTGCTCCACTCATCTCCCTCTTCATTCATCCCCCAAAGGAATAGCTACTCTCTTGGGCACTCAAGAAAACAGCTAAAAAACAGTAGCTTACAAGCAGCCTAAACAATTATTATGTATATATTAGTGACTGTCTATCAATATATCTGTGACTTCTTAAAATGACACATACGGGAGATGGCTCAAAGCCTCAATACTGACTTTCACCATATTTAATAAGGCCACAGAAAACAAGCAAAAATCAGCAGACTTGCTGATGTCTCTATATTTGTGTGTTAAATCCATGCCCTCTCTATGGTCTGCCTGCTCAAAATATTATTATATTCAATATTTTTCCTATAGTTCCATTCCACTTTCAACAAAAGGAGATGTTCAAGGGCAACTTATCTGATCATAATTCTCTTGTATCCTATGATTGAGAAGGCACTGGTGGAAGCCTATGAGAGACATGTGACGTCTCATGGAACCTCTAGGAAATGCTTAAGGTACTTCAAGGATTTGTGTGAGACTGAAGGTTCCTCTGGTAAAAGCTTAAGGTACTTCATCCTTCATCAAGAAAGTGCCAATTGTATCTTTCCAAGGGCTTGTGACTGTACAGTTTAAAAGTAGCGAACATTTGAAGCTTTGGCAGTGCTTGTTATATTATAGCCTTCACAAAGGAAACATCTTTCCATGTAATGTGTTTCCATCACTCACACTACCTGTGAAATGTGTTTTTATGTTCTTCCTCACTATTTCTCTGTGACTAAAACCTAATTCCTTTAAAGAGTTTTTAGATGAGCAGATAGGTGCAGAAGGGCTTTTGAGTAGGGCAACTCATTTGCACAAATGCCTCCGAGATGCCAGTGATGAAAGTAACAACACATTTACAGATGTTTTTCAATCAGTAATGACAGACCTGTGTCAATACATACAGTTTGAATAAGGAAAGATCTTTGTTTTTGTTCGTAATTGTGACTTAAACACTGAAAAAATTTGTTTAGGGGACCTTCTCAATACCATGGGTTCGGCAATGTATGGATTTTACATAAGCATGAGGTTTACAAAATGTTAAAAGTGAAAAATAAAACAAATTCCAAATGGTGATGAGATTCTCTACATGGCATTTGCTGTTTTTTAAAATTCAGACTTTAATAATTTTGATAAGTAATCGAGCATCTTTATGGAAGAATTAATTCACAGTCACGAGGCTCACATGAAAAATACCAGGCACTGACAATAATGTAGGTTAATGTGATTTTGGGGGCAATAAGCTAATTGTGATAAATATTGAATTTAATCTGTTTTGGACCTGCAATGTGATCTCGATGAATCCCTGGGTACTTCAAAAACAGTTGTCATTTTAATTCAGATCTATCGTGTCGTATGATACCAGGATGTAAAACAAGCACTGACATAGCCAGTAGGTCTGGCTTCATGATAGTAATAGATGCAAACATAGTGTAGTGGTGAGCCTCAACAAGGCCTACCAGTGCTTAGGAGTTCACCCTTCCTTGCACAGAGTCCTCAGACCGCTAAGAAGAAGTTGGCACAGAAACTGGAATAGAAAAAACTGAGTTTATTAAACCTCATGAGGTGGAGCTACATTTACACACCACCCTTCGGTAATGCATGAAGTAGCACACTGAATGGAAGGACCTTGATCCTTTTATACCCACACAGGGGCTCAAATGAAGGCGGTACAAACACAAATGCTGGTTTTAGATACATATAAGGTCATACAAGAAATGCACAGTCGACAATTGGGTGGAGCTAACAGTTTCTACTTCTAGTAGACACATCCTGACATTTATAAACTCGGAACAGCTGCATGGACAGCTACGAGCTCAACTGAGCATGTGCAAAGCAAAAGAAACTAAATATAACTCGTCTCTAGGCAGATTTCAAGAGCAGTTAACAGGAAGGTAGGACAGAGCACATGGCGAGCACATGGCAGCCCATGGCAACCAAAATGGCTGCCAGAAATACAAAATGGATTCCACAAAGCGGACAATTTAGCCTCTGAATACAGGATGTCTTGGCTAATGCTTAACTTAAGTGCTGCCAAATTACAACAATAGGCTTGCCGAAAGTTACCTATATATAAGCCAAACCTAATGGCTCTTTCAATGATTGTTTTATTACTGATAGTCTATATCATCCTTTCTTTTATACATAAACCACAGTCAAACATACACAGATGTCACACATACACACACTCACATATAGGCTTCAAAAGAACTTTATGGCGGTGGTATGAGTGGTGAGTGTGGTAGTTTTTGGTGCTGTTGGCGGTAATGGTTTAGTGGTAGTGGTAATGGTGTTGATAGTGCTTGTAACAGTGAATGCGGTGGTGTTAATAATAGTGGTGCCGGTGGGGGTAGTAGTGACAATGGTATTAGTAGTACTGGTGGTGATGGTAATGCCGGAGGTGGTATCATGGTGGTGGTAAATGTGGTGGAGGTCATTCCTGTGGTAGTGGTTGTAATGGTGTAACAGTGGCCAAGTTCCAAAGGCAACTTGGGCTCAAGCCTGCACAGCTATGTGGACTTTTCGTCACTACTAAGTGGATTTAAAACAATTTTTTCTTGTTTTACTCAAGAATAATTTATTCTTGTTTTTATATGTTGTTCAAAGAATATTCAAATTAATTCAATACATTCAATGCATGTCATATTTCATAATGAAATTTTCATAACAACATTCTCAAAATACATTAACAATCATTAAATTATGAAAATATTCAAAGAAACGGCGCCCAATGCATTTCGGGACGACTGTCTCTTTGTCAGGGGCAAACCTGTTGAAAATAAACAAAAATCAGCTAATGTACAACAGTGGTTCAAAACTTTTTTCAAGAAGCTGGTGTATTCACAATTCATGAAATGATAGTTTGTCATGGCGAACAAGCAACCTTCTGTGACAATCTAAACCCATGCCACCTCTGCTGCGTGGTTACCCATCAGTGTTAAAAGAGACCCTGTGCTCATACCAACAATAAGTGTATAATAAGCCACTACTTACAATTATGGATCCCCTTATAGGACTGGCCACTTAGCATCAAAAGCAACAGAAACCTAAAAAAACACACACCATAGTAACCACATGCCTTATAAGAAACACGTTCCTCAATGCCAAAGTCAAAAACATGCTGGACTAATGTTCATACCTCTTCAAAATCCAACGATCACAATAGTTCTATAATGAGACGCACAACCTTTCCGCTCAGTTCTGGTAAGAAAACGAAAACCAGCATACCATTAGTATTCCGCAATCATACCGCATCTAAACCATAGTGAGCTTTTGTTTCCGACAATACTGGAGCCTTACCTCCTTCCCGACGATCTTTACCACTGTTCCTCATTCCTGGTAACAAAGGCACTCGCAAATACAGAGTGCTAAATCACAGCGTAATCACGAGATGTTTCCACAAGTTAACAGTTTGAGTGCCATCACAAACAATGTAGTTTACGCCATAAAATGTCCATGCGGTCTATTATCTATAGGTAAAACTTAAAGGAAAATGAAAATTCGTCTCACGGAGCACAAAAGCAAAATTAGGAACAAGAACATCAATTCAAGCTTGGCAACACACTGGGATCAGAGTCGACATACCATTGCACAACTGAAATTTCAAATCATAAAACAAGTACCCATCCTCCAAGGCACAGACAACTCTAAAAAACTTTTACAACGAGAAGCTTATTGGATTAAAAAACGTAATACTCTAACGCCGCAAGGCCTTAATGACAAATTTGAAATGTCATGCTTCTTATGATAGCAGAATAGTGCCATGAGTTATCCTGACACTCAGATCCTTTTAGACACATAGGAATAGAAGATATCTCTAAAGTAATCAGTTCATACATATACATGGCACATTACACATAGGTCACTAGAACACTAAGCTCATGAAACTTTAAAAACGTGCTTGAATAAATCTTTGAATGTTGATAAGTGCTATTGATGAAGAGATTACATGTGTGGGCTGTCTTACATTTGTAAAAAGATTACACTTCATGTTGTATGACCCATTTGAATAAAACGCATTTCTAATGTAACTTTTCAAGACAGTAGATCCAGTCAATTGGGGTGAGATAGCTTCAGTTGACTAGTACCAGTATCAAGCAGCATAATCGACGTGTTGTTTAAACAATCAGTGAAGGTGAGCCCCACTGAGGGGTGGGATACACTGACAGGCCACTGGAGATTATTGTAGAGCTAGCAAACTCTATCATGGCGCCCATGTGGCGGGTTGTTGTTCGGTCATCTCTGAATCTCTGTTTGAATATGGCGACCGCGCATGGATTGTGTAGAGAGAGGGGTTAATTCGTGGCACTACCCACGTTAGAGGTGCGTTTATTTATAGTAACTTGCCTTCCAAGCAGCATTATACATTTCGAGTGAGAAATCGAGTAGATTGCCAGACCTTGTCATTTGTATTTACAGGAGTTTGACAACACTCAAAGATGGCGCTCAAACTGTTAACTTGCGGATACATCGCGTGATTATGTTGTGATTTAGCACTCTGTGTTTGCGAGTGCCTTCGTTACCAGGAATGCGGAACGGTGGTAAAGATCGTCGGAAAGGCAGGAAGGAGGCAAGGCTCCAGTATTGTTGGAAACAAAAGCTCGCTATGGTTTAGACGCGGTATGATTGCGGAATACTGATGGTATGTTGGTTTTGGTTTTCTTGCCAGAACTGAGCGAAACGGTTCTGTGTCTCATTATAGAACTATTGTGAGCGTTGGATTGTAAGCCGACTGGCTTTTGAAGAGGTACGAACATTAGTCCATCATGTTTTTGACTTTGGCATTGAGGAACGTGTTTCTTACGAGGCATGTGGTTACTATGGTGTGTGTTTTTTTAGGTTTCTGTTGCTTTTGGTGCTAAGTGGCCAGTCCTATAAGGAGATCCATGATTGTAAGTAGTGGCTTATTATACACATATTGTTGGTATGAGCACAGGGTCTCTTTTAACACTGATGGGTAACCATACAGCAGAGGTGGCATGTGTTTAAATTGTCACAGAAGGTTGCTTGTTCGCGATCACAAACTATCATTTCATGAATTGTGCATACACCAGCTTCTTAAAAAAAAGTTTTGAACCACTGTTGTACATCAGCTGATTTTTGTTTATTTTCAACAGGTTTTCCCCTGACGAAGGGACAGTTGTCCCAAAATGCATTGGGCGCTGTTTCTTCGAATTTTTCCATCATTTAATGATTGTTAATGTATTTTGAGAATGTTGTTATGAAAATTTCATTATGAAATATGACATGTATTGAAAGTATTGAATGAATTTGAATATTCTTTGAACAACATATAAAAACAAGAATAAAATATTCTTGAGTAAAACAAGAAAAAATTGTTTTAAATCCACTTAGTAGTGATGAAAAATCCACATAGCTGTGCACGCTTGAGCCCAAGTTGCCTTTGGAACTTGGCCACTGTTACATATATTTCATATGCAAGGAAGGCACTCAACAAGCGTGGCAGGCTGATCATTCTAACCGCAGAGAATCGAGACTAACCCAAAACAAAATCACAGGAGTGCTCAATCTACTCCAATCTTCAGTGGTTGTAATGGTGACACAAGCTCACTATATTGGGCAAAGTTACTATTATTTCCAAGTAGCACAGCAAGGGAACGTGCTGCGCTGTGTTGAGTGAAAGGGAGAGAGAATTTTTTTTCCATATTTACAAACATATGAAGGATTTCTGCTCTGTTCATATGCTGATGTACTGTGTGCTTACTACCTCGAGCCAATGCAGGCACCTTTGCACCAAAGTGCAAGGGTGCCTGAGTTACGGACAGGATTGTTTTTGTGCAGGAAGTGCTACATTTGTAAATCTGGGCCCCTGGAAACAATAGTTCTACTGCTGTGCCTCCATGCCAGACTTAAAAAGTACAGAAATGTTCTGAATATAATACTCCTAGAAACTCGTGCAAATCACCAAGAAGACCTTATTATTCACAATATTTTTGATGACAGAAAAGCTCACAATATATATTTTTTATGCAACCATGGCCATGTCCAGTATGCAATGAGCTCAGTATGCGTGCCCACTTGTGTGCTGAAATTTAAAGTAGCCATATGCCCACCACTCTTTTACTCGTGCATATAGGTTTTCAGTGAAAACATAATCAACTGCTCCCCTTTCTGTATCAAATCCATTCATGTTGGCCTGTGTGATTAAGCATCATCACCACCACTAAGAGTATGTCTCCAATATGGGCAAATTCTAGTAGGTGATGATGTTTTGCGGAATGCAGTGCATCATGATAATGCCAAACACCTTCTCTGGGGCATTTTACAGTCCCTCACCTCACATTTCTCAAATCCATTCATGGTGTAGTGGTTAGACCTGATCTTTAGAAGTTCAAATGTAAACTTTGGACTTCATCACTATATTTATCTTTCTTTGGTGAATTAATATTTCGATTTAGAGAAAACAGCTGCGTCCATTGGTGATTTGCTGAGTCACCGGCGTAGAATTATAATATATAACATTTTTAACTACTCCGAAGGACAGAGTAAGGCATAGTAGGACCTGCCATTGGCACAAACATGTAGGACAGAGAACATTTTAATGTTCACAAGATAACAAGGTGTATATTGTAATGTAGCGAGTTCCTTGGAATCTCTTCAATAGCTTCCACTGGACTAAAACATGATATTAATGATGCAACATTAAGAAAGAAAAATTATCATCACTGGCAGCACTCTGGTACATTCTCGATCAGACTCTAAGACCTATCGGCTAACATTCAGGAATGGTCGCATACAGTTGCCCTATTCGAGAAAATTGAGAACTATGAGGTCTTGCAGCCCGTCCTCCTCGTCCATATGTCAGGAGGGACCTGGCCCCATAACCAGCACACGTTAAGCTATACGATCATTGTGTCTCGCCTCCAAATGTTACTATTGACAGACCAAGAATAATTCGCTTCAATTGGCCATACTTCATGGGCCTGAATTATAATGAAGTTCCTGCAAAGCAACATATGTACTCCATATTAAACTTCACTAATGTAAATAAACAATATTGCTGTCAGTAGAAAAGTTAAAAGGGAAGGGAAAAAAAAGGATAAATCTTAATTTGCCCTGATTCCAAGAGAAAACAAAACGTACTGGGAAAGACAAAGTTGTGCCGTAATTAACATACATAATCAGCAACAGTAGTCATTCGAGACATTTTTACCGTCTGGAGCACAATATGTTTTTGGAGAAATGTTCTTATGAAAAAACTCTAACATCAAATGTTTTCTCACATCTCCCACAGTTTTGGGTTTTATTTGTGATAGAAAAAGCATCATTTTTTTCGCAATAGAGGATGCTCAATAATGACATCATAACTGACAAATCATTTTCTTTCAATACAAGGTTTCTCAAGGTATCTCATGACTTTCTACGAACAGTTATGACTCTATTCCCAACATTATACCAACGAGATGAGACCCATTAACATCATTTATCTGACTGTTAATTATCACAAAATAGAGTGGTCCTCTTTACAACGTAATTGGTAATCCCGATTCAACCGTTAACGGGATTTATTGGCTGAATCGGGTTTGCAAGTCGTACAAGAAGAACACTGCACTTCCAAGATCCTTCGCACATTTCACCGGGAATAAATTGGCATAATGCGCGGAAATTGTTCCACAACCATTGCCACCTGCAGCTGTTCGCCTTCCCGAGTGTGAAAAGTCAGAATCCCAGTGGAATTTTCGCTATGGGAAATACTGAACTACGCAATGTTGGCATTTGCATTTAGAAAAGAAATTCCCTGACTGTTGTCCCCAGAAAGATTATAATAATTGAATACATCAGAGACAAAAGAGACTGCAAACCACAACACCAAGACAAAGATCAGCAAAGAGAGGCAACTGAACTGGAATATCTGTACAAAGTTCCTGAGGAGCTCGAAACGGGGAAGCTACAGTTGCCTGCTCACTGAACTAAACAATTGCTTCAGAGTTCATTTGCATCAAAGGAAAACCATAAGGATAACATATTATCCCAGTCTGTAGGAAGGCACCCATCCCTTGCCATTTTGTATGATCATGTGTGTATGTATTTATTTCTATGGTATTTATGTAGCACAAAACTATCCGAAAGGCAATGACATTCTGCACAGTATCAAAAGCAAATGTGGGCCTGGAAATGTGTATGATATCTGAGAGTGAAAGTAGACTGTTACTGCATCATGGTGCAGTGTACTTTAAAGAGCTATGTCTTCAGATTTTTCCTGCTTCTTGACTCCAGCTAAAGAAAAATAAGTCATTTTTGTGTTAAGGCGACTCACAGAGAGATCTACAATGAAATAACCGTATCAATCCAAAAGAGCCTTAAGCAGATAATGCACAGGGACCCTGATTACAAATTGTATGGTACTAAGGTAACCGTACCATCCAGTAAGTTCACATCAGTAATGTGTAATTGGGAGTAAAACCCCATGGAGCTGGGAATTACCAAGTGGGTCCGATCTTTTCTGGTCATAAAACCACAGGAAATGTGCCATTCCATAGAGATTTGGAGGCATATTTATGAGAACTTTGAGTCATGCTTGCACCATGCAATGTGGTACATGCATGATGCAAACCTCTAAGTCATGTTTAAGAAGCCATGCATAGCCACTTTACGTGTATTAGACCTGACTTTTCCAGCGGGTTTATTCCAAAACTTTTTGCTTTTGGGCCTCTTTTTTTGACCCTGGTTGTGTTAGTTTTATGACTCTGGGCACTTTACCACTGCTGATCAGTGCTAGAGTGCATATGCTCTCCCAGTAAAGTGTGTTTATGGATGGCGTTTCCATGATTGGCTTGTGTGACTTACTACTAAGTGCCTAGTACAGTGTACTGTGTGTGCCCAGGGCCTGTAAGTCAGATGCTGCTAGTGGACCTGCAGCACTGACTGTGCCACCCACACAAGCAGCCTTTCAAAGGGGTCTCAGACCTGCCACTGCAGTGTCTGCGCGCAGTCTTTACTCCCATGTGGACCTGGCAAGTGCATCCAATTGCCAGGCCATAACCTTACCTTTTATTACATGTAAGTCATCCCTAAGGTAGGCCCAAGGTACCCCTGTGGGTAGGGTGCAGTGTATGTGAAAGGTAGGAATTATCCTGGGGTGTGCGACATGTCCTGATAGTGAACTACAGTATAATTCGTTTTCACTATAGAAAGGCTATCTGTCCCATAGGATAGAATGAGAATACTTTGTAACATCTTACAAGTATAACTTTCCATGGGGACAAGATAGAATAGAAGTTTAGTATCCCGGAACTCAGAATATAAAAATGCATCTTTTAGTAAAGATGATTTTTATATTGTGTATTTGAAAATATCACTTTTAGAAAGTGGGTATTTTCTTGCTTAGCCATCCTGTGTGCCTTGCTGGTATGTGGATTGACTGTCTGGCTTTGGAGTGACAGGGGCTGGGGAGGTGCATTCTCTTCAGACAGCGATTGGGGGGGGGGTTGAAGTGTGTCCTGCCTTTTCTGGATGAGTCAGGGCTGGGCTGCATTTAGAGTAGTGGGAGGAGATTTCCTTGCACCTGAATGAGCCTGGTCTGCCTTACACAATGCTGTCTCCACCTCCTGCAGAGAAGCTGGACCAGGGAGGACAGAACTGGTTTTGACTGAGCACAGAGCCTCTCTGCCACAAGAGAACAAATAGAAATTTAGTATAAATATTGAGGCCCAGACCTTTAGAATACTTCTGGACTCAAGGAGAAGAGCTGGGAAAGCTGAAGGAGAAGTACTGCTCCCTTGCTGTGTGCTGTCTGGGGTTGGCCTGCAGTCGCTGTTTCTGCCAAGGAGAGGAAAAAGAGTGTGCTGTGTACCCTGATTGAAGAAGATCTCCAAGGGCTTGAAATAGAGCTTGCCTAATGTTCTGAAGTTTCAGGGGCACAAAAACCTTACCACCAGCTCCCCTGAACTTCCTTGCTGGGAGTTCTGACCTGCCAAGAGGTGCCTGTTCCTCTGTTGGGCCTCTGGGGGTTGTTCCAGTTGCTGGGAGCTGAATAAAGCTTGAGGAAACGAAGAAAATCAATGCATCACCCTTCCAGCACCTATTTTTCCGATGCAACAATGCCAAACGGGAGAAATTTCCAGGCTCCGCCGCCATGGTGCTGAAGAATCGACCCAGCGCCTGCCAGCGGCTGAAAATTTTGCTGCATGCCAAATCCTGTACACCGATCTCCGAAGTCTGATGTCACCTCGCTGACTCCAATGCTGGCCCTGCTGTGCGGCTGAAAAGATCGACGCATCATGGGACCGCGGCTGAAGAAATTGATGCAGCGCCTGTTTGCCGTCGCCACATCGACCTCCAGGGTGTCCTGGATTTCCATGCATCACATCTGTGCGGCAAGTTTTCTTACACATCACCTGCAGACCAGAACCGTAATGGAATCGACGCATCACTTCCCCCTATAGTCTGGATTCAATGCATTGCTTCTCCTGCGTGCAACAGAACTGTCGCATTGCCTCACCAAAGACTCAGGAACTGACGCATCGATGTGTTTTTCAACGCTTCCCTTCTCTGCGGCTGTTTGGCCTTGTGGATTTTTACGCATTTGAGGTACTTTGTATAAAAGTCATGCATCCATAGTTTTCTATGTTTGAATTGCTTGAAACCTTTTAAAAGTCATATTTTGAATTGTGTATGTTGAATTTGTATCTTTTTTTCTTGTTTGGTTTAGATAAAGATACTGTATTTTTCTAAACTGGTGTGGTGCCCATATGTTGTGTTTTCACTGTGTTACTGTGTGTCTGGGTGCAAATACTTTACACATTGCCTTTGGGATAAACCTGTCTGCTCGAGCCAAGGTTCCAAAGGGGTGAGCAGGGGTTATCTAAAGTGTGTAACTCCCTTTAACGTGACTAGAAGGAAGGGTCCCTACTTGGACAAGGTGCATACCTCTGCCAACTAGAGACTACCAATTCTAACAGTGTGGCCACCATGAAAGGTGTGTGAATATATTGTAAAGTGATTGGTGCCTTAGCGTGTCTTTACTACTAAATGAAGGGTTCAATATACTGATCCTCATACTATTATTTACTCGTTGACTTATTACTACTGGTAGTGCCATAATCAACCACTCAAGTCTGAACTTGAGTAGTTGTTGGGCTCTAAAGGAACAATAACAACCACTGACATTTTTGAAAACCAAACAAGAAGAGGAGTCCAGGATGGAATGACTTGAGTGGATCCCACTCACTTACAGACAATGCCCTGCAAACCTTAAACTTTGCCTAAATGGCTAAAATCAACCCTTTTCCTCACATTTCTATGAAGGAAACTTCCGTCATCTGTGCAGATCCCAAAAAACGCAAGTTGTATTGTCCCTGGTTTGATCCGTTCCTGTCATAGGCACTAGGCCCATCCATGTAAATGGGTAGCATTTTTACCAGGATAAATGTGGAAATGCTGGGTGGTAGTAATTTATTGGATCCACACACATTCTGGACGTTTCTGTCACAGATATGGGAAGAAAATGCATGGTTTTAAAGCTTGAGGCTTTCAGGGTATTGTGAGTAGGAAAACATTGTGGGATTAATGCAAGGCACACCAACCTGGCCTCCCGTAAGAGCCTAGTTTCCAAAAATGTCTGGGTTTGGAATGCTTCCCTAGTTGGCGACCAAGTCCAGGCCCCAATTCTACAGCTACCTCCAGAGCCAAATCACATAGTTTTTTGACAGGAAATGGTGATGTATCCACGTTACGTTTTGGGGCCTCTTTGTCAGAGACGCTAGGTTGAACCACATAAAGAGAGTAGGGGTTTATGAAGAGAAAATTGGAACACAGAACATTATAACATTTGCTTTTATTAATTGAATTTCTCTCCATTATTGGCTTTCACATGTAAGCCAGTGTGCAAAGAAGACCAAATTTTGCAAACCACTCTCTGAATCTCATGTGAGTATGATAATATCACATTTAGATATGTACAAATACCCACTATCCCTAAACTCAGTATCTTATACACATTTCAAAAATGCATAGATTTTCTTCATGTACCTTTTTAATTCATTAGATTTTACCATATAAATTGCTGCTTGGTCAGTACACAATGAAAAATAACTACAAGCCACTGCTCAGCTGTTGGCTCTGGGTACAGGGTCGCACTGGCCTAAGGGGCAATCTGGCAGTGTCACAAGGGCTGGTCGGAAAGGTCAGTGTGTTAGGTTGCTTATTGGCTGCTTTTGGGCCTGTTTTATGGTCTGATGGACTGGTTTTTACTGCTGATTTCCCCCAAATTACCACAACTATTGCCTGCAGCAAGCAGAGATGCATGCACTCTCATACCTTGCAAAACACCCAAAGAGCGTGTTTTTACATATTAAAAACTGCCTCAATTTGAAAATGTGGCCCAATTTTTTAGCTATCTGATTCACAAATGGTGGGCCACTTTTATTTTGGTGCCCATGCCTATTTTCTATCACAGCCTGACTCTGTCTGGGTATCCCATGTTTTCTGGACAACTAACAAACGCTCTATATCCCAGTAACCAGAAGAGTTTCATGTATGTAATGGTATGTTACTTTTGTAAATCAGCGATCAGGACAAAAAAATTACAGGTAAGACCATTGTTACCAGTTGCTATTTTATCTAGTTATTTCCATTTGTTTTTGATTTCAGCAATTAGTTAATTTCGGAAAACCATAAGCAACACAAATGACCCCCTTTTGAATTCAGAATTTAAATTCATTCCAGTTTTCAGAAATGTATAGCTTACCAATGGGCTTCACACCTGTTTCCACCACAATCTGCAAGTAGGGTCAATCTGCAAAAAATAGGAAAAATAGACTAACAGACAAAAAGGAAAAACTGTGGTTAAAAAATTGGTTTTCTTCGACAACTCTGCTTGTTTCTGAACGCTGGGAGATGGTCATCTTGGCATAGCAAAACATTTGTTGATGTTATTTTTAGGTAAAAAAACACACACTTTCTTGCACAGAACTTTTTTCTCATTTTTCAAATGACCAACTAGTTGCTATACTTTGGGTAGCTTGAGCTTTCCCATGATGTTGGGAAAAAAAGGATGCACATTTAAAGGCTTAACTAACCACAAACTGCCCCAAACATCAACAAACAGCTCAGCACTGAGGGTGGGAAAGCTTTAGCAGCTAAGGGATTAACTATGAATTCTATCGGATGGTAATAATGTTATTGATAAAATTTGAAAAAAAACATTACGCCTCGATATCTATATGTACGTACATACTCCAAGTCTAGGTCTGTAGACCAGAAATTCCCTTATTTGGACAATCGATGTCTCTTTCGTTATAAATAATTGTAGATGATTAATAATAAGCATCCTGCAATACCCTCGTGCAATGGACAAACACCTCCCCCACTGATCTCTTCTTCTAAATATATATAAGATAACTTAGAAAAAATACGCTGAACATGCAACGTCTCCATTCGATTTCCTTTAGACTTTAATTTAAACTTATTATCTTATTGCCAAAGGGTCACTTCTTACTCTGCAGTCGCGCTGTAAAAGAAGACTATAGAAAGCTGACTTCTACCTGCATTCTAAATAGACACGCGACTGACCGCAAAGGAAGCGTCCACTTCTATGCTCAGGCAGAAGTAGGGGTTCCAGTTTGCATCAGTGAAGAGCAAGCAACCTCCCCTGCGTCTGATATACATCGCGCTTAGCACGCATACTTGTTTGGGCATGTTCTTTTTTTAATGGAGATAAATGTCAATATCGAAAGCTTGCTTATTTCTTCAGTAGAGCCTGTATTTCTAGTACTTTTCAAACGCAAATATCGCCGAAATTGTCAAACGATAAGAATAGATGGTTCTTCACTAGTATACTAGATATTGTCGTCCTATCAAAAACTTCTCTTTTTACAAATGACACAATTATGCGCTGTACCAAGCAGGTTATCAATAAGGTGTTTTAAGAACTGATGATGTTTTTAAATGGCCTAAATACAGACTCGTGGCATTATCTTACTTTCCCAAATGTCTGTGGTGCCTACCTTTATTTTATTTGACTTAAGCAAATAAAACCGGAAGTTAGTCACTTGGAAGTGGAGTACACTTTTATTATAAAATTAACAGATTCAGACCCTAACCCCATTAAAATTGTGTAGATTCCCATGGGCCCATATGTGAATAATAGAGGAATGATCATGATTCTCTATTCTTACCTCCAAACGGAATCCCATTCCAGGGGCGGCTGGTGGATTTTGAAAGTGGTGAGTCGTACATTTTCAACCCAAGTATAATATGATGGAGCGCAGCGATGCAAGCTTGAACAGAGTAGGGGGGTGGGGGTAGAAGAGCCCTAGGCATGCTCCTAGATTTTTTCTTTCACCAGTTACATTATATACGGGCACATTTATTTTGTAGGCACTGACAGTTTGCCCAGATTCACAGGCTGTTGAGCTGACGCAGACACTCAGAACTTGGTTCTCCAGTTCCAACAAACTCGCCAGCTCTGGATGTAATACCTCATCCTCTCCTGAGATCTGATCTCAGTGCCTTGGATACCTAACTACTTCGAAACTGCTCTTGCACGTTGCAGCTTCCTTAAGGTCGAAGAAATCTAGCACATGCCTTTTAGTTTACTAATAGAGTTGTCATCACAGCAGGGCAGGTAGTTTTCTCAATTCAAGTTCTATAACTCACACTTTTAATGAAGACTAATTCACAGATGCACTAAGATGACACACATCTGCGTGTTCAAGAAATATAGGGCCATATGTACAAGGACTGGAGAAAACTATCTCTAACGTTAGTTAGCGGCAATTTTTTCATCGCCGCGTACCGCCGAAAACTATCGGCATGTTAGCGTCGTATGTACAAGCCGTCGCTACATGGCGATAGTTTCTCATCTCTGTGGAAATTGTCGACGTTAACAACAGCGTTCGGCGATACAAATCTTGCCGCTAACGTGAAAAAAGTGGTGGCAGGCCAGTCAGCGGCCAGAAACTGCACGCTAATTAGCGTGACGCCACTTTTTTTCACGTTAGGCGGGAAAAGCGACTACAAAACGCCCACAAAGTATCACAAACAGGTAAAAAAAAGAAAATTCTGAAGAACCATGGAGGGAGCTGGACCCAGTACTGCAGGAGACAACAACCCCCCCCAAACAGCCAGGAGGACCAGTCAGAGAGCCAGGAGAAGGGCAAGGAGCAGAGGAAAACCAGGTTCAGCCAGCAGGAAAACCAGGTCCTGATTGCGGAGGTGACAAAGAAACAACACCAGCTCTTTGTCAGCTCCACTGTATCATTGGGGACCAAAAATGTAATATGGCAGGCCATCGCAGCCAAGGTGAATGCTGTTGGAGAGGTGAGGAGGACAGTGATCGACTGCAAGAAGCGCTGGCATGATGCTAAGCACAAGACCAAGGAGAAACTGTCGGCTAATCGCAATGCAGCACTGCAGACCGGAGGTGGGAGTCCAGCGCCACAGGAGGAGCTGGATGCGTTGGAGGAACAGGTGTCTGCAGTCATCTGCGAGGAGTCGGTGGTTGGAGTCCAGGGACAGGATACTGCTGAACATGACCAGCCACATCAGCAACACGGTGAGTAACAACCAGGGACTGGGGGGACAGGGGTGGATGGGCCCAATGTCACTCATGCACTATTAAATATCACCCAGTGCACATCCACAATGACTGCAGATCTTGTCCCAGATACTCCTGTCCCTGGGGGTATAGACACATATCACCCTAGTCAACAAATATATTGCAAGACACATATTGGTGGGGTTACAGACTTGGAAATCTGCACAGAAAAGTAATTCAAAATATAGCCAAAGATTCATATCAGACCACCAAATAAGGGCAACATGAAAGAGCAAAGGGGCACATTGGCTGGAGATGCGGCAGGGTGTCAAAATGACCCCCTTGCCTCAACACCACCCATATTCAATTTGTCTGCACAGGGCTGCATCTCATGCACCATTGTGTACTTGTGTCTGAGTTGTATGCAAGAATGTGTATGTGCAGTAAGGTCCCCCTTCATGCACATGTACAATCTTCAAATCAACTCAGACACCATTGCACAATGGTGCATGTGTGCTGACATTGGTGGTGGCATGCACACTTATGCGCATAATCAGTCGCGTTCACAGTGCATCCTCATATTGTCATCAAAGAGATGGAGCCCTGTGCAGACAAATTGTATATGCATGGTGTTGAGGCAAAGGGGCCATTTTGACACCCTGCCGCATCTCCAGCCAATGTGCCACCTTTCTTGTTCATGAGATTCAGCCCTGTGTACACCAAGTGAGAAAGCATGTAGTGAGTCTGCATCCCATAAACACATGCATTGTCACAACATAGTGATCATGCAGCCTTATGGCTAAAAGGTGCATATCCCACAATGCACACATTCAGCACAGTTGAGTCAAAAGGTGATGTCATACCATAAGCAGGGGGGACATGCCTTCAACAGTACAGTGCATGGACTACGCATATCAGGAATGTATCACCATAATGTTTTACCACGTCTTGTCTGTGTACCATACTCACAGAAGTAAAAAGTCCCTGTAAAGAAGTATGACAAGTCAAGTATGACACCAAGCAAGAATAGCAATTTAGCACCAAAAATGTCTAATTGATAAATGGCACCATCACCCCTTAGCTCAAAGTGCACTCCTCTACTCTCAAGTGTACACATGTGCCCTACCTAAAACTGTATCCTACATTAGCCCTGGTGTGATTTGCCCATTACAGCTTGATGTGCATGTAAACAAGTATTTTGGGAAAGTCAACAGTGTCAGTGAGCAAATATGCAGTCATGTCTGTTATCATCTGCACACAAACCCCGGCAAAAAATAATCTGAAACAGGACAGCATGTATCATCGATGGGAGCATCTGCGTGGCATTTTCCCAAACACACATCACCCTGCCAATCGTACCTGATGTGATGTGTGGGGGGGAGGGGTGACAGGGCCTGAGCTCCTCTAATAAGCCTTTGGAAATCCACACCCCTGAAATCTAGGCCCACTTACACACTACACTTGGTGTCAACGTTGAGGGTAATGGGTGCTGTTACTGTCTGTTCAGCCTGCAACAACAATAGAAAGTCACGCTGCACCATACTCACAACGGTTAAGCCAACAGGAGGGCAGTAAGCAATGCTTGCAAGGAAAAACATGACCGACGACATGCACACAAGAGAAATCACAATAGCCAGACCTATTTGGATGTACATGTGTACTGCATTGTGCAGCACACATAGAAACAGCAATTACTCCATCATTGCCAATGTGCCTGAAGGATCCCTCCTCACACATGAACAATCCCGCACCAAACCCATGCACATGTGCACTACTCAGCAAAGCTGCCTGTCTATGAGCCACATTGACAAGGCAAGTGACAGTGCATGATGAAATGCATGCCTGCACCATAAACATGTCAACATGGTGCAGGCCACGGTCACTGAAGTGGCTGAGTGTGGAGTTCATCCTTAAAAGAGCAAGTCACACTCTGTCACTTCCTCGTGTTCATACAACCCCTGATGTAAGAAAGACATATGCTGGGCAACAATGCACAAGTGTTCCAACTGTGACCAAGACCCATATTTCCTCAAGCTTGCAACATCTCACCATTGGAAATTCACATAAGTGAAAGGGTCACTGGGTGAAAGGGATAAGGGGCAGTAAAGCCAAAGCTGTACCATACCTGCAGATCAACATGCATCTATTAAGATGTCATCACTCCCTTTGACTTAACAAAATGCACACGTATCTACACTGTGTGCATCATGGTAAATAAAGCATACCTCCCTGCCCATATCATGTGGCACATCTCATCAACCCAGATCACACCAGTGGGATAGCCCTAATCATGGCACAACAACAATCATGTTGCATTGCCAACAGCAAGACGTGGAACCGTGCAATCCACTCCTCCAAAAAAGAGCAATCTTGATAAAGTCTCAGGGTGTACTGAGTAGGGGTGACTCTCCCACAATGCAGTGCACAGACACATAAATCTGAGCTAATCAACATTGACAACAATGTGGTACAAACTGCATCACAGTCACTACTAAGCAGAGGACACAACTGGTGCTGCATGTGTGTAGAAATTGGTCACTCACATTTGGCCTACTTGTAAACTGTGATATGATAATGTACACCTCTAACGTCACATCCGTGATGTTGTACAATGAATCACTATCCACCATGTAACATGCAGCTCCTCCTAAACATTCTGAATGGACATTGTCATGCAGTCTGCTTGTAAACTAATCCAATGCATGATCATACTTGAAACACACATACAACTGCATCTCCCCTTTACATTGCAGAGGGTGAAACATCACCTCCTGTACAGCAGCCTGTCCCACTCTTTAATGATGAAGAGGAAGACCTTGAAAACATCGGCCAGGGCACCCTCCAACAGCTGCTCGACTCAATTAGCACCCCATCTCCGGAAGCAGGGCCATCCAGCAGCGTGGTGGAAACTCCATCCCCTGCACAAACCACCCAGCAGCAAGCACCGACCACCACAGCTGTCTCCCAGGACCTTGAGGACCCACTTCTGGTATTTCAACATTGTGCGGTAGAGGTCCAGCAGGAGATGGCTGGTCAGGTGCGGGTGGGGTTTGACAACCTGGCGGCAAAATTAGATGGGCTACGTGGGTGTCTCAGTCCCATTCAGGACCACCTACAGACCATCACAGACACCCACAGTTCGCTCCATGCTCTCCAGCATTCCATGGCTGACATCACTGGAGTACTGACTCAGAGACAAGAACAACTGTCCAGTCAGAGTGGCTCCAGCAATGTCAGCAAGGAGTTGCGTCACATGCGAATGATCATGGAGAACATGGAGCGGATGCAAGCCTCACAAAAGGCTGCCACAGGTGCACATCACAGACACGTTGCTGGAATCTTTCAAGCCCTGCAGCTGCTCATCACAGTAGTGCTGCCTCAAGGTTTGGCACAGATGAATGCTGCTGCTGCTTCAACATCCACATCTCAGCCCCCTGATGTGTCAGTGCCTCACAGTGCCACAGCCAATCTACCACCACGCACACGGGAGGCACATGACTCATCAGAGGATGAAGATGTGGATGATTCTGCATTATTGCTAAGAAGAAAGCGGTAGCATTCATCATTGCCAAATGGACTGTTTTGCCTTGGATCTGTGCTTAGCATCACGTCCTGGAACGTCAGCTTCCACTGTCCTCAGATTCACACTGCAACACTCACTTTGGACCTCAATATGGACTGCCATAATTTGTGCTGTTCCCAATGACACTGCAATCAGCCTGCTGACTGAACTCTGCCTCTTCCTCTGGACATGTTCCCCCCATGGGACTCGGTCAGGCCCTCTACTGGGCATCTATGGAATGAGGGGGTTGTTTGACCAAGTATTCGGCTAGTCTTCACCAAAGCCAATGCACATACAAATTAAAATATTTAAGTTACACAGATGTGTGTTTCCCATGACCATTCAGGTACAGAAGTCTGCATACATTTTGGGCCAGTGAATCCATCAAAACGTACACCGAGGGACATATGATAAATGTTCATGTTCAACTGTGTCCCAGATAGGCAGTGAGATGACCAGGCATGTGTGAACTAGCCGTGCCCCCATTGCTCAAATACAACCTTTCAGCAAGATTCCAACATTGCCCTACGTACATGATGGCAATAGGCATGTGTGGAAATATGTCCAAGTCAGTCGCATGCCACAAGTAGTGTCTCCATTAAGCATTGCTAACAAGTCTCACTTGGCAGATCTACTCACACTCTACGGGGTGGACAAAGCATGTTGTGATGGGGGTCATTGCATGTCACATTCCAAGATAGAGCACACCATATTCACACAGATGAAGATTCGTAATGGCACATATCTACCACCCGCTATTGGAACCACAATGTCTGTTTCAGTGAAGTGGTGTTGGCAATAGGGACTTATCCTAAAGTGCAAGTCCTCAGTCAGCCCCTTCCCGTGGCTTAACAATGCCTGGGAAATAAGGAACCCTCTCATGCTGGGCTCACTGTGAAAGGAGAGGGCAATGTGTCTAGGGATGTGTAGTGCACTGCAATTAGCTTATAGTCAGATGCTGTACCACCATATCAAGGGTGGAATCACTATGAGGCTATTACAAAAGTAACACCTGGAAAAAGTGGGTATGACACTGGCACTACAGGGAGCATTGCTACATTTCCCTTCCTGTGTGCATCAGAACTGTGTTCTGCCATATGCCGTGCACATTTGATCCGCAAAATGAAAACATTGTGCATGGGCAAGAGGGTGAGCCTCCATGCACAGGAACATCCAATTTCAATAATGCTGACACACTTTTACTACGCAGCAAGTGTGCCTATGTGTGTGCATGCTAGGTGGACTCTGCGCCAGGCTCATGTGATATGCAGGGTGTGGACGTAATCTGTGGAACACGGTGCATACATCCATTTCCATGATGGATAAGAGTTGCAATGTCAATGTCTGCTCAAGGCCATGTTCCTACATAGTGTGGTCAATGGGCAACAATGTGCTGTCCAACTCTGTAAGTCACACATAAGATGTTAAACGTCACAAAAGAGTGTCCCTAGCCTAGGCCATAACTCCTACTTGCCACCCTGTAATCCATGCAAGTTTACTGTGCTCAAATCAAAAGGATTCTGACACATTCCGTACAGCTAAGTACAATGTCATGACCACACGTACACATTCAAATGATTGTTCTGTGATAGAATAAGTTGTATACAAGGTAAAAAGCACCACTCCACCAAATCTCTTCTGACATAAGTGCAACCACAATTCAAAAACAGTAAACATTTATTATCGAGTAACAAAATTAACTACCCCAAAACTAACACTAGGAGCTACTACAACTAACCTAATCTGAACTAACTGGAACAAAGTGAATGCTAATCTAAACTATCTGACGTAACTAATCCTAAACACGCAACAACATATCTAAGACATCAACCCCCTTCCCACCCTTAAAGCAGATCAGAAAACAGGACAAATACATCTTAGCTAAACATAAACTAACTATACAGATATCATACACCAATATATATATTTTTTGATTTTTTGATTTTTTTATTGCAACAAATACATCAACCCCCACACCCAAAGGAAAAGGAAACTTATCCCCAAATACTACAAAAGAATAAATAACTGAAACTATGTTAAAATCTAACGCTACCTATTCCTACACTACAACTACACTACCTAACACTTTAAAAACTTACCTATCACTAACTAATAATAATAAATAACATTGGGGGAATGGAGAAAAGGGGGATGGGTCTCTAACGGAAAGCTCAAAATGGGAGACCCAGGGCAGCCTTAATGTCCTGCAGGTGGGTTGTATGCTCCACCATTTCCCCTTCTATTTGTGCCACTCTGATGTTCATTTCCATGATTGTGCGATGGTGCCACATGGTAAATGGCACTACCTGATTGGATGCTGCAGCTGGCATTGTCCATTGTCCGTGGGGCTGTGAGGGGGCACCAGATTGTGTGCCGGATCCTGAGGCAGCAGCTTGTCTCTGTGGTGTCTCGGGGGGATGTGCAGATCTCTGTCCACGTCGGGACCCACGCCTGTCACCAGAAGGACCAGGTATGGCCTGTGTGTCACTCTGCCTGTGTCGGAGGACTACATCGGGCACCGACTTCCACCTCCCAGCTGTCCGGTCAGCTTGATGCCTCCTTGCCATGTTAAGGTATCCCTTGGCCACCCTGTGCATGTGAAGAAACCGGTCCTTCCTGACCTGGAACGCGTGGGCCTCCTCTGGCGAAATGTTGTCTGTCAAATAAGAGCAATGACAAAATGTGAGTCCTGATGACTATGTCAATGTTCTCCATTTAACTCAGAAACACAAGGTCAGTGAAACATGGGAGCCTATACTCTAACGAAAGATTGTGAAGTTCGAAAGTGACATGGACAATGCAATGTAGAATCAAGGATCAGTTACAACATGCTGGCAACACTGACATGACAGTGCATGGCATTTGACATGTAGTGTCACAACCCAATGAGACTGTCGGTATCAAATGATGGGGCTGTCACATACCCTGACTGAGGGAGACATGTACAAGGGATTGGATGAGAGAGGCATTAGCCCACCGGGTGTAGCACCTCGCTCCTCCACTTCTGCAACACAGGGCTGCACCATATGTACAATATTCTGGGGTAACCCTGCATGTCCGCCAGCGATGGCGTGAAGTTTATCAACTCTGCGCCAACACAGGCAACCTTGCACAAGAGTGCAAGGGTGTTGGTGTGTAGGGAAGGCTTGTTTATGTGTAGGAAGGTGTCCCTTCCTGCACATGAACAATCCTGGAAAAGCCCTACTGTCACTTTCATTTGTGCTACATCAAGCAGCACACATGGAAAAACAACGGTAGGTGGCTGAACACTGACTTGTACATGAGGCGCAGCCCCTCTCGCCACCACAACTTCACAATAGGTGACGTAGTGGTGGCGAGCGGGACAAACGTTGTTTACCTGCGTTTTTTACTCAGCAACATTTTTTACAACGCAGGGATTTACACCGCAAACTGTTACAATGCATTCCCCAAAGTAACGCCCCCCTGGAGTTAAAATAGTAATTGCGTTGTAATGGGGAATGCGTTGTAACGAATCGCATTGTAAAATGTATTGCAGAGTAAAAACTGCAGAGTAAAAGCATGAGTCGTAAATGCATGCGGGGTAACGTCACATATTTGGCAAGAGGGGCTTGTACATTTGCCCCTGAGTCTACCAGGGGAATGACCCCAAGGAGACAACTTGACAACACCATTGCAGTGCAAAAACATGCAAATTACATACATAGGGCCATCTTTGCTAGGTGGTTGGGGAGCATGCCATTGTTAGCCTTGGCTTACAGCTACGCCCTGCAACTTTGGGGAAGCTGGTATGCAGCATACCTAAAATAGTACTGTGCAGACCTGTGTCTGATCCTGCACTGTCAGAAAAACACTACCTCCTTGTGCATGATCTGGCCAACTTGCACAGTCATCTCAGTCAAGGATGTACACGCATTCCATGTCTGCTCATACTCATCACCAACACCACTCACATGTCTCCTCTCCTGTCTGTACGCTCTGTAATCCACATGCAGGTGCTGTAGTGACAGAACCCATTGATATTTCTGGCATGGGTATGACTGACTGGGGATGTGCAAAGTTACATCCGGAAGACATATGCATTGCTCCATCTTCACTTACTGATTTGTACACCCTTCACACTTCCACAAAACACCATCACACTGGAGGCAAGGTACATGTGATACAGACCCATACTGCATACTACTGAGTACATGATTTGAGCCAGACATTCATCACATCTCACAATGACAATATTTAATGGGTGAACTCACCAGTGGCTTGTGGGTCCCTGAAGGCATCGATATCCCCCTGTGTGATGAGTGGTCTGCCGGCTGTGAGACAGGAAAAGAAACGTGTGTTGTTAAGAGACGTAAATTCACACGTGTCCTATTCATCATCCAACTCATCACAATCAATGTCAATGCTCTGTAACTGTACTGTTGCAGTTCATGTTGCATACATGATTGTGTCTAGTTTGCCTGTTATTCCCACAAGACATGATAATGCAGAATTCGGCCAAACAAGACAATCATGCTTGCACATTTGCACATTTTGCACAGACGACTTGTGTGACACATTCCCAAGGCCCCGTTTCTCCCAGCAACATCATGTTCTCCCTGCTCTGTAGACAATAGCATCGCTGCAGATCGCACAAGGGTATGTCACAACTATTGATGGTGTATGACACTCTGGAGATGTCCTATGATAAATGTCTAATTTTTCATATCTCATACAACGTTAAATAAAACGTAGGTACAAGGGCAGCGTACATAGGAGGCAGCACCAATAGTAAAGGTCAGGGAAAAGCTGATCCTAACTTAGCAAAACTAGGTGAAAAGCATTATTCCTCATCCTTTTTGCTTTTTCCATGTGTGCTGCCTTGTGCAGCACATATGGAATAAGCAAAATGCCTTGGATTGTTTATGTACAGTAAGGTCACCCTTCCTGTACATGAAAAATCTTTGCCCTGCACGCAGACACCCTTGCACTATGGTGCTTGGGTGCCAGCATTGGCACTACCCTGCTAATTGTTGCACCAGCACAGGGGGAAACGCAAGCCTGCACCATATGCTTGTAAACATGGTGCAGTATTGCGATTATGAAGTGGCAAAATTAGGCGTGAAGGCATGATGTCTAACGGCTCCCTCCGCCACTTTCTTGTACATATACCCCATTGTGTTACAGACAGCATTTTTTATTTGTTACAAAAGTGTTCATTTAACTATTTTGAGGTTGTACTTCCTACCTTGTTGGCCAATGAGGACTCCCAGGTGGTCCAACAGGTCACCCTCACGGCCCACGCAATCCTGCCTCGGTGCTTCCATTGTCGGACAGTCCTGTCCACACCGAAGACCCGCAGCATCTGGCTCCTCACATGCTTCCACCTCACCTTCCGCACACGTACGGCATATCCCTGCAGGATCTGACCCCCATCTTCTACCATCAAGGGCAGGTAGTACTTCACTAGCCAGAGGAAGCCCCCCAATGCCCCCTCCAACATCCTTCCCTCCCTACCCACACCCACCATCTCCCAGCACACACCTAAACCCACTCCTAAAAAATTAAACCCTAATATATACCCCAACAACTAGTAAGAATGTAAATTACCCCTTGGACAAACACCCGACAAGCTTTATTACAAGACGCAAAAACATGTGAGGACAAGTACACAAGACTTCACAGGGACACTAGGGACAGTTCACAGGACACAATCACACTCTCAAATCCAAAATCACCAGCACACAACACCAAACACCTCCAACACTCTCCACAGTCACCAGAAGTGCTCAAAAGAGAAAGTGAAAGTGCACAGTACTCATCCAGGCAACAGGATGCATGCTAACATCACTTCCTGTGTGTTTGCGGCCAGTTTTTTGACTATGCGTTGAGATTCTGCACGCAAATTGGCTTTAGCGGTAATATTCCGTTTTGCCACATGTATTTAGCTATTATTTTCCCTCGCGGTTATGAAAAAATTGTCGCATTAGCGTTAAGGCAGCAAAAAGTTGGACGCTGAGTGCAAGTTGTTCCTCATATGAACAGTATTTAATGGAATTTCATCTCTGACCTCAACACACCCAAAACACACCCTAAAATTCAACTATGACCCGAAAATACACCCCAAAATTCATCTCTGACCCCAAAACACATACCCACCCACAAACTGTCAATTCACCATTGCTAACCACACAATGTTTAACTTTCACTTGTCAGATAGATGTACTTATGCAGAGGGTGAACATGCACACAAGGTTTTGGTGTTGTGATGTTTTATTGCTCAAAGTATGCTTATGTGCATTTTGCATAGAACCGAATAAAAGGGATGTCATATTTTGACGTGCTTATGTGAAGAAATTATTAATAATTCTGTCCCTTTGTGCTGTTCCTGCAGCATAAGCTGCGGTGTGTGCAGCATCAGCCTCGTCTTCTTGGTCATCCTCAGGATTTTCCGGTTCATCCGGCACTTCAATCCATGGCGCATAGGTGCGGACACATATGTTGTGCAACACACAACATGCCACGGTGATCTAGCACACTAGTTCAGGGCTGTACAGCAGTCTGCCACCTGAGATGTCAAGGCACCGGAACCGTGACTTAATCACGCCAAATGTTCTCTCAAAAAAGGACCTGGTGCGTCCAAGGGCAACATTGTACTGTCTCTGTGCCTGGATGTTTGTGGCTCTGAGGGGTGTCATCAGCCATGGAGAGAGTGCATATCCTTGATCACCTGTGACATATAATTGAGAGATGTGTCCATTAATATTTGTACCTGCTGTGTTTGCAGAGTTTCTATTTTGGAGTGTGTGATTTGTGTTACTTTGGTAATTTGGGTTTGTCGTGTGTAGCTTCAGACAAATGACCAGCATCAATGCAAATTACATTGCCTCCCAGCTGCTCGTCCCTTCCCTCTACCCTATTTAATGGCGGCGGCTGCGCGTTTGCGCCGCTGGCGCACCAAAGGCGCACCTAAGGCAAGCCCGCCTGCGCTCGTCCGCGACCCGACCACGACCAGCGCCAGGGCCCCTGGATTTCCTAACTTCTACCACTACGACTCATCCGCCGGCCTCGCACTCAACCCCGGAAGAAAGTACAACTTCCAACAGGCCACACTGAACACAACCCACAGCCAGTTCTCCTGCCGCCACTGCCGCCAGACCTTCACCACCGCCACGGCCGCCAACACCGCCAACGCCCTAAGATGCATCCTCCTCACCGTGCACTCCCTGCACAGACACGCCGTGGAAATCTGGAACCTGTGGGACACACTCTCACCCGACATCACCTTCTTTACCGACACCTGGACCACCACCTCCTCCACCCCTGACATCGCCATCGCAATCCGGGACAGATACAAGATCCAGAGGGAGGACAGCCCCAACCACTTGGGAGGAGTCCTCGCCATTGTGCACAATAACTCACTCTGCCTCTCCACCTCCAGCGACACCTTACCCGCTGCCGAAGACCTGCACTTCCAGGTCCAGACCAGTCCCAACTCCACACTCTGCGGCACATATCCCCCGGACCCCTGGACTGCTTCGGCAACACCATCACCGACCTCATCGCACACCAAGCCATCGCCTCCATGGACTACATACTCATCAGAGACCTGAACTCCCAACCTCAACAACACCAACAACACCAACTTCACTACCCTCCGGCGAAAAGCTCGCCAACATCGGACTGAAACAACTCTTCACCACAGCAACCCACAAGGCAGGACAGACCCTCGACCCCATCTTCGCAGGAGGAAACAGTATACACTTCAGATACATCACACAACACCCATGGACCGACCACCACTGCGTACACTTCCTCGGTGACAAACCCAATCCGGCCAAACCTGCAGCCCACGCCCCGCAAAAAACTGGAGCAGAGTCACTGAGGAGCAGCTCAAATCCACCCTCAACCGCAACACCCCCACTGCTGCAGCCAACGCCAACCGCACTGTCAGGGAATTCCACACATGGATCTCCAACTGCACAGACAAACGCATCCCGCTACGCAACTCCGACAGACAGCGTACCAGTAAAGCCGCCTCGTTCACCACTGACCTCAAAGAATCCAGACGCACCTGCAGACGCCTGGAGAAGAACTGTTGAAACAGCAAGACACCCGTAAACTTCACCACCTACAAGAACGCCATGACGAAATACCACCAACGCATCTGTACCACTAAAAGGACCTTCATCCACAACAAAATCGTCGCCAACACCACCAACTCCAAAGAACTCTTCAATGTCATCCAGGAATTCACCAAATCCCCCAGCTAAGCCATGGACAACGCCATCCGGGACCCGTCTCAATCCAGATTCCACAGCAACCACAGCACCGAGACCGCCCTACTTGCCGCCAATGACGACATCCGCATCCTCCTCGACCAAGGCCACACCGCAGCCCTGATTCTACTCAACCTGTCAGCAGCATTCCACACCGTCTCCCACCGCACACTAGCGGGCAGACTACATGACGCCGACATACAAGGAACCGCCCTCGACTGGATCCGATTGTTCCTCACCGGCAGAAGCCAAAGGATCAGACTGCCACCCTTCCTCTCCGAACCCACGAAAATCTACTGCGGAGTGCCCCAGGGATCATCGCTCAGCCCAACCCTCTTCAACATCCACATGGCCCCCCTTGTCGCCATCGCCCAACAGCACGGTCTCAGCCTAGTATCCTACGCCAACGACAACCAGCTCGTACTCTCCCACACCAAGGACCCACCACCACCAGACTCAACTTCCATGAAGGAATACAGGAAGTCGTGACCTGAATGTGCAACAACTGCATGAAACTCTACGCGGAGAACACAGAAGTCCTCATCCTCAGAACCACCCCAGCGGCATGGAACTACACCTGGTGGCCCACCGCCCTCGGCAGTTCCCCGACCCCCATGGACCACGCCAGAGACCTGGGCATCGTACTCGACCCTCCCTCTCCATGAACCAACAGGTCACCGCCGTTGCCTCCAGCTACTTTAGCATCCTCCGTAAGAGCTTCAAATGGATCCCCCCCGAGTCAAGAAAGACAGTCACCCACGCACTCATTACCAGCAGACTGGGCTAAAGAAACGCCCTATATGCCGGCATGGTAGAGGCTCTGCTCCGCAAGCTCCAGACTATGCAGAACACCGCCACCAGACTCTCACCTGTGTTCACACTTTCCTCATAGTTCCTGACCCTCCATCACACCTACTTGGTTCCCACCTCTCCCAGCATTTGCAGATGTGTGACGGATCCGCAGGGCCTTTGATGAAAGTTTGTCTACAAGGCTACCCCCAGTGACCGCAGTCCCTTGGGCTCTTGTGTATGGCAGGTGGACATGTTACAAGGCATGTTGTATGACATTTCCTACATGTGCATTCTCACATTTGTGTGCTACATGATTGTGGACTTGAGGTATGTGGTGTGTTCAGTTAGTGCTTTCCAACAAGCAGTCCATTTCCATATGTGCCATCCTCAAACCGCTGGTTGATGATGGACTGTCAGAAGATGTAGGAGTCGTGCACACTCCCTGGAAATTTGGCAACGACATAGGTGAACAAGCCACGGTGGTCCACCATTGCCTGCAAGTTCATGGAGTGTGTGTGCTTCCTGTTCCGATAGATGTGTGCAGTGTCCGCAGGAGGCACAAGTGGGGCATGGGTGCAGTCAATTGCCCCCAAAACATGCAGAAAGCCAGCAATGGCATAGAAGCCTTGCTTGGTGTCAAGCTGTTCTTGCGCAGTGTTGGGGAAGCGTAGGTGCTGTGCTGTCAGTCTGATTATGGCATCCAAGACAGTTGGGAGGAACCTTGAAGAAGATGACTGGGAGACTCCCCCAACTCTGGCAGTGGTTGGTTGGAAGGTACCAGAGGCCAACATGTGCAGCACTGCTAGTAGATTTGTCTGCAGAGGGATGTGGGTGCTATGCTGTGTTGGTGCCTGCAGCCTGGGGGCTATTTGGGTCAGTATGCGGAGGATGGAATCCGTTTCAGCCTGTATTGGGCTACCACATCCTCTGGCGTTAGGTCTATCAGGGTGATGCGTTGACGATAGACCCGCTGTCTTCTTTGGCGCTGCCTCCGTGGTAGTCCTGGGGGTGGTGGCGGTGGTTGTTGTGGTCTTCTTGGTGCTCCAAGCTTCATGAATAGTACCTCCATGGCATCAGTAGGTTAGCAAATGTGGCTCTGGGCTAGTCTCCCTTCTGTCCTGTATTTTTATCTCCATTTTTAAGACCACCTTTTTCTGGTCTTAAGAACCTGCCGCTAACGGGCCTTAGCGGCTGTTTTTGGAACGTATCACCGGACCTGGCGATCAGTGTAAATATCGCGAAGTGGGGTTAGCGGCCGTTTTTGCACGGGAATGCCTACCTTGCATCTCATTATCGTGAGCTATCGCTAACAGAAGTGGCGATCGGAAAAACTGAAGATTTCGCCAGTAAACTGTCGCTAACCGTGGTTAACGGCAACTTGTACATATGGCGATAAAAAAAGCCGCCGTAACGTCCAAAAAATGACGCTACGGCGGCATTAACTCCTTGTACATATGCCCCATACTGTTTTTCATTTCCCAGTCACCACATCTGGAATCAATCCCAGCATCCCTGTTTGACCGAGTTGTGTGATCTTAGGCAAAAACTGTAGTTTATCAGGCCTCCTCTTTGATAATTGCATAGGTGAGGCCAACAGGGATGATGTACAATCAGTCAAGTATAAGGACCCTTATGACTAACTCTGCTCACACATTGCCAGCCTGACTACCTGCATGGTATGGATGAAACGGTGGTTCAAAAGGGCCTTAAATGGAATTATGGCAGAGAGGCATTAAAGGCTGTTGGCGCATAAGCAATAGTGGCCACTGTTCTATGTATGCCTTTCCCCAAACGTCTCGTCCAACTGTCCGGGCCCACTACTAAACTTGAAATATAACTTCTATGTAACCACCACCACACACAGACTCACTGACTGTTCTGGGGCATATTCAACCGGTTCAAACTTCCTTCTCCCACCTGGGCAGTGTGCTATGCACGCGTTCCTTGTTTTTGTATTTTTGCATTTTCATATAGCGCAAACTCAACCAAAAAGTATTTGAACGCTTTTCATGAGCACTGGTCACATAACATAATTTTTTCATAATTCATATTTCATATCTTTTACATCCTTCCCAGTCGGGCTTCAGGGTTGGGCACACTAATGAATCCGCCCTCCAAGGAGTCACTGATCATCTTAGACAACTCCTGGATGGGGGTGGAACAGTACACTTATTCTATTAGATCTGAATGCTGCCTTTGATACTGTGTGTCATGCACTGTCCGGGACTATGTCGGGAACACAGTCAGGGACTTGGGCAGGTACTGGGAACTGGGTAGAAAACGTACACAGAAAGAGGAGTACAGGGCTGCCCAGGATCATACAAGAAGTCAGAGGAGAAAAGGGATCCAAAGGGGAAGCCTGCACGAAGGAACAAGATGGCTAATACTCTGAACGGACATGCACTCATGAGGTGATTTAGCATTCAGAATAACTACACCCAGGATGAATGTGCAAGACATATATATGAAACAACATTAACAATAAAGGGGAGTGAGGGGTAAAGTACTCAGGAGCTCCACATGGTAAGACTGAAGCTCAGTAGGTTCCTCACCCACAATTGCTTTTACAGATACTGACTGAAAATACCCACATATAGGATATGCATGCAAAGGAATGGTCTGTGGAGCTTATACCTATGGTGATGTTATAAATGTAATTCAAAGACAATACTCACAGTGAACAAGAAACACCACCTAGGTAGTCAGCTGTGCCCACGGATCCTGGCAATCAAACAGGAACACGCAAGGAAGTAACAGCAAGGGGGTAGAACTAAACACAAGCACAATAGTCAAGGAGCTAGCAAGGAGGAGTGCCTAACAGGAAAGGAAGGAAATCACAGGGCACACTTGGCAGAAAGCAGGTAACAAACATACAAGGTAACAGAAGCAAGACAGCTGAATAGAAAGACAGCTAACTGTGAACTTGAACCAAGGAAATGGGAAGAAAGGCAGGGACTGGAAAAGGATATACAGAAGGGGAGGCTACAATGGTATACTAGAATAGTGCTGGATCAGGAGTCAAGAAAACAAAGTAGCACTGAAGGCTGTGCTAGAGCAAGACAAAAATTTAGCAAAAGCGCAAAAGCCAAGGTAGCACTGCAGGCAGTGCTAGGCTAATTCAGGAACAAGGGAAACTACTGTAGCTCAGGAACAAGGAATGCTAAGGCTCAGGAGCAGGAACTAGACTTGAGCTAAAGCTCAGGAGTCAAGGTAGCACTGCAGGCAGTGCTAATTCAGGAACAAGGGAAGCTGCTGCGGCTCAGGAACAAAGAATGCTAAGGCTCAAGAGTCAAGGTAGCACTGCAGGCAGTGCTAGTTCAGGAACAAGGGAAACTACTGTTGCTCAGGAACAAGGAATGCTAAGGCTCAGAAGTCAAGGTAGCACTGCAGGCAGTGCTAATTCAGGAAGAAGGGAATCTGCTGCAGTTCAGGAACAAGGAGTGCTAAGGCTCAGAAGTCAAGGGAGCACTGCAGGCAGTGCTAGTTCAGGAACAAGGGAAACTACTGCAGCAGTTCAGGAACAAGGAATAACTAAAGCTCAGGAAACAATGGACACAAGGATATCAAAAGCTCAGGGAGCACTGGAAACAGGGGTCGGTCTCACTGGTACACAGCTACAATGACCAACCTTGGCCTGAAGGGAGCTGGGGCTTAAAATAGCTCACAGTAGTCATATGCATCAGGTGTGAGCAGGCTAGCAGCAGCCAGCCACAGGTGAGCTGAATTCCTCCACCCACCCTTGGCCTGCAGGGGTGGAGACGAAGCAGTGAGCAGGGAATTCTAGGTAATGGAGTTTCCAACAAGAGCAGGCTGGCTTCCACAAAACCGGGCATGGATTGGGAATGGATGGCCATTTTCAAGTAGAATCCAAATGGCTGGAAGTCAGTATGTACATGAAGGGGAGGGTCTGGAACTTAGTAGAACACTGGAGAGTCCCACAGTTCAGCCCCCTGGTGGGGGACACGAGAACGCAGGGAGCGAGTCGTGTCTTATTCGATCATGATTGAAAGATTGGCAACACTGGGTCTCAAAGGAACTGCGCTGGCCTGGTTAACACCATTCTTAAAGGATCGACAATATCAAGTATTTTCAGCCAATGCCAGTTTGGAGATGAGGGCTGTAACTTCTGAAATCCCTCAGTGCTCAGAGCTAAGCCCAAAGTTTTTTAATGTCTATGTCCATCCACTAGCAGATTTAGTGGCTTAGCCTTATGCAGATGACACACAAATCATCTTCACAGGGTCATGGACCATCCGATCTTAACCTTGGCTTGAGTCGCATCATTGCTTCAATGAACAATAATTCCCTCAAGATAAAGGGGGAGGGAACATGATCCTGGGCAAGAATCCTAAACTCTGGGGCCCACAACATTCGCCATAATCCCTAGGTACTCTTCCTGGCCTTTCCCCTAAGATTAAGAATCTGGGCTTCGTATTGGATGAGAATCTTTCCATGAAACCTCAGGTGATCAAGGTAACCGCTACCTGTTTCGCTGTTCTCAAGTGGTTAAAAAAGATAATCTGGATGATTCTCATTCAGCCCAAAGGACTGTGGTCCAAGCCCTAATCTTGTCTAGATTGGACTATGGTAACATCCTGTACTTAGGTATAGATCAAACATCTATCTGTTGGCTACAGATAGTTCAGAACTCAGTGGCTAGACTTTTGTATCAGCACCCGATGCACGCTTCGTTCTCTCACCTTTTCCAAGAGCTTCATTGACTCACAGTTTCAAAGCACATTCAATTCAAAGCTCTGTGCTAGATCTTCAAAGCCAGAGCTGGAGCAGACCCATGCTATGTACAGGATCTGATGGTGCCTTATCAGCCCACACATAAATTAAGATCCAGGAACCTGGCCTTGTGCACCGTACCGGGGTTTCGCCTATCTTGTATGGGAGAGCGCTCCTTCTCTGTTTTGGGTCCAAAACTATGGAACTTTCTCCCAGAGCTTCTGAGAAATTGCACTTCCTTCTTTGCATTCTGTGAAGGCCTAAACACCTGGTTGTTTAAAACTGTTAACTATTCATCTTCTCCTTTGCTCAATGCCAGGGAAACTCTTTTTGGGTAGCTGCACGCTTTGTAAATAAAATTAATACCATAAGGTCACATTCATTTTGTAGGTGTTAGACCTGGCATCATTGGCGCAGGTCTCCCTTCCTCTTTTCGCTTCTGACCTTTTTATGTTGGCTGGATTTAGATGCTCTGGGCGCTGGCCCATTGCCAATCAGTGACACAGCGCAAATGCTCCCTGTGTAAAGATAACTGTATGAATTGGGATAATCATAATTGGCTCGTTTGGTTTACCTGTCAGTCCCTAGTATCAGTGCACTGTGTGTGCCCAGGGCGGGTAGACCAAATACTGCTGGTGGGCCGGCAGCGCTGATTTGCGCTACCCACCGAAGCAGCTTTGAAAGTATGTCTGTGTAGCATGTTCTAATAGCGAGTTACCCTCCATTTCACTGTTTACTATTGCGAGGCCACCCGTTCTCGTAGGCCAGAATGTGCAGGCTGAGTATTACATGCCTTAATCCTACCTGCCCCCAGGAACCTGATAGGAACGTCGAATTTGATATGTTTAAGCTCAGAACATTGAGATGCATCTTTTAGTAAGGATTATTAACGTAGCCCGTGTTCGAAAATGCCTCTACTAGAAATGAGGTATTTTCTGGCCTGAAGCTTTCCTGTAGGCATTTGCTAGCGTGTGTATTGGTCGTCTGGTTTTGGAGCAGCAGGGCCAGCTGGGTCAGACCTGGATGGAGAGAGAGACCGGCATTTAGAGTATGGGGAGGGGTGACTCTTTGATCCGAGCAGGGCGGTGCCTGGCAAGGTGAATGATGGCTCCATCTCCCACTGGGCGTCTGATAGCAGACCCCCAGATTCTTAAAGGACAGGATGTCGCCTTGAAAACCAAGTGCTCCCCGACCCCACCAAACTGGTTCTGGCTGGATGCAGTGATTTGTGACTGCAGAGAACAAAGACTTTTTAGGTATAAAATGCTGCGCTGAATCCTTTTTCAGTGTGTTCCTTCTGGATGTCAAGACGGAAACTCTGTCCGAGCAGACAGAGGAAAGGACTTTGAAACTTTCACCAAGCTTGCTGAAGAAACTACCCAAGGGCTTGAATTGAGAGCGCCTCCTGCTGAAGTCTCAGGGACATTAGACTTCACCCGCCAGCCGCCCGAATTCCTTTGCTAGGAATTCTACTTGCAGGTGAGGCCTCCGTCGAGTAATCCGGAACCTCTAGTCCTACTGTGAGGAACGCGAACTGGTAACCCTTGTGAATTCTGTGTGTGGGCCGCCGCAGCTAAGAGAGAGCTGCCGCCGCTGAGTGCCCGCCTCGATTTGAATCTTCAGAACCTTTGCTGACACTGTGTGGGCCATCGCAGCTAAGAGAGAGCTGCTGCTGCTGAGTTCCCGCCTTAATTTGAATCTTCAGAACCTTCGCTGAAACTGTGTGGGCTGCCGCAGCTAAGAGAGAGCTGCCGCCGCTGAGTGCCCGCCTTAATTTGAATCTTCAGAACCTTCGCTGAAACTGTGTGGGCCGCCGCAGCTAAGAGAGAGCTGCCGCCGCTGAGTGCCCGCCTTAAATTGAATATTCGGACCCTTCGCTGAAACCCTGTGGGCCGCCGCTGAGTGCTCGCTCCCTTGATAACTTTGCACCACCGTGATTTGTCCTGTGAGCCGCCGCAGCTAAGAGAGAGCTGCCGCCACTGAGTGCTCGCACCCTTGCTAACTTTGCATCATCGTGATTTGTCCTGTGAGCCGCCATGGCTAAGAGAGAGTTGCTGCCGTGGAGTGCTCGCACCCTTGCTAACTTTGCATCATCGTGATTTGTCCTGTGAGCCGCCGCAGCTAAGCGAGAGCTGCCGCCGCTGAGTGCTCGCACCCTTGCTAACTTTGCACCATCATGAGTTGTCCTGTGAGCCGCCGCAGCTAAGAGAGAGTTGCTGGCGCGGAGTGCTCGCACCCTTGCTAACTTTGCATCATCGTGATTTGTCCTGTGAGCCGCCGCAGCTAAGAGAGAGCTGCTGCCGCGGAGTGCTCGCACCCTTGCTAACTTTGCATCATCGTGATTTGTCCTGTGAGCCGCCGCAGCTAAGAGAGAGCTGCTGCCGCGGAGTGCTCGCACCCTTGCTAACTTTGCATCATCGTGATTAGTCCAGTGAGCCGCCGCAGCTAGAGAGAGCTGCTGCCGCGGAGTGCTCGCACCCTTGCTAATTTTGCATCATTGGGATTTGTCCTGTGGGCCGCCGCAGCTAAGAGAGAGCTGCTGCCGCTGAGTGCCCATGTCTTTGTCAACCTTGCTCCATCGTGAATCGTCCCGTGGGCCGCCGCAGCTAGGAGAGTGCTGCTGCCGCCACGAGCCCACCACAGAGCTGCACGACGAGAGTCATCGCCACCACCAGCCCGGGCCGCCGCAGCCGCGTGCTGCTGCCGCTGAGGGCCCGCCTGTCCCGGAGTGCCCGAATCATTGCAAGTGCACTTTGCGGACCGCTACCATCGAGAACTGTGGTCACTGGGAGTCCGCCTGTCACCGTCTCCACTTCTTCGAGAAGCTACGTGCTGTGTCCCCGTCCAACGGCAGGTATCTGGTGTGCAACAGGTCGCGCAGACCCAGGCCTTGAACTCAGTCAGTGCCACGTTCTGGTGAATACGTATTGCCCTTTTTAAGTCCCTACTGATTTACGTGCATTGTAACTGGTTAAACCGCTTTTGAGAGTCTCGTACTAAACCTTAGATAAAGATACTATTTTTTCTATACCTACTCGAGTTGTGTCCTTTTGTGGTGTCGTTACTGCCTTATTGTGCATGGTCATAAATGCTTCACACACTGCCTCTGAGATAGGCCTAACTGCTCGTGCTACGTTACAAGAGGGTTGAGCAGGGGTTATCAAAGGGGGTAGCCCACTTGCCCTGACTTAGGAAGAAGGGTCCCTATTTGGACAGTGGCGCCAGCCATTGCCAACTAGAGACCCCCATTTCTAACATTGGTGGTCAGCGGTGAGGATCAGGACTTGCATTTATGATCCACGTACAATAACTGGTAGAAACCACTAGTGAGTACAGACCAAAGCGCAGATACGCGCGGATTTTTTTTTTTTTCCTCTCTCTCCGAATTTTTTTTAGTTGGTTGTTTTAGTATTGAATTGTTGATCGCAGCCATGAGTACTGCTAATATGGGAAGGCCAACCTCCAATGCTTCGGAGGATCTCGCCTTTGAGGAGGGAAGATTAGATACCTATACTGCCAAACAGCTGAAGTCCTTTTGTAGGCAATTTGCAGTCCCCGTGATAGGTCTCTCTAGGAAGGAGGAGTACCACAAGGTGCTGAAGGCCTGGTGGGAAGCGAGAGAGTCCGCTGGGGATGAGGAAGAGAATGCTGGAGGGCAGCAGGATGATGCAGTAGAGGGGGGAGATAGAACACCCTCCAATCCAGGTACTAGTGTATCCCAAAGGAGCCTGACCCCAGAAGAGCTGGAGGACAGGGAGAGAGATAGGAGGCATAGTTTGGAGATGGCTAAATTGGAAGGTCAGAAGGACCTTGAGAGTAGGAAGTTAGACATTGAGAAGAATCGATTGTCATTTGAACTTGAGAAAATGAGAATGGAACATGAGAGAATGTTGAGGGAGATAGAGATCAGAGCGAGGAGTGTCCCGGTCTCCCCCTCTGGTGGCAGCATACCTTTAGTATCTCCTGAGAGTAGAGTTTATATTCCTAAGGATGTCATTAAGGATTTTCACAAGAGTGAGGATATTGGGCAATGGTTTGCCGCTTATGAGATAGCAATGGTGTCCCACCGGGTCCCTGAGCAAGATTGGGGAGCGGGATTGTGGGGGCGCTTTGTGAGTGATGGTAGGGATACCCTGTTGGACCTGCCTGAGGAGAGCAGGATGGTGTATGCCCATATGAAAGAAGCTTTGATGACCCGTTATGGTTTGACCCCGGAAATGTACAGGCATAGGTTTAGGACCTGTAAGAAGTTAGAGGGTACCACGTGGGTTGAATATGTGTCTTTTTTCTGCAGCGCAATGGATCGCTGGGTAAAAGGTAGCAAAGTGGAAACTTTCGAGCAATTGTATGATTTGTTTGCGTGGAAGCATTTGTCCAGTAACTGTTTTCCAGAGCTACGCCAGCACCTGATTGATAGCAAGCTGACTAACCCTAGGAAGCTTGCTGAGGAGGCGGACCGCTGGGTGAGCACCCGGGTCTGCAAAGGTTTTGTGAGAGACTTCGCCGAGGTGGGCAGGGTCCCCAGCAGAAAAGTGGGGGGGACAAGGGTAAACAGAGGGAGTTCCAGAGAGGGCTCCAAAGTAATTCCCAAGGGAACCAAGCCGTGGTGGCCCAGCCTCCCCCTGAGAAGAAGCCAGTGTCCCCGACAGGTAGGCCTGTTCATAGGGGGCCCCTTACTTGTTTCAAGTGTGGTCAAGTGGGCCACCGGTATTATGATCCCCAGAGGGACCCCAATGCATCTCCTCGTGCACCACCCCGTGCACCATTCCGCCATATTGCCAGTATAGCCCTGGGGGGGGGGAAATGGAGGTCCAAGGTGGGTGGGACCCCGTAGAGTTAACCCTTGTCTCGCTAGGGGACTTTGAGAAGGTCCCTAACCCCACACTGCCGACCAACACTCAGAAGTACCGGCAGTGGGGACCATCAATGGCCATAGGGTGGAGGCTCTCAAGGACACCGGAACTAGCGTGACTGCTGTCAGCTCCCGGTTGGTGTCCAAAGAGCAAGTTGTCCCCCATGCATTCTGCCCCGTAGTGTCAGCAGACAACTCAGAGAGCCAGTGTGAAGTGGCTCAGGTTCCCTTCAAGTGGGGGGGGTCACAGGAACTCTTCAAGTGGCTGTGAGGGCCGCCATGCCTGTAGGCTGTCTGTTGGGCAATGATCTGGAGAACTCCCCGTGGGCTACACTGGAGAGAAAGTCTCATTTGGAAATGTTGGGATTGCCTGAGTGGGCGTGTGTGACCACTCAGTCCATGACAGCTCAGAAGGATGTTCAGGAGGGTCTGGAGCCTGAAAGTATGGCCCAGGCCCCTGCCTCAAAGAGAAGGGGTAGGGGGCACGGGAAACCGGCCCCCACGGTCCCGGAGGGAGCAGACCTTGAGGGGGATGCCCTGGAACCTACAGGGGAACAAGTGGCCGAACTGGGGTACCTACCGGAGCTGACCCATTGGCAGCAGGAAGGGGGGCCCTCCAGGGAGGAATTTTGCGAGCAGCAGAGAACCTGCCCTTCTTTTGAGGGGGTGCGGCGACAGGCCACCGCCCAGGCAGTAGGTGACCAGATAGGGTCACATTGGATCTATTGGGAGAACGACCTCCTTTACAGCGAGCCTAAGGTTGCTGAGCCTGGGTCAGCCCGTGTGCTGGTGGTACCCCAGAGCTTCAGGACCTTCCTACTGGGGTTGGCTCATGATGTGCCACTGGCCGGACATCTGGGGCAGACCAAGACCTTTGAGAGGCTGGTCACCCACTTCTATTGGCCCCAGATGCGCAGGAGCTCCGATGCTCACTGCAGAACGTGTGAGACTTGCCAGGCAAGTGGGAAGAGTGGGGGGAAGATTAAGGCCCCACTACAGCCCTTTCCCGTGGTGAGCACCCCATTCGAAAGAGTGGGCATTGATATTGTGGGGCCTCTGGATCCCAAGACAGCCATGGGCAACAGGTTCATCCTGGTCTTGGTGGACCATGCCACCCGGTACACTGAGGCCATCCCGCTCAGGACAGTGACGGCCCCCGTGGTGGGACGGGCACTGATGGGGATTTTCTCCCGTGTGGGATTCCCCAGAGAGGTGGTGTCCGATAGGGGAACTAACTTCATCTCCAAGTACATGAAGTCTATGTGGGAGGAGTGTGTGGTAACGTATAAGTTCACCACTCCTTACCACCCCCAGGGTAATGGGCTGGTTGAGAGATTCAACCGGACCCTTAAGGGCATGATTATGGGCCTAGGCGAGCCCATGAGGCGTAAGTGGGATGTCCTCTTACCATGCCTGTTGTTTACTTACCGTGAGGTGCCACAGAAGTCCTTAGGGTTCAGTCCCTTTGAGCTGCTCTATGGTCACCCGGTAAGAGGGCCTCTGAGTCTGGTCAAGGAAGGCTGGGAGCAATCTCCCAGGAAACCTCCCCAGGATGTGTTTAGTTACATGCTGGCCTTCAGAAACCAGACTCGGCGTTTCAGGAAACTTGCTGAGGCAAACCTGGAAACCAGCCAGGAAGAGATGAAAAGCTGGCACGATCAGAATGCCACTCTGATCGAGTTTCAGCCTGGACAGAAGGTTTGGGTCATGGCCCCGGTGGAGCCCTGTGCGCTCCAGGATAGGTGGACCCGGCCCCTTTGAGGTGGTGGAGCGCAAGAGTCCTGTTACCTACGTGGTGGACTTGCAGTCTCCCAGGAACCCCTTGCGGGTCCTGCATGTTAACCGCCTGAAGCCCCACTTTGAGAGGTCTGAAGTGGGCATGCTTCTGGCCACAGATGCTGGGATGGAGGAGGAGAGCGAGCCCCTTCCTGACCTCCTGTGTGCAAGGGAGCGAGATGGGTCAGTGGAGGGTGTGGTCCTCTCCACCACACTGACCCCTGAGCAGCAGGGTAATTGTCGCCAACTGTTGGGGCAATTCAGTGATCTGTTCTCCCTGGTACCTAGTGTCACTGATTGGTGTGTCCATGACGTGGACACCGGGGACAGTCCTCCCATTAAGCACAAGGCTTACCGAGTGACTGACCGGGTAAGGGCCTACATTAAGGATGAGGTTACCAAAATGTTTGCCCTTGGGGTGATTGAGTCCTCTAGCAGCCCTTGGTCCAGCCCAGTGGTCCTGGTACCAAAAGCTGCAGCACCTGGTACCACCCCCGAACTTCGGTTCTGCGTGGACTATCGGGGCCTCAATTCAGTCATGAAGACTGACGCGAACCCATCCCCAGAGCTGATGAGCTCATAGATCGGTTGGGGGCTGCCAAATACCTCAGCACATTTGATTTGACGTCTGGGTATTGGCAGATCGCCTTGACCGAGGAGCAAAGGAGAGGTCAGCCTTCTCCACACCCGATGGGCACTACCAGTTCCGGGTGATGCCCTTTGGAATGAAGAATGCCCCTGCCACCTTTCAGAGGCTGGTCAACAGGGTGTTGGTTGGGCTGGAAGACTGCAGTGCCGCCTACCTGGATGACATTGCGGTGTTTAGCTCCTCTTGGGAGGACCACCTGCGCCACCTCTGGGAGGTATTGATGGCACTGCGGAAGGCAGGCCTCACAATCAAAGCCAGTAAGTGCCAGATTGGGCAGGGTTCTGTAGTGTATTTGGGGCACCAGGTGGGGAGCGGCCAGGTGGCGCCCCTTCAGCCCAAAATTGAAACTA
The DNA here is from genome assembly GCA_963921515.1 of Calotriton arnoldi. NCBI lineage: Eukaryota > Metazoa > Chordata > Amphibia > Caudata > Salamandridae > Calotriton > Calotriton arnoldi. Next base: position 362,472 of record CAWUFW010007500.1, on the reverse strand, counting down.
TCCTGGCGTGGGAACCCCCAAGACTCAGACGCAGGTGAGAGCCTTCTTAGGACTCACGGGGTACTACAGGAGGTTTGTCAAAGAATATGGTAGCATTGTTGCACCCTTGACTGAGCTGACTTCTAAGAAGCAGCCAAAGAAGGTAAACTGGACTGACACCTGTCAGAACGCTTTTGACGCCCTGAAGACTGCCATGTGCACTGCACCCGTGCTTCAGGCGCCCGACTTTTCAAAGGAATTCGTTGTCCAGACAGATGCCTCAGAGCATGGTATAGGGGCTGTTCTGTCACAGATCAATGAGGAGGGACTAGACCAACTGGTAGCCTTCCTAAACAGGAGGTTACTTCCCCGGGAACAGAGGTGGAGTGCAATTGAGCATGAGGCATTTGCTGTGGTCTGGGCGCTGAAGAAGCTGAGGCCATATTTGTTTGGGACTCACTTCCGGGTTCAGACAGACCACAGGCCCCTTAGATGGTTGATGCATATGAGGGGTGAGAATCCCAAGTTGTTGAGGTGGTCCATTTCCCTACAGGGTATGGATTTCATGGTGGAACACCGCCCTGGTACAGAGCACACCAATGCTGACGGTCTGTCCAGGTTTTTCCGCCTTAGTGATGAGAACTCCCATGGGACTGGTTAGTTCTCCCCACATTTCAGCTGGAGGGGACGTGTGTTAGACCTGGCATCATTGGCGCGGGTCTCCCTTCCTCTTTTCGCTTCTGACCTTTTATGTTGGCTAGATTTAGATGCTCTGGGCGCTGTGCCACTGCCAATCAGTGACACAGCGCGAATGCTCCCTGTGTAAAGATAACTGTATGAATTGGGATAATCATAATTGGCTCGTTTGGTTTACCTGTCAGTCCCTAGTATCAGTGCACTGTGTGTGCCCAGGGCGGGTAGACGAAATACTGCTGATGGGCCGGCAGCGCTGATTTGCACTACCCACCGAAGCAGCTTTGAAAGTATGTCTGTGTAGCATGTTCTAATAGCGAGTTACCCTCCATTTCACTGTTTACTATTGCGAGGCCACCCGTTCTCATAGGCCAGAATGTGCAGGCTGAGTATTACATGCCTTAATCCTACCTGCCCCCAGGAACCTGATAGGAACGTCGAATTTGATATGTTTAAGCTCAGAACATTGAGATGCATCTTTTAGTAAGGATTATTAGCGTAGCCCGTGTTCGAAAATGCCTCTACTAGAAACAAGGTATTTTCTGGCCTGAAGCTTTCCTGTAGGCGTTTGCTAGCGTGTGTATTGGCCGTCTGGTTTTGGAGCAGCAGGGCCAGCTGGGTCAGACCTGGCTGGAGAGAGAGATCGGCATTTAGAGTATGGGGAGGGGTGACTCTTTGATCTGAGCAGGGCTGTGCCTGGCAAGGTGAATGATGGCTCCATCTCCCACTGGGCGTCTGATAGCAGACCCCCAGATTCTTAAAGGGCAGGATGTCACCTCATAAACCAAGTGCTCCCCGACCACACCTAACTGGTTCTGGCTGGATGCAGTGATTTATGACTGCAGAGAACAAAGACTTTTTAGGTATAAAACAATGCGCTGAATCCTTTTTCAGTGTGTTCCTTCTGGATGTCAATACGGAAACTCTGTCCAAGCGGACAGAGGAAAGGACTTTGAAACTTTCACCAAGCTTGCTGAAGAAACTACCCAAGGGCCTGAATTGAGAGCGCCTCCTGCTGAAGTCTCAGGGACATTAGACTTCACCCCGCCAGCCGCTCGAATTCCTTTGCTAGGAATTCTACTTGCAGGTGAGGCCTCCGTCGAGTAATCCGGAACCTCTAGTCCTACTGTGAGGAACGCAAACTGGTAACCCTTGTGAATTCTGTGTGTGGGCCGCCACAGCTAAGAGAGAGATGCCGCCGCTGAGTGCCCGCCTCGATTTGAATCTTCAGAACCTTCGCTGACACTGTGTGGGCCGCCGCAGCTAAGAGAGAGCTGCCGCCGCTGAGTGCCCGCCTTAATTTGAATCTTCAGAACCTTCGCTGAAACTGTGTGGGCCACTGCAGCTAAGAGAGAGCTGCCGCCGCTGAGTGCCCGCCTTAATTTGAATCTTCAGAACCTTCGCTGAAACTGTGTGGGCCGCCGCAGCTAAGAGAGAGCTGCCGCCGCTGAGTGCCCGCCTTAAATTGAATATTCGGACCCTTCACTGAAACCCTGTGGGCCGCCGCTGAGTGCTCGCACCCTTGCTAACTTTGCACCATCGTGAGTTGTCCTGTGAGCCGCCGCACCAATGAGAGAGTTGCTGCCGCGGAATGCTCGCACCCTTGCTAACTTTACATCATCGTGATTTGTCCTGTGAGCCGCCGCAGCTAAGAGAGAGTTGCTGCCGCGGAGTGCTTGCACCCTTGCTAATTTTGCATCATTGGGATTTGTCCTGTGGGCCGCCGCAGCTAAGAGAGAGCTGCTGCCGCTGAGTGCCCACGTCTTTGTCAACCTTGCTCCATCATGAATCGTCCCGTGGGCCGCCGCAGCTAGGAGAGCGCTGCTGCCGCCACGAGCCCACCACGGAGCTGCACGAGGAGAGTCATCGCCACCACCAGCCCGGGCCGCCGCAGCCGCGTGCTGCTGCCGCTGAGGGCCCGCCTGTCCCGGTGTGCCCGAATCATTGCGACTGCACTTTGCGGACCACTGCCATCGAGAACTGTTGTCGCTGGGAGTCCGCCTGTCACCGTCTCCGCTTCTTCGAGTAGCTACGTGCTTTGTCCCCGTCCAACGGCAGGTATCTGGTGCGCAACGGGTCGCGCAGACCCAGGCCTTGAACTCAGTCAGTGCCACGTTCTGGTCAATACGTATTGCCCTTTTTAAGTCCCTACTGATTTACGTGCATTGTAATTGTTAAACCGCTTTTGAGAGTCTCATACTAAACCTTAGATAAAGATACTATTTTTTCTATACCTACTCGAGTTGTGTCCTTTTGTGGTGTCGTTACTGCCTTATTGTGCATTGTCAAAAATGCTTCACACACTGCCTCTGAGATAGGCCTAACTGCTCGTGCTACGTTACCACAGGGTTGAGCAGGGGTTATCAAAGGGGGTAGCCCACTTGCCCTGACTTAGGAAGAAGGGTCCCTATTTGGACAGTGGCGCCAGCCATTGCCAACTAGAGACCCCCATTTCTAACAGTAGGCATGAGCAGATTAAATGATTTGCCAAGAATTACATGCTGTTGAGCCGACACGGAGACTCAGAACTTGGTTCTCCAGCTCCAAACTGGGCAGATCTGGCTGTAATGGTGTCTCTGCTTACACCCTTCCCCCAATACCTCGTGCCAGTGTCTGGGCCCACCAATAAACTTGAAAGATAACATCTATGTAAACACCACCAAACATAGACTGTTCGTTTTCACATATTCCTTTTAGTCTAATAATGTTATATTCATCACGCCGGGACAGGAATGTTTTTCAAAATCCACTTTTAATAATGACTAATTAATTAACAGATATAATCCAATGTACTAAGGTAACAGGCATCTGCATGTTAAAGAAATTCACTGTTTTTAATTTTTAAGTCACTTTATCTGTTTGACCAAATTGTGTGATCTTAGGCAAATATTGTGTTTTATCAGGCCTTGTCTTTGTTTGTTATTGAATAGGTGAGGCCAATAGGCCTGGTTTCAAACAGACAAGGCACCTTTATGACAGCCTGACTATTTACAGGGTGTGGATGAACCATTTTAACATACACAAAAATCATGCATGTGCAGTCACTGCTCTCCTTCCACTTTTTTGGAAGAAAACATATATTCCCACAGTAATTTACTTATGTCAACTCGTCGCTTCTCCTGACATCAATCTCTGATCTCGGTCCATTTCTAAGGGCCTGGTGACTCTGTTGTAGGGGCACAGCACAGTCAGTAGAAATGTGGGTTGAGCTGGCTTGGGCATCAGCAGTTCAGCCAAGAGGATTAAAAAAACACAACACCATCACAGCAGACTTGAGGTCTGTTCCCGCCCTGGCAGATTCAACTCCTTCTATGTGGGCTGTGGGCATGCTCTTAGATTCATCTGACCTTGCTGGCACTGGACAGGATACCTAACTAACAATGTGAGAGGAAGCTGCTGGATTCCTCCCTTAGGTCAACCCCTTCATGATAATGAACAACAGCAGTTGGGTAACAGAGGCCAGTGTCCCACCCACTCCACCCCAATGGCCTGCCCTACCCCTGGCTATTTTGTTTAATGTGCTCTCCTAATCCTCCCCCAGGCCATTAAAAATAGAGCCCAAAAAAGAACCACATACCTGGCAATGGATTCCACAACACCCACTAATATGTCATCACTGCCCTGGCAAATGCCGCAAGGGCGAGGTAGACCTTGTCCGACCAATACATGTGCACTGTGCAGATGCCCACTGTACAGGGTTTGAGCAAACCCCTCTCACACTCATCCCCCTCAAGAAAAACACAGATTCAGATAACATTGTCATCAAGCAGCAAGTAAAAATGATTTTCAGCTGTTTGGTGTTCCTTATCCTTTGCTTCTTTTTCAGGGTGTAGGGGGGTCAATGCTCCTCATGCCCATTAAAACCAGCCACCACTGCCCACTTTCACAATATATTAAAATCACCAAATCCCTGAAAGAATTAGATACTGGCTACCATCGTCTCACAGGTAATGTTGCAGAATTACAAGATGCAGAGTGTTTCTGGTTATGAGAAAGAGCTCATATACCCTTTGTGCTCAACCACTAACACTTCAATGGAGATGCATGTGGTGAATCCGAGCTGGGGTTCCTGTGCTGCACAATGGTTCCATCACTTAGGTAAGGCTGAATGCAGCCCATTAGTGAAAGCCAGACAGTTGTGTTTTATTGTTTGTGGAACTAGGATGTTTTTTAAGCACTTTATATTCTCTTACAACCAAATATTTTGTAACATTATCTTGTCAATTGTGTTGCATTCACTATACAGTGTTACCACCAACGAGCAATAAATGTGTATTTTAATTAATAAAATAGGTTACATGACACACAGGCCTGTGTGTATCCTTTGTGACATCATACTCTAAAGCTCAGCACAATTTGAGAAAATATAGCAGCTGGAGTACAAATACCATCTTCCTAAAGTTCTTTCTCCTGTGTCCCGTGACAGATGCACACAAAGAACTAGTTAATCATATTAAGAGAAGAAAAAGAAGGCTGAGGCAATTATTAAAGCATCATACCTCAGTGGACTGCAAAATCAGGGTACAAAAATAGCAAAATATTTAGCGAATGTTGACACATTGCAAACATGTCTGAACAGTGGGAAGCAGCCTTTACAACGTTGTCCTTACCAAGCAATGACTTCCCACAAATCCACTACCACACAATGCCTTTACCACACAATGAACTTTAACAAGCATGTCAATATATTTAAGGTAAGTGTGTTTGTGTGTGTGTGTGTGTATATATATATATATATATATATATATATATATATATATATATATATATATATATATATATATTACCTACTGGCGGTCACCAGTAGGTAGCTATAGTTAGGACCCTATTTCTATTAAAAAGCTGTTGTTGATTTACCAATAATTTTAGCGCCGTTTGACAAATCTTCGCAAAATTTTAAAAACTAATTTTACGCTCACTTCAGCTGCTGTCTGGAAAATTTCGGGGTGATCCATCAAGCGGGGGCCAAGAAAAAAGGTGGCCCCAAAACGCTTTTTCTCCATGTTAATTTCCATTGGAAACTGTAGACACGGCTACAGACCGAACTGCTGAACGGAATTAAGCCAAATTTGGCAAAAAGGTAGTGCTTGGTCCAGAAACTGACCTTTTCATTACATGGTGTGAATCCGTTCAGTAGTTGCTGAGAAACTTATAGATTTCTCAGATATACAACTGTGGCCGCGGTAGAGCTGCGATCCCTCCCAATCTCGTGCCTGAAATCTGATTGGCTGCCAACACTTCAAACCAATAGGTGTTGGCAGCCATCTTGTGACTCGGTTGAACCAAGTCACAAGAAAAAATTTAAAAAGAAAAAGAAAAGGGGGAGGGTAGAAACACCCTGACCGCCTAGGCCTGTTCAAGTTGTCCCACAGGGACCGCGAGGGCCCCAAAAAGCATTTTTTTAAATTTTTCAGTGGGAGTCACGGTGGATCTGCGAATCCGTCTGAAATGTAAAAAGTAAACAAAGCCTGTGTTTCATTTAATTAGGCCCCGGGTTGGCCAGGTCCCGGGGGTATTATTTAAATAATGATGGGGGACGTGCAAGGGACCCCCACAGCCCAGGGACCACCACCTCCTCGGGGCTAATTAAGTCAAATGCAGGGGGCCGTACGGCCACCCTGGAGCCCCGAACACTGCCATATATTTTTAATTTAAGAAACAGTGTGGGGGAGGCCCTATGGCCGTCCCCACAGCCCCGGGGACTGCCACCTCCCTGGGGCTCACATAAATAATAAAGCATGGGGGGCTCGGCCCCTCCATGCAGCTCCAGGGCCGGCTCCTGCAATGTCCCGGGTGCCCATCCTCTGGACATTGCAGTTTCCTGTGGCATGGTCGGAGCACCGCTCCCGCCATGACATACCAAACTCAGCTCTGCTTTCAGCAAGCGAGAGCACAAAATGCTCTCGCTTGCTGAAAGCAGAGCAGCGTCTGTTTCCCTGCTCGCTGTGAAGCGAGTAGGGAAACAGACAATTTGTTTTGGGATCCAGGGAGCTGCATGTCAGCAGCTCCCTTGATCCCAAAGCAATGCCGGCTCCCGCAGGAGGAGGGGAGCCGGCAGGGACCACGGGGGCATTGTGGCTCCCCCGTGGTCCCAAATGAAGTGACCAGGCCCGGGGGATGGGGTTGGCCCAGGAATGGGGGCCGCACGCCCACCTATTTAAAGAAATGTATGTTAAGGCCAGGCAACGGGGATGGGGGCAGAAGTTTGCCTTGGCAGGGGGGCCCTGTAGCCCCCCTCCCTTTGTATCATAAAAAAAAGAGTAAAAAAAAGAAAGGCCAGGCCCTGGGGGATGGTGTCTCCGAGGCCAAAATCAGCCCAGGAGGTGGGCCGCGCGCAGTGCTTCATTTGAGCCTGTGGGTTCCAGTGCTCAGCACTGGCACTTAATTGTAAACACCGGGACTTATGACAGACAACCAAATGGTGTCACTGTGTGTCTAATTTTGTGATGAACACAACAGTTGTTTAATAATTCTAAATACATTAAACATGACTAGTACCTGCCACAAAAAGTTATACAAACAGCTTGGGTGACAGGTATTAATAATTTTTAATGTATAAAAAGTCTGAATTTTCATTAGTAGTACAATGGGTGGTGCAAACTGCACTGGTTTCCTGATAAGGGCCCTGACACTTATTTCTTTACAAATTAAGTACTGGCCGCTCAACCCCCCTCCCTTGTTTTTTTATCGATTTTTTTTTTTAAATGTGCAGGCCATGGGGGATGGGGTCCCCGGGGCCAAAAATGGCCCAGTGAAGGGGGGCCATGAGACCCCTTTCCTAAATAAACTAGAAAAAAAACTGGGAACTTGCCTTAGAACCCGCCCCCTTTCTCCACCACTCTGCAAACGCACATGTTGGCGCTCTGCTGTTTAGGGAATTAAGTCCCATTTGCTGGTGAGGGTCCTTAGGGGCCAACAAGACCCCCTGTTACCTCCAGTAAGCCCCACACAGTGGGATTGCTAAGAGGTGGTCAGAGGCCATGTCCCCTATCTCCACTACTCCACAAATGTGCCTCCCAGTGCACTGCTGGTGGGGGATGAGGCCCCCTTGCCTCCTGAGGGCCTCAGGACTAAAGTGATCTTCTTCCCCCAACCAGGAGTGCGCATGGCGGCAACTTTGCAGAGTGGTGGAGAAAGGGAGCGTGGCCTCCGAACACCTCTCAGCAATCCAGTTGTGTGGGTCTCACTGGAGGTAACAGGAGGGCTAGTTGACCCCTAAGGACCCTCAAGAGCCAAGGAGACTTCAACCATCAACTAGTAGAGCACCAGGAGGTGCGTTTGCACAGTGGTGGAAAAAGGGGGCATAGCCTCCTACCAGGTCTCAGCAAATCCACTCTGTTACCTCCAGCAAGTCCCACAGAGTGGGATTGGTGGGAGGTCTTCAGAGGCAACGCTCCCTTTCTCCACCACTCTGCAAACACGGCTCAGGGTGCACTACTGGTTAGGCCATGCAGTCCATTTTACTCCTGAGGGACCTTGGGGGCTAAGAAGCAGTCCTGGTACCTCATGTAAGTCCTACACAGCGGGATTCCTGAAAGCTGGTCAGAGGCCCAGCCCCCTTTCTCCATCACTCTGTAAACACAAATACTAGTTACAAAACCATAGAATTTCACTGAAAAAAACAAAGATTACAGGGACGATATAGTTAGGAATTAGCATTTAAAAAACCTTAGAAATTCACTGAAAAAAACAAAGGTTACAGGGACGTTATAGTTAGGGTCAGAGTCCACTCATGCAAAAGCAGAGAAATTCAGCCGTTATAGTTAGCTGAGTTAACGATAACTCATGCCCCTGCAATGCACTGCTTATGACCTCACATATTACATCACTCATGACATGGTCAGTGACTTCAATAATGACATCACTGATGATATCTCAAATGGCATCACTGATTACATCAGTCATGACATCATCCACAGCATCTATGATGCACCCACTCACACCCCTATAGAATCATTTATACACCCACTGCCACTCCCACACAACTATTCACAAACCCATTCACAGAGCCATACCAGTACTCACACACTCCTATGCACTGATTCATAGATCTACACACAGATCCACTTGCTCACCCATACAGCCACTCATACACCCACTCACTAATACAGCCATTGACATGTCCACTCATACACCCATACAAACACTCACACACTGAGTGAGTCATCCATAGAGCTACTCACACACCTAGAAACTCACCCATACAGTCAATTACACAGCCACTTACTTGCCTGAACAGTTACACACACACGCACTTACTTACTCATAGAAATAGTAACACATACTCACTCACCTATAGAGTCACTGACAGAAGCACGCAGTCATCCATATAGCCACTCTCATGTTCACTCACTCACGCATACAGTGACTCATATACCCTGTCACTCACCTATACTGCCTTTCACTTAACCCAGTTACACACTCATACTGACACATGCACTTAGTCACCGACACAGCCATACACACACTCACTCACCCATACAGCTTCTCACACACGCACTCAGTACCCCATACAGACACTGACTCACCCACTCACTCATCCATACAGGCAGTCACACACCTCCGCACCCACACACACAGACACCCAGACAACCATAGAGGTAATCAGACAACCAGTCAATCACCCATATAGTCATTCACATACCCACTAACACACTCTTACACCCACTTCGACATAAACTGACAGATACACACATTCACACAGCCAGTCACTCACCCATACATTCACTGAGACAAATAATCACTCACTTATACAGTCAGTCAAGCACCCACTGAGTCATCCATACAGACACTCATACACCCTCTAATTCACCAATACACATTGGTATATATATTTAACACTCACAAACGTTTTAAAAACACTCACAGTCACTGGATGATGTCATTACTGATGTCATGAGTGATGTTATTTGAGATGTCATCAGTGATGTCATCAGTGATGTCACTGACCATGTCATGAGTGATGTAATATGTTAGGTCATAAGCAGTGCATTGTGGGGGCGCTAGTTATAGTTAACTCAGCTAACTATAACAGCTACATTTCTCTGGTTTTGTATGAGTAAAATGTGACCCTAACTATAACATTCCTGTAACCTTTGGTTTTTTCAGTGAGTATATATGGCAGTTAGGTATTTATAGCATTCAGGGGTCTTCATGGGTCAGCAGGGGTATATTTTTAGTGTTTAAGGGTGGGTAAGGGTATAGGATGGTAAGGGTATTTTAAGGTTTAGAGGTGGGTAAGAGTATATTGGTGGAAATGGTATTTTTACTATTTAGGGATGAGTAAGGGTATAGCTATCCTTGCTGCTTTGCCACCGCAGCGGTGGTGAAGGTGCCTGTCTTCTTGCCCTGGTGGGACCGGTGTCCCAGGGTCTGCCTGCCACTGCTGTTCTTCCTGCCCCACAGCGCCCACCATCTGCTGAGGGGACTACAAGCCCCAGAGGTCTGAGCACCACACACACCTGCCGCTTGTGAGGGGGAGGCGCTTGACATCGCGCTTAAAGCGCTGCCTCTCCCCCCGTGGCGCGGGACGCTATCCTTGCTGCTTTGCCACCGCAGCGGCAGTGAAGGTGCCTGTCTTCTTGCCCTGGTGGGACCGGTGTCCCAGGGTCTGCCTGCCACTGCTGTTCTTCCTGCCCCACAGCGCCCACCATCTGCTGAGGGGACTACAAGCCCCAGAGGTCTGAGCGCCACACACACCTGCCGCTTGTGAGGGGGAGGCGCTCGACATCACGCTTAAAGCGCTGCCTCTCCCCCCGTGGCGCGGGACACTATCCTTGCTGCTTTGCCACCGCAGCGGCGGTGAAGGTGCCTGTCTTCTTGCCCTGGTGAGACCGGTGTCCCAGGGTCTGCCTGCCACTGCTGTTCTTCCTGCCCCACAGCTCCCACCATCTGCTGAGGGGACTACAAGCCCCAGAGGTCTGAGCGCCACACACACCTGCCGCTTGTGAGGGGGGGCGCTCGACATCGCGCTTAAAGCGCTGCCTCTCCCCCCGCGGCACGGGATGCGCGCGGGCCAAGGGCGGGCCCGTCCTTGCCCGTCATTGCCAGGAAGAGGCAGGGCAGGGCCAGACCTCTTTCATCTGTCATCTACCGTCTGGGACATAAACCAGAAGACTTTAAAGGTACTGTGTGTCGTGTAGAATATTGGGCTTTGCTATCTAGTCACGACCTACTTGCCCCAGGGATTTACAAAGCTGTCCGATCTAGTGGAAGTGTTTTAATGTTTTGAAGCTTGCTATCCCTTGTTTGGCATAGGATACTTTCGTTCTTTTTTCTTTGGCTAACTATTTAGTCTGGTCTCATAATGGGCAAAAGGAAAACTACGGAGGGCGCGGGGTGGACAAGTGGACATGCTGGTGAGACAGATAAAGGGAGAAAGGTCAGGAAAATAGCAAAAAAAGCAGATATGACTAATAACTGTGTTATGATGAATAGAATAGACAACCTCATCATTGAGTGTGAATGGTTATTGGGAGTTGATCCACGAGCTGACTTACTAACCCCTTCCGACCCCGTCAACTCTTTATCTGTAAGACAACTCATTGACTCGCGCCCAACCATTATTCCGCCAATGTTCCAGAAAATCTATCGTAAGGATACAGTGGCTTGCCATGAGATCGCACGATCAGGCCCTGAATCGCATCTAGTGTCCGATGCACCCTCCCAACTGCCTATTTCCCCTGCCCGGGATGCGAGTTCTCATATCGAACCTCTAGTTATCTGTACTAACCGCTTCTCAGTATTGGCAGGGGAATATGAAACTCGCGAAGAAGTTCAACCCTCTACTCTCATGACAACCTTAGAGAAAAGTCCAAATGAGACGGATGACATTTGTCCCTTCTCACTATGGACCCTTTTACAAACTATTAAATCACTTCAGAAGGAGGTCGGATCTATGAAGGTGATGATCAAGGAGCTTGTGGCCACTGTTAAACTCCTAACTCCTAACAACATATCACAAACACCAGATACCTGCGTACCATCTAATTTGTGTCAGTCATCAATGCCGGGAGGCCTAGCAGATAGTAGCCAGCAATCAGCTTCTAAATTCTTCTTGGGACGAGCCGTCAAGGCTCTATCTACTAACCCAGCAGGTTCTTTAGAAACTCCCCTCTCAAAGGCATTGCACAAAGACCTTTATTCCAAAGTTGCCGTGAATGGTAGAAGACCGACTGAGGCTCTACCGGCTCCATCCTTGGGTAGAAAGACATCTCTCCAGCAAAGTAAGCAACTATCTTGTCTCCCTGCAAAAGCGCAGATAGTTTTCATGGTTAATGTCCCCAAAACAGGTTGAAGATATGAGAACTCCGACTCCCTGATAAACAAGTCCATACACTGGATTCGTCATGTCAGGGGTTGTCGTTCATTGATCAGGGAAGATATAGTCAGGGCACGGAGATGCATGTCAAATAACCAGCTTACCGACTGCATCGAACTTACCCTCTCCAACCCTGAACTAGCGGAGAACCTCCTGGCCTTAGAGTATAGACCTTGCTCCCCAGATTCTTTGTCTATTCAGATCAGGCGCATCCCGACAACTGGTGGGGCTAGGGCTCAGGATAGTCTAAAGCTATCACCTACACCAAGAGGGTCTCCTTTAGAGGTGGTGGATTGACTATGTCGCGCTTATCAATCCCGACAGGAATCACATCTTACCCCAATCATCAACAAACAGAGTGCCCCTAATATTAATTGTCCAAGTATGTCCCTTGGCGACCCCTTGATTCTGATACAATCAAACAGCCATAATGGTGATCAAGGTTGTAGTCCAACGAAACAGGGGGATGCTACACTTCTGAATACCTCTGCTCCGCCTTCCGCCCCACCTTTCTTGACAAGATTGGCCTGTGATGGGTCTCTAGCACCACAACTCAAAATTCTATCTTGGAATATTGCAGGTCTCCAAAGCAAAATGTCTCTTCCTGACTGGAATGACCTGATTGAAGAACATCACATCTGCATATTCCAAGAGACATGGAGCTTGGCACCATTATTCAAACCTGGTTACACCTGTTTTTTTAGATCTGCTACTTCTATGGGGAGAGGGCGGCCCTCTGGAGGTCTCATTATTTGGATAAAGATCGACTTGGGCTGCAAAATCCTTGAACATCATTGTGACAGCCCAGATATAATGTGGCTTTCGATTAAGGGAAGCAGGGGTGGTAAAACCATTGAGTTGTTCAATGTTTATATAAGGGGCACACCAGGGGGTAAAATGTCGAATATTGTTTCTTCCCTAGAACATGAGCTCACTGAACGCCCATCAGATTTGCATGTTATGATAGCAGGAGATTTTAATTGCACTTTTGAGCCACTAGATTCTGAGGACCTGTTGGGGAATGAGGAAGAAGACACGAAGTGGGGTGTCCCATTGTTAAATATATCTCCGATTAAGAAATGGTCCCAAATCGCAATCCAGATTAATGCACTTGCCCTTGAATTCGGATTGAGGGCGGTGAATGGTAGAACAGCTTCTGATGTTCTAGGAGTGAATACATTCAACAGAGTAAACTGTCCCTCACGCATTGACTACATATTAGTAGATCTGAGACTCTGGAATCTGATAATAGATATGGAAGTGCTAATCTCTTCTGATAGTGACCACAACATGCTTAGTCTAAGAATGGAAACCCCATTTGCCCTTCTTTGCTCCCCAAACCAGACTCAAGGCTCCCTCATGATTACGAAGGAATTGATTCCTTCAGGCTGTAGAAGGTTCCTTAAATGGCCTAGAATCATGACCCATGAACCGTCGATGACGGGCATTAGTCACGCATTGAGTACAAACACTGCTTTATTGCTGGAAGTTCTTGGTGAAGCAGATGGTCTGACCAAGATTCCGAATTTATATGACAGATTGGTAGATCAGATTGGTATGTATTTTATAGTGAATAATACAACTAGACCGAGCGGTGGTGCTAAAAAGCCCAATACTTGGTATAATGGGGATTGTAGAGCGAAAAAGAAGGCCTTGGTTATAGCAATTAAAAGCAAAGACTGCTCCTTAGTTAAGGAATCTAGAAAGAATTATAAAATTGCTACCTATCGTGCTAAGCTGGAGTGGGATGAATCCCATTGGCAGAACTTAAAAGAGGCAAGTGTAGCCAGAGATCCCAACCTCTTCTGGAATATGGTTAGGTGTTCGGGTAACAAGGATGTAAACCTGATTCCTAACCATATTACAAGCCAGGATTGGTTTAATCACTTTGGGAAGCTCTACTCTGGGATTGATCCATCCCCCAAGAGGGCTCATATACTTATCTGAGTCCCCATTCTGCCTTGAATACTACTGATCTCTTCACTCTTGAGGAAGTGGAGACTGCCATAAAGAAAATAGTTCCAGCAAAAGCCCCGGGACCTGATGGTCTCCCAGGAGATCTCTTTCTTGCTGACTCCACTAACTGGGCAAATGATGTTATGCTTTTAATTAACTCTATTGTAAGGGGTTGTGCAGTACCGGAGTCATGGAAGGGTGCAGAGGTGGTCCCTATTTTTAAAAAAGGTGCTAGGGATGACCCTGCTAACTACCGTCCGATCAGTTTGATCGACGCTATACAGAAAGTAGTTGGTAGAGTGTTACTGCAGAGAATCCACCACTGGGTGGACAAAGAGAATATTCTCTCCCAATATCAAGCGGGGTTTAGGGCCTGCACAGGGACGGTGGACCAAGCATTTAGGCTGCTTTTAATCTATTGGAAGGTGGTCTTAATAGGCAAGGGCAGTCTTTATTTGGCGTTTATCGACCTAAAGACTGCCTTTGACCTAGTCCCTCGTGAGCGGCTATGGCGTCTGCTAGATGAAATGGGAATGCCACCACTGTTACTTAACCTGTTGGTTCGCCTACACGAGGGCAATTATGCCCAAGTGAGGTGGGGGTCCCAAGGACAGAAAACGGATAGGATCCCTGTGAACAGAGGGGTTCGCCAGGGATGCGTCTTGGCTCCCACCCTGTTCTCTTTATATATGAACGGGGTGGTTAGCTTCCTCCAAGAGTTTCCATCTGACGCCCCTGCCCTGGCTGGTGATAGGGTCCCTACCCTTCTCTTCGCAGACGACACTCTGCTTATTTCTAAGACACCAGTAGGGTTACAAAAACTTCTAGATAGATTCTACCTCTTTTGCGAGTCCCGGGGGCTGATTGTTAATACTTCAAAGACTAAGCTAATGGTATTCAATCCCTACAGGTCACACAGAGGCAATTTTACTTTAGACAGAATTAGTCTGGAGAAAGTAACAACATTTGATTACCTAGGATTAAGGTTGACTGAGACAATGCAGTGGAAATACCACATTGATAAAATGCTCTTAAATCACAAACGCGTGGCTGGAGCACTAATTAGAGAACATCGCTCCTCACAGAGCAGACCTGTGGCGCCTGCCCTAACAATTTATGCAGCCAAAGCACTTAGTTCGGCACTTTATGGTGCCGAATTATGGGGCTTCGAGAATGTGGATAGCATCAGCAGATCAGAACACAAATTTCTTAGAGATCTGGTGATGCTCCCCTGCAATGTGCCTTTGAAACCACTAATGAGCGATATGGGTAGGCACTCCTTTAAAGATATAGCCAGGCTACAGCCATTGCTATTCTGGGCTCGTTTGCGTCGGACTCCTGAGCTAACTAGCTATGCCTCCGCGCTCACTGAAGTAATGGCCTTGGATGGCAACCAAAGAATTGGCTGGGTGCTCAAGCTTAAAAAACTCTCCTTGCTCTTGGGCTTAAAGAGTCATGGGACACGCAAACTCCACCTTGCAAGGCTGATCTCAAAAGGTCTTACTGGGCCTGGGTTAATGCCCAGGAGCTCAGTAATCAAAGAGTAGGAAGACTCACAGAAGAATTTTATCTTCACAAGCAATATATTCTTCTTGAACCATATCTAGATGTTATTCAGTCACCACGAGATAGAGCACTTTTTATACAGTTCAGGGTAGGTTCGCTCCCGGTCCGGGAGCTAACTGCAAAATGGAGCGCACCATATCAGATACCAGCGGGGTGTCCCTGTTGCAGAGCACCAACCGAGAGCTTAGCCCATCTTATGTTTGCCTGCCCTGCTTATAAGAATGCTAGAACGAGATGGCTTAAACCTATCTGCAGACAATTGGGCACACAAGAGCATCGCACTGCTCTACGCATCCTAAAATCAGATGCACGCACCCTCTTTGCCTGTGGTGTCGCAAAATATCTCAGTTGTGCCTGGATCATAAGCTTCAAATTTCTGCGTATAGCACCCTAATGAATTACTATGTTTTTACGATACCTTTTAGCCTTGTTTTGCACAGATGTATATTGCACTGTAACCTATAACATAGCTAATCTCTTGCTAAACAAAAACTAAAATCGTATCTATTTAATGAAAATACACTAGAATGAACTTACTTTTATGATGTTTTAAACTCTTTTTATAGTTTGCCCCTATCTTTTTTTTATTATTAGGAATTGTGATGTATAAAATGATTTTATTGGGCTTTTATTATTAATTGATGCTTTTCTGGTAATTTGTACTGTCCTTGCTGAATAATGTAAGATAGTTAATGCTTTTAAGATACTTGTTTATCGAAATAAAGCTATTTGACTGACTGGTATAGCATGATAAGGTTATTTTTAGGGTTTAGTGTGTGTAGGGGTATAGCTTAGTGAGGGTATTTTTAGGGTTTATGGTGGGTAGGGAATAAGATGGTAAGGGTATTTTTATGGTTAAGGCGTGGATTAGGAAAAAATGAAAAATGTGCAATATACTTTACAACGTGGCAAACATTTCTAGTCAATATGTAAATCTTTTTATTTGTGGTACGTGTATCAAAGGAAAACTATAGAGATGTCTATGCCTCAAAATAAAAAGGAGAACACAATTCACAGACATATTTATTTTAACAGAGAAATCGCTACAACCCAGAGCAATGAAGGACCAGTGTATTTGTGTGCCAAAAAATGGAAAGTCTGTAGACAGTTAATATGTGTGCCAGAAATAGAAATTAAGACTCTGGAGCTTACTGCAGTGACATTAAAATCAGCAGACCTCCTAATAACACAAAGCAGGTGCACCGAAAACACATAAATTGAAAAATAATTAATGGCTTCAGGAGATGGATGGAGAGAAACAACAAATACAGGCCTGTGATAGAACCTTGCAGGCTCAAAACATGGGCAAAACATTTATTTCACATATTTTAACTTAACCAATATATTTTGAAAATAAAATAAAATTATGATCAGTTGCAAACATTCTATTAATCCTGCCATTTTAACAACAACGGGATATAGACCCCCAGTCAGAACACTAATTGCAGATGTAGTATGGCGGCAACATTCCAGTTTTCATGATTGCAGGTAGAGACAACGGTATTGAAGGGGATAATTAAACATAAATTAACTCTACTGCAGAGGTGATAAATCAGACATTTGCCAACATTTATGGATTAAAAATGTAACAACAAAGATTGTTGCAGAGGTGACTTTGCTGGCAGACAGATTGGCTGACAGCTTGTGTTCTAGCTTCCAGAGGTAAATGAATAAACACATTTACACACTTTTATAACTTTTCTTTAATAGAAGGAAATATGTTTTCTGAGGTTGAATAAATAAATAACATTTTCATGTAATGATAGTTTAAACCACGTTAAACATAAAGGGCTGCGACATGCTAAACAAGCTTTGAATATTAAAAAAACGATGTCTGGTTCGGTATGTAAATGTATAAAGTGTTTATTATTTGGCAAGATTGTGTCTGGGAGAGGATGCAGGCAATTCACGGCAATCTCAACACAGGACAATAGCCCTAGTTTATTGGCACGGAAACTGTGTATATGTGTCTGTGTGTGTGTGTACGACTAAATGGAGAATAAGAAATTAGTCATCGCTCTGTATTTTTGAAGCAGAAGCAGAGACTAAAAAGAAACAAGCATTTGCAATGCAATAGGTCTCTCATTTACACAAGTTTGAGCTATTAGCATTGTAAATGACAATGCCTTTTATTTATGTTTTGGTTTTTGAAACATAAATAAAAGGCATTGTCATTTACAATGCCAATAGCTCAAACTCGCGTAAATGCGAGACCTATTGCATTGCAAATGCTTGTTTAATGTTATGCCCCGGTGCTATCGCGATCACAGTCCGGGCTGTGCGGTGTCTGGAGGACTGGTGGCAAGGGGTGGGTGTGGGTCTGTCTGGGCGACAAGACAACTGAAGATTAGCAGTCCTTTGCAAACATATCTGACTCTAAGGGGATCGTTTATATTCATGCAAGAAAGCAATCCTGGGGCTGCGTGCCCAGTTCTGGGACCTGGGTACCAGATAGTACAGAAGCCGCCACCGAGCGCGCTGTCAGATCAGCAGACAGTGTGAGGGGGGTGGCACCCAGCCACCGCGCTCAAGGAAACATGTCTGCGCCTCTTGACACCAAGACATCTAGGAAACTGGAACAGGGATGTGCGGTAGTCACGCTGTGGCTGGTAGAGTTCAGCATTGTGAAACTGGCCCTCCCCCATCGCTGTGCCTATTATAAACAGAGAGGATATTGTACTGTCACCCATGCAGCATTGGTAAACATTTTAAATGTCTTCAGGCTAAAAGCATGACTTTTGAGTCCTACTTACCAAGGGCTCACATGCCCTACCTCGTGCCAATCTTAACTACAGCTGAGCTACTGTTCATCCCTCGTGGTACAAGAGAAACACGAATTGGTCAAAACCTGTTTTCCATCCAATTCGCATCAGCTATTTACAAAGCACACTTCGTATTCGAGATTTCGGAGCTGGGTGACGTGCCACCGATTCTAAACAGTGGTGTAGCACAAGATGATGGGGGGCCCCGCAGAATGTGGAGGGGAGCCAAGTATTGCACATCTCACAGACAGATACTAGAACTTGGGCTGAATGCCCCCTCCCACGCGCCGCAAGGCCCTGCCTTACGCCCCTGATTTTGAATACTTGGTGCAAGTTTGTGCTCCAATTGTTTCTTAATAAGTAAATATTCATCTGTCATCGGCAGCAGCTATGACACCCGTCCCGCTAACACGTTGTGTCATAAATAATCAATGAGGCGGCCGTAATATTCATGAGCTGAAACTGTGTAGTCATGTGCGCTGGTGCAGAGACAGGGGGAGTGTTGTCATGAACTGAGTCGTAACTCGGTGTGTGTGGATGCGAAGATGCGAGATGCTTAAGGAAGGGTGGACGGGCATGCTGCTGCTGCCTCCGCTGCTCCCCCGTATGCCGCACATCGCCTCGGTGCATGCCTCCATCTCACAGTGGCGTGCCAATGTCTCGCGTCCGGAGGGTGATTCCCTGTCACTGCGCACGCATGACGAGCAACAGACGATGGGTGGGCGGGGCCTAAGGGAGACAGGGCAGGCACCAACCCCGCTTCCAAAGAAGCCAGACATAAAACCAACGACAATAGATCTCGCCAAGGCGAAGCAGCGCATGCGCGCTGCAACGCAGGCGAGACCTAAAAAGCACCTTGGAATGTTTATCCAGCATCAGGAATTCAAAGGAAAGTATAACATCCCTGCTGAGATGGCCCTGTACTGTGCACTAACAGGGCCTTGATGATGAGTGTTGGTGTTATTTTTCACACTGACCAACAGTGTGCCTATAAATTTATTTATTTACAGATTATTATAAAGTGAACATTACCCGATAGGCATCAGAACGATTTATATAAGGACAGTTTACAACTGCATGCAAGCACTTTACATAAGCACCATTTCAAGGCTAAAATACAAAAGCAAAGTAAGGCTAATATGTTCCTATTTACAGGGTGCAATGAAGATCATCAACCGCTTGAAAATGCACTAATACAATTGAGCAGAGAGAAAAGAAGGAAATGTTGACAGGCCTCCTAACCCAGTTTTGCATGTCTGACTGTCACCAATAACAAACGTGGCTGCTGCCATTAAGAATAGGATTGCAATTCAAAGGATTAGGTCAGGTTGCAGTCTAGTTGTCGAACAGGAGCTCATATTCAGGCATGGCAGTCTCCAGCTAATGCATGGGGTACATCTCATGTCCTCCAGCTTCATCCACATCCTCCAGAGATTATCAATCCTCCACGGACCCGAGGAGCTCCTGTTGTCAGATCCCAGGAATGGTGCCTGTCATACATGAGCTGGCTTCAATGTCTCTCCTTGACTTTCTCTGCGTCAGCCTCGGTCACCTTCCTGTCTAATAAGGTTGAACAGACTAAGGTCATGCCTGGGATAGATCTGCAGCTGGGTAATCCACATTCACTACTTCCAAGAAAAGGGCATTCTGCCACCCACAGCAATTCCATCGGCACCACTATTACCATGAGAGCCAGTAATTATCTAAAGGCTGCAGCACATGCCCTGGCCTGCACAGCGCACTCGGACCACAATCCAGCATGCCCAAGCCAGCAGAGGGATCCTGTTTCCTATCACCTCCTGGCCATTCCTGGCCATTCCAAGGCATTCCTGCAAGTTTTCATGCACTTTCCCACATTCACTACTCACAACTCCTGCTTGGATTGTCTCACTCCGGCTGTCAGTGAGGCCCAATCTGACAGCACACAACACTCAAAATCCTCACACCTTCAATCATCAGCCACTGACTACTCAACCCTTTATACTCTCATGCATGCTCCTCAACAAACAGTCACTCAACAAGCATGCCAGAGAAATCTCGGGCCTGCAGCACAATCAGAAAAAGGACGCACTTTTCCTGCTGTTTCTCATGAAGACCTGACTGAACCCCGCACCACCAGACTGTACAGACAGCACAAGCTTGGAGGCGGAATTGCTATCATTTTTAAGGGCGCCAAAGGCTGCACCACTTCTTCAGATACATATCCAGCAACATCGAACACTTGTAATTTCAGCTTCACATCACAGTCAACTTCACCCTGATTGGCACCCTCATCTGCAGACCACCAGGACCACACATTGACTTCAGCAACACCATTGCAGACTCCGTCACACCCCTCTTCCTACACTCCAGCGTCTTCATCCTCCTTAACTTCCACCTGGAAGACAGCACCAACCCAAACTCAAAAGCACTACTCGAAGACCTTGAGAATCTAGGCCTTACCCAATGTGTGAAAAGACCCACACAATCTGCTGGACTACTCCTGGATCTGATCCTCACCTCCTTCAACAAAATCTTGCTTGACAAGCCCACACCTATCACATGGACAGACCACACTGTCGTCAAGTTCAGCATTCTCATCCCGCACAACCTCAGATTGACCTTCTTCAGACCAGCCCACCGAAAAAGAAACAACATCCCAGAGTAAGTCAGGAACAGCACTCACAAAACAATGGCCTGAACTCTAGATCCATCAACACCTTGAATAACTGGGTCGCCACCTGTACTGACACCCTGCCCCCCGCTAAAGCCAGAAAAGCCACAAGATCCAGACCACAAGCAAGTTAATACATGGAGAAAGCCAGGAAGACAAAACACCACTAGAAACAACTGGAATGCAGATGGAGATTGACTGAAGACCTCACGGACAGGAGCTCTTTAAATCCACCCTGAGACACTACCACAAACACATCTGAACCTCCAAATGCACTGCGTTTGCAAACCTCATCGACACCAACACCAAAATCAACAAAGAGATCTTCACCATCATGAAAGATTTTACCTTTCCAGTGGCCACCTCTAACAGTATCGCCACCTCACAGGGTCTCTGCAATAATCTCTCACTGTTCTTCTGAAGCAAAATAACCTCCCTATACAGCAAATTTGACCCTCAACCAGACCCGATGGATCTCGCAGCATGACTCTCTGTCTCGGCCAATGATTTAACCATGACTATATGGCCCACCATCACCATGGACAAAACCTCTGCCACCATGCAATAAACTATTTTGGGACCCCATTGGACCCTTGCCCCGAACATGCCTTCACCCGAGGTCTTCAACCCATCAGTGAAGAATTTATCCACATCATGAACACCTCCATCTCTTCTTCCACCTTCGGGCACATGGAAACACACAACACTCCTCACTCTGCTCAAGAAATCTACTGTGTACCCAATGACTCTCAGCAAGTACAGATTGACCTCCCTGCTCCTGTAGCTAGCTAAAGTCCTAGAGAAACTCTTCAGCAAATGCATCACCTATCATCTCAGCCACCACCAACTCCTTAACATCACAAAATCTGGCCACAGACCCAACTAAATTACAGAAACAGCTCTCATCGCCACCACAAACATCTGCCTGATCTTGGACAGAGAAGACACAACTTCCCTTATCCTACTGGACCTCACTGCTGCATTCAACACTGTATGCCACCTCATTCCCATCCAACACCTGCACCAAACTGGAATCCAAGGACCTGCTCTCCCCAGGACCTGCTCCTTCCTGACAGGCAGGACCCAGGCAATCAGCCTAGCCCCCTACACCTCGGACGCCCGCAACCTCAACTGTAAAGTACCACAAGGATTATCCCTTAGCTCGACCCTCTTCACTGTGTACATGATTCTGCTCTCCTACACTGGAGACACTCAGCTCATATTCTCCCTATCACACAAGACTCACAGAACAAGTTCACCTGCTGCACGACTGAAGTCCCCGATTGGATGAAGACCAACTGTCTCAAACTGAACACCAACCAGACAGAAGTCATAATCTTCTTGCAGAACACCTCGCTGTGGAACTCCATCTAGGGCCAGCTGAAATAGGACCCACCCCCACGGCCCATGCCATGAACATTGGGACCATCATCGACAACAAACTCAACATGACCTCCCAAAGCATTGCCGTCACAGCCTCCTGCTTCTACACCCAGATATATTTTTCATATGTACGATATACCTGTAAAGGATTGATTTATTTCCTGCTCTTTTTTCTGGAGTGAAACTTGATATTTTTCCCGAGCTGAAAAATAATTAAGTACCACTTATACTCAGAGTAATTATACATTATTTGCTAAGGAGAGCTACCTTTAATATTATGTGATAACATTCTGTGGCTCTGATTACATTAAAAATGGGTTGACAACTGCAATAAGAAAAAGGTTCATTACTATTATGTAGTTCACCTTCATCTTCAATAATGATATGCTTGCTCTTCTTTCTACCTTAAATCCATTCTTGTTCTAAGAATAATAAGTCCAAGCCTGACGTGTTTCTACTGACTCCTCTTGCAGAAGCAATGCAATTAAATATTGAGTTCCTAATTCTAAATGGTTGACTTCTTGTGGAAATAAACAAAATGCAAAATAAAGTTTGTAACCCCAATGGGGGGACTCTGTGTGTAAACAAATGACATACAACAATGTGAATTTGCAGTCCTAATTGAACACTCCTTGCGAAAACAAAGTAAAATGTATGTTCATATTCCTAATGAATGACTCCTTAAAAAAGAATCTAATGCAAATCTATATTATTGTGCAAGTGTGATGTGAGATTACTTCTCTGCTTCTAAAGATGTACTTTACTAACTTCTGATCAATTTAGACCCCTCAGATCTAGAGGCATCACAGATTACACAGAACATATAGGCCCAGATGCATCAAGCTATTTTGCGATCGCAAACAGTACAAATCGCAAAAAATTATTTTATTTTATTTGAAAAGTTTTATATAGCACTGGCTAGACCCGGAGGTATCAGAGCGCTTTACATGAGGAAGAAGCATTGTTTCAGAACATGGTTACAAAGTTCCATCAGTTAATGGAGCATAGTTACATGAGTTACATGAATACAAAAGCATAGCATAAACATAAGGAAAAAAATAGGCAAAGGGAGAGAAAAATTTGGGGAGAGAGGAAAGGAATAGGGGAGGTAGACAAAGAATAATGGAGGGAAGAGGTGGGGGAGGGGGTAGGAAGCACAACGGGGAGACGAGGAAAAACAGTGTCCGACGTCCGGCTGGGTAGGTGACGGTCGAGGGGTGAACCAGAGCCAAACTCCTCAATAGCTGCATAGGACAGCTCCACCGGTCATCGGCCAAAGGTTGCTCGGGCACCGTAGTACATACAGAAAGGTTATAGTTTCCGCTTAGGGGGGCATAGTCCAAAAGTTCCATTGAGAGCTCCGGTCCCGGTGTACGGTGCTGTGCTCCCAGCGGTAGTGGGATCAATCCCAGGCCTCCGCTGTGTGAGACTCCCTTGTCGCTGTGGACTCTCTCAGAGGGGTCTCTGAGACTCCAGGGCATAAATGCTGGATCCCTCCCCAACAAGGGGAGAAGGAGTGCTTTGGAAAGGGGCCCACTTATGGTGGCCATTATTAGGGACAATTGGGCTGGATTAGAGAAAGACCCTGACTGCAGTAGGGGGAAGTTGAGAGTTGCGTTTGCGAGAATTAGCGTTTGCGATCACAAAATAGCAATATGCAATGCACCAACCCAATTCGCAGAATATCCCAAGTATTCGCTAAATTTAGCGAATACCAAATTTGTGAATAGCTAAATCTGTGAATCCTTATTAGCGAATACATTTTGCGAAGTCGCAAAGCAATGCATGAAAAGTCACAAATTGCACAAAAAAAAGGATTCGCAATTTTGCATTCGCAAAATGCCACCAAATCAAAGTAGGTGGTAACCAGGTGCAAACGCTCAGAACAGGTGGGAAATATCAGGAAAGTATTTAAACAGGCCCAGAAGGCCTCAGAATGTTTCACTATGGCAGCGCTCTACATAACGGCGAGGAGGATGAGGCTAAGAGCAGCAGCACAGAGGAGAAGGAGGTTACAGGAGCGCATTTTCAGAGTGCGCGTTACTCTGTTGGGGCAGACAGAGGAGGACATTTATGAGAACTATAGATTGAATGCAGCAATGATATATGATTTAATTGCTGATTTAGACCCACTACTGCAGCCTCAATCTCGCAGGACACATGCCATCCCCACCCATGTGCAGGTCCTGTGTTCCCTGCACCTCTTAGCGTCTGGTAGCTTCCATGGGGTAATAGCTACAGCTGGCGGAGTGTCACAAAGTTCACTTTCGCGTTTCTTCAACGTGTTCCTGGACGCTATGCTGCTGCGGATGCGCCAACACATCATATTCCCAAACACCCCACAGGAATTGTTTGAAACTAAAATGGACTTTTATCAGATAGCCAACATCCCCCATGTAATAGGTTGCATAGATGGGACACATGTAGCCATATGTCCACCCTCAGTGAATGAGTATATCTTCCGGAATAGAAAGTCATATCCTTCACTGAACATAAAAGTGATATGCAATGCGAAGTACATCATCACGGACATAGTGGCAAGATACCCAGGTAGTACGCGTGATTCCTATATCTTTAGGCACAGCGGCATACATACACGTCTACTTGGGGGTGAATTTGGAGAAGGATTCCTTCTTGGTCAACACATTCCACTGTCTCATGCATATCTACAATTTATGGTGAAAGATTACAGTGACTAAAACATATGCTGTTTCTCCACAGGTGACAGTGCATATGCTGTGCGTCCTTTTATCTTGACACCGTACTTGCATCCAAGCACACCTAGTGAACACTAGTTCAATGCAGCACACAGGACAACGCGAAATGTGGTAGAGAGGACCTTTGGGCTGCTGAAAAGTCGCTTTCGCTGCATCCATAAAACTGGCGGTGCCTTGCAATACAGGCCAGACATCTGTTGTAAGATAATTGCCACATGTGCCATGTTGCATAAAATAGCAACTGCCAGAGGCGTACCACTTGAAACATCAGATAGTGACCCCGATGAGGAAGAGGATAATATACACCCACAACATGCAGGAAGTGCAGCGAGTGCAGCTGAAGGGAGAACGCAATGTGCAGAAATCACACAAAATTAATTTTGAGGTGAGTAACAATCCAACACAACACTGTTACTTTGCCAATGAGATTTATTTTAAACAACGTAAACTGTTGTGTTTATGCACACTTGCATAGCTTGAATATAATGATGCATACACATACTGGTATGTCATGGTACTTCACTTCAGTCCAGAAAAAAGTAGATACTTGTTGCATCACCAGTAACAATTGCTGTGTACATGTGTCAGGGTACCCAGGAAGTTCCCTCCCCATCGCTCAATAATAGCAAGCATCCTGTTGTTAAAACCCCCAAGCAGCGTAAGGAACTGGAGTACGAGTTGGCATCTTTGGAATTCCAAGATGTCTGCCAACTCGTTCTACCAGTAGCGCACTAGTGTTCCAGGTCTCCAATCAGAAAAGAATGTGAAGCACGCGCGAACATTCCAACGCGCACTTCACCTGAGGAATTTCGTGGAAGCAACCTGGATCCAGAGCTCCGTCATGAAAGATAGTTTAGGGTAGTGCGACGGGTGTCGTTTAGCCGTCGGAATTTCGGGAGATAAGCCTCCAGTCACAGGTTAGTCTACTCGAATGTAATTGAGAAGTTTTTCGAAGAATAAAATAAATGTTCCTTGGCGTTCGGATTTTCACTTAGTTACGACATCCACTCTGAGTACTCTCCTGAGAAGGCTACGGTTCGTAGTGAAATTAACCGCGTACCTAGTAACAGTACAAATTGGCACAGAGCAGGTGTGTTTCATATTACCGGAGGACTGTTCCTCCTCCGAGTGATACGTTTGAGTTTAACCTTTAGTTACAGTTCTCGTGTGCTCTCTGACGGTGGTGTTGGTATTAACCATGTCTCGCCATGAGCAAATATTTTCCGACTCGCATTCTCGAGCGCGGAATCAAATAAGGAAGAAAGGCTTTAGAAATAAAAGTTACAGTTTTAAGAAGAGCATTATTACTAAGTAACAAGTATTCTGTCACTCTAAAACGAAGTATACAGTTTTGGGCTCCAGTCAGAAACACAAGAGGTGAGAGGTTTCTATGAACTAATTATCGTTGTGTATTTCTAGAGAGCAAGAGTAGATACAAACTTACCTGAATGTTCTTTGACGTTGAAGCAGTCCTGAGGAGTCTGGTTTTCGACTGGCAGTACATTCCTAAAGGAAAGAAACAAGATTAAACTATCCAATCTACACCACACAGAAGAGAGGCAATAGTCCGAGATGCGCTGGTAAGAACTAGAGTAATAAGGCTTAAATAAAGTAATGATAAGGAATAGATTAGAGTTGTAAGTATTTTAATGTTGTGTTGCAGCTGAAGATTCTGAGGAAAAGAAACAGACGAAACAGGAACAGCAGTAGAAGTCCATCTTGGCTGTCTCTTCTTATCCCCAACCCCTTTCCCCCACGGGCACGAACTTGTTGAGGTGTACATTTCCTCACAGGGAAGTTCCCAAGGGGGCATTGGGAATTAGCGTCGTTCTGCTCCTGTGCACGGTGGCAACTCATAGATACGCTCCCTGACAGAGTGAAGTGCCCACATTATTATTGCACCCGAGCAGAATGGCGGAGGGATTCGATGTGAAAACCTTAGGAGATATTTTAGGAAATATTCAAAAGGAGTTAGAGGCGGTAAGGGAGGAGCATAACATTTTGAGGATAGAGACGTCGGGGTTAGCGAACAAAATGGGAGAATTAGCTTCAGGTTCTAATTTAAGGTTTGCCCAAACTGAAAGCCAAAGACCCAACCCTAGCTCCGCATCCCTCACTTCCACTCAAGTCATCCACTCTCTATCTCCGGTAATTCCCTTGGCTCCCCCCGAGCGTTTCAATGGAGAACCTCAGAGGGCTCAGATCTTCCTGACACAGTGTTCCCTACACTTCATGTGCCGCCCGACGATTTTCCCAGATGCACAGTCCCGAGTAGCGTTTATATTGCCATACCTCAGCTGCAACGCGGCATCCTGGTCCATGCCCTTGGTCACTAAGGACGATCCAATTTTGTACAATTTTGAAGAGTTCAAAAAAGAATTCCTACGAATATTTGATTGAAGGAAAGCATCACAGGCTACTGACAATGAATTACTAGAACTGATACAGGGAAACAGAGAATTGGTTACGTACCTGGCCCAGTTTAACAAGCTGGTGGTGGAGACGGAGTGGCCGGAAAACAAGAGAGCGGCAGTATTCTATCGAGGATTGAAGGAAGGATTAAAGGACGCTCTGGCACAAATTCCAAATCGCCCGACGGAAATTTCTGCGTTGGTGGATCTAGTTTTAGAAATAGATTTTCGCCTAAGTGAAAGGAGAGGCGAGACAAAAAGAGAATTTAGACCCAGCGTACCACGGTTTGACCGAATGAAGTCAGAAACTACAAGAGCTACAGAGAACCCATCAGGCGCAGAACCCATGCAAATCGGAACCATCAGAGGTCCACTGACAAAAGAAGAAAAAGAGAAAAGACGATTAAATAAACTATGCCTATATTGTGGAGGAAGCGGGCATTTAGTGAAGTTCTGTCCAAAGAAGCCCAAGATCCAAACGAAGGAAACCTTGCAGCACCACCAGTAAGCGGAGTTGGGCTGGTGAGTGCTAGTGGGGAAAGAACTCCAACGATTCATCTAGAAGCCAATACGTTGCAGGTATCTTCACCCCATTTAGTCTTGACCATGACCCTAAAATTCCGGGAGGTGATCCTGACTGGAATTTCTGTTATGATAGACTCTGGGGCGACCGGGAACTTCTGCGATTTAAAATTCGCAACACATGTTGGACGAAGAGCGGAAAAGAAGGAAAAAAGCGAGGTGGTCAGAGCTGTGGACGCAACTAATTTAACTTCAGGGCCTATAACCAGCCACACAGAACCCATTCAAATGACGACCACCGAAGGCCATCGAGAAACCTTGCAGTTCAACTTGATTGATGCCCCGCAATTCCAACTTATCCTGGGGCTTCCTTGGTTGACCGAACACAACCCATCTATAAATTGGAGCACAAGGACAATCAGGATGGATTCAGACTACTGTAAAGAACACTGTTTCGTGGAAAATGAAGTACACCAAGAGCCAAGTGCGGCCGCTCAACTTAGTGTGAATGGAGCGTCAATTTGTGTGATCCAAACCCAAGAAATTCCCAAAGAATATGAAGACTATGCCGATGTATTTGACGAAGCTGAAGAAGAGAAACTTACGCCCCACAGGCCCTACGATTGTAAAATTGAACTAGAACCAGGGGAAAATCTACCATGCAGTCGGATTTACGCACTGACCGAGAAGGAGAATTTACATTTAAAGGATTATCTGAAAAAATACCTAGAAAATGGTTTCATCAGGCCATCTCAGTCTCCGGTCTCTTCGCCCCTCTTTTTCGTACTGGATAAAGGAGGTGAGCTAAGGACTTGTATAGACTACAGAGCTATCAATAAGATCACAATCAAGAACCGCTATCCATTGCCGCTCATATCGGTGCTGTTAGATCAGGTGAAAGAGGCAAAAATCTACACCAGGCTTGACCTTAGGGGAGCTTATTACCTGATCAGACTACGAGAGGGTGACAAGTGGAAGACAGCTTTCAGAACAGAATACGGCTTGTATGAGTATCAAGTGATGCCGTACGGATTATGTAATGCCCCTGCGGCCTTCCAGTATTTCATAAACGATGTGCTGAGCGACTTCATCGATAAATGTGCAATTGTGTACATCGACGATATTCTGATTTACTCGAATACAGAAGAGGAACATCGTGAACAAGTCAGAGCTGTCCTCCAAAGATTGAGAGAAAACACCTTATATGCTAAGCTGGAGAAATGCCTGTTTAATGTAACTATGGTGGAGTTTCTGGGATTTGTACTATCCCCTTCAGGCATAACCATGGATGAGCAAAAGGTTCAAGCAGTGACTTGTTGGAAGGCTCCTACCACCATAAAAGAAGTGCAGAGCTTTATTGGATTTTCGAATTTTTACAGAAGATTCATACATGAATTCTCCCAAAAAAATCATACCACTAACTCGACTTCTGAAGAAAGGAATCCCTTTTAAATGGTCAGAGGAAGCTGAGGAGGCATTTAACTCATTAAAGAAAAGTTTCACCACAGCACCTGCTCTACTTCATGCAGATCCAGCTGAACCATTTTACCTAGAAACAGATGCATCAGAATTGGCGATTGGAGGGATTCTCTCCCAAAGACACAAAGAAACTGGACAACTGCATCCTGTGGCCTTTAGATCTAGAAAACCCAACTCGGCAGAAGTCAACTACACAATTACAGAAAAAGAGCTTCTGGCCATAAAAGACGCTTTCAAAGAGTGGAGACACTACTTGATGGGAGCAAGGCACACGGTGACAGTGTTCACAGACCACAGAAATCTAAAGTTCTTGAAATCGGCTCGCACCCTAACTCCTCCTCAGCTTAGGTGGTCACTGTATTTTGCTGACTATGACTTCGTGATAACCTATCGACCAGGAACCAAAAATGTGTAGGCTGATGCCTTATCAAGACTAGATACGGAGAACCAGAAATCACCCATTGAAAATCAGCCAATTATACCCCAAGAAAAGATTGTGGGAGCAATCTCGAAAGGAACCCTGGAAGAACAACTTCAGCAGACATTAACAGAAGTAGAAATGAAAGAATGGGCAGACCAAGACCCTAGGAGAGAAATTCGAGAGAATCTTCCATATCAGGAAAAAGCACTATACGTACCCACAAGAGAATTACAAGATCAAGTCATGTATGAGTGCCATGACAGCCCCATGGCTGGACATAAGGGTTTCCACAAGACCGAAGACCTGGTGAAGAGAAGATTCTGGTGGCCTCACATGAGTCAAGATATACGACAATATGTTGCAGGTTGTGGAGTCTGTGCTCGGGGAAAATCGGAAAGGCAGGACCCAAAGGGCTACTACAACCTTTACCCACACCACCTTACCCCTGGCACACGGTCACTTTAGATCTCATAGTAGACTTACCTTCAAGTTCAGGTTATAACACGATTCTAGTTTGTGTAGATGCCTTTACAAAGATGACACACTTTGTCGCTCTAAAAGGGTTGCCCACAGCAAGACAATTGACCCAACTATTCAATCAGCACATAATCTGAGTCCATGGTTTGCCAAAGATAATAATCACTGACAGAGGTTCCCAGTTTGTGTCGAAGTTTTGGAGAGCTTACACAAATGGTTTGAATATAGATCACAGGTACTCCACCAGTTTCCATCCCGAAACTGATGGACAAACCGAACAGACAAACCAAGAATTAGAGCAGTATCTTAGGCTCTATTTACTAGATGAGGAGGGGGATTGGCCAGAATACTTGTGGACCGCAGAGTTTGCCCATAATAATGCTCAAAATGTATCAACCGGTTACTCACCCTTTTTCCTGAACTATGGTAGACACCCAAATTCATTATTAGAGTGTGGAAGAGTTGAGGTTCCAGCGGCACAAGACATTGTTCATCAGGTGTCAAAGATCCATCGATCTGCAACACAAAATCTAACGTTGGCAAAGGATCGTTATAAACGCTTTGCAGACCGGAAAAGAAGAAAAGAACCCAACCTTCAAGTAGGAGATAGGGTTTGGCTTAACACCAAGAATCTTAGGCTAATGGGTGACCGTAAGTTTCAGCCACGTTTTGTAGGCCTGTATCATGTAGAGAAAATCATCAATCCAGTGACCTATTGCCTGACGCTCCCAGAGACTACTAAAATACACCCAGTGTTTCATGTCTCTTTATTAAAAAAGGCCCAACCCAATTTGAGGCATAATGCATCTCCCAAACCCCTGGACACAGGGGGTGGAACCGAGTATGAAGTTAAGAGAATCCTATATTCCAAGAGGGTTAAAGGTGAACTCTACTACCTGATAGACTGGAAGGGCTTTGGTCCCGATGAGCGATCTTGGGAAAACGGTACTGATGTCCATGCCCCACGTTTAGTGAGAGCATTTCATAAAAAGTTTCCAACCAAGCCACGAGTGGAGGAACCTCCCTTGAGAGGGAGTACTGTCAGGGTGCCCAGGAAGTTCCCTCCCCATCGCTCAATAATAGCAAGCATCCTGTTGTCAAAACCCCCAAGCAGCGTAAGGAACTGGAGTACGAGTTGGCATCTTTGGAATTCCAAGATGTCTGCCAACTCATTCTACCAGCAGCGCACTAGTGTTCCAGGTCTCCAATCAGAAAAGAATGTGAAGCACGCGCGAACATTCCAACGCGCACTTCACCTGAGGAATTTCGTGGAAGCAACCTGGATCCAGAGCTCCTTCGTGAAAGATAGTTTAGGGTAGTGCGACGGGCGTCGTTTAGCCGTCAGAATTTCGGGAGATAAGCCTCCAGTCACAGGTTAGTCTACTCGAATGTAATTGAGAAGGTTTTCGAAGAATAAAATAAATTTTCCTTGGCGTTCGGATTTTCACTTAGTTACGACACGCACTCTGAGTACTCTCCTGAGAAGGCTAAGGTTCGTAGTGAAATTAACTGTGTACCTAGTAACAGTACAAATTGGAACAGAGCAGGTGCGTTTCATATTACCGGAGGACTGTTCCTCCTCCGAGTGATACGTTTGAGTTTATCCTTTAGTTACAGTTCTCGTGTGCTCTCTGACGGCGGTGCTGGCATTAACCACGTCTCGCCACGAGCAAATATTTTCCAACTCGCATGCTCAAGCGCGGAACCAAATAAGGAAGAAAGGCTTTAGAAACAAAAGTTACAGTTTTAAGAAGAGCATTATTACTAAGTAACAAGTATTCTGTCAATCAAAAACGAAGTATACAGTTTTGGGCTTCAGTCAGAAACACAAGTGGTGAGAGGTTTCTATGAACTAATTATCGTTGTGTATTTCTAGAGAGCAAGAATAGATACAAACTTACCTGAATGTTCTTTGACATTGAAGCAATCCTGAGGAGTCTGGTTTTCGACTGGCAGTAGATTCCTAAAGGAAAGAAACAAGATTAAACTATCCAATCTACACCACACATAAGAGAGGCAATAGTCAGAGATGCGCTGGTAAGAACTAGAGAAATAAGGCTTAAATAAAGTAATGATAAGGAATAGATTAGAGTTGTAAGTATTTTAATGTTGTGTTGCAGCTAAAGAATCTGAAGAAAAGAAACAGACGAAACAGGAACAGCAGTAGAAGTCCATCTTGGCTGTCTCTTCTTATCCCCAACCCCTTTCCCCCACGGACACGAACTTGTTGAGGTGTTCATTTCCTCACAGGGAAGTTCCCAAGGGGGCATTGGGAATTAGCGTCGTTCTGCTCCTGTGCACGTTGGCAACTCATAGACACGCTCCCTGACAACATGGCCACACTATTTCCTGCGTCCTCTCACTCCCATTGCCCTTTCTGGAGGGTCAGACACATCCCTTTGTGAGCTCTCTGATCCTGCTGTATTCCGTGTGCTGCGCCTCCTGGAGTCCGGCACTGGTGCCAAGCTGCTACTGTGGCTGGAGGCATCCTCACTCCCCCCCCCATTATACTACTGCCAGCAACAGCATTGGTCTGCATCTGCTTCACAGCATTTGTGACTTGGACAAGTCCCTTGGCAACATCTCTGCAGCAATGGCTCATTTCCAACTGCATGGCTATTGCACGTCGAGATAGTTGTGCTGTAGCAGTACTGAGACGGTTGGTGGCCCTAGTGTACCTATCCAACTGTCCAAGTAATTGGGTGTGTCTTCTGCGATGGGACACCTGATCCTCCTTTAGAACCTTGCATAGGTCCCTGACTGCTTCAGGCATCTCTCCAAACTGTTCTCTGCTGTCCCTGCGACCTTCCTGCACAGCAGTAGTTAGATGTTTGATGCTGTCACACATGTCCCCCATTTTGCATGCAGGGGTGGAAAGGTGTCCCTGCATTGACTGCATGTGTTTCACCTGCAGGCGCAGTAACCTCAACATGGCCCTCTCTAGACCACCCTGCAATGTGGAACTCTCCGCTGCGCCAGATCTTACCAGTGCTGCTGCCCTGCTTCTCCGAGATCGCATGTTCCCACGTCGCAGCTGTTCGCGTGGTCTGGATGTGGGTGTATCCACTGGTCGTGCTATTGTGGGCTCAGGTTGTCCCTCATCCTCTGTTTCCAATTATGACAATGGGGCCACAGTGGTCCTGCGTTTTTTAGGAGCTGGTGTTGTGGGTGCTGGTGGGCCTGCTATGTCCTCTTCTGACTGGGACTCACTCTCTGGTGGTGCATGTCCATCACTGTCCTCAGACTCTTGGTCACATGCATCTGTGATGTGGTGTGGAACAGTGCATGATTAGTTGGCATTTAGGACATGTTTCCTATTGTTGTACAAAGTTTTGTTCAATAAAGTTATTTTGAATTACAGTGTGTGTGTGTAGACTGACTTCACTGGCACAATGGATTTGAACTTATCTTGTTTGCTAGACCCCAGACTTCCATTGTGGTTTTGCTGTCTACAATTCCCATAATGCATTGGTGTGTCATAAGTAAAACATGGACCGGAATACTATTTCCAGCAGAAGCCAGATCTGATTTACACTGTCTGTTGGCTAACACTGAAATGTGGAGATGAAGTTGCATGCGTCTTACCTTGGGAGGTACTGGGTGGTGCAGAGGAATCTATTGTTGTGACTCCAACTACTGCCTCCGGCTGCAGGGTAGACTCCACAAGGTCCTCTATGGCTGTGGGGCTGGCTTGTGTTGATGGTCCACCTCCAGTTTTTTTTGCTTCCGCAAGCTGATCCGCAACCCTTTCTTTGGCACGACTACGCAGGTCGTACCACCTTTTGCGCAAATCTCCAATGCTGCGGTGAGCAACTCCCACTGCATTAATTTTCCTTTGCATTGCCAGCCACAATTTCCTTTTTTCAGATTCTGGGACTTGAAGTGAAAGTTTCCCAAACAATTTGTCATGGCTCCTCACCACCTCTTCGATTAGTAACTCCAATTCCTTCTCACTGAACTTCTTCTGCCTTTTTCTCTCCTTCAGGGGTGTTTCCTTAGCCATGCTGCTGTCAGCACCAGTTTGAAGAAGTACAAACTCTTCTGAATAGCAGTTTCCAGTAGTCTGCCTCTGTTGTAATTTGGCAGCATTTAAGTTAAGCATTAACTGAAGACAGCCTGTATTTAGAGGCTAAATTGTCCGCTTTGTGGAATCCATTTTGTATTTCTGTCAGCCATTTTGGCTGCCATGTGCTACCATGTGCTCGCCATGTGCTCTGTCCTACCTTCCTGTCAACTGCTCTTGAAATCTGCCTAGAGACAAGTTATATTTAGTTCCTCTTGCTTTGCACATGCTCAGTTGAGCTTGCAGCTGTTCCGAGTTTATAAATGTCAGGATGTGTCTGCTAAAAGTAGAAACTGTTAGCTCCACCCACTTGTCGACTGTGCATTCTCTGTATGACCTTATATGTACCTAAAACCAGCATTTGTGTTAGTACCGCCTTCATTTGAGCCCCTGTGTGGGTATAAAAGGACCAGGATCCTGCCATTCAGTGTGCTACTTCATGCATTACTGAAGGGTGATGTGTGAATGTTAGCTCCACCTCATGAGGTTTAATAAACTCTGTCTTTTATATTTCAGTTTCTGTGCCAACTTCTTCCTAAGTGTCTGAGGACTCTGTGCAGAGAAGGGAGAACCCCTAAGCACTGGTAGGCCTTGCTGAGGCTCACTACAACAAATTGGCGCCCAACGCGGGGCTCATCAACGACTCGGATGCCCGAAGGACTGGTCGCGACGAAGGATTGGAATCTCGCTTTTGGACGCGATCGCTGCCTGAGGAGACACCAGAGTCTTGGCACCCACAGCGTTTTTCCTTTCTTTCTGATCTGACCATCCCGGCGGCGCCGGTCCTTGACTGAGATCTCTTCTGTTGATTCGCCGTGCAGTGACCATTTGGTCGATTTGAGAACTTGGCAGTTGGAACCTGGACACCATTTGATTGGTAAGAGCCGTTTTGCGGCACTTGCTGTTGGTTTGATGCCTTTGATTGGTAAGGTAGTTTTAGTAACACTTACTGTGGCTTTGTTTGTATAATTGGCCAATTTTGGGATCTGTTTTGTAATTATATATGTATTGCAATGCATATAGGCAGGTAATGAGGAGAATTTTCTCTATTTAAAATTGTTTGAACAGCGCAACGTATGAAGAGTACCTTAAGCGCTACTTTGATTATAATACTGCATATTTTGCACTATTTTTTGGCATGCCTGTTTTCAGCACACTTCGTAGGATGTGTTGCTTTTGTAGTGGTACCAATTTGAGACTTGACGAAGCACAACCAGCCCCCGGAGGTGACGCCTAATAGGGATATGTATATTAAGTATGGTATTTCTTCTATAATGTACTGCACGTTATGGAACAAATATACTAGTAAAGATCCTGAGTTGCGTTGGCCTATGTATGGGTCATTTGATTTGCGAAAAATTCAGTATGTGGAACAATGTATGTTTAAACGAAAGACTAGGCAAGATATGTTTGATTGTGTGCGAATGTGGGAGAAAGAAGTGCGTGAGCGAATGAAGCGTGAACAAGCCTTGATTGATAAAGAACAGCGAAAGACCATTTATGCGAAAGCATTAGAGTTAAAAAACAAGGAGATGAGAGAAATTAAAGAGAGGGAAGATAGGGAACGCCATTTACAGGTAACTGGCCAATATGCTGTTAGGCAGCCCCTTTATCCTATCCTTAATAAACCGCAAGATGATTTCCTGTTATTAGATCGTTCTCCACCTCCGTATATTTTTTCTTCTGCTCCTCATGAGTCAGATGAGGACTCTTTTTCAGACCAGGACAAAGCTCGAGAAACTCGTTCCATGCTATCTGCTGAGCGTGCATCTGACATTAGATCTACTGCGCGTAAAGCCGTTCGTAGTACTACCACTGCCTCTGAACTTTTAGATAGTATAAAAGGATGGCAGGAAAGGGAGCAAATATATTTTACCGATACATTTGCTGCAGAGGTTATTGAACAATTTAGGAAGTATTCGGTAGAAGTGGAGCCCAATGATGTAGCAGCTGATTGTAAACAATTACGTGACGGTCTTTTTGTCTTCTCCCAGGTGGCTGACACGATCAGACGCTTGGTTAAACTGCGTGTTGAAGCAGCCCGTTTGCGAGAGGAGAAAAAGGCAGCAGAAACAGCTGCACTAGCATCTCAGATCAGCATGGCACGAACTTCTACTCCTGAAACAGATAAGAATGCTGTAATTCATGTGAAACCCATGCGGGAAGCCGCACCTTTATATGTTCCTCCTAAAGGAACGGGTACAGAGGATGATAAGACTTCTCTTAATGCGAAAGGGTACTTTATTTATAATTGGGTTTACACTCCTTGGAATAGAGCAGATGTTATGGCCCTTAAAAATGCATTGCCTGACCCGCGAAAGAATCCAGCAGCCTTTTATGAGGAAGTTGAGGGTGCAATCAGCTCTTGTACTATGACTCTGTCTGATATTGATTTGTTCTTTGGATTAATATTACCGCCTGATATGTGGAGAACTGTGCGTAAAATAGATGATAATGCGACATTTGGAGCATTGTGGAAAGATTTAGAGCGGTTAGATGAAGATAGAGAACCTGCACAGAAACCGTGTCAGTTAATTTTAAATCTTCCGGCAGCTATATTAGTTAAGTTAAAGACGATCATTCCCCCTAAAAAGATAGATTGGACAGTGCTAGCGTCTTGCAAGCAAAAGGTAGATGAATCAGTTTCTGACTTCTTCACACGCTTTGAAGAAGCATTTCACGATTTTAGTGGCCAGTCATTGACAGATGACACGGGTAGGCATCTGTTTGTCGATAAATATGTCGCAAACCTTTTGCCAGGAATAGCTAGTCGCTTAAAGGCCAGTGAGAGTTCATGGACTACATCTTCTCCGGTTTCTCTTTTAACTATGGCCCAGTATTATGAGCGGCAAGAATTAGAAGCCAAAGGTAATGAGGACAAAAAGTCTAAAGAGTTGAAAACAAAGGTTATGTTGGCTCAAGCTTATGGTCCGCCTTCTAGAGGTAATGATAGAGGTGGACGTGGATCTTATGGTTCGTCCTTTCCTTCCTCTGCCCGTTCGAATTTGTCTGTTGATCAGTGTGCGTACTGCAAAAATTTGGACATTGGCTTTCTGATTGTCCAGTGCTGCGTGCTCAGCAGAATCTACGTGGTCGGGGACAAATGAGAAATCGTTCAGGATATCAAGGGCCTAGAGGAAGCGCGAATGATCGTGCTCGGTTTGATGCTAATACACGTGGGCAGAATGGGTTTAACACTTTTGATAGAAGGAACCAATATCAAATGTCTGACTATGCGCCCTCTGATTTTCAAGATTCTGCTTATGCATAGGATTGCCTAGGATGGGGTAAGGAATCAATTGAAGTTCCAGTAGATCAGAGCGGTCCCTATGTTACAGCACATGTTTTGGGTTCTACTGATCAGTTTCTGGTTGATACAGGAGCTACTCGTAGCGCCTTGTCTAAACAATTGGTTCCAAGGGCTCCCCTGTCTGGCTTAACCATTACATCGATAGGTTTCGATGGAACACCTTCCCTTAGCCCATTGTCACAACCACTTGCATTTGATATTGATAAGTTTACTGCTCCATGTCCGTTTTTGCTTTCTCCAAACACACCAGACAATATTGTGGGTCTTGATATGCTTAAATATTTCAGGGCTACGATAAGGTGTTCTCCGGAAGGAGTACGGGTTATTTTGAATGACAACTACCCTATGATTGAGAGATCTTGTATTGTTAAAGAGGACATTGCACTAGCCTCACTCCCTAGTACTTTGTGGGCTACTTCGGACACTGATGTAGGGCAAATGGTTATTCCACCAGTACATATTAGTGTCAAGGAGGGCGCTTTATTGCCAAGACTGCCTCAGTATAAAATTTCTCGAGAAGGAGAAGAAGCACTCACACGTATTGTACATGACTTAATTAAGGTGGGGGTTGTGGAAGAAGTTCCTTACAATATTTGCAATAGTCCGATTCTTCCCATTTTGAAAAAAGATACTGACACTAGGATTTATAGATTTATTATCGATTTGAGAGAAGTCAACAAGATTGTAGTACCACAGTACCCTGTAGTATCTGACATAACGACATTGCTTACCTTGGTCCCTCCAACAGCAACTACATTTTCTGTAATTGATCTGAAGAACGCTTTCTTCTCGATTCCTATTCATCCTGATAGCCGATATTTGTTCAGTTTCACTTTGAATAATAGATCATACAGATTTTGTAGAGTTCCTCAAGGCTATACTGAGAGTCCTAGTATTTACAGTCAAGCATTAAAAAGACAGCTTGATTCCTTTACCTTGCCTAAAGGAGTGGCTCTCATACAATATGTCGATGACATCTTGTTGGCAGCCGATACACCTGAGCAGTGTGAGAAATGCACTTTGTCTTTGCTTTCTTTTCTTGCTACACACCACCATAAAGTATCACGAAAGAAATTGCAATATTGTAGACCGAAGGTGACCTATTTAGGACACCTTCTGTCTAAGGAG
Organism: Calotriton arnoldi; assembly: GCA_963921515.1. Classification (NCBI taxonomy): domain Eukaryota; kingdom Metazoa; phylum Chordata; class Amphibia; order Caudata; family Salamandridae; genus Calotriton; species Calotriton arnoldi. Next base: position 323,632 of record CAWUFW010007500.1, on the reverse strand, counting down.
GGCCGTGCACTGACACCAGATCGCATTCAAGCAATTTTAGACACCCCAGTACCTTCCACGCAGAAAGATGTCCGTGCATTCATTGGTCTGACTTCGTTTTGCAGGCAATGGATATTGGGTTTTTCACACATTGTTAAACCCTTGCTAGCACTTTTGACTAAAAACACTCCGATCCCCCTTCCATGGACAGATGAATGTCAAAATGCTTTTTGTCAGTTGAGACAAGCTCTTTGCTCTGCACCAGTGTTAGGCACACCAGATTACACGAAGGCTTTTACACTCTATGTACATGAGAAAGAAGGATGTGCATTGTCAGTTTTAGTACAGACACACGGGGACAAACAGCGTCCTTGTGCATACCTTTCTGCAGTTCTTGACCCTGTTGCTCGTGCATTGCCTGGGTGTTTCCGTTCAGTTGCAGCGACGGCTGTGTCCATACGTCAGAGTGAAGGGATAGTTTTGTCACACAAACTGTTGGTGCTAGTACCCCATGCAGTAGATGCCCTTTTGAATCAGACTAAGACTCAGCACTTAACTAGTGCTCGTTTGACAGGATACGAATTGACACTGCTAGCACCTCATATTACCTTGAAAAGATGTGCGACACTGAACCCCGCCACTTTGTTGCCATATCCTGCGACTCAGTCTCAGCCAAAGGAGCCTCACGATTGTATATTCCTTACTGAGGAACAGACAAAGGGTCGCATCGATTTGCAAGATACGCCCCTTCCAGATGTAGATGGGGAACTGTGGGTTGATGGGTCCTGTTTGAAGTTACCAGATGGCACGACTTCAGCTGCTTATGCAATTACCACGCTTGAGACAGTAGTGGAAACAGCTCGCATACCTCAGAAGTGGGCTCAAGCAGCTGAACTAATAGCTTTGACACGAGCATGTGAGCTTAGCACTGACTTGTGTGTGAACATTTACTCGGATAGCCGCTATGCTTTTGGAGTGGTTCATGATTTTGGCCTACTCTGGAAGGAAAGAGGCTTTCTTACATCCCATGGGATGCAGATAATACACGGAGAGTTAGTGCATAATCTCTTGACTGCACTTACATACCCAAAGAAAGTTGCTATTATGAAATGTAGCGCACACAAGAAAGTGACTGACAAAATAGGACAAGGCAATGCCTTTGCAGACCGCGTAGCCCGTGAGACTGCGATGCAGCGAAGCACTACACCCATGTACGTAGTGAAATCACAAGCTGAGCGTTGGCATGATGCTAGAGAGGAAGTATTGGATATACAGAGATCTGCTTCTGTGGAAGAGCTTGAGCAATGGTCTAAAGAAGGAATATTAGATGATGAGGGTTGTTGGCGTAACAAAGAAATGAATAAGTGGAAATTGCCTGCGGCCTATTTACAACCTATGGTTCAAATGGCACATGGGCTGGCACATGTTGGAGCTCTAGCAATAACTACATTGCTTACACAAGTTTGGGAGCATCCTGAAATTGCTAGCACAGCCAAAAGGGTAGTACAGTCCTGTTTGATCTGTTGGCAGTATAATCCTGGAAAAGGGACACGAACTCCTACAGGAGGGTTTGCTACACCAACCGCACCTTTTGAAGTTTTGCAGATGGATTACATCCAACTCGAACGCTGCAATAATTTGAAATATGTCCTAGTGGTGGTATGTGCCTTTAGCAAATGGATAGAGGCATACCCTACGAAGGATAATACTGCTCTCACCACAGCAAAGGTGCTTCTAAAGGAGTTTTTCCCTAGATACGGTGTTTGTAAACTTTTGTGGAGTGACAATGGACCTCATTTTATTGGGCAAGTTGTTGAGCATGTCCTGAAAGGATTAGGGATCAAACAGAAATTCCATACAGTTTTCCACCCGCAATCAGCAGGATTGGTGGAAAGGTATAACGCTACTCTAAAAACAAAGTTGGCGAAAATACTGGCTTCCACGTCCCTAAAGTGGCCAGATGCACTACCTTTGGCATTACTATCCATAAGATCGGTGCCACATTCACGATCAGGTCTTACCCCCTATGAGGTGGTGTTTGGGAGACCAATGAACATTTGGGGAATTCCTAAGCCACGCCCCATACATGATGTTCCTTGTGTTCTGATGAATGATTATTTGGCACAGTTAACTGACAGTTTGATTTCTATTCATCAACAGGTTCGAGAAGCTCTTCCTGACAGATCTACAGGTGAGGCCCACGAACTCCGTCCTGGTGACCATGTAATGGTCAAGGTCTTTGACAGATCGAACAGCTTGGAGCCAAGGTGGCGAGGACCAGAGCAGGTGCTCCTTGCGACAAGAACAGCAGTTCGAGTGACAAACAGAAAGAATTGGATCCACAGCACACACTGCAAACGCGTGTCGCCTGCCTTGGTGGAACCGGCTGTGTTGACCGACCATCGAGAGATTCTGGAGACGGAGAAAGGCCAAGCTATCTCACCTGACGAATCTGCGGAAGTCTTCCCGGACCACACGATCACTGGAGTATCCAGATATCAATTGAGACCGAGGAAAGGATCTGCAGTTTTGAAAAAGACTGGTTGAGCTACCACCCTGGGTTAGTGAAACGGAGAGCCATTGTGGCAAGGGGAGGGGGATCAGCCCTGTATTAGTGTAGTGACACCCACTTTGGCCCATGGTGAAGAAATCAGCGGCTGCCCAGGGAGAAGAGCTCCAACGACTGTTTTCAACAAGTTTTCAGAAAGATCAATCATTACTGCTGCTAAAATGAAAAAACAAATCATTTGTGCTGTAGGGTTTGTTGTTGCTATGGTGGCTATGGCAGCAATTACATGGTACATCGAGAAGGTGGCTCCTGTTCGACAGCTTTTTGTTGCCACTACGCCAGTACCCGTGGAACACCACTACTTTACTCTTCCTTACCATGAGCAAAAGCATCGACAATCCTACCTGAACAATACTTTTATCCAGATGTTGCACCATACTCACAATGCTACGAATACTACCAACTGTTGGGTGTGTGGGATGATACCTGCACATCAAAAGAAAGGAGGAACACCTTTTATTCCTCTTCCATTTTCTCACAATGGTTCTTGTCAAGCTTGGTATGCGCTTTTGTTTGCATATGGAAAGCCTTCAGTAGGTGGGATTATTTTTCAACTTAATAAAGTGTGTTATCAAAATAAAGAAGGTTATCCACAAGCCAAAGGGACTAAATGGGAATGGGAAGAGTATCAACCGGACAATATTTCAACACCATATGTTTTCACAAATGTGAGAATAATAAAGAACATTGGACCTTTTGTGATTTCTGTGACAAAAGCTAAAGCAGATTTGTGTATTTGTAGTGTTGGAAGAATTCCAGTGGGGAGGAGCGAGTGTACTGTAATCCTGACCATTGAAGGTGCCAATAAGAGCACTTTCACAGCCTCGCATAATACGTATTTTGTGTGCGGAAATAACGGATATTATCAATTACCTGTTGGGTGGTCAGGAATCTGCTATGTATCTTTTCTGTTGCCCCCTGTGTTTCTGGCACCTGCATTGTATCACCGTGATTTTAAACTGTACAATGACATTTCCAAAAACAGAAATAAGAGGACAATAAGTATGGATGAAGTTGACCAAACCGACACTACCCTACAACAATATGTTGATTTCAATTTGGGCTTATTTTTCTTTGTGGGTGCTGCATTAAATAGCAGGAAGATTAGGCGACTGACTCGTGTTGTGGAAGCTGTTACTAATCAGACAGCTATGGCACTTGGGAACATTACAGAGGAACTACAGATTGCAAGGATTGTAGCACTCCAGAATAGGATGGTGCTAGACGTGATTTTGGCTGATCGAGGTGGTGCATGTCGCATCATCGGTAGCAGCTGTTGTGTATTCATACCAGATCACTCACCTTCAGTATATGACGCAATATCAAAACTGCATAAGATTGCTGCAGAAATTCATCCAGAGACTGGAACTTGGACTTTTGCTGGATGGTTTTGGACTCTTGTTTCTGCTTGGGGCTGGAAGCTACTGACTATCCTATGTGCAATAATTACAATATTCTTTACATGCTGCGTATGTATCCAATGTGGTCCAATGCTTTGCTCCATTTGCATCTCTGCTTGTATACCTGCCAGAGGGAACATTGCTGAAACAAAGGCCCAACAAATGTTGAATAAAGAGGTGGCCGAAATAATGTTAATAGATGTACGGGATGAATATCTAGATTACCCCAGATAAACGAATGTCTTCAGCCAATGCTGAAAGGGTCGTCTGTTGTAATTTGGCAGCATTTAAGTTAAGCATTAACTGAAGACAGCCTGTATTTAGAGGCTAAATTGTCCGCTTTGTGGAATCCATTTTGTATTTCTGTCAGCCATTTTGGCTGCCATGTGCTACCATGTGCTCGCCATGTGCTCTGTCCTACCTTCCTGTCAACTGCTCTTGAAATCTGCCTAGAGACAAGTTATATTTAGTTCCTCTTGCTTTGCACATGCTCAGTTGAGCTTGCAGCTGTTCCGAGTTTATAAATGTCAGGATGTGTCTGCTAAAAGTAGAAACTGTTAGCTCCACCCACTTGTCGACTGTGCATTCTCTGTATGACCTTATATGTACCTAAAACCAGCATTTGTGTTAGTACCGCCTTCATTTGAGCCCCTGTGTGGGTATAAAAGGACCAGGATCCTGCCATTCAGTGTGCTACTTCATGCATTACTGAAGGGTGATGTGTGAATGTTAGCTCCACCTCATGAGGTTTAATAAACTCTGTCTTTTATATTTCAGTTTCTGTGCCAACTTCTTCCTAAGTGTCTGAGGACTCTGTGCAGAGAAGGGAGAACCCCTAAGCACTGGTAGGCCTTGCTGAGGCTCACTACAACAAATCCTCCTCCTCACTCTCAGCACACAGCTAACTGCATGGGTGTGGCCACTTCCTGGTTCTGACATCATCCTGGTGAATGGTATTCTGGTACTCGCAATTTGCGACTCGCAGTTTGCGAAACGCAATTTGCGAGTCGGTATTTCACAATCGCTAATTGCGATTGCGAATTTTAGTTATTCGCTACATTTTTGCAAATATTTTCATGCATCGCATTTTGCGAGTCGCAAATTGCGATTCGGTAAAAATCGCAAATTGCGAGTCGCAAATGAGAAGTTTGATGCATATGCCCCATAGTGTATACCAGCAGTAGGGGCCTTGCAGATGACACATACATCAGAAGGTTCTGAAACAATTCCATTGTTTAATTTATCTGTACACATTTTGGCATCCATTGAAATCTCTGTGCTCAGCAAAGGCTTATCATTTGTAATTTACAGATTGAACAGACTTCCTAGAGTTCCAGATAGAACTCCTAACTGCTTATCACAAAATTAGATTAAGGGCTTTGTTCTCTGAAGCTCCTCATAATCACAAGTCAGAACATAAATATGACAATATTAATAAATGTGAATTTCCTATAAGAACCTATTACTTTAATCAAATCTCTAAAATATATAAATATATTTACGGTACAAATGGGAATTTAAATAGTAGAATGTACACAAAACACAATAGAATATGTCAATGGCAAGGTAACACAGTACATTGGTAAAACCGGGGCCCTGGCTATCAAAAGCATAGGTCTGAAATGGCTTGGTCAATGAGATTAGCAGGATGGTGTTAGTCCTCAATAGTAATGATCCTAGAGGAGCTAAGCATGGTATTCCTTGAATTACAAAACTAAGCTGATCCAGTCTCAGTTACTTGGTATGGTCTCAAAGAAGTGACTCAATCTATGCTTGAGAAATATAAACATGTGTGATTGTATGAGGTATTTGTATAGTACAAAGCTACCATTTTGATTTGAGACATAGCTGACTTGTGGACTATAATTATATTATGGTGTGGTGTTCTTTTAAGAGATTTATCATTAACTCTTTCCAGCATTGGGGCAGGGTTACGGCAGTCTATGTGGATACAGATCATAGATTGTGAAGGCTTTCTGCCTTGATTTTTTTATTTTTGCAGCTCTTTTTCTTGAATTTGATGTTTCCTTGCTGTGGGTTTCCCTAGGATCCACCAGAAATGGGCTTGTCAGTCAGAGCAATGCTGTGCAGTTCGTGATTGCTTTGTAAATGATGCACTTGATTTTGAAGATGGTGAGAGCTGACAAGTGGTGCTAGGAAACTTCCATCAAGATGAGGTGATATGATTTTATTTCTTGAAGTCCTGGATGAAACATGCTGCTGCATGTGGCGTGTTCTTAAGGGGGGGCTGTATACGGTCTGTGAGGTCATGTAGCATGGCATTTCCACCATTCAGATGCAAGAGCTCAAGGGCTTGAACAGCTGTTCTGAAGTGACTTTCTGGAAGTAAGTTTCGATTTCTTCAGTAGAGAATGCTGGTAACAGGTCCACTTTTTCAATGCTAATGCATTCTTTGAAGATGAGGATGGTGCTTAATGTGAATCCAAAAGAAATGGCCTTCAGTGAATGCTTGGCTCATGATTCATGCCATTGAGCCAAGTTTGAACTACTTCTTGATTGTTGTTCTTAGCAAATAACTAGAATCCTCTCTTGGAGTGGCTGCGCTTCAGGTATGTGCTAGACATTGAGGTCTCGACATGATGCAGGCAGTTATGAGGTGTTAAATGCCTGGCTTATTTCAAGTATAATGATGTATGGGTGTTTTGGTGAATGTTGATGATGTTTTCAGTGAGTAGTTATTTAAGGGTGCCTTGTAGAGGTTGGAGATGAAGAGGAACAGTGTAGAACCCTGGGCGGGGGGTCTCTGCAGTTAATTGGGATCTTCCAGGACCTGGAGGTGCCCAGGTGAGTGAATTGGTGTTGGCTGGAAAGGTAGTTGGCAGACCATTGAAGGACTTTGACAGTGAATCCCATTCACGACTTCTGAGTGTGGATGGGGATGGGATGGTTGATGGTGTCAAAGGCAGCTGAGAGGGCCAGAAATATGAGAAGGGTCATCTTCATCTGTGGTCAGGGAGTTACTATTTACAATGTGTAAGTTAGATGTCTCCTTGCTGCAGCTTGATCTGAAGCCAGATTGGTAGTTGTCCTGCAGATGGTGTGCATTGATGTGATCTTAGAATTGAGCCTAGACGGCTTTTCCAGTTATCTTGCTGATGAAGGGTGGGTCAATAAAAGGCTGGTAGTTGGTAAGGTCCTCAGGGTTGGGTGTTGATTTCTCTATTTGTGGAAGGATCAGGCCTGTCTTGAGAGCTTCTGGGGCATGTCCTGAGTGAGGGAGACTTCAGTTGGAACTTTGGTTCCTTTCTAATGGGAATTTCAAATACTCTTTAGCTCCATTCAAATGACTTCTGCATTCATTCTCTAGACTTACATTTGGAGAAAGGGAATTTGATCACCTCCTTCTTTTGAAGGATTTCCGATGGCTGGCCCTAAAAGCCTGAATCATATTTGAGCTGGGTTGCATCACCTTTATAGCTCACCACCACGGACTTTCTTAATACATCCAAACAACAACAAACATTTAGAATGCAACACGTCTTAGAAGAATGGATATACTACAGCTAACAAATGAAAATCTCACACAGCTGCAATACAAGCATTTGAAACTGTATTTCTGAAGACCTCAGACTATTAGAGTACCTCTTCATATTCTGCAAAAAAAAACTTAATATGCACCCATTTAAACTCTTTCTAAATAAAATATCTTCTTGGTTTCTTATTTTCTCAGCTTAATTCCTCTTTCTGTGTTCCTCTTTGCCCAGCCCTTCCTTTGTTATCCACTCTCCCCTACTACCTCCCCTTCAGCTTCACACACCAAACATCCCTTAGTATCCCTTCTCCTTGCTGCACAATTCCTACTAGCTTTACCTTGTAACATTATATAAAAATGAAAAATAATAATAATATTAACATGTAATAAAGCAGTTGTGATTACATTGAATATGTTTCCATTAGAAGGCAACAAACATCTATGCAATTGTTGCATTGCCTACATTTTAGTTTGGATATTGAGCGCAGATTTATCTCATAACAATCTACTACCTTTTTCAGCTACCTTTTGAATCCTAGCTGTCCCATGCCATACAGAACAATGAATGAAATCGCCAAAACCTCAAAGGTAGACAGAAGAAGGCCAATGGGGTGAGGAAACTACTGGCCATTGTTTGCATGTCTGTCCATCTGACGTACTCAACAGCTTTATTAGTAGAGCACAATTGGTCAGAACATCTAACAAAATATGTGTATTCAATCTCTGCACTCATAAGTGGAATACAAAACACTTGAAATCACAAAAACAACAGATGTTCATGTGGCCAGCCACTGTGCAACAGAAGCAGGACAGTGAAGCAATCAATCAATCAATCAATCACAAGATTTGTAAAGCGCACTACTTACCCGCGAGGGTCTCAAGGCGCTGAGGGAGAGGTGGGGGGGTGTTGCCGCTACTAGTCGAATAGCCAGGTCTTGAGTCGTCTCCTGAAGGTCAGCAGGTCTTGGGTCTGTTGTAGGTTGAGGGGAAGGGTGTTCCAGATCTTGGCGGCACGGTGAGAGAAGGATCTGCCTCCGGTGGTGGTTCTCCAGATGCGCGGGACGGTGTCCAGGGAGAGGTCGGCGGAGCAGAGCTGACGGTTGGGAACGTAGAAGGAGAGTCGACTGTTGAGGTAGGCTGGGCCGGTTTTGTGGAGTGCCTTGTGTGCGTGGATCAGGAGTTTGAAGGAGATTCTCTTGTCGACGGGGAGCCAGTGCAGGTTTTTCAGGTTGGGGGTGATGTGGCTGTGGCGTGGAATGTCGAGGATCAGGCGTGCAGAGGCGTTTTGGATTCTTTGCAGTCGTTTCATGAGCTTGGTCGGGGCTCCTGCGTAGAGGGCGTTTCCGTAGTCGAGTCTGCTGCTGACGAGGGACTGGCTGACTGTTCTTCTCGTGTCTGTCGGGATCTACCTGTAGATCTTGCGGAGCATGCGGAGGGTGTTGAAGCAGGAGGAGGAGACTGCGTTGACTAGCTTGGTCATGGTGAGCGTTGAGTCGAGGATGACTCCCAGGTTGCGTGCGTGGTCGGTTGGTGACGAGTGCCACCAGGAGTCATCCCAGGCTGATGGGTTGGAGCCGAGGATGAGGATCTCCGTCTTGTCTGTGTTCAGCTTAAGTCGGCTGCACTTCATCCAGTCGGCGACGGCTTTCATTCCTTTGTGGAGGTTGGATTTGGCGGTGAGGGGGTCCTTGGTGAGGGAGAGGATCAGTTGATTGTCGTCGGCGTAGGAGATTATGTTGAGGTTGTGCTGTCGGGCGATGCGTGCGAGTGGAGCCATGTAGATGTTGAACAGTGTCGGGCTGAGGGAAGATCCCTGGGGTACGCCGCAGATGATCTCGGAGGCTTCGGATCGGAATGGGGGGAGACGGACGCTCTGGGTTCTGCCGGAAAGGAAGGAGGTGGTCCAATCCAGGGCCTTGTCTCGGATCCCTGCGTCGTGGAGACGTGTGCATAGTGTGCGGTGGCAGACAGTGTCGAAGGCGGCGGAGAGGTCCAGGAGGATGAGGGCCGCTGTCTCGACGTTGTCCAGCAGGATCCTGAGGTCGTCTGTGGCAGCGATGAGGGCGGTCTCAGTGCTGTGGTTGCTGCGGAATCCTGACTGGGAGGGGTCCAGGATGCTGTTATCTTCGAGGTAGCGGGTGAGCTGTCTGTTGACGATCTTCTTGATGACCTTAGCTGGGAATGGAAGCAGGGAGATGGGCCGGAAGTTCTTGAGGTCGCTCGGGTCCGCCTTGGGTTTTTTGAGTAGGGCGTTGATCTCGGCGTGTTTCCAGCTCTCTGGGAAGGTCACGGTCTCGAAGGAAAGGTTGATGATGTTGCACAGGTGGGGTGCGATGGAGCTGCCGGCTTTGTTGAAGATGTGGTGTGGAAAAGGGTCTGTTGGGGAGCCGGAGTGGATTGTGCCCATGGTCTTGATTGTGTCCTCGGTGTTCACGTTGACCCAGGCTGTCAGGGGGTCGTGGTCGATGGGGTGCGGCGGGTCTGATGTGTCGGGGCCTGTTGGGGTCGTACGGGAGTCGAAGCTGTCGTGGATGTCGGCAATCTTGCGGTGGAAGAAGGTGGCGAGGGAATCACACAGGACTTGCGAAGGCGGGATGTCGTTGGCGTTGGAGCTGGGGTTGGAGAGTTCCTTCACGATGCTGAAGAGCTCCTTGCTGTTGTGTGCGTTGTTGTCGAGGCGGTCTTTGAAGGAGGTCCTCTTGGCGGACCTGATGAGGTGATGGTAGTTGCGGATGGCGTCTTTGTGGGCTGCGCGGCTGTTCGGCGTCTTCTCGCTGTGCCATTTGTTCTCCAGTTTCCGGCAGGTGCGCTTGGATGCTTGGAGTTCCAGGGTGAACCAGCTGGCTCTCTTGCTGGTGTCTTTGTAGGTGGGTTTTTTCAGCAGGGCTAAGGTGTTGGCGCAGTCGTCCATCCATCGCCTGAGATTGCGGGCGGCGGCGTTGGGGTTGGAGGGGTCGTTGGGTGGGCTGAGTGCGAGGTTTGTCTGGAGTTGGTCTTCGGTGACTTTGCTCCAGCATCTGCGGGGGATCTGTAGGGTGCGGAGGTGTGCGGCGGGTTTCCGGAAGGTGAAGTGGATGCAGTGGTGGTCGGTCCAGGTGAGTTCGGAGGTGTGGCTGAAGGAGACGTGGGAGCTTGAGGAGAAGATGGCATCGATCGTGTGTCCGGCGATGTGGGTCGGCGTCGTGACGAGCTGTTTAAGTCTGAGGTTGGCGAGGTTGTCGATCAGGGTGGAGGAGTTGCTGTCGTTGTTGTTCTCCAGGTGAAAGTTCAGGTCTCCAAGGAGGATGTAGTCGGTGGAGGTCAGGGCGTGCGTGCTGATGAAGTCGGCGATGGAGTCGCTGAACTGGGGTCGGGGTCCGGGGGGTCTGTAGATGAGGGTGCCTCTTACGGTGGTGTTGGGATCCGTGTGGATCTGGAAGTGCATGTGTTCGGCGGTGCTGAGAGTGTCGTCGGTGCTGTTCGAGACCCTGATGGTGTCTTTGTGGACGATGGTGATCTTGTAGCCGTCGGGGATGGCTATGGCGATGTCAGGTGCGGAGGATTCGTTCATCCAGGTCTCTGTCAGGAAGGCGACGTCCGGTGATGAGGTGTCGAGTAAGTCCCAGAGCTCGACGGCGTGTTTGCGTGCGGAGCGGGTGTTTAGTAGGATGCACCGGAGATGGTTGAGGTCCTTCTTGGCGGGAGTCTCGGGCTCTCCGAGGCAGGTGAAGCTGCAGTTCCGGCAGGTGAAGGGACCATGGGTGCGTTTCGGGGCGGCCTTGAAGCAGGTGGAGGTCTGTCCTGGGTTGAGAGCGATGAAGGTGCTGGCGTCGTATCGGAGGTGGTCTTCGTGGCGGATGCGGGGGCCAGGGGTTCTGGCGCTGGGCGCGGTCCAGGCGCGGACGGGCGCAGACGGGCTTGCCTTAGGCGCGCCTTCAGCACGCCAGCGGCGCGGCCGCCATATATGGGGAGGAGCAGCTGGGAGGCGGGAGGCAGGGGCAGCGAGTGGTCAGCGAGGGGCGGGGCCGCAGGGGACACAGCGGCGGGAAACGGGAGGGCGAAGGGGTACAGAAATCCAAAGGGGCACAGGGGGGCACAGAACGAAAACAGTCACAGCAGTGGGGGCACAGAACGGAAGGGCAAAAACAGTGGAAAAACAGTGGGGGCACAGAACGAAAAACAGTCACAGCAGTGGGGGCACAGAACAGAAGGGCAAAAACAGTGGAAAAGCAGTGGGGGCACAGAACGAAAAACAGTCACAGCAGTGGGGGCACAGAACGGAAGGGCAAAAACAGTGGAAAAACAGTGGGGGCACAGAACGAAAAACAGTCACAGCAGTGGGGGCACAGAACAGAAGGGCAAAAACAGTGGAAAAACAGTGGGGGCATAGAACGAAAAACAGTCACAGCAGTGGGGGCACAGAATGGAAGGGCAAAAACAGTGGAAAAACAGTGGGGGCACAGAACGAAAAACAGTCACAGCAGTGGGGGCACAGAACGGAAGGGCAAACAGTGGAAAAACAGTGGGGGCACAAATATAGAGGGGAAAGACAGTAACAGTGACGCTCACAACGACAAGAACCTACCTACGGCCTACCACTGGCCACCAGGGATGAGGCGCAGGTGGTAGCCTGCGGGTGGAGGAGGGCCTCAGATCAGCAGCAGCAGGGAGCTGGACGCACAGGTGGCGCTGTGCGGATGGGGGTCGACCTACCCAGAGGTCAAGGGTCGCTCACCTCACCGCGCAGCGGCCGCCATATATGGGGAGGTGGGAGGGAGGAGCAGCTGGGAGGTGGGAGGCAGGGGCAGCGAGTGGTCAGCGAGGGGGGCGGGGCCGCAGGGGACACAGCGGCGGGAAACGGGAGGGCGAAGGGGTACAGAAATCAAAAGGGGCACAGGGGGGCACAGAACGAAAAACAGTCACAGCAGTGGGGGCACAGAACAAAAGGGCAAAAACAGTGGAAAAACAGTGGGGGCACAGAACGAAAAACAGTCACAGCAGTGGGGGCACAGAACAGAAGGGCAAAAACAGTGGAAAAACAGTGGGGGCACAGAACAATAAAACAGTCACAGCAGTGGGGGCACAGAACGGAAGGGCATAAACAGTGGAAAAGCAGTGGGGGCACAGAACGAAAAACTGTCACAGCAGTGGGGGCACAGAACGGAAGGGCAAAAACAGTGGAAAAACAGTGGGGGCACAGAACGAAAAACAGTCACAGCAGACAAATATCAACTCACCTCTCCACCACAATACCAGCTGATATGCTGAATCAGGTAGATAACAGGCTGGCTTGCCATTTGTTAGAGGTGCTAGAACGCTTAAGGCATTTGTATACCTATATGAGCTGCATAGATTGGTTGCAGCATGTTGGGCTAAAACTGGCACATCTCTAACAATTCACCTTTTTTCATAACCAGAAGGAGAGCAGCGGAAGACTTTATAGCAGCCAAATGGAGACCAGAAGAACAAAACTCACTACTCTGGGTTCCTCAGCTCTCTGCCCTCCTTTGACTGGCCCTACATTTTTTAGAGGCATAGAAGAGTCCAACAATGTTCTTTTAGAAACAGGTGAAATGGGCACCCATATAGTTTGAGAATGGTTATGTGTGACAACTTCAGTTTGCATACCCTTGGCCTCTGCTTCCCTCATATGACCTCGGTCCTAATAACCAACTCCTCCACCCTTTGCAGCATCAGCACTTACACCTCTCAGTGGCCCACATTCATCTACAGTCCCCCTTAAGCCTATTGTTAGAAATGGGGGTCTCTAGTTGGCAGAGGTAGGTACCTTTGTCCAAATAGTTCTAGTCAGGGTAAGGTGGATACACACTCTAGATAACCCCTGCTCGCCCCCTTGGTAGCTTGGCACGAGCAGACAGGCTTATCCCAAAGGCAATGTGTAAAGTATTTGTACCAACACTCACAGTAACACAGTGAAAACACCACAAAAGGACACCACACCAGTTTAGAAAAATAAAATATCTTTATCTAAACTAAACAAGACCAAAACGACAAAAATCCAACATACACAGTTAAAAATATGACTTTAAAAAGTTTTAAGAACTTGTACCATAGAAAACTATGGATGCGTGACTTTTCACCAAAGTACCTGTAGTTGCGTCAAAGTTCACCAAGCCAAACAGCTGCAGCGTCGGAAAACAAAGAGATGCGACACTCCTGAGACCCTGAGGAGGCGATGCGACAGTCCCGCTACACGCAGAGGAAGGGTTGCGTCGATTCCGGTCTGTATGGGGAGTGATGCGTCGATTCTTCGTGCCGGTTCTGGTCCGCAGGTGATGCGTTGGGAAAGCGTGCCGCACAGGTACGATGAGTGGATCTTCGGGATGCGGCGGCGATCAATGCGGCGGCATTGCGCGGCACTGCATCTGTCCTCTTCAGCCGCGATCCCTCGATGCGTCGATTCCTGCAGCGACGACAGGCGCTGCTACGGTTTTCGCAGCGGCGCGGCGATGCGTGGAAATTCTTCCCGCGCCGTGAAGATGCGTCGGGAAAACAGCCACAAGAAGAGCGATGCGTCGATTTCTGTAGTTCTTTGAGTTTCTTCTCTCTTCCAGCTCCCAAACAGCAGCAACAACCTCCAGAGGCCCAAAATTGGCACAGGCACCTCAAGGCAGGTCAGAACTCACAACAACAGAGTTCAGAGGAGCTGGGGTTGAAGTCTTTGTGTCCCTGAGACGTCTGAACAGGAGGCCAGCTCACTTCAGGCCCTTGTAGATCTCCTTCAAGCAGGGGACACAGCACACAGCAAAGTCCTTCTCCTTTCCTTGGCAGAAACATCAACTGCAGGCCAACCCCAGACGCACAGCAAGGGCAGTACTTCTCCTCAGTCTCTCCAGCTCTTCTCTTTGGCAAAGGTTCCTCTTGAATTCCAGGAATGATATAAAGTTCAGGGGTTTTAGGTCTAATACTTATACCCAAAAATGTCTTTGTTCTCTTTGTGCAAGGGTCTCTGAGCCCAGTCCAAACCAGTTCTGTCCTCTCTGGTGCAGCTGCCCGGCAGGAGGTGGAGACAGCATTGTGTAAGGCAGACAGTCCCTATTCAGGTGCAAGTGAAATCTCCACCCACCACTCTAAATGCAGACCTTGCCTATTCAGGTGCTATGAGAACTCCTCCCCCTACTCTGAACGCAGCCCAGGTCTTTTCAGCCCAGCCCTGACAGGAAAGGCAGGACACACATCAACCCCCCCCGGTGGCTGTCTGAGAGAATGCACCTCCACAGCCCCTGTCACTCCAAAACCAGACAGTCAATACACAAACAGGCAGAGGCACACAAAATGGTTAAACAAGAAAGTGCCTACTTTCTAAAAGTGGCATTTTCAAACACACAATTTAAAAACCATCTTTAGTAAAAGATGTGTTATTAAATTCTGAGTCCAGAGAGCCTAAACTTTATTTTTCAATCTTATCCCTATGGGAAGATATGCTTGTAAAATGTTACAAAGCATTCCCCATTCTGTCCTATGGGGCAAGATAGCCTTTCAATAGTAACGAAATTGGCAGTATTTCACTATCAGGACATGTTACACACATCAGTACATGTCCTACCTTTCACATACACTGCACCCTGCCCAGGGGGGTACCTTGGGCCAACCATAGTGGTGTACTATAAGTAAAATAAGGGAAGGTTAGGGCCTGGCAAGTGGGTGCACTTGCCAAGTCGACATGACAGTTAGCAAACTGCGCACAGGCACTGCAGTGGCAGGCCTGAGACATCCTTTCAGGGCTACTCCTGTGAGTGGCACAATCAGTGCTGCAGGCCCACTAGTAGCATTTGGTTTACCAGCACTGGCACACTTAGTGCACTTTACTAGGGACCTACTGGTAAACCAAATATGCCAATAAGGGAGAACCAATCATAATAACAATTTACACAGAGAGCATATGCACTTTAGCACTGATCAGAAGTGGTAAAGTGCCCAGAGTCCTAAAACCAACAAACACAGGTCAGGAAAAAATAGGAGGAAGAAGCAAAAAGTTTGGGGATAACCCTGCAAAAAGGGCCAAGTCCAACACCTATCCTGACTTCAAAATTGTTGCTACTGCTTGAGCTTAGCACACACTTCTTTGGGGATTCCCAGCCATATGTGCCAATGCTGCCAGGGGCAGAGTTTCTCTCAGAACTGTGCTTTCACCTAATTAATGTGGGTTTGTTGCATTGGTAGGGGTACCACCTTCCCAAATTAACCCCATTTCTGACACTGTGTAAACAACATTTCTGAATATATGTATATGCATGCATTTCCACATTAAAGATGACTATTTGCTTTGCCAATGCTTGTTTACCTGTGCACACTATGAAGTTCTTCATTTATAGTTTCAAAATTATTTATTTATGTATTTGCTGCCTCCCTATTCTTGTCAGCATATTGTGCCAGTTATTTGATGTAAGAAGTGACAAGTTGAAACATTTTAAATGTGTGTGTGTGCAAAACAACACTGATATTCACAAGCTATGGTTAGCTCTAAAATCGTTATTCACACAACAGTTATGCACACCATAACTTCCACATCAAATACAGTTCTCATGACCTCACCCTTGAAGTCTCATATGTAGTTGAAAATTATGGCATCTACATTATAATTGAGATTACTGATAACAATAGCATTAAAACTATCAATAAGATGAGTATGAATTTAGTATTGTTCATTTTTCGAGAATGTTTTGTTATTTAATCATGCTGTTCTTTTAGGCAGCGTTACACATTAGTATGATAAACGTTTTGTGTTTATTGTGCAAGTTATGGTTTGCTTGGCTTTTCTGCGCGTTATGGTTTGTAGGCCAACCATAACTGGTGAATTTCAGAGGTTTGAGATCAATACTGTACTTAAGCTGTGTTTTAAGTGAATTTCAGATGTTGTTTAAACATATGATAACGTGTAATAATAAAACCTGACCATTACTCCACTTTAACATTTTCAAAAACTTTGGGATTTTTTGATCATACAACTCATTCAACAGTTAGGTGTTGATGCCAACTCCCTGCAGCCAGCATTCCCGCTCTGTTCACTGCCTTTGAAAATGTGCATCAGGGTCAGTGACAGAGCCTGGTCTGTAAACCAGACCCAGTGCCTGCTCTCCTGCAGGTGGCCATCCCTCACTGCATATAACATTTGGTCATGCACAGTGGGTTTTGGCTTCAAGCCCTGCTTTTTGGCCAGGCCCTATGCCCAACCCACTGCGTGCTGCCAAACCATTCTACACATGCCCTTTGTCCACCCTCAGCCTGGGATAGCTGCAAAACAGCATCCTGGACCCATCCCAATCGGGGTTCCGCAGCAACCACAGCACTGAGACTGCCCTCATCGCCACCACCGACGACATCAGGACCCTGCTGGACAACGGTGAGACCGCAGCCCTCATCCTGCTGGACCTCTCCGCCGCCTTCGACACTGTCTGCCACCGCACTCTACGCGCACGCCTCCACGACGCAGGGATCCGAGACAAGGCCCTGGAATGGACCACCTCCTTCCTCGACGGCAGAACCCAGAGAGTCCGCCTCCCACCTTTCCGATCCGAAGCCTCTGAGATCATCTGCGGCGTACCCCAGGGATCTTCCCTCAGCCCAACACTGTTCAACATCTACATGGCCCCGCTCGCACGCATCGCCAGACATCACGACCTCAACATTATCTCCCTACGCCGACGACACTCAACTGATCCTCTCCCTCACCAAGGACCCTCGCCGCCAAATCCAATCTCCATGAAGGAATGAAGGCGGTCGCCGATTGGATGAAGATCAGCCGACTAAAGCTGAACACGGACAAGACAGAGGTCCTCATCCTCGGCTCCAACCCCTCAGCCTGGGACGACTCCTGGTGGCCAACGACGCTGGGAGCAGCCCCGACACCCACCGACCACGCACGCAACCTGGGAGTCATCCTCGACTCAACGCTTTCCATGGCCAAGCAAGTCAACGCAGTCTCCTCCTCCTGCTTCAACACCCTCCGCATGCTTCGCAAGATCTACAGGTGGATCCCGACAGACACAAGAAGAACAGTCACCCAGGCCCTCGTCAGTAGCAGACTTGACTATGGGAACGCCCTCTACGTGGGAGCCCCGGCCAAGCTCATCAAGCGACTGCAACGCATACAAAACGCCTCCGCACGCCTGATCCTCGACATACCACGCCACAGCCACATCACCCCCCACCTGAGGACCCTGCACTGGCTCCCCGTCGACAGGAGGATCTCCTTCAAACTCCTCATCCACGCACACAAGGCACTCCACAAGACTGGCCCAGCCTACCTCAACAGACGACTCTTCTTCTACGTCCCCAACCGCCAGCTCCGCTCCGCCGACCTCTCCTCGCCACCGTCCCTCGCATTCGAAGAACAACCACCGGCGGCAGATCCTTCTCACACCTCGCCGCCAAGACCTGGAACACCCTTCCACTAAGCCTACAACAGACCCAAGACCTGCTGACCTTCAGGAGGCTACTCAAGACCTGGCTGTTCGACCAGTAGCAGCACCCCCCCCCCTTTTCTCTCACCAGCGCCTTGAGACCCTCGCGGGTAGGTAGTGCGCTCTACAAATTCTGTGATTGATTGATTGATTGACCTGGCCAGTGACTCGGCTCTGCATCCTAACCATCACAGGCAATCAACCCCACCATGTACAGTGGTACTGGGCTATAGTGCCGGTCTTTGGCCCTGCCCTGTGCCAAGACTCTTGGCTGATCTTCACTTTGAAGGTCTAGCCTCGAACTGCCCCTCCATTAGATCAAGGACGTAGATTCTCTGAAAGGCCAGGGTTAGCAGAAGTGAGATCACACATCCTTTGACCAGCCAATCACATCAAAAGGTTACCCACCTTTAGCCCCTCAGCGGATTCCTACTTGCTGCTGAAGAGTCTTGTTTGTTGTTTGTTTCTGACTCTGCCTTTATGACTCCTGTGGCCAGTGATAGCAAGGGCAGTGCAGTGCAAGAAGTAACAAAGGGCAAACCAGGGGTAGCAGGTGCTACCCCAAAATGACGTCCGTGTACGAGAATCCTTGACCACACAAACCTGCAGAAAATCTGCAATTCATTCCCAGCAGACTCTTTCTGACCTCCTTCTGCATGCCACCTAAGATTTCATAAACCATGTTTGTTTGTTTTTTTTTATAGCGCAAACTCGACCCAAAGGTATCAGAGTGCTTTACATGAGCACCAGTTGGGTTACAGACGGAAACATTTATTTTTTGTTAGGCACAGGGAGATTAAGTGATTTTCGCAGCATCACAGGATGTTGAGCGCCCCCGCCGAGACTCGAACCCGGTTCCCCAGCTTCGAGGTCGACTGCTCTAGCGTTTAGGCCACATCCTCATGTTGCCTATGCCTCTGATGCCACCTCTTTACTGTCAGCAAAAGGAAAACAAATGTTTGTTTGCCAAACCTGAATAGCATTGGCACAAGAAAAATCTATTGTGGCCCAGCATGATGATGTATAAATGCAAATGTATCTCCACAAATGCACATACATAAAGGCACTACTCAGTGGCCATTGTTTATTTTAGCTGTTTTAAGATGGTAGACAGACAGGGGGTGGGGTAGAAAGAGAAGGGTGTGCGTGGGTGCTCATCAAATTGTTCTTTACTTAACTAAATTATGTTGGGAATTGTTTTGGGTGTGTTCCTTACTTCAAAATTGTTGGCACTGTTTGAGCTTAGCACACACTTCTTTGGGGATTCCCAGCCGCATGTACCATAGCTACCAGGGGCTGAGTTTGTGTCCGAAATGTGCTTTGACCTAATCAGTGTGGGTTTATTGAGTTGGTAGGGGTATCTCCTTCCCAAATGAATCCCATTTCTGACACGCAGACATTTCTGTATTTATGTATGTGCATGCATTGCCATAGACAGGTGTGTCATACCAGGTGATCATTGTGGCCTTGTCTACTGCAATGTTGCTGAAGCTGATAAAGGTGGGGTCCATTAGGTAAGTGCGAGGTTGGAGAGGTCCTGGAGGAGGTGGTCGTGCTGGGATTGGGAAGGTGTTGGAGTCATGGATCATGGGGTGACAAAGTTCACAATAATGTGGCTGAAGTTGGCACGTGATCCGGGATGGTGGTTGACAGAGTGCTGCTCAGGGTGTAATTTGCGGTGATGAGGATTTTGAAGGTCACGTGTTCTATGTTGCTGGTGGTGCTTTCTGAGGTGGTGGAGCATTGGATTGATTCTTTGAAGATAATAGCGTTTCCACCTCCGGCTCTGTTTGTCCTGGCCTGTCTTACGATCTTGTATCCTGGAGGAATGCTGTTGCGAAGATGGGTTGTGACAAAGGAATCATCCAGGTTTTGGTCAGTAAGAGAAGGTCCAGTGAGTGGTCATGTATAAGGGTGGGCGTAGTTCGCGGAGTTGCGCTACGCGACGCTACGCGAAGCGGTAAAACAACTCCGCTGCACTACGCGGAGCTACGCGAGCAGCGTAGTGCGATACGAAAATGCTGTTCGCGGTGATTGCACAGTGCCGGATGCTTGTCCACACTGTGCAATCATTGCAAACGGCATCATGCACAGTGCAAGCGGTCGTTTTCTGCTACTCGAGTATATTTTTACTCGAGCGACAGCTTTCTCAACGCGAACGGGCAGTTTCTCATCGCGAGCGGTCGCGAGCATACGCGACCACTCGCAATGAGAAACCTGACCCCCCCCGCGTTGAGAAATCTCGACAGGAGGTTTATTTTTCACGCTCGCGCTCGCCAACTTGATGTTGCCGATCAAGGATGAGGAAAAATCTCGGCGGGATGTTGATTTTGCTCGCTCGCGGTCGCCAAATTGACGTTGAGGAACGCGAGCGAGCAAAAATGTCTGCTACACTATGCGTAGCGGATTTTCTCTGCACTCCGCGAGATCCGCGTAACGCGGAGTGCAGAAAACTCCGCAAACTCCGCGAGCGGAGCGTAGTTCACCGCCCAGTCCTGGTCATGTAGCAGATCCCAAATTTCATTGGTGTGCTTAGTGAGGGAGCAAGTGTTGAGGAGTATGCAGAACAGAGAGGGTTGTAGTAGCAGGAGTTGGGTGTGTGGTTGTGTGTGTTGAGTGTGTTAAGTGTGTGAGATGCATGAGGGAGTTAGGTTAGTTCGGGAGAGTGCATTTATATTGGCACAGGAGAATGCTCCTTCAGGGTTGGGCATCAAGGCGCAGTGCTGTGAGTTATAACTGCGGTTCAGGACACAGAGAGTTGCAGTGAGGTAGTGACAGGGGAAGGTGTGTGGGAGGATGACCAGGGGTCCTGGCACTGGGCAAGGGCAGAGTGTGGACGGGCACAGAGGGCTTACCTTTGACACACCTTTGTCACATCAGTAGCACACCCACTGCACCCATCCACTGCGCATCCACGTGGAACCTCCATTAAGTGAAGATATTTTTGGTGGGAAACCAATGATGTCCCTTCCTGTGCAGATGTATGATGGGAAATCCAATTTTGTTTTTCCCAGTGCAGATGGATAATGAGACATGAGTTCTCTTTATTGGCTTCTTCTCTTAAAGACAGTTTTGCGGGAGTTCAGTGATGTCACTTCCTATACAGCTGAATGATGAGAAATTCAGTGATGTCACCTCCAGTGTAGAGGTTTGATAGGAAATCCGGTGATGTCACTTCCTGTGCAGATGGATGATGGGAGATGAGTCCTCTTGTTTGGTTTCTTCTTTTAAAGACTGTTGCTTCAGGGAATTCGACCCCATCAATTGACTTTTCACCCATTAACCTCTTTTTAACTTTTATGGCAAAAGCCTAAATCTGGAGGCAAAATTAAGCACAAATTCTGAATAAAACTCACTGAGACCCAGGAATGATTTTAGGACTGCCTTGTCTTGGGCGGGTGAGCGTCTTCTACAATACTCTTAACTAGGTTTGGTTTGGACTATACACCCTCCAGAGAGACATGTCGTAGATATTCAATCTCATAAGTAAAAAATGCACATTTTTGACACTTGAGAACAAAACCATGTTGTTGAAATCTTGCTAACACTTTTAAAATCTGATCATGAGTTTCATGACTGGGAGAAGAAATAAGCATATCATCCTGAAAAATAGATGTATCTTGTAAACCTTTCAACATGTGACACATAATTGTTTGAAATACAAAAGCTGCCGATGCCAAGCCAAACAACATCCGACAACACTGATATGTTCCAAAAGGTAAAACAAAGGTTGTAAGATGCCTTAGTTCAGGTTCTAGTTTGACCTGATGATAGGCTGAGGCAAGGTCTAATTTGGAAAACCATATAGCCCATTTTAAGCTAGCAAACATTTATGTGATATTAGGTAAAGCGTGGGAGTCTATCCAAATCTCTCTGTTGAGGCAAGCAAGATTTACACAGACTCTCGGTTCTCCAGTTTGTTTACAAGAATCTACCGGGGCAACATCCACAATGATGAGTCAAGCTCTCCCAAACACATATGTGGTTTAGAAAGCTGGCCACACACCTACCCCAGGTACACAACCTTTTTTTTCTTGCTGGGCAACCACTTAGCTGGACTTTCAGCTGAGCCTAAGAGGCTGAGAGAAGGTCAGGTGACCTGGCCAGCAGCCTTTACAGGCTCTCTCCAGGAGGTCTCAGCTCAGGCATTGAAGCAAAGGATAAACAGGACAAAGGCAATGCCTGTTAAGGGTAAACAGCCATTACAACGAGGCTGTTACTACGCAAGTCATTACATCGCATGCGTTACAACGCATGCGATGTAACAACGCGTAGCCATTTCTACGCATACAATTACATGGCATGTGCTTTTACAATGCATGCGATGTAATGGCTATCCACATCGTTGTGAGGAAACTGAGGCTGTTCCGTTTCCTCTCAACGACGTGCACCGCCCCTCAGTCGAAGCTGGAACCAGGAGAGAGGAACCACGAGGAGAGAGAGGTAAGGGGGATTGGGCATGGGGTGGGGGTTACTTTTTTAGGGTTTAGGGTAGTGTGGAAGTAGTATTGTAATGTTTGTGTAGTGTAGGGTTGTTTTTTAGGATTTAGGGTAGTGTTGGGGGGTCGTGCAGGGTAGTGTTAGAGTGTAGGGATCGAACTGGGGATAGGGGGAGGGTCGTGCTGGGGGTAGTGTTTTAGGGTTTAGGGTAGTGTTTTGTTGTTGGTGTAGTGTAGGGTAGTGTATTTGGGTTTAGGGTAGTGTCGAGGTGGTCATGCAGGGTAGTTTTAGAGTGTAGGGGCCGGACTGGAAGTCGTGCTGGGGGTAGTGTTTTAGGGTTTAGGGTAATGTTGTGGTGTTTGTGTAGTGTAGGGTAGTATTTTAGGATTTAGGGAAGTGTCGGGGGTCGTGCAGGGTAGTATTTGAGTGTAGGGACCGGACTGGGGGTAGGGTGAGGGTTGTGTGGGGGTAGTGGTTTAGGGTTTAGGGTAGTGTTGTGGTGTTTGTGTAGTGTAGGGTAGTGTTTTAGGGTTTAGGGTAGTGTCGGGGTCGTTCATGGTAGTGTTAGAGTGTAGGGACCAGACTGGGGGAAGGAGGAGGGTCGTGCTGGGGGTAGTGTTTGAGGGTTTAGGGTAGTGTTGTGGAGTTTGTGTAGTGTAGGGTAGTGTATTTGGATTTAGGATTTAGCGTAGTGTTGGGGGGGTTTTAATTAAAAAAATGTGTTGTAAAAATATGCGGGGTATTTGGATCCGTTGTAATGTCATTTTAAATGCATTTCAATACACTTGCGAACTAATGGTATGCGTACTAATAAATTGCGTTGTAATGGTACTTGCAAACTAAAAACATCATTGTAAAAGCATGCGTTGTTTTGCTTTGCGTTGTATCGACATATATTCCCTGTTAAGGCCTATTCAAGGTGACTAGGGCCAAGGGGCAGAAATGCTGCCCATTTCACAATCTATAACCACATTCCAGGAAACAGATACAATCACAGTCATGCACACAAGCTTACAACAAAAACACACCACTCTCTCCGAATAAACAAGGTCAATCCACTCTCCATTCCTCCACCAAACTCTACCTAGTTGTATAACAAACTCCTACATACCCTTCTACACCTACACCCCCACAATCCTACAGAAACCATTACTATGTACTACAACACTGCCAAATGCACAGTTCGCTTACATACCAATAGAACACAAAACTTACACATTTAATCTCACAAATATCCACCTTTTCCAAACAAAACCCTTTCACTACTCTCTGCCTACACCTAGCATTGCCATTGCCATACCCACAACTCCTTTCTTCAACGATCTATCATATTGCATTACCACACAACTATCCTCTTCTTCCACACACGACCAATGACAACACTCTTTCAACACTCCCCTTCACCAATAAGGCAAAGTCATCCCTCTAGTCTGCCTACAATCATCTCTCAAAACAAAACATTCCCCATTCTTACACTCCACTGAGACTATACTCTCTCACTCAATCCCACCCTCCTTTTACTTCGATGTAAACAACTCACCAGTCCGCCATACTGAACTACTACAAGTCACTATCAAAATGCTGTAGAATATAACCCCACAAAAACAAACACACATAAAAAAATTATCTAAACAAAATCTCACATTTAAAAAGTCCCCACCTTTTCAACATACCTTCAGGTCTCTATTCTTCTCTGAATGCCAGCATAAATAATACACATTTAAGCCAATCTCTACCTCACATCCACTTGTCCATTGTAAATCAAGACTGCCTTTCACATGCAACTCCACAGCCCTCAATTTCAATCAAACTCACCCCCACCACACAACCAGACCCAAAACCCAAAACATGTTCTTTGTCCTCCAACAGTTAACACCACCAACAATAGCAAACCACTCACAATTTCAAAGGAGAATACTCACTCTCTTGTGCCACTCTTACCTAAAATTGAATGGTGACAAGACCGAGTTGATGCTCCTTGGTAATCCGTCTCTCTTTAAAGTGGATGTAATGTGGCCAGCCTGCATGGGACCCGTCCCTGCCCCCAAGACCCAGATGAAGAGTCTGGGCATCTGGCTTGACCAAGACCTCAGCTTTATGCTCCAGGCAAGGAAGGTTGCAGCTTCTAGCTATGGCATCTTAAGGATACTCCACAAAGTGCTTCCACTTCTCCCCTTCCAGGCAAGAAAGCTTATGGTACAGGCACTTATTCTTTCCCGCTTGATTACGGGAACACCCTTTACCTTGGAGCTCCGGGCTCGACCTTCGCAAAACTCCAAACGGTGCAAAACTGCGCAGCGAGGATTCTTGTGGGGACCTCGAACCGGCAATCTGCAAAACCCGCCTTGAAGTCCCTCCACTGGCTCCCTGTTCAGGAGAGAGTTAATTTTAAGGCTATGTGCATCGCCCACAAGATGTTAACAGGGAATGGACCAGTGATCAACCATTCCATTGTCCAGCCTTATTTGGCGAATAGACGGTTGCGCTCAGACGATCTGCATCTGGCCGTCGTTCCCAGGATTAAGAAGGCCAGAAGTGGCGGTCGCCTATTCTCCTATAATGCCGCTAGGCTGTGGAACACCCTCCCTCTACGCCTACGGAGGGAACCCAGCCATCTAGCCTTTCGGAAACTACTAAAATCTTGGCTCTTCCCTTAAGTTTTGCTATGATGTTTTTCTTGGTTACTGCCCCAGCGCTGGGATGCCCCTGGGTAGCTACACGCTTAATAAATGCTGTTTTCAATTCATTCATTTCATTACAAACTTACACCACCTCCCAAATAGATTCTTTAAACAGCCCACTTATGTTTGTTCAATTTAAAAAGAAACAAGTACCACATATTCAACCTATTGATAGACACAGAACCTGACTTACTTTTCATAACTAAATCATTGCTGCAGGAAGATATGGCACTGATATTGCATGAAGTTGCTCCACCAGGATATCAAACTGTAACACAAAAATAGCTTAGGAAAAAGAGGAGGAGACTCAACCATCATATTTAAAGACACAACAGATCTAACTAAAGCTGAAGATGTTTCTGTACAATGTTGTGAGGCCCTCCTTGTCAGATGACGCCCTACTCCAACCTTTTCATGTTACTTTCTCCTCCTATACAGACAACCACCTAGCAATGCAATATTCCCAGACACATTGCTAGACACAATATCTAACCTTCTTACAATATACTCAAACCTATGCATCCTTGATGACCTCAACATATGATTTGACAAACCAAATATGCAGAACTCTAGAACCATCTTCACAGGCCTAGACATACAAAACCTACGAAAGTTCATTCACAATCCCACACGCATTGCTGGACACACATTAGATATCATATTTGCCAACCCAGACCGTGTCACGTTCCAAAGGATTACTCCAGTCACATGGTCAGACCACTACCTCATTGTCATTGTCTTCCAACACAAGACTCCACAACTCACCCCAAGTAAAATCATCTTGCCCTCAACTACATATCAACCTTGGAACAGTCTTAATGTGGAGGAACTTGAAATTCTGTTTCCCTGCAACACAATCTGGTCACAATCAAATATGTATACACAATCTATGAATGGCTTCAGAAAGCTTTTGATTGAGTAATTGCTCTGAAAACATCTATGCATTACAAAACAAAACACGTACTTGAATGAGAACAAAATTTAAAAAGATTAAAAAATAAATTGCTAAACGCAACAGGCTCAAACAGACAACCCTCAGGACAAGATATGCCTACGAAGACACAACAGAATAAACAAGTCAACAATCAAAAAGTGGAAAAAACCATACTATTCCAGCCGAATCTACAATGCAAAGGGTGCCAATATAGAATTTGATTTAAAAACTCACAGAATTCCAAAATACACAGAAGCTTCCAATCCCATTTCCCAAGAATGTTGCGACAAGCCGGCAAATCATTGAACAACTTAAGCAAACATGCTGGCTTCTTACTTAAACACAAAAAAAACAACAGTCTCAATGCCCTTTCCAAGAAAACCCACCAAACACAGCCTTTATGCTCCTTCAAAGAGCTATCACTGACTGATTTTCTGGATCTTGTCAGAGAGAGCAAGGCAGCCAGATGTCCCCCTCTGGTCCTTGTCTACCTCAAATCTTCAAAAACATTCTATCAACTTCAGCTGCAATCCCAGTCAGAATAATTATCAATAACTCCTTAACGACAAAAAAAGGCACATATAAGCCTGCTTTATAAAAAAAACTCCGGTGACGGATTAAAAGGAGCTAGCTCTGTGTTGCACTCTGAATGTACTGGAGGGAAACATTTATAAAGGGAACTACTGTAAAGTAATTGTGGATGGATAATATTCCCCATTAGTCCCAAGTGAACCCTGGCTGGGGTCCATGGTGATATTATGCTTATATGCGGTTGGATTCATGTTGATCCTGTGGTAGGATGTAATCCTGTCTTGGAAAAGTTTTGATGGCCCTCTTGAAATGAATCATTTGAAGGCTGTCCCCCGAATGTATGATGTTACATCGCGGTCTTCACACCGCGATATGTTTACAATGCAGTCATTACAACGCAAGTCGTTACAACGACTTGCGCTGGAGGGCGCTGGACTTAGGAATAGTATGATTTACTATTCCAACTCCAGCCTACGTAACAGTAGGGAAGGTGTTGGAATAGTAAATCATACTATTCCTTAGTGTATAGCGCCATCCAGCGCAAGTTGTTGTAACGACTTGCGTTGTAATGGCCACGTTGTAAACGTATCGCGGTGTGAAGACCGCGATGTAACGGATGTCTCCCTTGTCCCCCATTTATTCATCTTTTTAGTCCTGAGGAAGACCCGCTGTGAGGCGTAGTTATTAACACATAACCATAGGGTTAAAACGTCAACGGCATTCTTTAATGTCCTTCATCAGCTATTCTAAGACAGAACATGAAGATAAAGGACAGTTCAAACCTTGATTCTTGGGCATCAGACATATTATGTTTTTAACTTTTTATGTTATGCATGTGTGTGTACTGTGATTATTCCATTTTCACCATGTATCACATTTTCACTGAGTCGTGTTTTTTGAGTTATTGTATGTCTTGAACACATTATGGGCAGCTTATTGTATAAAAACAAAAAGTAAAAAATATATATTTTGCTAGATGTAGGATTTGATATCTGATGCTGAATAAACCAAATTAGAAGGAGTGCTTTGTGTTGTGTCTGGGTTGTCATTCAGTGATTTTTTAATTTGTTTTCACAAGTTAGTACTTGTGTTTTCTCATTTATTGATAGGGGAACATTTTGTTTATTAAATAAACAGCCCTCTCTTTCTTTTTTCTAAAGGGATCGTTTCTTGACCCTTTGTCAATAATTTTGAATGTTTAACATTCTTCACAATTCTTGAGAAGTGAGCTAACCGACAGAACTTTTTGTAGTTTATAACAGTATACCCAGATTCAGAGGGACACAAGGCAACTCATTATATTTAATGGTTTTTAAAAAAAGCTAACCTGGACAGTCAAAACCCCAATAACTTCACACTCATAACAAACAGAGCATTCCTGGGCAAACGTATAGAAAGATCAGCTTTTTCCCAGATATCACAATTCACTGAAGACAATTCCATACTTTCCAACTTCCAAACTGTATTCTGTGCAGGAAGAGGCACTAAATCCGCCCTACTCATTATCTACGATGTCCTTCAAAAACAGTGGACCAGAATGGGGTTACTACCTTTCTTTTCTTGGACGTTTCAGGTCCTTTCATGACACTGTGGATCGTGACATACTAATTGAAAGACTTGAGGAAGCTGGAATAGAGGACACAACTTTAACTTGGATCACATTCTACCTGCACAATACAACAAATATTATGCATACTCTTCCATTCCCTTCTAAGCCATACAGCATTAAAGAAGGAGTTCTTCAAGGCTCAATCATCTCACCCATGCTATTCAACATCTACATGAAATCATTACCAGATCTGATTAGTGGTTTTGACGTCTCCTGCTATAACTATGCAGATAACACACACATACTTCTGAAATTGGAAAGCTCAAAGGATTTGGAACATCACATATCTTCAGTTGCCTCCAGGCCATTGAATAGTGGATGACATGGAGCCACCGCAGGCTAAATGCCTCCAAAACCAAAATACTCACATGTGGCAAGTGGAAAACCTATGACCATCTCTGTGTCTTCCCTGACAATCTAAGACCAGCCCTAAAAATATCTAATGAGGTAAGAAACCTCAGAATTACCATGGACACCAAGACATCAATGAATGCACAAGTGGATAAGGTAGCCAAATCAAGCTTTGTCACAATGAAATCACTGTGACACGTTTAATATCACCTAGAATTCCCCCACAGGATTCAAGCTACCATCTCTCTTGTCCAATCAAAACTGGACTACACTTGCAGTCTGTATCATGGCTCACCTTTGTCAACTATGAGAAGATTATAGAGAAATAAGATCGCAGCAGGTAGACCCGTCCTACATGTAAAGACACAGACACTCATCTCCCCTGCCTTGACAGCCCTACACTGGATACCAGTTGCCAGAATATCCACATTTAAGCTCCTTTGTATCACACACAAAGCAATAAATGGCAAAGGACTACTCTTCATCAGGAAGAAAATCAACAAATATATACCGCAAAGGAAGCTACACTCAAGAATGGCTCCCTGCCCAGAAATTCCTACAGATAAGAAAAAAAAACATTGGTGGAACATTGTTCTCTTTTAAAGCAGAAACGCTATGGTGTTCACTACCCACAAACATAAGGTCTACTGACAACTACCTCAGCTGCAAAAGATTAGTCAAGAGCTAGCTCTTTCCCACATGACAGCTATTCTCACAACACAACATTCTGCAACAATATACTCAAACATGACAAACTATGATTCTCACTACATGGTGATGAGTGTTGTTGTTGTACATGTGTCTTTGTACATTGAACTATGTCTCCTGCTACAAGTAGATACATTTATATAAGGGGAAAATTTATATTTTATCACAAGATACATGTGTATAACAGAGCATGTCATAATTGCTGCTTTTATGTACATGCAGGTGGATATACAGAGGGGTTTATGCCTGCTAATAAATCTTTAAGAAAATGCTAAGTGTATATGTCTATGTACAGGTTAATACAGTTATTTGAAACACTAATGTGCATACTTCAACACAAGATAATTGTGCACATCACACCATGTAAATATTGCTTCTTCTATGTACATATGGATATTTATTAGGAGCTGTTTACTCCAGCCACTAAACTATTACCAAGTGTTATGAGTATGCATGTTTGTATAAGTTAATTTCTTACTTGCTTACTTAATAAATCTTTATTTCAGCAAAAGGCCATAAAATAATAAATAGACATACTACAACAAAAAAGAAGAATAAAACAGCTTGCAGAGAACTCCAACTCATTGATTAGTCCAGCCAACCTTTGACAAGGCGCCTTACATACATCAATCCATACTAGCTAACAATCACATATACATAAAACGCAAGATAAAAATTCAAATCGCTTTTACATTAAAAACATATTACTCATAAAAAGAACCAGAATTGCTCAGCATAAAAACTACACCCACTTACTTAGTGAATTTTTCTGTCTATAAGTCCACATATGCATCAAAAATTGAGAGACAGAGAACACCATCCATTGATTGGTGTTACTACTTAAAATTCTAGAAGATGCTGTCCTATCATTTCTTATCCGCAGGTTGTGGCAGACAGGTAAAATCCACTCCTTTCTAATTGCTTGATAACCAGGGTAAAATAAAATTGCATGCTCAACTGTCTCGTCAATTAAGGGGCAAAAAAACCCAGGAGCTATGCCCAACACCGGGGTGATGGTTCCATTTGGAAGTAAAGGCATGTATGGGAAATATTCCTAAATGGAATTTAATATATTGGGCTTTTCCACCGGAGGTTCGATCTCATCCAAATATGCTTCCATACAATAATATGCTTTAAATTCTAGAAAAGTGTCAGGAAGTGATCCTTCCCATGAGGAGCACAATCCCTGGTTATCTATAAATCGCAAGTAGGCACATTTTAGTTCAGATTTAGGGATTGACCTTGCATCACCAGGGGAGGACCACACATTGGAGTACCCAATCCGACCAAAACAGACTTCCATAGACTGCAGCCAAGGAATCTTATAAGCCCCAGGTTGCTTCATAACATCTTCTAGGGCCATACGAAAAGGACAGAGTTCGGGAGTAACCCACAGCCTTCGTCAGTACAGGAGTTGCCTTAGCCTAACAAAATCATTAAGCAGTTGAAGGCCATAATCCAGCCATAACGAAACGAGCAAGGTACTCACTGGCAGACCACACAGATTCCTAGCAAATAGGTTTTTAAA
Organism: Calotriton arnoldi; assembly: GCA_963921515.1. Taxonomy (NCBI): domain Eukaryota; kingdom Metazoa; phylum Chordata; class Amphibia; order Caudata; family Salamandridae; genus Calotriton; species Calotriton arnoldi. Next base: position 293,006 of record CAWUFW010007500.1, on the reverse strand, counting down.
TAATACTAGAGGGTTAGAGTCCTGAAAACTCCATAGTTCTCTGCAATACAGGGTAGCCTGCGAAGCCTGACTTTTGTTGATCTTAAGGGCGGAGTCACTGTCCAAAAGGAGGAGCCATGGTGCACCCTTAAAAGACTCCCACAAAGCTGCTCTAGTTCAAGACCACGCACCTTGATGTGGAATGACCAGTCAAAGCTCTCTGAGAGCGTAACCCCAAAATATCCAAACACCTGAATTCTTTCCAGGGCCGCTCCATTGAGGGTCGGGTTGGCACGAGTTGTGGGACAAAGGCTAAAAGCCTAAACTTGGACTTGCTGAGGTTGAACTCGAGCCCTCGCTGCTTGCAGAACAACCTAAAGCAATCCAAAAGATTCTGACTTCCCATGGGGGATTTGGAAAGCAAAAGGGTATCATCTGCAAACAGGAGGGCTAGGACCTTGACCCCAGCAAGCCACGGGCCATCTCCCTCACATTGCTCCAGTTGCGACACCAAATCAATGATATATAAAAGAAAAAGAGTTGGAGCTAACACACACCCCTGCCTGACTCCCCAACAAACCGGAAAGGGTTCAGACAATTCACCATGCTGTCCACACCTAACTTGAGCATAATTATTCAGATGTAATCGGCTGAGGATGTCCACAAGGTACCCTGGCGCCACCATCTCCCTCAAAAGCCTCCACAACAGGTCTCTAGGAACTAGGTTGAAGGCAGACCACAAATCTACGAAGATGACATATGGTCTGCCTCCTCCCAGAACATGTTTCCAATATAATATTTACAGGTAAAACACTTGGTCTATTGTCCCTATACTATCCCTAAAACCAGCCTTCAGAGGAGTTAAAATGTTACTGTTGGTTACCCACTTCAATTAACCAATCAGGATGACTCGACTAAACAGATTCTGAGCACTGTCAATGAGGCTGATTGGCCTCTAGTTTAACAGCAAGAACCTAGAACCCTTTTTAAATATTGGAATAATCTCTGCCCCAGCCCATGTGGGGAGAATAGGGCACCATTCACTGTAGCACTAAAATGCATTGAGATTTAAGGGCACCAAACATCCCTGTAAGACTTCAAAAGGTCACCGGGAACCTTGTCTAGCCCAGGCGCCTTATAAGGTATTATTTGATCCATGATTCTAGAAATCTCGTAAATAGAAATATTAGAAACTTCTTGCAGCACTGGATCAGTCAAAGGAATAATTAAACTGACAGATATTAAAGTGGAGCTCATCACCCCGAGGGTTGGGCAATTGTAAATTACATGTGTCGAACCTTGGCCCTCTGTTCCAGAGTATAACTTGGAAGAGTGCTCTACCCACGCAGTTACAGAAATGTTACTATCCAAAGGAACCTGGGCACATGGGTTCTTGTTGGCAACAAGGTGCAAAAATGCCAGATAATCCTTGCTGCTAATGACATTCAACAGGGCCTTCCAATTAGACCGCTCACAATTCCTATAAGCTGCATAGATCAAACCCTACAATAACCTGGCTGTCTGAATGGTAGCTCTAGACCGAGACTTAACTGCACGGGTGAGGGCACTGCTAGCAAGCCAACAAGATTTTGTATACCAGTGGGCTACTTTCTTCCTCTTGGGGATAGACTGGGATTCAACCATGAACATGTCCTTACGCGAAGAGAACATGCGATTATGAATTTCACCCAAGCTGGAATACAGATCTACATCAACTGGACTCTCGTTTACAGAGACTACAGCATCCAGGCCTGCAGTCACGATCTTAAACACATTACCCAGGGCATCCTATGACCCTGCCAAGGAACACCACTTAAGCCTACTCTGATTATTGTAGGAACCAACCTTCTATCAAGCGGCTCATGTTTGGGAAATTGAGGGAGTTGCCAAGGGAACGCAGCGACAGTCCCAGAGCATTGTGATCACTTTCCTGCCTTGGAACTACAGCCATATCTACCAGAGATTGCCATAACCTTATATCTAGTAGAATATAATCTATAAGGCTAGTACACTGGGGATGGTGGTGCACATGATTCCCTAATCGATCAGATACAGCTCTCCCATTACACGCCCTAAGGCCATTACTATATGTGAAGGCATTAAACTGAAGAATGGCAGCAGTCCGTCTCTTGACTGGAGTAAGGGAATGATCTGGAATTCCCCCAAATTGGTCCTCCTCACTCATGGGGTTCTCTTGGAGGACAGAGAGCGGCTCAAACGTACAATCAAAGTCACCTGCCACAATTTTAAAGGAGTTAGCAGGCAGGGTAGCCATATGTGCTCCAATCCAATCAAAGATTTGTAATTCTGCACTTTTACCCTCATGACTACCAAACACATTATACAAGAAATACACCCTGCCTGACGGAAAGGAAAGGGAGAAACCCTGGGCATCAATATTACCCAAGGCAATCTCCTTCAATGTACAGCAAATGGAGGTTTTATTCCACACTACCAGTCTGCCTGATGGTCTACTCCTCCCCAAAGAAGAAGCAGCCACAAAAAAATTAACAAACCCAGCTCGAACCTGCAGAACAACTGGCCAAATCTCCTGAAACATACTCATGTCATAGGAGTAAATAAATGAACCCCAATTGGGGCACTCAAGTTTGGATACCAAACCAGCAACATTCCAAGAGACAATCTTGGTAAGAGGAGGCAGGGCAGAGGACACCAGTACTATGGGAGACTCGGGTTGAGACCCCACACAATGATTTGATGGAAAACCAGGATCTAGAGAAATAGGTTCAGGACGTGGTAGAGGCGTGATTGGCCCATCCTTTGGAAGTGGGGAATTAAAAGACGTCATCCCAACAGCCAATCGGTTGCCATGACTGACGGACAAGGCTGGTCATCAGTCGAAGCCATCCAGATCAGATAATGGTGGAAATCTATTAGAAGTTAGAACAGAGAACCCCTCTCCGCTAGTATTCCCACTGTGTTGTGGCCTGTACCCCAACCTTTGCCTTGATGTCAGGTGTTTATAAAAAACAAAACAATGTGACAAGGTTTCTGTCATCTCTAACCAAACGAGCTCTAGCCCCACTCCTAACCAACCTCTGGGCCAAGTCAGGACTCCTGCAATTAACAACCACACAATCCCCTGCAATACATTTAAAGGATGGACCCAACTATCCCACCCTCCTGACCAACAGGATATCATCATATTCATATAAGCTGAAATCCATGTGCCTGGTCAGACAATGGCAAACCCTGTTTTTGAGCTGCGCATATGGTTCCATACCAGGAGCCTGAAGCACAGGAACTCCATTTAAGATGGGAATGAGGAGAGGTAGACCCTGAAGCGCATTGGTCCTTGATAAGTGGCCCTCCCTAAATCCCAGCTGATGGAGGCAAGGAGCATCTGCAATGTGGACTTGAGGGAGCTTCGGAAGACCCACACTGGGTACAGAGACAGGTGCGGTGGGGCATGTGCTACCATGACGAGAATCATGACCAGAACTAAGCAGCTGCAGTTGGGGCTCCACTAGAGCCATCTGACTGAAAGTATCATAGGAAGGGAAAGTCAATTGCCTAATAATAATATGCAAAGAGCTAATTTTATCCAATAGAGGGAAAAGGGAAGCATGTACAATTGAAGAAATTTTGTCCAGGAGGCAATCCCAATCAACAATAACGAGTTACCCACTTCAGTTACTGACCAGCCCGGGGCTGCCCTTGTGGAGGTGTAGGAGAGGCCACAAAGGGAACCACATGCTCCTTAGGAACGGCTTTGCATTTGCTAATGGGATGTGATTTAGAACTACCCCCACAGTTAGATTGACGCTTACTTTTTGTGCAACCATCATTATCACTAAGGCTCGTAGTATAAAAATTAGCATTGCCTGCTGGAGCAGACATGGTAGGCAACTGTTGCATGTCTAAGTCAACCAATAAACCCGAAGGGCTAGCTGGTTGACCGACCAAGCTAGCTGGAGCTGTGGATGTTGGACTAGCTGGTTGACCTACCAAGGAATTCAGATGGCAGCCAGAGGCAGCACAAAAGCCTGAGGGCAAACGTTCTTCAGCCAATACAATTTCCTTGGAAACAACACTGACTGCACAGGCCTTAAAGGAATTCAGAGTATTTGCCCCTAAGTAGTGCCTTGGTTAGTTGATTTCTCCTCTTGTATATTTCCGCTTGTCCGTAGTTCTTCCCTAGGGTACAAAGCCCACAGGAATAAGGAAAAACTCTTCGCTCACCAGGGTAAACAAAAGTAAGAAATATGGCCAGTAAACAACAAATGAAAGAGAAATGGCCTGGCCCGGCCTCTTCTGGACAATGACGGGTAAAGACGGTCTCATGCAGTGGGGCCTTGCAGCAATTAAGTAGCCAAGAGTGAAATCAGGTGAACGTGACCAGGAGGATTCTGGGACTTAGAGACCCCAGAGGCAGTAAGATTCTGTGGCCACAGTGAGCAAATGGTATTATCCTGTGTATGAACGAGAGCAGGCCCCCATCAGATTCGGGAGCAAAGAGTGGCAGGAGCTCCCATATGCAATGGTGAGGCAGTGATGAAAACCAAGCATGTCCTCTTCAGTTCTCTCTTCCTTTCTTGACCATTGTCCTCTTTGGGTTGGTCTTACTCCCCCTTTCAATTACTATGGACCCTCAGGAAACAAAAGAGGTCTTTAGCATTCTGAATTACCAGGTTGTATCCCACCACCAGTCACCGGTGAAGCTGAGTCTTTTGACCTGTATAAGATTCAGGACCCTTTTCAGTGTGCCCCGTGAAGCAAGGCCATAATCTCTGGGCTCTCACCTGACCCCTGTGTAGCTCCAACAAACCCGCTACCTTGGTCCTCTTCACCACTCAACTTGCATACAACTGGTACTTGCCTTAGACTACGGCTCGTTTCATTGCTGACCTCAGTGTCCTTTTCATTGGTGCCACCGAGTGAAAGCAGGAATGCAGGTGGCATAATCCCCTGGCTCTCCATCCTCTCCTCATGGCCTCCCAATCTGACTTCCTGTCAAGGGTGATAGTCTGGTCCTTTCCTCCCTTTTGCCACTCGACGACCTCCATAGCCTCAGGTCTTTCGATCCTTTGTTCTATTAGTGGCTCTCCTCAAAGTCATAATCCTCTGGAAGAGTAATGCCAGGCCCTCATTTACACAAATGTTTTTCTTCTGCCCGCAGTCCCTGCAATCCTCTCCAAAGATGGCAGCAGTTAATTTCAGTTTTGTCATTAAAAAAATACTCCCTTTAACCTTTGTCCCATCCCTCCTCTCTCTAAATCATCCCAAACTTTTCTGACTACGATGAACTCCCCAAATCCTTCTCAAATTTCACCCTTCTTTTTTTTAGCTGTCACCCAAATAACAGGCATACACAACCACTACTTACCAAAACAACTTGCTACTTTGCTTTTCAAATCCATTCCCATAGTTTATCCCTACTCTAAACTCAACTAAACACACAAGAAATCAAGAGTACAAACCTAATACAACTAATACTTAAAAGAAAAATGTTTATTACTAATCTACTAACTATTAAACTCTAATCTTGGGTTCCGGAGTAGCGTGCTATTCATAGCAAAGCAATTCAATCGCTCGCCTGGGTTAGTAAGTGCTATATAATTTTATTTTTTTATTTTACAACTGGTTCAATTATCCTCTCATTCACCCTACAAATCTTTGCACATACTAAAAGGCACACTTCTCATTTTGTGCTTAAAAAATTGGGCACCCTTTTTGAGTTTGATCTTATGAATGTAATGCTCAATATTGCCCAACACTACTGAGGATGTATGTGGATGTTTATTCATTATAACTTCTAACACCTTATCGGAACGTACAGACAATATCTGCTCTTCCATTCCTGGCTTTAATATCATTTCAAACAACTCTTGATGGAACAAGCCTATTATATTAAGACGTTTTCCTTCTACATAAGCTTTGCCAGCATTTTTTCTGCCCTTGAACTCCATAATGCCAACAATATGACCTAGTAGGTCTATTTTCCAACCTTCATTGGAGACTTGATGCAAGACTGGCCCAAAATCTGGAGGATGTAAAGGTCTGGTACCCCACGTTTCCTTGTACAATTCATGAGTGATAATCATGACGTGTGCGCACAAATCAACTGAAAGATGTAGAACTTCGTTTCCTATACATGCCTAATAATTTTTGTCGATATACTCTTGTCATTGTATAACTAATGAATCAGCCCAAACTAGTTTGTCTGGAGAATTTGAGAATGAGAGATGTAATGTAAGAATCCACATTCTACCTAGGCCTCTGAACTCTTTTGAGGAACATATGTCTGAGCACCATCAAACTCGGCTGCACATCAAACCTATTTTCAAATTTTTTATACTGTCTCCTGATAGTCATTCAACACTTTCTCTTCACCCAACACCAATTCTGGGATATGCTTTTCCCTCAAAGCCCAAATGAAGGAAGTAACAAGCACCTTTTTCTTTCATGTCTCAATGATAATTGACCTCTGGCACCTAAGTATATTTCAAATGAATCAAACCTGTGTTCCATGCAATTGACGAATCACCTGATATTTGTAAAAATTGGAGTGGTGGAATGGCTGATTGATTGTCAAGAATGTCTAATGGAAATAACGATTCGTTATATATACTAACTAAAACATTCTGTAGAATATGTAGTACTATGAACAGCATGCATAGCTATAGAACTTATGTTGGTATGCCTACAACTTAACCTTGGTGTATGTCCCACCATCTACAATGTGTCATAAAAATTGTTATAATGTTGGGCACTACTATGACAAATTGGCGAAGCTTGGTGAAGGTCTTGTCTTTCCCCATATGTCCTGCTAGCGGTAAATAATGTGCCAGACCCAGTGATAGGGTCTGAAGCACTGACCTGGGGGCCCCAACATATAAGTGGCCACAGGCTCAGGAACCCTGGGCTCACTACGTAGAAGGCAATTCTCCCAATATATGAGGTGATCTTCAGAGGTGTCACCAGCTGCCTGGGACTCAGCTTGCTCCCTGAAGCCCTCTAGAGTAGAGAACTCATTCTGTACTTTACAGAATTCCTCTCTGGTGGGCCCACCCTCACCTTTCAATCCAGCAAGCTCAGGCAGGTCTCCTACGGTGGCGATGTCCTCCCCAGTAGGTTCCAGGGTTGCGCCCTCAGGTTAAATTTCATCCTTGACCATGGGAGTTTCAGGGGCTGGCTTACCAAGCTCCTTGCCCTTTCTTTTCTTGGCAGCGTACTGGGACATTTTTCCAGACTCTGGGCCTCCTTGCCTCCCCTCTTGGGCCGCCATTGACCGCGTTGTCATGAACACCCACTCAGGCAAACCTAACATCTTGAGTTGTGGCCTGAGCTCCAGTTTTTCCAGACAGTGTACTCCAGATCATTGCAGAAAATCCACAGGCATGACAGGGCTCAGAGCTACTTTTAGAGAACCTATGACACCTCCAATCAAAGGGAACTAGAGCCAGAGGGTGGTGACTCTCATGGTTGTATGCAACTACAACCTTGTGGAATTTATTGGGTATCACCTGCTCTGAGGACACCAGCATTGCCTGTGTTCTGGTTCAGGGAGGACCTGGCTTGGCATTTCGGGCTGGATTGTTCCTATTGAAGCAGGGTCAAGATTGATTTGCATATAGCTGGGTCCAAACTGATGTGGCATGGTGAGCAAAATAACGATGAACTGTCATGCGGCCCGTTAATTACCAGCGGCTGAGATTCATTCAAGCATTTCATTTATCATTATTGTAAACCTTGAAGAAGGGTAAGCATGCCGCCACTATATGCTCCCCGTAATTAAATGGAATGAAATGTGAGGAGAAGTTTGGTATTAATGTGACATACTGTACTTTAGTGAAACATACCCTGTTGTCTTGACTAAATTATAGTGCTGCTTGATCAAGTTGCGCGCAGAGCCATTATTAGGCCCAATTAACAAAGTGCACTTTGCAGTATGTTTTGTAGTGCAGTAGTACTACAAAACTTACTTCCTACAAAGTGCTATTCACAAACTGTGGTTTTATAGTAACTTACACTTTTGAGTAATTCCCTCGCTCCATTATTTTCTATGGGAGGGTGTAGAAGTACCTGCGGTTGGCCATGTGTAGAGCAATGTGTAGTGCTGGACTTACTACAAAAATGTAGGCTACCACAAAAGTGCGGTATGTGAATACCAAAAAGAAGTAAACGTACTAAAAAGTGTGATTCTGCAATGCAAGCCAATGGACTGCCAATGCATAACAAGGTCTGGAATGTATTTGTCAATACAATCAAGTTTATGCAGTGACATTACAAAGTGCTCCTCCAGTGCATGCGTTCCACCAAATACATTTCACTCGGCCATCAAAACATTTAAAACGTCATGACATTTTGTGCATTCTACTAATGTTTTGTGTTTAACTGGCCAGGAATGTGTTCCAGATGGGCCTGTGGTAGATGCGACGCAAAACAATACTCATATGCCCACTTATTTTGAGATAGGCTTGTATAAGTTAACAAAAATCTCTTACGAAGACATCAAACTACTGAGTGCTCCTCTATTAATGTTGAAACGTCCATCCAGAGTTCGAACTGAAATGAGAAGCACTGCACAAGGGTTGGTTATGATCAACTCAAAGAGCAACTCATCACTAAAAACATTTACAGTATTTCCGGCCTTCCATGGAGCACACATACACAGGTACAACTCAAGAAGATTTATTCCAAATAAGTGACAGTGGAGCTGCTAGGGGGCACACCGGCAAGTCTCTTCTCAAAACTGAATCAAAGCTTCAAATCTCTACATTCTAAGAACATGTAGCCTGCTGATTCTACAGTCTGGGACATCATCATACAGAAACATACAGTCAGAATCAGTATGGACAACATAGGATACTACAAAATCCTAGCAGAGTATCAGCATTTCGCACCTGGTTAAATCACTTTAAAATGCACCACAGTCCCTAAAATTAGTATGGTATCACTAACAAATGAGCAATATTGTGACTAAAATCTGTTGTCACCCTTAAATATGTTCCTTTCTGTGACCCTGAAGACCTGCCATTCACCACAATGCATTTCAATGGGGAGAATGACCCAGAGTCCTGTAATGGTTGCCAAAACATATTGTCCATGTTGTGGCCAACCAATCCAGGTCTCCTGATAAAATTGATACCTCAGTGTCTAATGCAGAGCCATCCTAAAAACGCATATAAAAAACATAGAGCACTCAGAGCTCGATGTGCTATCCCTTCAATCACTACGTTTTTGGCCCTTCCCAGTCGCAGGCCCTTGTCCCACCCCCAGAAGTGAGGTATCATTTTTATTGGGAGACCAAGGGGAATGCTGGGTGGTAGAACATTTTTGCCGGTGCGGTGATCCCACACAGAGATGTAAGGAAAATGTGAATTTGTTTGGCTAAGTTTGAGGTTTGCAGGGTATTCTGGGCAGGAAAACGTTTGGGGATCCATGCAAGCCACACATCCCTGGAGTTCCCCTGGTGTCTAGTTTTCAGAAATGTGTGGGTTGGGTAGGTTTCCCTAGATGGCCGCCGAGCCCGGGATCAAAAACGCAGGTGATTCCCTCGCAAAACAAGATCTTTTGGTAATCGATAATTTTGAAGTCTCCACAGTACGTTTTGGGCCGTTTCCTGTCGCAGTTACTAGGCCTACCCACACAAGTGAGGTACCATTTTTACTGGAGACTTGGGGGAATGCCGGGTTAGTGGAAGTTTGTTGCTCCCCGAAGAATCCAGAACTTTCCGTCACAGAAATGTGAGGAAAATGTGTTTTTTTTTACAAAGTTTGAGGTTTGCAAGGGATTCTGGGTAACAGAACCTAGAGAGAGCCACAAAAGTCACTCCATCTTGGATTCCCCTGGATGTCTAGTTTTTTAAATAATTTATAGGTTTGCTAGGATTCCCTAGGTGCCGGCTGAGCTAGGGTCCAAAATCCACAGCTAGGCACATTACAAAAAAAGGGTCAGTTTTCACTTGAAAAATGTGATGGGTCCATATTGCATTTTGTGCTTTTTCAGTCATGGGTACTAGGCCCACCCACACAAGTGAGGTACCATTTTTATCTGTAGACTTAGGGGAATACATAATATTAGAACAATTGTTATTACCAATTGACTTTCTTTTCATTTTTGCCAGCTGACTTGATTGTTAGATCTGCTAGTCTGGGCAGGCTTGATGTGGGCAACTCTGGCAGTGCAGTTAGTGTTCCAGGCAGAAAGGTTCTTGATGGTGCATGTGGGCTCAGGCCGGGTGGTATTCAGGGTGTTCATCCACCGGGTCACCTTGTTCCACCTGTGGTGGGAGAAGCAAGGGGTCTTGGTTGTGGTGCAAGGTGCTCCTGCAATGGCAAAGTGAACAATGGTGTGGTCGGTCCAGGTGAGTTCGGTGGTATGGGCAAAAGAAAGTTTCACAGGTGTTGCACTCTGGTATTAGCCATCCCCACCACTTGAAATGGCACAAACAAGTCGCCCCCCCCCCCCAGGGGCAGAAAGGGTGTTTCTCCTCAATTTGCCTCTGGGGCCAGAAAGCCCACTACACACAGGGAAGTAAAAATGCTGCCAAAACAAAAAAGAAGGGTAAGGCATGAAAAGATACCCCCTTCCCAGAAGGGGCAATAGTGTCTTTCTGCCCCCTTGGAGGAAGATAGGAGGTTTGTTCCAAGTGGGGAGAACTCCCCACATCTGTCTCCGTGGTAGAAAGTCCACCTAACACCATGGATGTTGCCTTTGGGGCAAAAGAAACTGGTGCAGGTGTTGCACTCTATTATTGGCCACACCCCCATCACAACAGAGACAAAGTAGTCTTTTTGCCACCAAGGGCAAACAAGAGGTTTGCCCCCAATTTGCCCCTGGGGGGGAAGAAAGCCTACTGTATGGCAGGAATATATATTATTAATAAAATAATGTAGGAGGTCTGGCCCATCCTAACATCAGGTTCATGCCAAAAGGCTCAACAGTCTTTCTGCTCCCCTGTGGACTAAAAAAATCCAATCTCAATGAGAAGCGAGAGGACATTTGATTCTTTTGGGTGTTGTTTTTACAAGGTGTCCTTGCGAGTTAGCCTACATAGGCAAGACTGAAAGGAAAGTAAAAACAAGACTAAACGAGCGCAAACGCAACATCAGAAACAAAAACACCAAATTAGTCTTTGCAGTGCACTTTCTGGCTCAAAATCATAACATCAGCCAGCTACGTTTCTTGATCTTAGAGAAGGTGGACCTAAAGGAAGGAAGAGACAACCGCAAATTCCTTATACAACAAAAAACCTTCTGGATTAAACGGTTGAACACTTTGATGCCTCACGGCCTCAACTACCGCATTGAATACAGCTGTTTTCTGTAAATGCCCTGCATTTCACCCCATTCTCCTCCTCTATCTCAGTCTTGTTCACTTGGTGATCCATCCCTTCCTAATTTTTTTTTTTTTTTACTGTTCATTATATTTTTCCTGTGTTCAACTTATCTGTTGAAAAAAGAAGGTTCCGCCAAGTAAAACACATTGCCAACAACTGTCGGGGTGGCCATATTCCTCACTTTTCACTGCACTTTACTATCATTTTTTCCCTTTTTTCATTCCTCCATTTATTGTTTCTTCTATTCCTACTGACCGTGATATTAAATGCTCCGTGGCACTTATAGCACATGATGTATAACTCATTGAGTGATGTTGGTTAAATATGAGTATACCTTTCCCATGGGGTTAAAACTATATTTACACTGTTTGTCGTGGCACCGCACTCAGGGTAACCACTCCAAGATGGCGGCCATTACGGCGCCCGTGCACGTAGCCTTTGTCTATTTTACTTCCCCATTCATCGGAACACTCAGATGGTTTCCCAATGGAGAGAGACGCGCGCCTCTAAGTAAGCTGTACTACACAAACAAGGTACATTTTCATATGTGGGTTATGGTATATTCGCATTTAGATTATGGATGCCACTCAACTGAGAACCAAACTATTTAGTTTTCAGTTTACTTATGTAATTGTGGACGTCTTGTCACTTTCACCGGCACGGTAACGGTTATCATTATGAGCTTAAGCGGATGTGCAATTTTTAATGCTGATATTTGTTATCAATACCCACTTTGGTGGGTACGCTTAACGCAGTGAGTCTTTCGAGCTCACTTTGGTATGTGTTCAAGTTTTGCCAGTGCTTTTTGCACATTTCAATATCGTGCATGCCCTTTGAAACCTCACGTTAACACGCTCAGAGCCTGCATGTCACCAACCATTAAGCACACGGCATGGTCCGATTTGTTTGAGATTACACATAAGGTGGTTAATGGCTTCATCACTAGTATGTTATGTTTAGTGTTTATTTTCATGTTGGTCACCTGAATAGGATGAGGTTCAGTTCAAGCATTTGCTTGACATCACTGTCACATTGACATCTAAGAGTGAACACCTGGGGGAGGGGGCAGCCCACACCTTGAATAGTCGTTTCATTGTTGCCTTATTTAATTGCTTTTCAGAAACATACCCCCTGATGAAGGGCAGCGATATGCCCGAAATGCATTGGGGATAACTACTACTTTGTTGCATGTTCATTATTTAAGCAATTGATATATGTTTTCACATGAACTATGTGGTCAACCATGTAATTGAGAAACTAATACATTGTTGAATAATAAACTGAAGTTGCAAGTTGATTTTGAATCGAATTGATTAAAGTCTTCCACTTGGAACCCGGCAGTGCACTAAAGGGATACTTATCAGTGGGGCAGCGCAACAATTGTTTTTACATATGGGCCAGTAGAGTGTAGCTATCTCCCAATATCGTACCACATGCAATGGTGAATGACTGTACTTTTTGGCCTTCAGTAGGCTACCACCTGAGAAAACCTACCCGACCCAGACAGTTCTTATTACTAGATATCCGGGGGAGCCCAGGGTGGTATGCTTCAAGTGGATCCCACAACATTGTCTTACCCACAATGCTCTGCAAACCTCATACTTTGACTAAAAGCACACATTTTCCACCTATATCTGTGAGGATAACTTCTGGAATCTGCAGGCATCTACAAATTTCCTACCACTCTGATTTCCCACATGTCCCCCGATAAGAACGGCACCCCACTTGTGTGTGCGGGCCAAGAGACCATGACACAAAATGCCCTAAAGCTCTGCATTGATAGATCAGCAATAGAGGGAGCTGCAGTATTTGGGGCTGCGCTGTGGTGCCACCCATGCAAACCAAAGAACCACAGACAGTTTTGAAAGCTATACAACCGGGGGATTCCAGGGTAGTATGCCTTGCATAGGGGCACATGCATCAACCTAAATACCGATCGCAAACGGGACGATTCGCAGAATCGGCCCCTTTGCGACCGGTATTTAGGCAATTGGGATGCATCAACCCAAAACCCATTCGCAATATAGGTAATCGCAAATTTTGCGATTACCTAAATTGCGAATGCTTAGGGAATCGCAAATTGCGAATCCCTATTTGGGATGCATCAAGCCTTTCCTAAATGCGACTTCGCATTTAGGAAACGTTGATTACCATCAACTGCAAGTTGATGGTAATTTTAAAAACTTTGAAAAATGCACAAAATTGCATTTTTCAAAGTGCCATGTGGTGCACACATATGCCCTTAGGGCATATGTGTGCGCCACATAAGCACAGATGCCAAATTTGGGGGTGCAGCAGGGTGGCCTTTAAGGCCCCCTAGCACCCTTCAAAGTGCAGTCGCAATTTGCGAATACCTATTTGGTACTCGTGAGATTGCAATGGTTTCCCATTCATTCCTATGGGCCTCTAGGCCCATAGGAATGAATGGGAAGGCATTCTTAATTGCGAATCGCAATTTGCGATTCGCAATTAAGGAATGTGTAGGAATCGCAAATATTTTTGCAAAACCTACATGCATAGTCAATTGCGATTCCTTAATAGCGATTCCTTAATAATCGCTAGTTAGGAATCGCAATTGCCTAGCTTGATGCATGTGCCCCATACATCCCATGATGTTTTCTTACCCACAATGCCCTGAAAACCTCAAACTTTGCCTGCGATCACTATTTTTTCTACCATTTCTGTGATTAAAACTTCCAGAATCTGCAGGAAGCCACAAATTTCCTACCACCCAGCCTTCCCCAATTGTATAAAAACACTGCCACACCTGTGTAGCTGGGACTAGTGCCCATAACAGGAATAGATCAAACCAAGGTAAATGCGAGTCCTTGCGAGGGGATTTAGTGATGCAACCTGCAAGCAGCAGGTGAGCAGTCAGAGGGGTCGGTGTTGCAGAGTTGCAGTACTGGAGGAACCAGGAAACCCGAAGCAAGGGCAAATGTTAGGGGAGGTGTCAACTTACTTCAGACCCGGGCCCTGGTCTCAAGATCATGGGACATTTGGACCACCATATTTCAGGCGAGGAGGTGAGGAGGGAGGTAGAAAGGTGAGAAAGACAAAGGCGTATGGTAAGCTCTGAGCCACCCGTGGCTCCCACCTCTACCTCTGTTTCAGCTGCCTACACCAGCTGCTTACCCTTGCCCGCTCTGGCTCCTCGCCAGCTCCACTTGGTTCCTGTCACCGGCCCAGAGACTTCCCCTTGGCCCCCAGGCTTTGGCAGACACACCGAGCAGGTGGAGGAAGTGGAGGAGGAAGGTGGCAAGCTCCAAGTGGCATCAAAAGCCTCAGTCCCGGTGGGTGTCAGGTGCACAGAGGCGGTCAGAGTAGGCCTCAGTGGTGGCTTGTGCTCCTGATGCGTCACGCCCCCTCGGTCTCATGCTCTAATCTCAATCTCAACTCACTTCTCCTTCAAAGTCAACGTCACTACACAAAGCAAGGCAAGGGAAGGGCCAAAACTCTTCACCACTCTGGATTGCACTCTACCCCTATAGCAACAACTTATAAGAAGGTTGACATCCGAGGCACGACAGTAGGATCACTGCAGCTACAATTTCTGTGGACAATCACTCAGCATTAAGCACTCATCTGCACTCAGCTACTTTCCCCCGAACCTTCCCCAAGTGAGCACTGAGGTACAACTGAGACTTCAACATATTCAACTACAAGAGGGCAGGGGACAGCAGGGGGTAGATATTTGGAGGCGTCCACTGTCATTGTTACCTCCTGTTCAGTCCATTGCTAATTGATTGTCCAGCCACACAGTGACAAGGTCACAAGGCCACTGAGCCACAAGGTTGATACATTGGTTGTAGTGAAAAAGTCTATATTTGGTACACATTGAAAAAGTATTGCGCGTTGCAGCTCTGAGTACCTTGGTTTCTTGGAGAACCTACAAACCCTATATATCCCTGCAACCACAAGGGTTTAGCAGACATAATGGTATATTTATTTTGTAATTCGCCCATTGTGACAAAATGTTAGAGATGAAAACGTTGTCACAATGGCCATTTTTTCCTACTCATTTTCAATATTCTTTATTTCAACAGTTAGTTTCTTTGAGCAAAACTTGAGAAATCTACACATATGACCCCTTGTTGAATACGGAATTCTGTCTACTTTTTTACTGTTTTCCCCCCAAAAACTCAAAATGTAGCTACATTTTGCCAATATTCTCAGTCCCCTCTAGGGGAATTCACAAACCCTGGATACCTTTAGAATCCCCAGGATGTTGGAAAAAAGATGCACATTTGGCATGGATACCTTATGTGGTAACAAGTTGTGAAGCCCTAAATGCGTACTATCCCAAATAGCCAAAAAGGGCTCAGCCTGGGGTGGGGAAGCCCAGCAGTTAAGGGGTTGGTAAACATACAGTGGCATATTTACGTTCCCTGGCGCATCCCTGCATATCAGCAGGGATGCGCCAGGGAAAATGCGTCACGCAAGTTTACCCTTGCGCCACGTCCGATGCGCCGCATTTACAATGCGGCGCATCGTGGCATGAGGATAAGCAGATGCGTGACGCATCCTGCCGGCGGAAGGTTGGCGCAGTGCTGAAGTCGTGTCGCAAGCGCGACGCAACTCCAGCACTGTTCCAACCTTCCCTATCCCTAACATGGTGCGTCAATCCTTACGCCTGCTTGAAGCAGGCGTAAGGATTTGGCGCACAGCTGTCGAAAAGTGACTGCGTGAAATCTTGTAGATTTCACTACGTCACTTTTCCGAGGCGTACCTGCGCCGAAACGCCCCCTGCGCCGGTAGCGCCCACATGAAACCTGACGCAGGTTTCATGTGGCGCAGGGGTTTACTACGTGACGCATCTCCCTAGATGCATCACGTTGTAAATATAGCGCAACGTGGCACATGGTTTGCAACACCGCTGCGTCACTTGTGTGACGCAACGGCGGCGCAAAAGTGGCGCAAGGGGCTTGTAAATATGCCCCACATTATGTTGTTATGAGCACAACTTACCATAACTTTACTTTAACCTTTGTTTTTAGTTAATATATCTCTAGCTCCAGCTCTTTCTCTTTCTCCATCTCTATCTCTATCTATAGCTCTATCTTAGTCTACTCTAAGTATGATTCATCTGCAATTTCCATTGGCAATGCATTTTGGGATTGGTAATAACTTTGATGCTGTACTGCAGAAATATTGCATACACATACTGCAACCGGATATGATTCGGAATGTTAAGTTTCATGCATATCCATGCATGGGAAATTAGTGAAAGGTAGGTCAAAAAGACACATTTCCCATTTTAGCTCCACTGGGAAATTTAGCTTATCGCTACGGCAAAAACTGCTGAACAGATTTACATCTAACTTGGTGATAAATCATAACTCCACTCAGAATGCGTGTTATGTTTGAAAGTCTGTTCAGTCATTTTTGACATATTTGTATTTGAAAAGGAATCACATAGGTTTGAGAGGATTAATTCATAAGTATGTCTAAGTTGTTAAGAAATAGACTCATTGTAGACTACTTCTTCAACCACAACCCCCTGATTTTAAATGTACCAACTAGAAGAAGGAATAAAAGTAAGGGTCCTACTAGTTAGGTAGTTTTAATCCTGTTAGCACTCACTTTCCACTCCCCTCACCTACACTCTCTTTATCATATACATCTTTTCTAAGTGTTCCCACGTATTCGCCTGGTCGTAGCACGCCTCGATCCGCAGCGGATCGGGATGAACCCCAATGATGAAGCATGCCACCAAGGGGCAACCCTGGTGGGTGGGGGTTTTCTAAGAAAAACTATGCTTTTCTAACCGCTGTATCACAGTGGAGTATATTCTTTGACGCTCTCCCCCTGCTGGGTTTTTCGATTTTTTGAGTACATACTAATGAAGAGGGTGAACCCAGCCTTTCCTCTTCCGCCCCCTCTTTTTTTGATAAGTAAGTTGTTAAGTGTGCAAGCTGAAAACACAAAATTGAAATTTTCATGAAATAAGATTTTCTTGTTAATGGATTGAATTATTTTTTCCTGGCATCTTGAATTTTGCCAATTTGCAAACACTCATGTGTTCTTGACATGGCAAACGAGAGAAGTGCAGACCCCAAGACCAGTTCTATACCACAATTGGGGTGCAGATATACACAAAGATGTAGAAAAACTGAACAAATAAATGAAAAACACACTTAGTAGTTGGTAAACGAGCAACTTTTGTGCGAACGTAAATTATTAAATAGGGTACATGGTAGTCTACCAAAAGTAATAAGATCACTATCTTGTTAGGTCCATTTAAAGTTTTCAGTAATTTAAACCTGAGGTCAACCACTGGTAGTTATGGCATGGACGAGGCAGGATTAACTTCGAGAAAATATGTAAAGCATTTAGAAGTACCAAAACAGTTAAAAAGTCAAAAACACAGCATAGTAAAAATCCCACTCCAATTTATGAAAATAGATAATGATTTAATGAACAGAACAGCACAAAAATCCAATAAAGGCAACTACAGATATGAATTTTAGAAGATTTAAGTAAAAATTGTGACAAAAAGCAATAAGCATCAATGAGGATCAACTGGTCTCTGTAGAGAGGAACCTAAGTGCGATTACAGACTAACCATGGTGAAGTGTGGGTAGAGTATACACCAAACAGGTGCAACCCGGACCAAGGTTTTGCATTGGGACTTAGGTGCTGATTACAAGTTTGGCAGTCTGATGGACCGCCAAATCCACGATAGCAGCGCGGCTACTGCCGTACCGGCAGTACGACATCCATATTATGATTTGGGTGTTTGGACCGACATAGGACAGCTACCACCAGGGATCTGTGATCCCTGGTGGTCTTGCAGTGGTCTGGGGCCCACAATATGCATATAATGAGTTTCCTCACTGCCACAGTTTTCATGGCGGTGAGGCCGCCATGACAAGTGTGGCGGTGAAGAAACTAATGGGGCCCTACAGGGTCCCCTGTTGCGTCAGGGCCAGGGGATGCATGCATGGGGGCACACATTGTGCCCCCCTGTATGCATGCGCCCCCAGTTCCTGCACGGCATGGACTTAACAGTCCATGCCATGCAGGAACATGCTGTGTCGCTCCCATTGCGGTGCCTTTCCAAGGCTCAGATATGAGCCTTGAAAAGGCACTGCTGTGGGACCACCACCACAGGACTGCCCGCCAGGATTAAACTCGCAACTCGGGGAGCGGTGTGATTATGGGTTTGGCAGTGTGGCAGCAGGGCGCTGGCGGGGCGGCCCTCTGCGACACCACCAATCTGGTAATTAGGCCCTAAGTCACAAAAAATGGAAGTCAAAATCCTTCAACAGGGCAATGTAGCAGGCTGTATGCAAGGAGGGTTCCATGTTGGATAGTCCTTGGACGAAGTCTAGGAGAAGCTGTTGTTTAAGACAAAAAAGCTCCAAGCGGGAATATTTTAACTTTGCTGCCCATCAAGCCCTCTCGCTGGCCAAATACATTTGGCGACTTTTACCTTTGGAGTTAGTGGTTTTCAGAGCACATAGTCCATCACAGGGACAAGTGAGCAGGCTCTATCTGATGAGGGCTCCTCGAGGATGAATACATTCTCACTGAGGTCCTGCTGAAACAAATTTGCTGCTGTCAAGAAGTTCAAAACTGTGGAAACCTGGGTTTTTTTTTCAGCCCAGCGAGGTAATGCCTTGTGTGGATCAGCTTGGTAGGTTTGTTCCTGTCCTCCAGAGGTCTTGAACTCCAAATATTTTCTGAGTCCCAGATTTTTAGAGACGATAGGAGAAGGCCTAATAGACACAACCAAGTGTCCCACGACCTGAGGAACAGTACTTTGAATTCAAAAGCCACTTCAGCAGTGGCCAACAGCAGGGTC
The DNA here is from genome assembly GCA_963921515.1 of Calotriton arnoldi. NCBI lineage: Eukaryota > Metazoa > Chordata > Amphibia > Caudata > Salamandridae > Calotriton > Calotriton arnoldi. The sequence goes on along the minus strand of CAWUFW010007500.1, from coordinate 273,915 downwards.
CAGTTCAGGTCCAATTAGCAGTGGTCTACTGGACACTTCAGGAAAACGGCCTCTGGTAGCTTGTTGTGTCATCCCTGTAACCATGCAGGAGGCCATTCATCTGACCCTTGGAGTCCATTTCCTTGTCCTGGGTACTTGTGGCAACAGGTACAGCCATTCAAGTCTCCTCACAGGTCTCAAACAGCAGGTGTGGTCCTTCTTGTAAAGATCCACATGTCCAGAGTGGTACGAAGAAGGTGCTTCTTGGTGCCACAATTATGCCTGGCACTGGCTTGTTGCTGAGGGTAAATTCTGGCTCTAACCTAACCAATGAGGAAAAGGTTCCCAGGAGTAACCCAACCATCACTTGCTGCAGTTCCTGTGTGCCCACAGTGCCCCTCACTCACTAAATCCTAGATAGAGAAACCCTTTGTACCTTGTGTAGAGCCGGTGTGTGCACCCAGAGGTTTGTCCTGGGCAATGTCACTCCAAACCAGTCCTCGGGGCAGCTTCCCTCTACTGAGGGCCTGATTCACAAAGATAAACTTAACTTTTGTGTAAATTTACATTAGTTTTGGTACTTACAAACACAGAGTTCATTGTACGTTTATGGCTATCTAGACTCCGCAGTTGGGACGAAGAACTCTGCACATAAACAGGTAGCCATATCCCATCTTTTTATGTGCAAAGTTCTCGGCCTCAAGTGTGGAGTCCTTGCAGTCGTAAACTTACTATTAACTCCATGTTTGTGAATACCAAAACAAACATAAACATTCACAAAAGTGAAAGTTTACCTTTGTAAATCAGGCCCTGAGTTTGGTGCTTTCCTAACTAAGGTGACAAAGGAACGGACCTGTTCAAATGTCATCTGACATCTACTTGCAACTAGGGAGACCTCTTTGAAGTAAGTTAACTTCCTGGGCACAGCCCTACTGGAGGATGCAATATTATTTAAAAAGGGAGGTTTTCTCCTTTCAAAAATCATCATTTGACAGGTTGGGCTTCAGTTTTAAAAACTGCAGCAGCCAGGTTACGGTAGGCCTAAAATAATGTTTGCCTTGTCACACCTGTGAATGGCACAAGAGTGCTGTAGGCAAAAGATAACATTTAACTTTCCATGCCATGGGTGTATTTATGGACACCTTATACTATGGTCTTATAGAAAAGTTAAATATGCCAATTAGAGTAAGCCAATTTTTACATTTTTTAGCAGTCAGAGCACATGCACTGGGGCATGGTTAGCAATGTCCAAGGACAGAATCTAAAAACAGCAGCATCAATCTACAACAAATGGGCATGAATATGCAAAAAGAGGTGCTTTCTCACAAATTTCAAATAATTTGAGGAAACAGGTGCCATTTTCCAAGAAAAGAATCCCTCTATAAGGCTTGACATGTAAGTTTAATTGGAGGACTGAAAAAGTGAGGGTGGCTTAATATCACAGAATTGGCCTGACCAGTAGCTGCGTAGTCCCCTTGATTTGCATCATGCGAGGAGAAGACAGTGCATCTTTTGATTCCCATGCCTGGGATATGGTAAAAGGTTACCCCTCACTCTGCCTGGATGTAGTTAAAGATGCTGAGCACATTGGTCTGAAGCTACTGCAGAGCACTAAGTTCTGGAGGCAGTTGGCAAAGTGAAAAGATATGATGGATTTCAAAAATTAGGTTCTTCTTTGGTGTGCCATTTTTGCCTTTTAAAGACAGGCACTTCTCCAGTGTTCACTGCATAGAATTCCTAATCCAATATTTTGCCAGCCTCTTTTCCTGTGTTATCATTTCCTGCCCAAATCCTATTCGAGGAGACATGGCCTTGAGAATGGTGTGTTACAATACATTTGTTCCCCCATTTTTCAGCATGCTCTTCACTCTCTCAGTTACATTTCTGTCCCTGATTTGTAGCTGCCTTTTTTTGTAGCAGGATTCCTCTGGATTTTATCTTCTGGTAGATTTTGTAATGGGCTCATTCTCAACCCTGACATCATGTTTGTTTTGGTCCCTTGCTTTTCAAACTCAGCATCAACTATCAACTACAATCAAGAATTAATTGCCTGTATGGCCTCAGAGGCCTTTTCTGCCCTTTGTTATTTTACCCTCCGTAATCGGACCCTTATGAGGATATACTTGACACATTTTATATGTGTGCTGGGTGACATTATTGTTACTGGGCGGTGCCACTCTTTCCTCAAGTAGTTGGGAAGACAACCGAAGATACCTTTGCTATCAGGCTTTGACAGGTATAAGAAGAATGTGAATAGAAATGTTGCGTCACAAGAAACTTGTGAATCTAAGAACAAAACCAAGAAAAAACAAATAAATCAGCAGGACTTTTTTTGGCTGCTGGACATCTTGGGATGCCTGGGACATTGGATTCAGGGCATGGCTGCAGGCCAGGCCCTACAGTCAATGCCTGAGAGGATCCATCGTTAAGTTATCAGCAAAAGATGTTATCAATGTAGCGTTTTGCGTTGTGACTTAGAACTTTTTCGACCCCGCCATGAATTTTGCCACCTTTCTACGAATCAACTGATGCTATTTCTCTGTGAAATGTCTTGCACGTTTGTTCACGGTACCCAAAGTTATAAGTAAGTTTAAGAATGTCTTCTCAATAAAACTGAAATGTAAATTCGGATTGCACTCGTGATACTCAATTTCTATTTACATTTGAGTTTTTTACATTTGGAAATAATAAATTGTTTCACCCCATTCGGAACTCCCGGGATGCCCTTATTGACCCAAAAGCCCTTCATCAATCAAAGGCCTGATGCTCAAAAGGCTTTGCATTCTCAAAGCCAGCAAACTGACTTTGAGACTGCAAAGTCACAATTTTCAATGCTCAAAGGTGCATTGCGATTCATACATGCTGTTGCGAATTACAATGCACATATCTCAAACCTTTGCAAGTCAAAAGAGAATGGGGGTGCAAAGGAGTTTACCCCTGCAATTCAAACTGCAATGCACAAATGCTTTGTGAACACTTGCAAATGCAAATCATTGAATGCCTTTCTACTCCCATGGGAAGGCAGTAAGCATTCACAAAGCGTATGTTGTCAATATTTGACAGCGTACACTGCATATGATGTGTACATCGAGAGGAGCAGGCAGCGGCCCTATTCTCCGCTGCATGAACTCCCCAATGTGCAGTTCACAATGTGCCTCTGTTTGTGGAATTGTGTCATTAGATTTCCTCTACAGACTTGCTGGAAAGGCTAAACGCGCCCCAGCTGGCGTTTGAGCATGAGGGCCTCATTGCTTCATTGTTAGTTGTGTCTTTCTTGCACATGGTTTTGGAGAAGTGCAGTTCAACAGTTCTCCTATGTTTCTGTGCTGTCTGCTAAACATGGTTTTTCATGGGCTTTTGCGAGAACAGTAGCTTGTAGCGTCCTTCTCAGCCAGGGTACATATAAATGATCAAGCCACACATGGAGCTTGGTTTTACATGTCTTTATTCTTTAGAGCATAACCGTTAACTGAACGTACTGTCATGAAGTTTCTTAACCACATCCAATCACTTATGTCACTGTAGTCACTGTTCTACAGAGTCTGTCAGAGACTAGAGGGGTCCCGCTATCTCTAATACACACAAGACTACCTCCCCCCCTTGTCAAACAAGAAGTATAAAGAAAAATACATATATACATCATAACTCTTCAATGAGTCATCGAGGTGCCCCAATCAATCTTCCAGATCTCATTGTGTGAAGTTGAGGAGACATAAGAGAGGCATCTGTTGACAGGGACCGGTGACACAGACACAGGTGCAGTCTTTGGGCTCTCCTGACTCCCAGATGGAATGGTCTCACTCTGAACGTCTGGAGTCAATGAACCTCGAGGAAGGTGTTTGAAATAAGAAGAATCTCTTGTGAGGGACTTTCCAAGACGATGAGCAGTTGCCATGTGTCCTTTACTAGTCACAACCCTCAGTGGTGCAGCATCAAAAGGAGCATCAGGCTTGTTTTTCAGTTTCTGCCTGACAATGACTTGGTCTCCTCTGTTGCACATATTGTTCCGGGGCACAGCGGTGTTGGTCCGCATAGGCCTTCATTTTGCGTATGTGAGATGAATCAGTAGTGCAAAGTTTATCATGGTCAATATATCTTTCAGAGGACCATTGGGGCAATTTGGTTCCCATGGCTCTCCTAAGCATTAAGGTGGCAGGGCTTTCACTTGTGGTAGAATGGGAAGTTGACCTGCATGCACGAAGAGGAGAGTGAAGAACTGATTTGAGTTCAAGCCTTTCCAGCACAGTGCGCTGAACAGTCTTTTTCAGGGTACTCAGAAATTGCTCAATGACACCATTTACTTGGGGCCAGAGAGGTGTGCTTTTCTGATGCTTGACATTTAGGTGAGTGAGAAGATCTTTAAATTCTCCACTACTGAAAGTCATGGCAAGGTCAGATTTCATAATCGAAGGAACATCACACAGTGCAAAAATACTTTCTAATCTCTCAATGACTCTGTCATGAGTAGTTGACAACAGATATTCCACAAGGGGAAAACAGGAGTATTCATCAACAATTACTAGTAAATGATGTCCATTGTCAAGGGATCCAAAGAAATCTAGTGCAATTTTCTCCCATGCATGCTTTGAAAGATAAGACATGATTAACAGATGCGGGTTGTTTTTGATGACAAGCAGTTGCACAAAAGACATGCTCGTAATTATTTTTCAACTCATTCATCAAGATGAGGGAACCACACTAGGCCCCGTAGAGCTTGTTTAGAAGTAACATCTTCATGATGTCCCTCTTGTGCCAGTTCAATGCCTTGTTGTCTCAGACTTTCAGGTATGACAATTCTCGTCCATCACAAGATAGTGCCTTCTGGGGTAACAGGAGAAAGCTTGCAGTAACACTACATGCCAGGGATCCCATCTGGCTCAGCCGAGCCTGCAGGGGATGTGTCGAGGGTTGGAGCAGTAAGCGACTGAGGGGCATATTCTCAAGAACGTGTGATAACTACCGCAAAAGTTGCTTAACGCAACCCTTCACATCGCAGTCTATCGGGGGAAAATAAAACACTGTGTCAACGTGGTATTCCCAACCCGGCGGCACCATGCGACAGTAGCAGGATAACGCGCCAAATGACCGCCCCAAAATTAATGCGACGCAGACAAAATGCGAAACACGAACGTGAAAAAACCTGCGATGCCCCAAATCGCGATACAAAAATCAGCGACAACCAGCCACAGGCCTGCAATTCCCACGCGTCATGCATGAAAATGTACTATAAAAGCAATCAAAAAAACACACCAAAACCAAATCAAACTGCGTAGCACCATGGATGCACCCGGACCGAGTGCAGAGGACAACCCGAACCCCAAAAGCCCAGCGGAGGACCAGCCAGGAACCCCGTGTTTGGGGAAGGGCAAGGAGAAGAGAAAGAGGAAGATGGGTTTCAGTCCGCAGGAAGACCGGATCACCGTCACAGAGGTGATAGAACACTACCAACAACTGTTCGTCACCTCCACTGCGTCATTGGCAACACAAACGGAAATATGGCAGTCCATCGTCACCAAAGTGAATGCAGTCGGAGTGTCAAGGAGGTCAATGGAGAAGGTCAAGAGGCGCTGGCATGAAGTGCACAGCCAAACCAAATAGAAACTTGCTGCCAACATGAAGGCAGCAAAGGCGACTGGAGGTGGGAGTCCTGCGCCACAGGAGGAGCTGGATGAGCTGGAGGAAATGGTGGCCACAGTCATCAGTGTGGAGACGGTGCAAGGAGTTGGGGGTCTGGACACAGCCCGATATGACCTGACCCAACAGGGTGAGTAACGACCAGGGACAGGGGGGACGGGGGCAGATGGGCACAATGGCACACATGCACAATCATGTGCAGCACACTGCACACCCACAATGAGTGTGGAACATGTCCTTGATACCCTTGGCACACTGCAGCACACATAGAAACACCAAGTAGGCCCACGTCCACAATGTGCACAAATGGGCCCCCCTCCATATCACCAATGCCACAACCTACCCATGCACATGTGCTGAATCCAGAAAAGCAGCGGCTCTGTGAGCCACACTGACAATGCAAGTGACACTGCATGACAGATACCATGGCTGAAGTCACAATACATGACAAGGTGCACGAGACGACACTGAGGTGGCTGAGTGTGGACCACATCCGTAAAGGAGTAGGTCACACTCTGACACATCCACGTGCACCTACAGCCCATGACGTCAAAAACACATCTGCAGACAAACAATGCACAAGAGTACCAAATATCTCCAGTAGCACAAATGACCCAAGTCGCAAACATCCCAGCACCCGAAAAGCACACAAGTCAAATGCACACCGACTCAAAGGGATAAGGGTCCGCCAATGCAGAGCTGCAGGGGTGAATCGCCAACAATGCAGCACACACACATAGCAATCTCAGTACGTCAACATTGACGACAATGTGGGACAGAGTGCAACCCCTAGACCACAGGACAGAGGACACAACTGCTGCCGCCTGTGCGTAGAAACTGGCCAATCACATCTGGCAATGCATGACACTGTGAGATGATAATGTACGAGTACAACCACACATCCATCATGTAGTCGAAATGTCCACTGACTCCCATCAAATAGCCAGCTTCACCAAAACAGTCACAATGTACATCGTCATACAGTCTGAATGTAAACATCTACAATGCGTCAACATACATGGAACACACTGTTAACCTGCATCTCCCCTTTACATTGCAGAGGGACAATCAACACCTCCTGCAGAGCAGACCACACATCTCTTCAGTGATGATGAAGAGGACACCCTGCCCATTTGCCCAGACACACTCCAACGGCTCATGGACAGCCTCCGCACCCCACCTCCAGGAGCAGGGCAGCCCAGATGCATCGTGGTGAGCCCACACCCTGCACAGACCACACAGCAGGAAGCACACACCACCACGGCTGCCTCCCAGGACTCCCACGACCAACAAATGGATTTCAAACGCCGTGTGTTAGGGTGCCAGGAGAAGATGGCATATCTGCTGCGGCTGGGTTTCGAGGTCATGGCAGCCAAACTCGATGCCATACGTGGGTGCCTGAGTCCCATCAGGGAGCACCTACAGTCCCTAACGGATAGCCACTGTCCGCACCATGCTCACCAACAATCCTTGGCTGACATCGCTGGGTCCATTACTCGGATACAAGAACTGTCTAGGCAGACAGGCACCAGCGATGACAGCACAGAGTTGACACAGATGCGGAGGACAATGGAGACCATGGAGCCGATGCAGGCTGGAAGTATGGCTGCCACTGCTGAACACCAGCGAGATGTAGCTGCGATCTTCCATGCCTTGCAGATCCTCATCTCGCCATTGCTGCCAATGAGCCTGTTCCAGATGACTGCTGCAGGGACCTTGACACACACATCTCCGCCCCCTGATGTGTCAGTGGCACACAGTGAGGCAGCCCTATCACCTTCGCACCCTGATGTGTCAGTGGCACACAGTGACACAGCCATAACACCACCACACACCTGACACACCGGACACAGAAGACGTCTCAGAGGAGTAAGATGTGGAGGGTAATGACTGTGTGAGGAAGGAGGTAGTAGCATCCGTCCCCGCCATATGGCCTGTCCATGCCTGGTTGTGCTCTCTGCATCATGCCCTGGAACAACACCTCCCACTGTCCCCCGGAACACTCTGCGACCTTCACATGGACCCCGACATGGACTGCCATATCTGCTCTGGTACCAATGACACAACAATCCGGCGGCGGACTGAACTCTTCCTCTTCAGATTAACTTTGCCTTGCCACAAGGACTCTGGTTGGCCCACCACTGGGCAACCATGTCATGTGGACTTGAAGTGGCCATATACTGCTCCTGCTCCGACACTCCCCAGAATGTGAATAAAACATTCCAAATCACACAGATGTGTCATGTCTATGTTCACTCACGTATAAATGTTTGGATGAATGTAGGGACATTGATTGCACTAAAAGGTACACCCTGGTAAATGTTATCAATGCGCATGTTTGACCCTGACCCACATGGCCACTTAGATGAAGGTGTGAACCAGCTGTGGCCTCATTGCACAGTAACAACAATCTCGTTGCCCCCCAACGTAGCCCCACCTCCATGTATTAAATAGGGCTGTGTGTGGAAATGTCAAATTCGGTAGCAGTCCTGAAGTGGTGTCCCCCATCACATGTGACAACAGAACGTCTCTTCGCATGCCTACTCAACACATCTGTGTGGGCACAGTCTGTTTTGATGGATGACCTTGATCTACATGGCAAGAAGTTGGACACCATATGCACATTGCTGGGGATACGTAAGAGCACAGGTCTGCCAGCAACTATCCCAGCCACAATGTCTGGCTCACAGAGGTGGAGCTGTCAATAGGGACTCACCCCCAATTCACAAGCGTCAGTCAATCCCTCCCTGTGTACGGACAATGCACATGTAGGCACAAGATCTGTCATTATAATCAACACTCATCACAGTTGTACACAGGTGAAGTTGCGTAGACTTTATTAGCATGTGCGTGTCAGTACGGGCAAGGCAAGGGCCACAACATGCAGACCAATGTTTAAGGCACTTACAGTCAGCTTTGGAACATGTCGAGGTCCAAGTAACGGGGTGGCAGAAATGTACACCAATCATCACGGATGTCAACGGTCTCAACCCACCTTGCCTTGCTGGACGAGTCATGTGATGTTTTGCATCTGCTCATTGGCCCGTGTCAGGGGACACGACTCACAGCCCATGGGATCTGCAAAGTGCTGTAGCACCGGACTGCGCTGACTGTGTGCTCTGCTGACAGTGAGCAGGTGAAAGGATCCTACAAGGTCACATGTCGTACTACATTGCCATGTGTGTACTCTCCCCCCAGCAGTTTCTCCGATTTTGGAACGTTGCCAGGCGATGCTGTGCAGCTCCGCCCAAGGGACTGCATCACCTTGCACAGGTGGGTGTACACACACGTAGGTCCACGCACATGCATTCTGAGTCCAGGCGAAGGCAGACATGTCCACTGTTGTGGTGGGATATGTGACCATTCCTCCAAGATGCTACAAGGTGTGGGGACCTGTGCTGTGGGTGACAATCAGTTGTGGCTGCAGGAACGTAGTTACTCTTCCATGTATGCGAGCGCTACTTCATGGGCAATCTGTTCCAAGAGTACATCGTTGTCGAGGTTAAGGTAGATGAGGGCGAGCCAATCCATTACCTGCTCCGGGCAGCTGTGCTCCGTCCTTGCCATTTCACCAATCCGCAACACAGCCCAATAGGGAGCGCCTCGATGTGGTCACTGCACACGAGGAGTTGTGCAATCTCCCATGCCCAACTGCCTGCACATACGCCTAAATATCAAGGCATCCCATGCACGGGTATCACGGTTACACTCCTGTTCGTGGGCCAATAGGGGGCGCACACACAAGTCATAATCCAGTTCAGCTACCATTGTGTTGGATAGGCAGTCATCCATGGGCCGCTCGAATGTGCATGATCGACAGTGGAACCAGGGCTGGACGCAGGTGACGTACACAAGACGAAAACTCAGATGGCAACTGATGCGCAACACTGCCAGTGGCAGTTATCCCAACAGATGCAGTATTTGTGCACGGTACAGTTCCACGTGACAGGGGTTGGGCATGTGCCCGGGATTGCCAGACATTACCTTTGTTGGTCTCTTAGCACCGGCACTCTTCTGACAGGCAGCAGTTATGTGGATGATATGCCACTGCTCGGAGCAATGAGTCGTATTTGTGTGCAACGTTTGGGCGTGTGGGTTGTTTTTTACTTATGTGTCAGGGGCATCCCAAGCAGGTGTGCCTCAAGCAGGGACAAGTGTGTGGGGTGTGGACACGTTGGTCTTTCATTCGCGCAGTTCGTGGTGTGGGAGTCGTCACGATCTGGTATGGTATCTCTTGCAGCGAGTGCCAGCCGCATTCAGGACCAAGGTCGGGGGTTCAGATGTCTTTCAGCCTTGTGTATTGAGACAAAGGAGCTTTCATTCCTGATGTTGGTCTGACTACTGCTTGCATTTTTGAAATGTGATGTGGCCTTCGCGTTGCTATTGATACCAGGCCTTTGACTTAGTGTGCACCAATAGCGATACACACACACCAGTTGGCATGTATGAGCCAAGAGCCCGATTGGCCTTGCGCTCCTTGTACAATCTCTCTCTTTCTCTCTCTCACTCCCTCTCACTCTCCCTCTCACTCTCTTTCTCTCACTCTCTCTATCTCTATCTCTCTCTCTCTCACTTTCGCTCGCTCTCTCTGTCCTTTGATGAGCGCATGACACACCTTCTTATCTGGAATTTTGTTTTGCAGGCTGTGACTTACAGATTGTCCTGAGAGGACCCGCCATGACTCTTCAAAATAGTTATTTTGTGTTTATTCTGAATGAAGCAAATTATTTGCTAAGTCTAAGATGAATGTATGATTCTCATTTTTCTGATGACACATGCATGTTAGGTGTTGTAATTGTGCAACATCAGGCACATTGTTTTGTTTATGATTTTGGGACATTGATGTGACATATCTTTGTCCGGGTGTGGGTGGGGGGTGCCCGGAGTGGGGCCCCGGGGGTCCTGGGTGTGGTGGTGGTGGGTGTTGTTGCCCTCTTGGGGCTCCGGGATGCATGGTGAGTGGCTCCATGGCATCTGTTGTTCTTCATGTGTGGCTATGGGCTGTGCTCCCTTGTCTGGTGCAGGTTGGCATCCGACTTTACTCCAGGTAAGAGCAGGTGTTAATTTCCTGCTGCTAACGCACCTTAGCGCATGTTTTCTGATCTTATCGCCGATCGGGCTGGTCGTTGAGAATGTTGTGCAGTGGTGTTGTCGCAGCTTTTTGCATGGGAATGCCTACTCTGCATATCATTAGCGTTAGTTGCCGGGCTCATCTGTGGCGATGTTTTTTGCGGGTACTATCGCAGGTAAAGTGGTGATATCGGCTGTTTGCACCAGCTTGTGAATGGGGCGATGATTTTATTGCGACTTTGGCTGAGATAAAGTGCCGTTAACTCGGCGATAGTTCCTTGAGAATATGTCCCTGAGCCTGTTGTGTGCAAGGGAGATAAATTTGGTCAGCAGCATATTTAAGGAAGTGTTATCTGGATTAAAAGAGGCGATGATAGCCTGCCAATATGAACGGACTTCCAGATTGTTCCCCTCTTGCTTCAACCTGGTTTTATTCACATCCAGCAGTGCAGAGCAAAGGCACACAAAGTGTTCAAAAGATGCCTTGCACTGGCCACAGCCCCTGCAGATTGTTCCTTTAAGGGATCAACTGCAACAGGCGAGATGTTTCAGGAACGGCAACTCCCCCAGCCTGAGGGCTATGAATCTTGCCTACAGGTGGTTGGAGTACATGCAGGCACGGTAGAATGAGGGGGATGCTGGCTGACAAGTGTCGATGACTGCCCAGGCATGCTTGCGCTTGGATATGGTGACCCTGTTAGAATGGCATGACCAGAGGCAGACAATTTTTTTGATTCTAAGTTTACAGGCTATTGGCTCAAATTGGCTTCCCAAAGTTCGTTCACAGCCCAAAAGTGCTAGCAGTCCCCAAGATACTGATGATGTGCTTGGCTTCAGCCACTGGTGCTTATTTCAGCCAATAATAATGCCTCTAAGCAGCCACCCCTATCCACCCATAGTATGTGGCACAGGTGAAGAAAGGCACCAGCACTGACTGCCCTCTGGTCAGAGGGTACCAGTTCCAGCTTGTTCTGGACAGCGGATGAGGACCTTGACAGGCAAAGGACACTTTTGTAAAACCTTGTGATGAGTTTGTTTAGTAAGCTTCTATTTTTGTCCAGTGATATTTCACTGCCGTAGGACAATGTAGGTGAGGTTTTAGCCTTCATAACTTCCAACAGGGGGGAGAGGCTTGGCCCCAGTAGCGATTTTGATAATTTTGATAAAGTCACCAGGAGAGCCAGGGCCTTTGCTTCCACTTCCTCCTGTTGTCTTGAAAAGAAACCTCTTGCATTGATGTGTACCTCCAAGTTCTTATAAGATCGGTCTGTTGTAGAAGATTGCTGTTGTAAAACCAGTCACCCCCATGGTACTTTTTCCTGCCAAATGTTACTGCCTTTGTTTTCTTCAGGTTGACCTCCGGATTGTTGGTGACTGTATAAGAGTATAGTTGATTTAGCAGGCGTTTTAGCCCTACTCCCACGAAGCTGAAGAGAGCGAGGTCATAGGTATTTAACAAGTTACTGATCCGTTCACCACCTAGTTTAGGGGAGTGACTGTTGATGGAATCAAGAGATTCAGTTTTTGGCAGTGCCATCCTACATGTTAGGAGCTTGTCTGTCTGCTCTTTCTTCCACTCTAGTAGCTGCGTTCTTGCTCCAAGCTGAGTCTCTCTTTCAGCATTCATCATCTGAAGGAATAGGAGAGACAACCGTCTATTACTCTGAAATGCATGGCCTCTTCATCGTTGAACTTGCAATGCTTGATGAGCGAATCAAGTCATTCTATAAACTCATCCATCATTTCACCAGCTTTCTGTTTTTTCTGACTGAAAATGTACCTTTCGTAGTCAGCATTTGGCATTGGATTGTACTTGGTGTTTAGTTCCTCTTTGATCTGATGGTTTGTCACTTCATCAAAGTGTGGCATTTTCTTTATCACTTCTCCTGTCAAATTTTTGCCATTTGCTTCTTCCAGCACATCAATAAAATCATTTAAGGATTCAATCCAGGCAGTCCATCTGTGGCCAATATTCTGCTTTTTGGCGGTATCGAAAGGAGGCGGTGGTTTTAGGGATGCAGCAGCATCATAACCTGTGGAACTTTCTGATGTTGGGAGTGAAGCCTGCTATAGTAGCATCTGCTGCCGACTTGGATCAGCACCTTTGTTAAGCACTAGCTGTGTGCTAACATTTGGGTCATTGCACCCGCTCTCTGGTTCTGAAGGGCTGTCTTAGGGGCATATTCACAAGGACTTATCGCCGAGTTATCGGCACATTAGCGCAGCAAAAGTGGCGATAGAATTACCGCCCCTTTCGCAAGCTGGTGCTAACTGCCTACATCACCACATAACCCGCGATAGCTGCGGCAAAAAACATCGCCACGGTTGACCCCACCAACTAACGCTAATGAGATGCAGAATAGGCGTGTCCATGCAAAAACACACGAAAAGACAAAACAGCGCTATTCTCTACGGACAGCCAGATCTGCGATGCGAGGCAAAAACAGGCGATAAGCCACGGTGGCAGCAGGGATTTAACACCTGCCTTTTGCTGGTGCTAAGCAGGACGACTACCTGCACCACAAAAGGGAGCCCAGCCCACAGCCACACCTGAAGAACAACAGATGCCATGGAGCCACTGCCCATGCAGCTCGGAGACCCCTGAGGCCCACAACACCAAGCGCCACCACCCCCACACCCCTGCCCCCCCGGCCCTCCCACCCCGGACAAAGATGTGCCACAGCAACTTACGAAATCTCGAGGAAAATAAGAGCCTGATGTCGCACAAATACAACAACAAACCTACATGTGTGGTCAGAATAAGGAGAAACAAACATACAACTTAGAAATCACACAACAGAACTTTATTAATACACAACACAAAACAACAATTCTGAAGAGTCCAGGCGGATCCACTCCGGACAATCTGGAAGTCACAGCCTGCAAGAGAAAATCCGAGATAAGAAGGTGTGTCATGCGCTCATCAAAGGAAAGAGAGAGAGAGAAAGAAAGAAAGGGAGAGACAGAAAGAAAGGGAGAGAGAAAGAGAGAGAAAGAAAGAAAGGGAGCGAGAGAAAGAAAGGGAGATACAGAAAGAAAGGGAGAGAGAAAGAAAGGGAGAGAGAGAGAAAGAAAGGGAGAGAGAGAGAGAAAGAGAGAGAGAAAGAAAGGGAGCGAGAGAAAGAAAGGGAGAGACAGAAAGAAAGGGAGAGAGAGAAAGAAAGGGAGAGAGAGAAAGAAGGGGAGAGACAGAAAGAAAGGGAGAAACAGAAAGAAAGGGAGAGAGGGAGAGAGACCGCTGCCCATGCACACCCCGGCCCCACTGCTCACCTTCCGCCACCGGTGTGTCTCCAACCACGTGCCGGTGCACGCTCCGAGCCCGGGACACGTGACCTTGGCAGCCTCCACATCACGCGGTCCCGCCCCGCGGCCCACTAGGTCACACACCTGAATCTGGGCCTTGAGTTCGGAATGGGAGAGTCCATTACAGTGCACACAACATCATCACCGGCTGCACACCCGCTCAGCTCCATAGGTGCCACTAACTCTGTGAACCTTGAGGCAATGCCATGTGGCGGTAGGCCCGCGTCGCACGCAGGCTCCGGCCAACACTGCAGTCCACCAGGTCCCCTATCTGAAACGAGTATACAACAAATAATTGCAGAGTCCAAATCATTGCACACGGCATCATTGCCTGTCCGCCCCTGCACACACATGCTGCTGCACCCCAGCCCCTCCTGCCACCCAGCGGTGAATGTCTGCTCCTGCACACCCAGGCCCCACTGCTCACCTGCTGCCACAGGTGTGTCCCCAACAGGGCACACCATGTGCCGGTGCCAACTCCAAGGCCGGGGCCCCCAGCCTTGGCAGTCCCCATTTCATGCGGCAACCCCCCACAGTCCAGCAGGTCACACACTTGATACTGGGTCTTGAGTCAGAAATGGCAGAGACCATATCAGTGCACACGTCATCATCTCAGGCTGCACACCCGCTCAGCTTCATAGGTGCGACTAACCCTGTGCAACTCAAGCCAGCGCCACATGGTGGTAGGCCCGTGGCGGCCGCCGGACGTCGGGGGCGACTAACCCTGTGCGCCACAAATCATGGACCCTCCATGATTGAGGCGTGCTACGACCTACGTAGACACGGGAGCACTTGAATTTGTGATAGAAGTTATGTGTAGTGCATGGGGTGGTAGGGTCGTGAAAGAAAAGTGGTGCAAGAATTAAAAGTTCCCTGGCAAGTGGAAAAAATATAATTTATTGCCTTCCCTGGCTGGAAACATTAAAAATAGGGAGGTGTAGAGTGTGTACTGTAATGAGTTGCCTTCTACGGAGTCAACATGTTTCAAAAGCCATCCCCCTGGCTTTCTTCGTCAGGACCAAGAACGATCCCTACTTCACTATTGTAAGTGAATGATTCCAAATGTACATATGCCTAATGGTCCTTAGTACACGCATAAGATGCCCTATTGTGGTCTTCTTAATAATACTCTATTGGTATTTTGTCAATGTTCTACAAAGGAAAAGAGAAAGAACAAAGAACAAAAAAATTGGAGGCAATGGTAAAAATATTGACCATCATGTATTGCGTTTTGTTGACACATCACCATCATGTGGAAAGGATTGGTTTGTGGTATATACCACTGTGATATATTTTTCTTTATACTCATCACTAAGCATCATACTCATGCTCACGGGTGGGTGCTGTGCTACCCAATGGTGAATTCAAATTGCTCACAGAATTTAACAACACTTCTCACGATAGGTCAGGGGAGGATTAATTAAAAAAAAAAACAATCACACGTAGCACACATCCTCTCTCCACATACACACTTGTTCATACTAAAGCCCGTGTTTTATCTGGGGCTTTTATCGATTGATCTATCGTAAATCATCCATACTTATTATCATAGTACTTTATACATACATAGACTCAATGAAGATATTGCCCCATGAGCTGGCACGGAAGGTGAGGGTGCCTGTGGTCAGACACTGCAGGAAGAAATGTCGGGTTAAAAGTTTCCCGTTTCTTAGCAGATTAGCAGTTCTATCTTACATCGGTGAGCAGCTGTTTTTAAGACTTGCCGTCATCTTACTTACATGTTGAAGGCTTCACTTCTAGATTTGAACATATAACCCAAAAGGGGAAAACTTGTAACCACAACCCATTTCAAGTCCACTTCAAAAAACTGTCTGTTACTATACAAAAGTTTCCACCCAAGACATCTCCACGACAAACTCCCATGTGGACAATTCTGGCGCCTAAGAAGGAATTGCACAGAGATTGAGGATTTCAAACAACAATCAGGAGATTTAAAAAGAAACTTGAAAAACACCAATACCCAAGAAAGGTGATTGAAAAAGCATACAAAAGAGCTCGGAACAACTGTCGAGAAAGCCTTCTGGAACCACAGCCATACAAAGAAGAAGAAAATCGCCCAATCTGTATCATGACATTCAATACTAACTCCAACCAAATCATGAAGATTGTGAATAAACACTGGCGACATTTCTTCCTGCAGTGTCTGACCACAGGCGTCCTCACCTTCCGTGCCAGCTCATGGGGCAATATCTTCATTGAGTCTATGTATGTATAAAGTACTATGATAATAAGTGTGGATGATTTACAATAGATCAATCGATAAAAGCCCCAGATAAAACACGGGCTTTAGTAGTGAACAAGTGTGTATGTGGAGAGAGGATGTGTGCTAGGTGTGATTGTTTTGTTTTTGTAAATAATTCTCCCCTGACCTATCGTGAGAATTGTTGTTAAATTCTGTGAGCAATTTGAATTCACCATTGGGTAGCACAGCACCCACCCGTGAGCATGAGTATGATGCTTAGTGATGAGTATAAAGAAAAATATATCACAGTGGTATATACAACAAACCAATCCTTTCCATATGATGGTGATGTGTAAACAAAGCGCAACACATGATGGTCAATATTTTTACCATTGTCTCCAATTTTTTTGTTCTTTGTTCTTTCTCTTTTCCTTTGCAGAGCATTGACAAAATACCAATAGGGTATTATTAAGAAGGCCACAATAGGGCATCTTATGCGTGTACTAATGACCATTAGGCATATGTACATTTGGAATCATTCACTTACAATAGTGAAGTAGGGATCGTTCTTGGTCCTGATGAAGAAAGCCAGGGGGATGGCTTTTGAAACATGTTGACCCCGTAGAAGGCAACTCATTACAGTACACCCTCTACACCTCCCCATTTTTAATGTTTCCAGCCAGGGAAGGCAATAAATTATATTTTTTCCACTAGCCAGGGAACTTTTAATTCTTGCACCACTTTTCTTTCACGACCCTACCACCCCATGCACTATACATAACTTCTATCACGAATTCAAGTGCTCCCGCGTCTACATAGGTCATAGCACGCCCCACCCCGTAGAGGGACGGGAAGACCCCAATGATGAAGCATGACACTGAATTGGTTTTCAGTGTGTGAGGGGTATTTTAAAAACCCGAAGTGGTTCCCTTCTGTAAACAACTAGAAGGTGCCTTGATAACCATCTCTGCTACACCATCATTATGACTATAGCTTTTCAGTTATTAAATGGCATAATGTAATGTAACAGTAGAATCTTTTTGTTGAGAAATAGGATTTGGAGGAGGACGATTCTACCCTTACCCCTCTTCACTCCCCCCTTTGTTTCTTGAGTATTAATGACAGCGTGCAGCTGTGGGAGTATATATATAAAAAACAACCCCCTTTGGTAGAGGTGTGCACATATAGTAACATATCCTCTTCTATTCATCTACTCACTTTTGCTTACACTTCTCACGATCATTTTGTAATAGAACAGAGTATTAAAGCACACATACTAATAGACACACACGAAAAATATAAATAAAACATGGCAGAAAACACGGGACTTACCTTCTCAGAGGAAGAAATAGACAACATTATAGCATCACTAAACAATTTCGAAGGCTTAAACACACCAGAACCCATACCTGAGAATAATGACTGGGATGAAATAGCACAATTGAGACGGACCCAAATTAAAACAGCTCTCCATGGTCTTCTCATGACTGAATACCTAAAGGGAAACGCAGCACCACAAGGGTTAATAGTCAAAAACGAGCCATTTATCTTCCAGCATGACAGAACATTTAAAAAGGATTGGTCACTAATAAGCTGGCACTGCACCAGGGACTGGCTGGTCCTAATAATCAAGACAGCCGGCAGACTAGCACAAGAACTGAAGATCGAAATTCAAGATATAGAGGTGCGCTTGAAAAGCTACGAATCCCCAAGTGCTTTCAAAAAACATCTTGACGAACTGAACAAAACTCTGAATGACTTCGAAGTGACATTGAAACAAAGCAAATATAGCAAGCTAAAAAAAGACACCAGCTGCTTCAGTCATGAAAGGGTATATCCCTACACCAGAGAAGATTACAAACCTCAGACAAACCATCACGAGATGACGACAGATGATGATTCATCAGATACAGGATCAAGCGGCTCAGACTCCAGCAGAGGAAAAGCCCAAGACACCGAGGAGGAAGGGGCAACAACAGGCGCCCTTGGTATCAAGGCAGAGAGGTTGGGGCCACTATCAGGGCCCACCGGTATATCCTATACATCCCCTTGGCCCTCCGGCATACCAACATCCACAAGGGGCATACCACCAATGGAACTACCCGCCGCAGGATTACCCCTACTATGAGCAGACCCATTTTTTAGGCTCGTGCCAAGGAAGGAACAAAGGAAGAAACCGGAGAGGGAACAATGTACACTGGACACCCCGAGACGAGGAGCAAATCAGGGTATCAACGAGGAGCATGACAGGGGCCTCAATGAGCAAGAAATGAATCTCGTGGTTAATCTGACAGACTACACCTTAACAGCTGCACAGATCAAGGTCCTTGAAAAAGGACTAGGTTTTGTACCCACTGCAAATTTGGATAAATTCCTGTTGTGTAAAGAAATGAAAGAGTTTATGAGGAGACTGAAGTTACAAGTCTTCTTCAAAGACAAAGAACAAATGGACAAACAAGATGGAGATACAGGTCTAAAACCGAAATCAACCTTCATTCCACCAGAGTCAAACTTACCGGTTGAACTTATCACTTTTGAAAAAGCAGTTGTGAAGGAACTGGAAGAAATGGATCCAGCCACTAACAAAGTCTTCCACAATATCACTAAAGAAGAAAGTGATGCCATCAGAGAACTGGCAAACAACCCCAACCTGGTAATAAAACCAGCCGATAAAGGAGGGGCGATCGTGATACAATCTGCCAATAAGTATGATCAGGAATGCAGACGCCTCCTCCAAGATGAAAGGATTTATGAAATCCTAAATCAAAACCCAACAGAACAGATATGTGTACAGATAACAAGTATGGTGGAGGAAGCACGGTCACATGGATGGATATCCAGGAAAGAAGGAGACTTCCTGACCACGGGTTCTCCTAAGACACCGTATTTCTACACAATACCCAAAATACATAAAAATCTGGAAACTCCACCAGGCCGCCCGATAGTATCAGGTCTAGGTTCCATTTAGAGCCTGTCTCAAAATTTGCTGATGCATACCTACGACCTTTAGTACAAAAAACCTCAACATATCTGAAAGACACAAAGGATGTTCTAACATTACTAGAAGAAATGCCCTTTGACCCAGAGAAACAATTATTAACCAGCTGTGATGTGGAAAGTTTGTACACCAGTCTCCCCCACGACGAGACTTTGACCATCATTGAAGATGTACTCTTTGACACAGATTGGGAATACCAAACTCCACGAAATGTGATCATGGAATGCTGCAGTCTGGCATTAAAAAGGAATTTCTTTGAATACAACAATACCCTATACCTCCAAAAACACGGGACCAGCATGGGGGGGCACTTTTGCTCCCAGTATGGCTGGCCTGTATGTCCACCAATTGGAGAAACAGAAAATCCTACACGTCAATAACCCCTTCCACAACCATATTAATACATGGACCCGGTATATTGACGATATACTGATCATCTGGAATGGAGACGAAATGACAGCAAACCGGTTCATAACTTGGCTGAATTGCCAAGATGAATTTTTGAAATTCACAAGCACTATAACCAATAAAGAACAGTTTTTTCTAGATTTGAACATATATCCCAAAAGGGGAATACTTGTAACCACAACCCATTTCAAGTCCACTTCAAAAAACTGTCTGTTACTATACAAAGGTTTCCACCCAAGACATCTCCGTGACAACCTCCCATATGGACAATTCCTGCGCCTAAGAAGGAATTGCACAGAGATTGAGGATTTCAAACAACAATCAGGAGATTTAAAAAAGAAACTTGAAAAACGCCAATACCCAAGAAAGGTGATTGAAAAAGCATACAAAAGAGCTCGGAACAACTGTCGAGAAAGCCTTCTGGAACCACAGCCATACAAAGAAGAAGAAAATCGCCCAATCTGTATCACGACATTCAATACTAACTCCAACCAAATCACGAAGATTGTGAATAAACACTGGCGAATCTTGAATAGTGGAAGTATGAATCTCCCAAAACCGATCTTCTCACACAGAAGAGGGAGAAGCATCAGAGATATGGTGGTGCACACCAGACCAAGAGAGAAAGAACCCATGACACAAACAACTTTATTACCACCAATCTCAGGCCATCATCCATGTGGAATGTGTAATGTATGTAGACTGACCAAAAAAAGTAAAGAAATAATCTTCCGCAATGGAACGAGATGGTACCAAAGACATTTCACCACATGCAACACCAGAAATGTGGTGTATCTGATTACATGTCCATGTCGAATGGAGTCCGTAGGCATGACCACACACCCCATCAAAATCAGAATAGGAGAACACAAAAGCAACATCAAATGTAAAAAGAACACTACAAAGATGGCTGCACATTTCCTTGAAAAAGGACACAGGTGGGAAGAAATCACCTGGAGAGTAATAGAACAGGTCCAGAATGAGAGATACCTAATCGAGAAAGAACAGCGATGGGTGTTTCGCTTGGGGACTCATGATATAGGTATGAATGATGATATTCCCTGGAACCAACTGTAAAAATCTAGTGTGAACACTTTGTAACCACAACTGTGAGGAGGCAAAGTGTGAACACCTAATGATGACTATTGCAATAAGGTGATTCTACGACCCCCACAAACGAATTTCTGATGCACTAAAGTCCAATGTATTACCCGCAATAACTTCATTTCAAAGACACAGTACTATCCACGAAAGTCAAGAAACACAGACCAGATGGATACAACTAGACATCTGTATACCATGATGGAAGTACCCACAACATGAGCTCTACACCCTTCTGACATAAAATCCAACTTTGTGACGTTACAGTTTTGTGTAAAAAAAAACATATTTAGAATAACAACGTGATCAACATAAGACCAGTCCTTTGTTACAATATCTTTTTACAAACACCTCTTTATAATAGCCTTTTTATAAAAGTCTTTTTCAACAAGTATTTTTTTGCACAAAGCATTTCTCACTAAACCTGTCTGAAGCACTAGCTTGAAATTTTCGTGTCATAGCGTTTTTCGCTAAGATTGGACAATAGACGTTACTGTACCGTTTGCTCATAGGAACAAAACGAACAAGTAACCTAAAAGCACGCCGATTACGCACTGATCAGGAAGTGCTGTTTTTTTTAGACTATAGACCGGCACATCCGAGGCGGCCATTTTGAAAAATTTCCCGTTCTAGTGTCCCGCGCATCTTTTAGCGCGCTTTCCCATTCAGCCAGCAAGTTGAAATATGGGCTCCGTACGCTTACAACCCGTTCCAGAGAGCCACGAGAAGGTAATACAGGGTTGAGAGTGCAGCCTTCAGCATGTAAGTAAGACGACGGCAAGTCTTAAAAACAGCCGCTCACCGATGTAAGATAGGACTGCTAATCTGCTAAGAAACTGGAAACTTTCAACCTGACATTTCTTCCTGCAGTGTCTGACCACAGGCGCCCTCACCTTCCGTGCCAGCTCATGGGGCAATATCTTCATTGAGTCTATGTATGTATAAAGTACTATGATAATAAGTATGGATGATTTACGATAGGTCAATCGATAAAAGCCCCAGATAAAACACGGGCTTTAATATGAACAAGTGTGTATGTGGAGAGAGGATGTGTGCTACGTGTGATTGTTTGTTTTTGTAAATAATCCTCCCCTGACCTATCGTGAGAAGTGTTGTTAAATTCTGTGAGCAATTTGAATTCACTATTGGGTAGCACAGCACCCAGCCGTGAGCATGAGTATGATGCTTAGTGATGAGTATAAAGAAAAATATATCACAGTGGTATATACCACAAACCAATACTTTCCACATGATGGTGATGTGTAAACAAAGCGCAATACACGATGGTCAATATTTTTACCATTGTCTCCAATTTTTTTGTTCATTGTTCTTTCTCTTTTCCTTTGCAGAACATTGACAAAATACCAATAGGGTATTATTAAGAAGGCCACAATAGGGCATCTTATGCGTGTACTAAGGACCATTAGGCATATGTACATTTGGAATCATTCACTTACAATAGTGAAGTAGGGATCGTTCTTGTCCTGACGAAGAAAGCCAGGGGGATGGCTTTTGAAACATGTTGACCCTGTAGAAGGCAACTCATTACAGTACACCCTCTACACCTCCCCATTTTTAATGTTTCCAGCCAGGGAAGGCAATAAATTATATTTTTTCCACTTCCCAGGGAACTTTTAATTCCTGCACCACATTTTTTTCATGACCCTACCACCCCATGCACTACACATAGCTTCTATCACAAATTCAAGTGCTCCCGCGTCTACGTAGGTCGTAGCACGCCCCGCCCCGTAGAGGGACGGGAAGACCCCAATGATGAAGCATGACACTGAATTGGTTTTCAGTGTGTGAGGGATATTTTAAAAACCCGAAGTGGTTCCCTTCTGTAAACAACTAGAAGGTGCCTTGATAACCATCTCTGCTACACCATCATTATGACTATAGCTTTTCAGTTATTAAATGGCATAATGTAATGTAACGGTAGAATCTTTTTGTTGAGAAATAGGATTTGGAGGAGGACGATTCTACCATTACCCCTCTTCACTCCCCCCTTTGTTTCTTGAGTACCGTCCATAATTGAGCCACGTTGCGCGTACGTCATCAGGTCACCTCCGGCATTGGGGAATGTGACGTTGCAGGCCCCTTTTATTGGCGGTGTCACATGGCCCGTGACGCATCTGCTGGATGGGTGTGGTGTGTGTGCAAACCTGCCCTCAGGGAGTGGCCGTGGCATGCTGGCAACTAGAACAGTGACCAGCAGATCCCAAGCGTGGAATCCTGGGACATGTAGCTATGTTGTCCTCCCTCGGAGCGTAAGCGCAGTGGTCTGGCCTGGCGTACACCGGACCTGCGTTGGGCGTGCAAGAATGATCCCGGGGCTGTGTGCGCTGGTTCAGTCCTTGTCCGGACAAGGAAGTGACAAATGCGTGTGTCCCTGATGTCATGACTACGCCACACAGAACGCAATCGGCAATGTAGCACCCTGTGACTCATGTCCCACGACGTGTGCAACATGGATGTCAGGGGGAATTACTGACCCAACACACATCCACACTCACATACTTGAATGATTGAAGACATGACACAACTGTGCATTAGTGAATGATTTATTGTCATCCAGTGGAGTGTTGCAGCTGGAGCAGTACAGGGCCATGCAGACCCCACTTCACATCATTGGCACGTGGCGGGCCAGCCAGAGTCCTTCAGGGCATGACAAGTACATCGGAAGAGGAAGAGTCCAGACCGCAGTCTGATCACTGTGTCATCGGTCATCTAACAGAATATGGCAGTCCATGTAGAGGTCCAAGGTGAGAGTCAATGAGTGCATCGGGGGGCAGTGGAAGGTCATGATGCCAAGGGCAGAACCAAGATGAAACAGGCCAAATGGGTGGGAGGAATGCTACTGCCACCTCATGATCAAGAAGTCTGGATCATCTACATCCTCGTCCTCTGATGTGTGCTCTGCCTCACCTGTGGGTGCTGCAGTTCCGGCTGCAGCACTGTGTGCCACTGACACATCAGGGGCCGGAGGTGGATTGTCGGCTGCACCGTGTGGCAGTGACACATCAGGTGCAGGAGTAGGTATGTCTGCTGCACTGTGAGGCAGTGACACACCAGGGGGCGCAGATGGGGATGGTGTAGGGGCAGCAGCATCCATCTTGCCCAGGCCTTGTGGCAGCAATGCCATGACGAGGATCTGCAGGGCATGGTATATCCCAGCTACATTTTGCTGATGTGCAGCAGTGACAGCCAAACTTTCCGCCTCCATCCGCACCATGTCCTCCATGAGCCTCCGCATTTGTGCCAAGTCACTGCTGAGATTGCTGGAGCCACTCTGACTTGACAGGTGTGCTTGTCTCCGAGTCAGGACTCCAGCGATGTCGGCCAGGGCTCATTGGAGGCCATGGAGCGGACTGTGGGTGTCCGTCAGGGACTGTAAGTGGTCCCCGAAGGGACGTAGACACCCATGGATGGCATCAAGTGTGGCTGCCAGGAGGTCAAACCCCACCCGCACCTGATCAGCCAGCTTCTCCTGGGCCTCTAACACACGGGTTTGGAAGGCCAGGTGTGTTCCGTGAGGGTCTTGGGAGACAGCCAGTGTGGCAGGTGCTACCTGCTGTGTGGTCTGTGCAGGGGATGGGGTCTCCTCGATGCAGCTGGGCTGCCCTGATCCTGGAGGTGGGGAGCTGATGCGGCAGATGAGCTCTCTGAGGGCTTCGGTGTCGATAATGGGGTTGTCATCCTCGTCATCAGTGTAGAGTTGTTGGGTCTGCTCTGCAGGTGGTGTTGATGGTCCCTCTGCAATGTTAAGGGGAGATGCTGCATTACATCGTGTTGACATGTTTGTCCAGGCATTGTACAAGTTCACATACAGACTGCATGACGAGGGCTGTGTAGGTGGAGATGCCTGTTGGATGCAGGACAGTTGACATTTCAACACCATCAGGAATGTGAGGTTGTACTTGTGTAGTTTCATCTCACATACCCCTGCTATGCCAAATGTAATTGGCCAGTATCTTCACACAAGCGGCAGCAGTTTCGCCCTCTGTCCTGTTGTTCACGTGTTGCAGTTTGTCCCATACTGTTGTCTATGCTGCTGTGCTCTGACTGTCATATGTGTGTGCTGCAGTTTTGTGAGGGTCGCCCCTGCAGCTCTGAGTCTGCTGCCTCTTGTCCCTTGCAGGCGGTGTGCCTTTGACTTCTGTGTCCATGCAGTGTTGAGACGTTACCAGTCTTGGGTGGATGTGTGTCTTGGTGGGAGTGGGGACTCTGGGGCATGGTTTGTCTGCAGCTGTGTTGTTGACGTCAGGGGTTGATTGTGCAGGTGGATGTGTCAGAGTGTGACCTGCTCCTTTACGGATGTGGTCCACATTCAGCCACCTCAGTGTCGTTGCGTGCACCATGTCACGGTAATCGGACTGCAGGCATGGTATTCGTCATGCAGTGTCACTTACGTTGTCAGTGTGGCTCACGGAGCAGCAGCTTGGCTGGGTTCAGCACATGTGCATGGGTTGTATGTGAACTGTGTGATGTGTGGGGTGGGCCCACTCTGGGCAGATGGTCGAGAGTGACGTACTTGGTGTTCCTATGTGTGCTGCAGTATGTCAAGGGGATCAGGGACATGAGCCGTAGTCATTGTGGGTGTGCAGTGTGGTCTGCTTATTTGTGCATGTGTGCCATTGTGCCCATCTCCCCCCATCCGTAGTCCCTGGTCGCTACTCACCCTGTTGTGTCCGATCCTATAGAGCAGTGTCCGGGCCCCCAACTCCTGCCACCGTATCCACACTGATGACTGTTGACACCATCTCCTCCATCTTGTCCAGCTCCTCCTGCTGCGCAGGACTCCCACCTCCAGTCTACATTGCTGCTTTGAGGTTGTTGGCGAGTTTGCTCTTGGTTTTGCGCTTGATATCAGTCCATCGCCTCTTGACCTTATCCATTGACCTCCTCTGCACTCCGACAGCATTCACCTTGTCCAAGATGGACTGCTGTATTACATTTCTTGTGCCCAGTGACACGATGGAGGTGATGAACAGTTGTTGATGGTGTCCTATCACCTCCATGACCAGGATCTGATTCTCCTGCGGACTGAACCGCGGCTTCCTCTTCTTCTTGTCCTTCCCTGTCCCCGAGGGCCCTGGCTGGGGCTCCAGGGGGCTTGTGGGGTTCCGATCGTCCCCTGTGCCTGCTCCACCTGACTCCATCATGCTTCGCTGTTGCTGTTTTTTTGTTTGGTGTTTTTTTATCTGTTTTTGTGGTGATTTTTCCCGCCTGACGTGTGTGTATTGCAGGCCTTGCGCGCCTTATCGCGGATTGTCTCTTCGCGATTGGGCCCATCGCAACTTTTTTCGCGTTAAGGTTTGAATTTTTATTGCCGTCGCGCTAGTTGTTTCACAGATATTTTCCGCATTTGCGTGCGTATATGGCACGGTATCGCCATGTTGGGAATGCCACGTTGACACGGCGTTATTTTCACGCAATGGGCTGCGATGTGAGAAGTTGCGGTAAGCTATTCTGGCGATGTTTATCGCACGTTCTTGTGAATATACCCCTTAGTCTTTGGCATTGAGTAGCTGTTTTGTTTTTGCCCGGGATCTTCACCCCTTGCACCTCTTTGCATTTTTCCTGGATTCTACTGCCTTTAGAGTTTCCTTGCATCAGAAATATTTCCGCTTTTAATGCTTTATTGCAGTCGGCTATCGCTGACTTTAACACTTCTCTGTCCCCGGTTGTCGCTGCCTTTAGCGTTGTCTTATTGTATGAATGATGGCTCTGTGTTAAGCTGTGGCGCAGTACCTCCTGTCTCGACTTTACTAGTAAATTTCTAGTTGACAACAAACAAACTTTCTATCAGGCCTAAACTTTCTTCACAGGCCTTGCGCTGACTGGAGTGGTGCTTTGACTCCACATACGCCAACCGCCGATTTTCACTTTGACTGAGGCACATGTGGCACGCATGAGCAGTTTGCTAGACCACGGCAAACTCTCCAGGAGAGCACTCAGTTCTTCGGGTTGCAGGTTTTACGTAATCCCATCCTTGTCGCCAGTTGTAGCATCCTCCCCAGCCCGGGTACATATAAATGATCACACCACACATGGAGCTCAGTATTACACATCTTTATCCTTCAGAGGGTAACTCACTGTACTAAGTCATGAAGTTTCTTAACCACACAGAATCACTTATGTCACTACTCTACGGAGTCTGTCAGGGACCAGAGGGGGCCCGCTATCTTTAACACACGACACTACAGAGATGCTCCTCCCGATAGATTTACGATGCAGTATCTGTGATTTAGCACTCCATAAAATATGGTTTTACAGATGTTGTTCATTGCATTCTGATTGCTAATACCATCTAAGTACCTCTGTCTACAGCCTGGTCGAATCACGGTGTGAGACAAATGTTGAGGTCTGTCTTTCCTGTGCTCTCCCCTTATAAATCAAACAGCAATAGTTGTAGCTCTGAAATTTTAAAGCTGCAGTTAAAAGCTAAGAGTTCAGACATATCATTTATAAATTATCTATTAGTCAAACTGCTTTACAGATTGATTTTACATTGGCGATCTCAAATGTAACTGCCTTTGAAGTCGAAGTATGTGGCTGCCCTCAGCAATCCATACTGAATAACATATTCTTGAAGCACATTCACGCTCTTTGCGATGAATGCTATTTAATTATCAGCGCCCACACAGAATATTGTTATTTGAAGAAGACATGCTAGCTGCCTCGCGTTCAGGCATGAATGTGTATGTGGATTGTTGTTTGCTATTGTAGTCCCTTAAGTGGGATAGTGTACATACGGAAATAAAGGCGCCCTCGTTAGAAGTAAAGCGCTGAATTTAGAATACAATCTACCTATAGCAAATAATATTTGCACCGATTTTCCAATGGATTATGGGGATTTATTGCGCAAAATGATAGGCTATAGTTTGCGAGTAGTGTTTTCAGCCCGTTTGTGCAAATGTTCCTGTCTTCGTTATGGCAATAGGAGTGGGCAAATGTATCAACAATTCTGAACAAGATAGCGCTATTTACCCTGCACTTAAAATAAGAGCAGTTGCAAAACAGGCACAGAAAATATTTCTTTTTGAATGTGCACTAGCTTAGAATGAGGCATTAAAAGATTGTGAGATTCTGCTCATTTAAAAAAGTATGTAGTGGGTTCAAATGACAGTAATCTCAATTGTGAAATTGTAGTATTTTTAATAGTCCTTTTCAGTGCCAGGGACTTGTAGGCCATTGTAAATAAACCCAGTATTTGTATACCACGAACTAATCACCCCTTAGGGTCTCAGGCACTGGAGACCGCCGGGGAATTTAAGGGGCATATGTACAAGCCCCTATAGCCACCACAACGTCACTTTTACGGACGTTGTGGTGGCGATAGGGGCTGCGCCTTAACGCTGCCTTGTACATAAGGCACCCTTTCACGTTATGGTCAGCATGAAAGGGGCGTGCAGTGGGTGTTGTGGTGGGCGTTTCACAGCAACACCCATTGTATTTGACGCTGCCCCCTATATACAAGGGGTGGCGTACATAGGGAGGCAGTGCCAAAATTAAGACCAGGAAAACCCTGGTCTTAAGTTGGCGAAACGAGGAGAAATGCATTATTTCTCCTCGTTTTTGCTTTTCCATGTGTACTGCCTTGTGCAGCACACACGGAAAAAGCAAATGCCATGGTTTGTTTATGTACAGGAAGGTGTCCCTTCCTGTACATAAACCTTTTAAAAAGTACAATTTTGTCACTTTCATGTGTGCTGCATGAAGCAGCATACATGAAAGTGACAAAATTGCATTTTAGGATTGTTTATGTGCAGGAAGGGACACCTTCCTACACATAAACAATTCTCCCCTGCAAGCAGACACCCTTGCACTCTGGTGCAAGGGTGCCTGCGTTGGCGCTAAGTTGTTAAACTTAGTGCCATCGCAGGGGGAAACGCAAGGCTGCACCAAATTCTTGTAAATATGGTGCAGCCTTGCATTTCAGAAGTGGCGGAGCATGTCGTTAAGCCAAGGAGGCTAACGACATGCTCCGCCACTTCCTTGTACATATCTCCCTAAGTGAGCTATTACCCAGAGTCACATGATGCTGAGCTGAGCTGCCACTGGCAATCAAACCATGAGCCCCGCGCTCCAGAGTCAGTCGCTCTGCCTGCTATGCCTCACCTCTCACTGCACCCTTGATGCGGCTTGCAGTGCACCACGTTCTATAAGCCCACTGCTAGTGCTAGCTGTGTACATGTTTTGGAATGGGTGTTGCATCTTATTGGAGGCAACAGCGTGTTAGTGGGACTTGGCTTCCCCGGAACCCACAGGATTATATCTCTGGTTTTCGCGCTCAAATTGCAGAGAGGCATCGTCCTCTGCACCACTCTTTTAAGCTTGTCATTCTGTGGTTGTTGTTTTCACATGGAGGGGTGATTTGCACTTTACACAGTGTTGTCCTACAAGTGCCCTGGACAGGGCATGAAAAATAACATGGAAGAGAAGGACGTCAAAAGGGGGTACTTCATTGGATGCTTGAAAGACTCCTTTCCTTGGCAGAAGTGGGTGTGCGTAACCTTAAGTTTACTCCTATCCAAGATTGTTGCCTTTCCAGTGATTTTATCTGAAGTTCCCAAACCAAGATGGTACTAATATTTTTCCTGTGATGTCATCTCCTGCTTTGACCATATATAAGGAGCCTCGGTCCTGAGATGGATGCATTGCAATGCATGTGTTCCCTTATTTTCCATTACATCCATGGCCGACTTGATATTCATTTAATCCCTGATTTTTGCTCTGCTTTCCTGTTGGATTTTTGCCTGGAAATTCTAGTTGTGCTGTGATCTTTCTGATACCTGATTTAGGGTGGTTTTGGTGCCTTGTTTGCCAATTGCTGTATTATTAATCTCCTTTAAACAAGCAATATCCATATTGTCAAGGGGATTTTTTTTGCCTTTTGTGACTTTTTCCTTCTAATTGGAAACTTCTTAAGGAAATATTTAAAACCTTCACCATTCATACTCAATGCAGGATGGCGCCTTGGCTACTGGGAGGTGTTGCTCTTTCCTCATGCGATCAAGAAGGAACATTGAGATACCCTCATTTCAGTGACTCCTTGACAATAGGTTGTTTTCCTATTCAAAGATGGCTGGCCCTGCATGTGAACACAGGGGTGTCCATCTTTGACTGTCCTTCTAATCCATTAAAAGATAGTTGTCTTCGCCTGTGCATGCGTGTTCTCTCATGAGCTGCCATCTTTGAATGTTTCTGTAAAACTTTGCAACAGAAACATTTGAAGGCATCTGCCTGCGTGTGTGCATGCATGCACACACATGGGCATTCATTTTTTATTATTTTATCATAAGACTTTACAAATAAACTAAAACAAGAAGCACTTGCAAAGCCATTAGACTGACAGTCAACACCATATCCATTGGTTCTACCAATGCTTGTCTTTATGTGCAGTTCTAGTGTTCAATCCCCTGTTAAGTTTTGCAAGCTGTGCTCTTTTCATACAACGTTTACCGCACCATTTACCGTATTAGAATTGCCGCATATTTTCTTTGCTATCATCTCTGACAGAGTTTGCCTTCCACTCCAGGGATTCTTCTAGGGGTCCCTTGAGGACACCTTTTCCTTTCGCTTGCTAACCTCCGTTCTGCACCAGCTTTGAAGATATGCAGATGAAATCACAGGGCCCTGGAAATTTAATTAGGGTAGTCTACAAATTAATTATTACAAGCAGGCTGCTTAGAACTATCTTGCGCTATCATTTTATTTGCGCAGTAATTCTTATCAGATGCATGGGACAAAAAAGACCAATAAAAAAGCGATGCTCTCCTTTTTAATGTCTATATCCTATATGCATTATCATTCAGTGGAAAAATATGAAATACGAGGCCAAAATGTTTCATTTCCTCTGTCTGCCATGACGGGAATATTCTCCCGCTGACACCCAGGGAATTTATTAACTAAGCCTTCGTTATGGAGAAATAGTTTTTGAGAAAATGGGTTTTTAAAACATTAGCCTGGTATTTGAAAAACAAGGCAATAAAAGGAAGACATAATTTCACACCATTTCTCTGGCTTATATAAAACAAAGGCCCCAGGCGCAATATCGTCAATAATATTTACTTTATGAATTCGAGTTAGGAGCCTGTCTGGAGATCCTGGCCCCCCTTATTGGTTTGTGTTAAAAGTGTGAATGTTATTCATCATAGTCGACTGCAGTAAAAGCAATTGCTCTTGATCTGCCCCGAGATATTTCTGCAGCGTTGTCCCCTCACTCCTCAATTGCTGTCTTTATTCTCCTCGAATTGCATCGACGTGTGCCACTTGACATTGTTTTAAATTAAGCGTCTCGCGCTATTATTATTTGCCCTGGACCACCTGTCAGAATAGCCATAGATCATAAAAGGCTTTTCATAACATGCACTGGCGTCAGTCAATTTGCCTGGAATGAGCGATGGAAGAAGCGGAGCTGGGCTAGCCTTTGAAAGGCAGGCGGTCCTTGACTCTGTCATAACATCCGGGTCGAGGGTTATTTAACAGGTAATGTCCCTGAGCCTGGGAACTGGCCTCGAAGCAGTGTGGTGTTTAGATGAAGCAATGTTTGGAAATGACTGAGAAAGCAAAGAATGACTACACACAAAATGCCAATACTGACGTTTCTAGCAGCCCGCTGAGAGCTCAGGTCAATCTGTGGGGGCAAAAGTGAAGGGCACAATTGTTACCAGAATTCTAAGGCCTTCCATGAACTGACTCAACATTTAAACATTGTAAACTTTTGAAATGTCTTTAGCCCCATTCAGATCTGGCAACTGTACAATCTCCATGCTGCTCTAAGGGGATATTCACAAGAACGTGCGATAAACATCGCCAAAATAGGCTGACGCAATTTTTCATATCACCGTCTATCGCAGGGAAATAACCCCGTGTCAACGTCGTATTCACAACACGGCGGTAACATGCGATAGTTTCCCGATAACGCCTCAAATGTCCGCGATACAACTACCACAACGGCGATAAAAAAGGAAACCCGAACGCAGAAAAAGTTGCGATGGGCCCAACCGCGATAGGAAAATCGGCGACAAGCAGCGCCAGAGTTGCAATATCCACGTCAGGCGGAAAAAATCACCATAAAAGCAGCAAAAAAAAAAAAACACATAACAACTGCGAGGCATAATGGAGGCAGCCGGAGCAAGTACAGAGGACAACCCGAACCCCACAAGCCCCACGGAGGACCAGCCTGGGACCTTGGGGTCAGGGAAGGGCAAGGAGAAGAAGAAGAGGAAGACGCGGTTCAGTCCACAGGAAAACAGGATCCTGATTACGGAGGTGGTCGAACACCATCAACAACTGTTCGTCACCTCCACTGTGTCATTGGCAACAATACATGGAACATGGCAGTCCATCGTGGACAAGGTGAATGCAGTCAGAGTGCTGAGGAGGACAATGGACGAGGTCAAGAGGCGCTGGAATGATGTGAAGCGCAAAACCAAGCAGAAACTCGCAAACAACCGCAAAGCAGCATTGCAGACTGGGGGTGGGAGCCCTGCGCCACAGGAGGAGCTGGATGAGATGGAGGAAATGGTGTCCACAGTCATCAGTGTGGAGACGGTGGCAGCAGTCGGGGGACCGGACACTGCTCAACATGACCTAACACAACAGCAACAGGGTGAGTAACCAACAGGGACTGAGGGGACGGGGGGAGATGGGCACAATGGCACACATGCACAATGAAGTATAGCACACTGCACAACCACAATGACTCTGGATCATGTCCCTGATCTCCTTGCCATACTGCAGCACACATAGAAACAGCAAGTAGTCCCCCGTCCACAATGTGCCCAGAGGGGGCCTGTTATATCTCATCTTTCACCCTTGTTATGCATACCAGGTCATTGTGTGTTCCACATTCTGATTCCACTAAGAATCCTTGATTAGAATGGTTTGTATCTGAAGGGTCAGTTGCACTGAGCCTTGATGATGATCAGACTGCTCTATGTTGCTGTGCTGCATTTGACAAATAAACTTTAATTAAATCATCCTGGACTTAATACTTTCTACAATTGGCGACGAGCTGAGGAACACTTCACTCAACAAGGAGCTGCAGCACAGAAGCGACGTGTTCCTGAACCCTATAATTGGTAATGAATTAATCTACAAGCTGTTCTACCAGCGAAGGAAAGAAGAAACATTCCTAGTCACGAAGAAGAAGACCGGATCAGCGTACGCCCAACCGCAAGCTCTTGGTGAATTTTGGAAAATTTTGCGCTTTAGAGATACACGGTAAGCGTTTACCATTGTGCGAGTGCATTATTTCAAAAGTAATCACCTGTGGCAAGCGCGCTGAGGCCTTCACGAGTCCTGGAAGACAGCATTGTTCAATCCTTCTCTCCGGAGTTCCATGAATGTGTGTTTCAACTACGTCTTCACGCAACGTCACAAATTAGAAAACGCGTGACGAATAGACGTGTCACACGCATTACACGTAATGGGGCGGCCATCTTAAGAGTCCTTGACAACGCGCATAGCAACCATTACGCGCTGAGTAATTCATACCAGGAAATCATTCGTGTTATCTACAACTCGCGATTTTAACCCTAACAAGCGTGTGCATCGTGTTGGGACTTCAAGTAAGTGGAAGCAATTTAAGATACAAGGGAGCACGATACTTGTAAAAAAAAAAAGGAACTTTAAAATACTTAGACTGTTAAAAAATATAACATCATCTTAATGTTATTCATTTACCTTCAGTAAAAAAAAAAATGCAATTTGAACCTCCTGCTAAATTTTTACAATCTAAAGGTGATCCTCCATTACAATGGTCTAGATGGAAGGAAGAATTTATCAATTACATGAAGGCTATTGACGGTGACAGAATGGGTGCAGAAAGAAAAAAGAGTATTTTCTTACATTGCCTAGGTTCAGAGGGGCAGATGATTTTCAGAGCATTACCTGAAATTATTATTGCAGAGGGTGGAGAAGCAACTAATGTGTACAATGAGGCCTTGCTCAGGATGGAGAAAAGATTTAAACCCACTAGCAATATAGCTTTGAATAGGTTCAAGTTTTATACGAGGATTCAAGAGGAAAATGAGTCATTTGATGATTTTTTAACATCTTTGCGAACTTTAAGTCTACATTGTAATTTTGGAAACATGAGTGACGAAATGATAAGGGACCAGATTATCGTCCATGTGAGATGCAAAAAGACTCAAGAACAGTTATGGGTGATGGGCGATCCTAAACTATCAGAAGCTATTTCCACGGCCAAAGCTTTTGAACAGACAGGAAAATGGATGCATACTGTAAAGAATCTAAATAACAAATCTGATAAGTCTGAAGAAGTTTGTGCAGTCAAACGTTCTGATCAGGTGAAGAGTGACTTTTCTAACTCAAACTCTTCTAACTCGAATTCGTACACTTCTCACAATTCTAACTATAATAATTTTAGGAGATTTGATAAAAACGACAAGGGTTTTGTTTGTTACAGGTGTGGCAGCAAAACTCACTTGGCTTCATTCGAAGGGTGTCCAGCTATCAACAGAGAATGTAGAAAGTGTGGTAGGTTAGGACATTTTACTAATATGTGTAGAGATCAAAGGAGGTTTATTCCACAAAATAGAAGTAGGGTTTCGTGTACGTTAGAGAGACCTGGTGTTATGCCATATAATGGTGAACCTACTGATACCTCACAGAACAAGGGCTTTATTGTATCATTATTTGAACATGTTGCTAATGTGAAAAATTCAGAAGATATGCCTGTTAGGAGCCCTCCTATGTGTGTCGTCGAAGTTTCTGATGTAGATTTAAGTCTCATGGCTGATTCTGGATCCCCATGGACTATTATTTCTAAACAATATTTTTGGAAAAACTTAGCTTGGTTTTTGATATAAATAAGATATTTCCACCTGATATAACACCAGAAAGCTATGATGGTTCTAGAATTGACATGGTGGGATATTTCAACACCATGCTACGTTTCAAAAGCAGAATTACGAGTATTAAGTTATATGTCTCTGTCAAAGGGATAAATGTGCTTGGTTGGAGGGATCAATGGAAGCTTGGTATAATTTTAAATCCAAGGTTAAAAGAGCCAGTCATTCTGGACGAAAGTGTGTGTCCTAATTACATTTCTTTTACAGGTTGTGAAGACATGGAAAGATTCATAAAAGACAGTTACAAGGAAGTATTTACTGATTCATTGGGAAAACTCAAGGGATACTCTCATCATATCAAACTCAAGAGTAATGTTACCCCTGTCAGGCAAAAGATTAGATCAGTGCCTATTAATGTTAGAGAGGAGTTAAAGAACATGTTAAGGGAACTTGTCTCAGAGGGTATCATTGAACCAATTGACTCCTCTGAATGGGTTTCACCCATTGTTTTAGTTCGCAAACCAGACAAAAAACTGAGATTGTGTGTTGACTTGAGGGCACTAAATTCAGGAATTATTGTGGATTGTCACCCCCTACCCAACATAAATGAGGTAGTTTCTATGTTAGAGGGTGCCAAAGTATTTTCAACGTTTGATTTGAGGTCAGCGTACCATCAGGTTCCTCTCACCGAAGAATCCAAGATGTTAACTGCTTTTATCACTCCACAAGGTCTATACCAATATACCAGAATGCCGTTTGGTCTAGCCTCGGCGGCCTCGGTGTTTCAAAGAGTTATGTTCAACATCTTCAGGGATGTAGATAATTTCGTCAAGTGTTTTCAAGACGATATATTAATATTTTCTGCAAATGAGGAAGAACATCTCAAACATTTGTCAGAGGTTTGTTCTAGATTAAGAGAAAATGGCTTAACGCTTAAGGCACATAAATGCAAAATGTTTAAGAAAACTGTTGAATATTTAGGTCACACTCTTACAGGTGATGGGGTTGTACCAAAAAAATCCAACGTTGATGGCATCATAAATGCTCCTGCTCCAATTAACAAGGAACAATTGTTGTCCTTTGCGGGCATGTGTGAGTATTATAGTAAGTTTGTGACTAATTTTGCCACGAAAATGGAGCCATTGAGGAAACTTTTAAGGCAAAAAGCTGTATTTGATTGGGGTAAAGAGCAAGAAGAAGCATTTACCACCATCAAAGAAGATATTGTGAATGCTCCCACTTTAAGACCTTTCTGTATGAACAAACACTGTATTATTACAGTGGATGCGAGTTTGTATGGCATAGGGGGTGTTTTGTCGCAGAAATGTGGCAATGAGGAATGGAACGTGTGTTTTGCTTCGAGAACTTTAAATGAGACAGAGAGAAGGTACGCTGTCATTGAAAAAGAGTTACTTGCATGTGTATGGGGAATTGAACACTATAGGAATTATATATGGGGTAGCAATTTCACATTAAGGACGGATCACAAACCTTTAGTTAATATACTTTCACCTGGTGGTGGATGGAATTCTACTGCAAGAATTGCAAGATTAACTTCAAGATTACAAGAATACTGTTTCAAAACTGAGTTTGTGCCTGGAAAAAAAAATGTTACTGCTGATTTTATGTCACGTCATCCGTGTGAGGTACACCTTTCTAAAAAGGGGGATGATTCAGAAATTGTTACCACTATTCAGGATGTGGTTGTAGGGGCGTTTTCAGAAATCTCAGAGGAGAAATGGAAATCCAGTGAAGAAGAAGATTCATTATGGCAAACTGTTAAGAAATACATTTTGGAGGGTTGGCCAAGGAAAAAGGATATCAGTGAAGAACTTATGCCCATGTTTAATGTTGCAGAGGAGTTAGAATTAGAAGGAGACATTGTTTACAAAAATGGTAAGTGTGTGCCACCGTGTGGTGTGCGTGATTTAATTCTTAAATTAGCTCATAATTCTCACCCAGGAATGTCTGCTATGAAACGTTTAATAAGATCTTATTTTTGGTGGCCAGGGATGGATCGCATGGCGGATCGCACAGTGAGAGAATGCGATGTATGTATTTCCAGTGAAAAGATGCTTAAACTTAATATTCCTCCTCTTAAGAATACAGAATGGCCAGAAGAACCTTGGAAGAAATTGGCCTTTGATATTTCTGGCCCATTTATGAATCTTCCATCTGATTCACGATATGCTTTAGTTTTAGTCGATTACCATTCAAAATGGCCAGAAGTCAAGTTGGTTTCAGTCTCTACCACTGATAGAGTTTTGGAATTTTTCAAAGAAATTTTTGCAAGGGAAGGTTGTCCCTCAACCATTGTGACAGACAATGGGGTGCAACTTGTTTCAACAGATATGGAAGAATATCTTAAATGTCACAACATAAGACATGTTACCACATCTCTCTATGCTCCACATGAAAATGGTCAAGTGGAACGCTTCAACCGGGTGTTGAAGGGTTACATTTCTGATGTTGTGAAACAGAGAGGTGATTGGAGAAATTTATTGAGGGAAAGATTATGGATGTATAGAATTACTCCACATACCATAACAGAAGTTAGTCCTTTCCGCCTTTTGAAGGGCAGGGATCCTGCTTCAAATATATGCCCATGGTGGTTTAAAGAGAAGTGCAAGAAAAATATATGGAATGACCACAATCTGCTCAATACTGGTGAAAGAGTTAAAGAAAAACAAACTAGGCACAAAGTGTGGTATGATAAAAGGTGGAATACCAAGGAGCATGATTTTAAAGTTGGAGACTGGGTGAGAGTTAGGAATCCAGGTTTTATTGGTAAGTGTATGAGCAGGTTTGGTAAACCCATAAAGATCACTAAGACTTTTAGGAATAGTCTTATCACTCAAGATGGGAAGTTATGGAATGTCAGACGGGTTGCTAAGTGTCCGGAGAGTTGTAGGACCACAACTGAATCAAAAAAATTAGCAATTCTGATCTTAGTTCAAATTTGGGAATGCGTACCACCTCACATCATGTACCACAAAATGTCACTGATTCTATGTTTTCTCACAATGACTCTGTTTCTTCTAGAGTTAAGGATTCTAGTCGCTCAAGATGTTTACCGGTGAAATTATTAGATTTTGTAAGATAATAGACATTGGCTTCCCTCTTTCTTTTGTTCCATGTTACTATTCTTTCTTTTTCACATAAGGGAGATATGTTATATCTCATCTTTCACCCTTGTTATGCATACCAGGTCATTGTGTGTTCCACATTCTGATTCCACTAAGAATCCTTGATTAGAATGGTTTGTATCTGAAGGGTCAGTTGCACTGAGCCTTGATGATGATCAGACTGCTCTATGTTGCTGTGCTGCATTTGACAAATAAACTTTAATTAAATCATCCTGGACTTAATACTTTCTACAGGGCCCTCCCCACACATCACCAATCTCACAACAAACACATGCACATGTGCTGAACCCAGCAAAGCTGCAGATCCGTGAGCCCCACTGACAATGCAAGTGACACTGCATGACAATGAGCATGTCTGCAGGCCACTCATCATGACATGTTGCACGCCACAACACCGAGGTGGCTGAGTGTGGTCCACATCCGGAAAGGAGCAGGTCACACACTGACACATCCACGTGCACAAACAACCCCTGACGGCAACAAGACATCTGCGGACAAACCATGCCCAAGAGTCCCAACTCCCACCAAGAGCCCAATTCACCCAAGTATGCAACATCTCAGCACTGCATAAGCACAGAAGTCAAAGGCACACCGCCTGAAAGGGAGAAGGCCAAGCAAAGTCTGAGCTGCAGGGGCGACTCTCCCACAATGCAGCACACACACAAGAATCAGAGCACATCAACATTGACAACAATGTGGTACAAACTGCAACACTTTCACAACAGACCAGAGGACACAACTGCTAACGCTTGTGTGTAGAAACTGGACAATCACATTTGGCATAGCAGGAAACTGTGACTTGAAAATGGACAAGTACAACCCCACATCCCTGATGGTGCACAAATGTCCACTGTCCCGCTCCAAATAGGCAGCTCCTCCTAAACAGTCACAATGTACATTGTCATGCAGTCTGTTTGGAAACTTGCCCAATGCTTGAACATACATAGAACACACTGTTAAACCGCATCTCCCCTTTACATTGCAGAGGGAGAATCATCACCTCCTGCAGAGCAGACCTAACACCTCCTCACTGATGACGAGGAGGACCTTCCCACCTTCGACACCGACGCCCTCCAAGAGCTCATGGACAGCTTCGGCACCCCAACTCCAGGAGCAGGGCAGCCCAGCTGCATCGAGGAGACCCCACCCCCGGCACAGACCACACAGCAGGAAGCACCCACCACCCCGGCTGTCTCCCAGGATCCCCACGACCAACACAATGCATTTCAACGCCGTGCGTTGGAGGGCCAGAAGGAGATGGCTGAGCAGGTGCGGGTGGGGTTCGACCTCATGACAGCCAAACTTGATGCCATCCATGGGTGTCTACGTCCCATCAGGGACCACTTACAGTCCCTAAAGGACACCCACAGTCCGCTCCATGGTCTCCAACGAGCCATGGCTGACATCGCTGGAGTCATGACTCAGAGACAAGAACACCTGTCTAGTCAGAGTGGCTCCAGCGATCTCAGCCGTGAGTTGGGACACATGCGGAGGCTCATGGAGGACTCGGTGCGGATAGAGGCGGAAAGGATGGCTGCCACGGCTGCACATCAGCGAGATGTGGCTGTGATCTACAATGCCCTGCAGATCCTCATCATGGCATTGCTGCCACATGGCCTGGCACAGATGAATGCTGCTGCTCCTACACCAGCCACATCCCCGCCCCCTGATGTGTCAGTGCCCCACAGTGCGGCAGACATTCCATCTCCAGCACCTGATGTGTCACTGCCACACAGTGCGGCCGGCAATCCACCTCCGGCCCCTGATGAGTCAGTGCCACACAGTGCTGCAGCCGAAACACCAACACCCACAGGTGAGGCACATCAGAGGACGATGATGTGGATGAGACTGCCGTTGTGGTAATGAGGAAGCAGTAGCATTCATCTCCGCCATATGGCCAGTTTCAGCTTGGTTCGGCCCTTTGCATCATCACCTTCCACTGTCCCCCCGATACACTCTGCGGCACTCACCTTGGACCTCGACATGGACTGCCATATTCTGTTTGGTTACCAATGACACAGCAATCAGACTGCGGACTGAACTCTTCCTCTTCCGATGAACTTGTCCTTCCCTAATGGACTCTGGCTGGCCCTCCACGGGGCAACAATGTCAAGTGGGGTGTGCATGGCCCTGTACTGCTCCAGCTGCAACACTCCACTGGATGTGAATAAAACATTCAAATTCACACAGATGTGTCATGTCTATGATCCTTCAAGTATGACAGTATGGATGAATGTAGGGTCACTGATTCCCCCTCACGTCCATTTTGCACATGTTGTGGGGCTTGGGTCACAGGGTGCAACATTGTCGATTGCGGTCCGGGTGGCGCAGACACTACAACGGAGACACACGCATTGGTTAATTCCTTGTCCAGGCCAGAACTGAACCACGCCCAGGGCCCCGGGCTCATTGTTCACACCCCTACGCTGGACTGGCATACGCCAGCCCAGCCCACTCCGCTTACGCTCACAGGGGGTGACGACACAGCTACATGTCCCAGGTCTTCCCTGTAGTGATCTGCTGGTCACTGGTCTAGTCGTCAGCATGCCACAGTAACTCCCTAAGGGCTGGTTTACACCCACACCACACCCATCCAGCACAGGCGTGATGGGACATGTGACCCTGCCAATAAAAGGGGCCCACCACAGCACATCCCCCACTGCCAGAAGTGACATGATGGCGACCGCATCCACGTGGCGATGACTTGTGTTGCACTGAGTTGGTGGCACCCGATGGCCTGGGTCCCGCACGGGCCTACGCCACGTGGCGATGACTTGCGTTGCACTGAGTTGGTCGCACCCGATGGCCTGGGTCCGGCATGGGCCTACCGCCACGTGGCGATGACTTGCGTTACACTGAGTTAGGCCCACCTGAAGAGCTGAGCGGGTGTGCAGCCTGCGATGATGCGTTGGCCTCGATACGGCGTCCAGCATATCAGGATTCGATTTGATTTGTGAGCCATGCTGGACTGCAGTGTACACGCAGGCAGCAGTCAGCACACACATGACTCCGCGGTGCGGTGCCGGAGGGTGCGCTGGGGGCCTGTGGCGCTGGATTCAGCCATCGAATGAGGAGGTTGCACTGGCACGTGGAGGGCCCTCTTGGAGACACGCCGGTGGCGGCAGGTGTGCATTGAGGCCTGGGTGCGCAGGGGCGGGCAGTCATCGCGGGGCGGCGGACCGGTCTGGGGACCAGGGCTGGGGTGCAGCAGGTGCACAGGATTGCGCAGGCACCACCGGTCACGGTGGCGGCCTCGTGGCTGGGTGGGGGCGCCGCCAAGGCAGACACAGCCCTGCATGCGCTGACGAGATGTGCGCGGGTTGGCTTGGGTCATAGTCACCTCGTCTCCAGTGTGAATGCCGCCGTTGATTGTGGTCGGGCATGTGTGTGTAGGCCTATGGTAACGATATGGCGGACACAGAGACACACTCAGTAGTTACTGTGGTGGCCATCCCGGAACTGGGTCACGCCCAGGGCCCCGGGGTATTCAT
The DNA here is from genome assembly GCA_963921515.1 of Calotriton arnoldi. Classification (NCBI taxonomy): domain Eukaryota; kingdom Metazoa; phylum Chordata; class Amphibia; order Caudata; family Salamandridae; genus Calotriton; species Calotriton arnoldi. The sequence goes on along the minus strand of CAWUFW010007500.1, from coordinate 232,756 downwards.
TGGCGACATACTCCGGCCAAGGCCGCTCCGCTCAGGCTTACAGGGGGGGGGGACCACATGGCTACATGTCCAAGGGCTTCCACATTGCCTGGGGTAACCTGTTTGCGTCCACTGTCCACTACACTGCATACACCAGCAGTAGATGTCCACATGGACATGTCTGTGCTCTGCATACTGCAGTCTGTCCAACACATCTCCGCAACACTTGGCATTGTGTCCTTTCTTTGTGCTGGGTCACTTGCCTCCTTCGCAAATTCTTGGTTCCCACCTCTCCCCACATTCTGCAATTGTGTGGCAGAGGGGCTCTGCCTTTGTGGATGGTTTGTCTACATGTCTGGCCCCTATTACCACGGTTACTTGTGTTGTCATGTCCGGTAGTTGGGCATGTTGGTTGGCATGCTGTATGTGATTTTGTTACGTGTGCTCTCCCACAGTTGTGAGTTGTGTGATTGTGGAGTTGAGGTGTGTGGTGTGTTCAGTTAGTACTTACGAATGAGCAGTGCATTGCCATGGGTGCCATCCTGGAAGCGCTGGTTGATGATGGACTGTCGGAAGATGTATGTATCATGCACACTGCCTGTGAAGTTGGCAACGACATTGGTGAACTGTCCCCGGTGGTCCACTATTGCCTGCACATTGATGGAATGCGTGTGCTTTCTGTAGCGGTAATTGTGTGCAGGGTCGGCAGGGGGCACAAGTGGTACATGTGTACAGTCAATTGCCCTCGACACGTGGGGTAAGGCAGCTATGGAGTGATTCCCTTGCATGGTCTCCAGCTGTTCATGCACAACGTGGGGGAAGTGAAGGTGCAGGGGTATCAAGATGATACATACTGTGATAATTACAGGTATGATGAATCCTGCATGATGAGACTGTAACAGATGTTTGTGTGGTCGTAACCTTCCTTTTCTTTCCTGCGGAGGTTACGAGCACACGGACTTCTGTTACAGTATATTTGGACTGGATTCATCATACCTGTATGCATTGCAGTTTGTCCAAGTGCAATACACTGTACCAGTTTACGTTTGTGACTATGAGGACGCTTGACCATTGTCACCATTTCTCCAACAGGTTTCTGACTACTGATTTCGGGATATGGAATGGTATTGGGGAGTTCCCGCAGCATTTGCAGTTTATTGGATCCACAAGTTGCCCTGGTGGAGTTCCCCGTTGGTAATGGAACGCGTTGGCTGTGCTTTTCGTCTTGTTGTTTATGTATTTGTATTAAAGTTCTGTTGTCCACTACCGTTGACTACTGGACTTCATGACCTGGGGGGGATCCGGGGGGTGGGTGCGGTGGGTGTTGTGGCCCTCTTGGGTCTCCAGGCTGCATGATCATTGTCTCCATGGCATCTGTTGGTCTTCAGATGTGGCTGTAGGCTGGGCTCCCTTTCATACTGCAGGTTGTCGTCCTGCTTAACACCAGTAAAAGGCAGGTGTTGTTTCCCTGCTGCTAACGCGCATTATCGCCTGTTTTCGGATCGCATCGCTGATCTGGCTGCTCGTTGGGAATATCATGAAGTGGTGTTTTTGCACGGGACCGCCTACTCTGCATATCATTAGCTTTAGTTGTCGCTCTCATCCGTGGCGATGTGTTTTTCGCCAGCTATCGCGGGAAAACTGGCGATGTCGGCAGTTTGCACCAGCTTGTCAATGGGGCGATAAGTCTATCGCCACGTTTGCGGCGCTAAAGTGCCGATAAATCGGCGATAAATCCTTGAGAATATGCCCCTAAATTCTCTACCACATATTCCTCGGTCGCCATCTGCGGCGTTGCCTCTTAAAAGGGCGTCTATGTTTTTGTTTTGCTTGGGGAATTGTGGAGCGGTGGCAGACATCAGCTTGGTGATGTGTGCCGGGACTCCAGGCAGGCCCACCATGAATGCTGCCAACACTAAAGGGATATAGGGTATCTCTGGGATTTACTCAATAATCCCTTGAATTCCCAACATGGGAAGGGAATCATGTGCACTGATGGAGCATTCTGTCTCCGGTGTGGATAGGACTTGTGTTCCACTGCCTAGAGTTGAGCAAGTCCTTTGTGTGTCCCTCTTTGTTGGCCGCACATGTGGAGCATTCTGGGAGAATCTTAAGGAGATCCTTAAATTCAAGGGAGGAGAATATATAAATCTACTACCAGCTCAGAAGAGGTAGGCCCCACAGTTATCCTCTTAAACTGGCCATGTTGGATTGGAACATCAAATACATTTTAGAGGATGCAGTCCCAGGTGCTGGTGGAGATACTTTGTGCAGTTATCAAAATACTCCTCTCCACTGAATCGTACCAAAATAATCTAAATTGCATATCACATAGAATGTAAGTAGTTTATAATTAACAAAATGAGCAATATGGCAGAGTTTATATCATTAGATGATAACAAACAGGAAAGAGTCAAGACCAACGATTGAATTCTGATTGGTTGAGAAGTAGTGCCAGACTGAATGATACCCTGCTTATCTACTTGCAATTTCATTGCAGCTTTTAAAAATTATAACATTATTATTGAACTGAAAAACATGACTTACCTTCCTTGCTCTAAGTCGACTGCAAACCTAGTTATATGCCACCAGGCATGCGGCATCAGTCAATTGATAAGTTGTAGGTAAAGTCATCTAATTGGTAAAGTATATGTAAATCTCACATCTGGAGGGCTGCAGAGGAGAGTGTTCAAAGACTTGTTTATGTACTGTTGTAGTGCTCCTAAAAGACCTTTAGCAGCTAGACCTTATGGATTCTAGCCCAGAGTTCCTTAGAGTATCCCCGTTTCATGCTAGGGTAGCATTGGCCGACCTCAAGACTTTCTCTTGCCGACCTTACGACTTACTCTGACTGAGGTGATTGCAAGGAAATACAAATGGAATACAATTGTAATTTAATTGAATTGCATTTAAAAAGTGCTTCATACCCACGAATAGGCTCTGAAGTGCATTAGCAGATGGGAAGAGCTCGGAAGCGTGGGAAAGGGCTTGGTTGCATGGTGGTTGAAAATGCAGGGTGGCTTATGTTGGCAGTTTTTGTTGTTGTGCCTGGATGCCCAGAGTGGTGTTCGTATGTTGTCTTAGGGCCTAGCAACGTAATGGGATAACAAGGTGTGAGAGACAGAGTGCATACGTTTTATATTATTATTTTTTTATCCAGCTTGACTATGTCTGACTATAGGGGACTCTGTTGGTCCACCCACAGAATCACTGGGTACAGGCAGTCATGATTGAGGGTCTATTTGATTTGCCAGGGGGTACAAAGAACAACCTGCAGTCGGGAGAAGGATACAGACAATTGTGGGTGTTGAGACAGCAAAAGGCTTGCACTGGATATAGACAATCATTGTATTATGTTTGTGTGGTACCTCTAGAACAAAATAATATCATCCCACAGGCATGGGCTGAATAAAGTCAATTATCATAGATGATCGTAAGAGTTCATCCAATAATGATTATGTGAAAAACATCAGGCAGGCCCTTAGGGCCAGATGTACGACCCAAAAAATTGCACATCGCAAATTGCAACTCTTTTGCGAGTCGCAATTAGCGAGGCGCAATTTCCGATGTACAACAGTGTATTTCACACTGTTTGCGATTCCCAATGGGGTCGCAAATTGCGAGGCTCATTAATATTAATGAGCCACTCGCAATTTGCGAGCCCATTGGGAATGACAGCCCTCCCAGGGATGGTGGCCTGCTGGGCTCAGCAGACCACCATGTCTGGGACTGCTGTTTAATAGAGCAGCTTTTTTTTTTAAATGCAGCCAGTTTTCCTTAAAGGAAAACAGGCTGCATTTAAAAAAGAAAAATGAAACTTTTAAGTTTCATTTTTTTAAAGGCAGGCAGTGGTCTCTGGGACCACAGCCTGCTCTTAAAAAATATTTTCCTACGTACTCACGAAGGGGAAGGGGTCCCCTGGGGACCCCTTCCCCTTTGCGAGTGGTTTACCACCTACTTGAAGTAGGTGGTAAACTGCGAGTGTTTTGCGGCCGCAAATGCGGTTGCAAAACACTAGTACATAGCATGCTGACTCGCCAGGCGCGTAACGCCCATTGGGCTCAAAGGGCTTCAGCCCCCCCCATCGTGTGTGGCAGCCCGGACTGAGACAGCTTCCCAGGCACACACACAGCAGCAGACGAGTACTTCACAGGTCTTTAAAAGACCATTTGCTTGTTAATGAGGCTTTGTTGTTTTTTCACCCCTTCTTAGAGCCCCTGCATCTCCACTCTGCCTACTTCTGGAAGAATTAGCCCCCCAAACTTTTTTCTTAGCCCCCCCGAAATATGGCTCTAGTTGCGCCTCTGTGACTCGCTATTAGGAAGGGACGCCCTTCCTAATAGCGAGAGTCGCAAATGCTATTTTGCGAGTCAGGGACTCGCAAAATAGCATTTGTACATGCTATTACCCTTTTTTTGCGGCCGCAAACGGGAGGGTCTCCCGTTTGCGGCCGCAAAAAAGGGTCGTACATTTGGCCCTAGAAAGGCACAGCCATAGTAAGTACTGTGTAGAGACTACTCGTGAACAGTAGTGAGTGACACTCCTACATGCACTTACTTACATGAAGCCCAAGAAAATTTCTATTGAGCCTGCGCACACTCCAAGCTGGACGAGGAAGAAAGGAACTCAGGGATCCGTAAGTCAAGAAGAGTGACCTATTGAAAATACCTAGGGGCTGACTCAAGAAGCATTACCTAACCACCACAAACAGTTCAAAACAAACTGAAAGAAAGAAAACCAAAGAAAAATAGCTTTAGCTGGTTTTAATTATAAGCATTTTGGTTGATTCATTTACATGGACTCTGCCGCCTACAATTTTGCCCTAAGGAGAATAGTATAAATTTCAAGGAAACCATGTGATTGGACACTGGGGTCCTATTGGCAGAAGCTGTTAAGCCAACTCACAAGTGGACATTGCCAAATAAAGCCTGCATTGTGTTGCTGCAAGCACAATATTCTTCAGACTGAGATGTCTTTGGTGCTCAATATTTTCTAGCAGAAGTATGGAATGTGGCTCCACAAGGTTTCTCACGCTGGTGTGTGAAGCTGCAATGAATACATGTGAAAAAGAGGCAGAGGCTTCACATGGCAGAAGGTGCCTCTCACTGGGCAATGCCGAAAAACAAAAGCCATACAATGACACTGTTGACTCACCTCAAAAGTGTCTTTTAAGTGGCTGTCAAAGCTTTTCTATCTCTAGTGGACAAATGCTATAGATCAGATAGTGTTCATACAATGTTTTCTGATGACCTAGTCAAATTAAATTTTGGCTCCATCCTAGGCCACTGATCCATTTTTGAGGATTACAGCTAATGATGACATCAGGTATTTCATAAAATGAAAAAAAGGTCAGAGCGACGCAAAGTATTTTCAAAGGCTGGAGAGTATGGGGTCGATTCCGATCTCGGCCGGAAGCACACCTAACAGTATTCGTCCGGAAAAAATACAAGCCGAGCGCGTGTTTCCCGCCCGATTCGAACAATCGTCCGAACGAACAAGTACGATGCGCACAACAGCCCAGATTCCGAGCGAGCCGTACTTACCCATTTCAGCTCCTGTTCCCCGCCTGAGCCAGATCCATAAACGCCGATTCGAGTCGCACGGAAGCAAATACACAGCACCTTCCGGCCGGACTAGTACGATGCACCTTCCGTACGCGCCGAACCCGTCGCGACATCCGGCACGTTGAGCATCCGGGAGAGCTGTACATAAACTCCGATTCGCGCCACAAGACGATCCACGGCGACGAGACGAACAAGCCAGCGACGAGTACGAGTCGAAGCCACGAGAAACCCGAACGAGACGACCCAACCATGAATCCCATCGCGCAGGTCCTACCAATACTCTACATCTATTACCGGGACCGGTACGGATGCGTACGGCGCAGATGGTAAGTCAAACACCCACAACACAAACAAACGACACGTACCCGAAATATGTCACACACACATAGGGATGCACAAATGACGTACACCAGCACCAGCAGAACCATAGGGGCGGGATGGCTATCACCAATGCCATACACACCCATAGGGGGATGGATGCCTACCACTAATACCATCCCCACTCATAGGGGGATGGATGCCTGCCACTAATACCATCCCCACTCATAGGGGGATGGATGCCTACCACTACCACCACCCCTACTCAGAGGGGCCTGGATGCCTACCACTACCACCACCCCTACTCATGGGGGCCTGGATGCCTGTCACTACTACCATCCCCACTCATTGGGGGCCTGGATGCCTGTCACTACTACCATCCCCACTCATAGGGGGATGGATGCCTACCACTACCACCACCCCTACTCATGGGGGCCTGGATGCCTGTCACTACTACCATCCCCACTCATAGGGGGATGGATGCCTACCACTACCACCACCCCTACTCATGGGGGCCTGGATGACTGTCACTACTACCATCCCCACTCATAGGGGGATGGATGCCTACCACTACCACCACCCCTACTCAGGGGGCCTGGATGCCTGTCACTACTACCATCCCCACTCATAGGGGGATGGAAGCCTACCACTACCACCACCCCTACTCAGGGGGGCCTGGATGCCTACCACTACCACCACCCCTACTTATGGGGGCCTGGATGCCTGTCACTACTACCATCCCCACTCATAGGGGGATGGATGCCTACCACTACCACCACCACTACTCAGGGGGCCTGGATGCCTGTCACTACTACCATCCCCACTCATAGGGGGATGGATGCCTACCACTACCACCACCCCTACTCAGGGGTCCTGGATGCCTTCCACTACCACCACCCCTACTCATGGGGGCCTGGATGCCTGCCACTACTACCATCCCCACTCATAGGGGGATGGATGCCTACCACTACCACCACCCCTACTCATGGGGGCCTGGATGCCTGCCACTACTACCATCCCCACTCATATGGGGATGGATGCCTACCACTACCACCACCCCTACTCAGGGGGCCTGGATGCCTGTCACTACTACCATCCCCACTCATAGGGGGATGGATGCCTACCACTACCAGCACCCCTACTCAGGGGGCCTGGATGCCTACCACTACCACCACCCCTACTCAGGGGGCCTGGATGCCTGTCACTACTACCATCCCCACTCATAGGGGGATGGATGCTCTACCACTACCAGCACCCCTACTCAGGGGGGCCTGGATGCCTACCACTACCACCACCCCTACTCATGGGGGCCTGGATGACTGTCACTACTACCATCCCCACTCATAGGTGGATGGATGCCTACCACTACCACCACCCCTACTCAGGGGTGCCTGGATGCCTACCACTACCACCACCCCTACTCATGGGGGCCTGGATGCCTGTCACTACTACCATCCCCACTCATAGGGGATGGATGCCTACCACTACCACCATCCCTACTCAGGGGGGCCTGGATGCCTACCACTACCACCACCCCTACTCATGGGGGCCTGGATGTTTGTCACTACTACCATCCCCACTCATAGGGGGATGGATGCCTACCACTACCACCACCCGTACTCAGGGGGGCCTGGATGCCTACCACTACCCCTACTCGTGGGGGCCTGGATGCCTACCACCCACACAACCCCTACTCATAGGACGGGTAATGCATGACACAACCAGCATACTCCAACATAGGGAATGTCTGAAAAATACATCCCCCCAACACCATGACAAGCGTGTGTAGTCTGTGTCAAATGCCTACAACACTGAACATGACATTGAACATACAATGTGACCCCCTATCACATGTGTCAAACATAAATGTGTGTGGCCTCCACAATGCAAGCAGACCATGACCACTGTGGTAATGGGGTCTAAAGCCCCATCACCACATTGACCAAAAGGTAAGTGTGGGGTCCATAGCTGAAGCACATTTTGAACATTGTGGCAATGGGGTCTAACACCCCATCACCCCAGTGACCAAAAGGTAAGTGTGGGGTCCATAGCTGAAGCACATTTTGAACATTGTGGCAATGGGGTCTAACACACCATCACCACAGTGACCAAAAGGTAAGTGTGGGGTCCATAGCTGAAGCACATTTTGAACATTGTGGCAATGGGTCTAACACCCCATCATCACAGTGACCAAAATGTAAGTGTGGGGTCCATAGCTGAAGCACATTTTGAACATTGTGGCAATGGGGTCTAACACCCCATCATCACAGTGACCAAAAGGTAAGTGTGGGGTCCATAGCTGAAGCACATTTTGAACATTGTGAACATTGTGGCAATGGGGTCTAACACCCCATCATCACAGTGACCAAAAGGTAAGTGTGGGGTCCATAGCTGAAGCACATTTTGAACATTGTGGCAATGGGGTCACCCCATCACCACAGTGACCAACATGTAAGTGTGGGGTCCATAGCTGAAGCACATTTTGAACATTGTGGCAATGGGGTCTAACACCCCATCATCACAGTGACCAAAAGGTAAGTGTGGGGTCCATAGCTGAAGCACATTTTGAACATTGTGGCAATGGGGTCTAAAGCCCCATCATCCTAGTGACCAAAATGTAAGTGTTGTCATTTGAAAAGCTGCAAATGCCAAACTGCATGGATGATTCCTGGTCACACAACAACAAACACATCAGTGGCATAGTAGTGCTTGTGTCCCATAGCAACATAGATTGGGTGAGGCAAACAGTGCAGTGCCAATGAAACATCGCTCTGGCCATGTGCAGACAAACCTCACCCATGGGGGCTCACATTGTCAACATTCACGAATTACACAATGACAGAAGTGACCATCATAATGCAGACCCACACATCAGCACCAATGGACACACAAATGTAGATATCCTGTGGAGACTGTAGATGTCAGGTGAACAAATACCATTCCATGGCAGCAATAGACATACAAACCATGATCATTGTGCTGACTGATGACCTAGGAGTCCCAGGGACAGCAGGGGAAAGCCACCAAACAACATACTGCCAATGGCACACTAAAGAAATGCCAATGCAGTGGTGCAAATGCACAAACACAAACAGGCAGACTCACACTGCATATCAAACACAACAGGTGATGGGGGGTGTGCCAGTGTCCCCAGGCAACCACACAACACATGAGGAGGCCTGAATCCCTATTACACAGATGTGTATACAGTGCCACACAAAAGTAACTCATGGATCGGATTCCCTATGTGGGCAATCAGGCATTGTCAGATGAGAGGGAGCACAAATTACAAATGTCACACAAGCTTGTAGGAACAGCAACTAACACAGCAAGAGACAGACCCACCACAGCACTACCCCCAGGGACCCCACATTGTGGTGACACTGGCCTGCATGATAATCCCACTGTGATGACAAAGGTAGATGTCGTACACACAGTGAACCACAGTCATGTTTCCTAAGCAACTAACTACCATCACACCTACACAAGCACAAATCAATCAGCACGGCCTGTCAGCCAAGGCCAACATGGAGGTAGGGGTCTAGCCGTGCAACAACTCTCATTTGCAAACACTCAACACCACACACCTTGACCTCCACCAATGTGCAGCAGTGAAGTTCACATGGACTGGTGACATTGCACATGCACCCATGACAATCCCAGGGGTGGTGGGGGAACTAAGGTGGAGATACCCATCACACATGGCCAGTCAACAAGACTTGTGAATGTCTGACACACTGCACAGTACGCTGTACATGGGCATGACGTCAAATCCACACCAACCAATGGGATCCCGGCCACAGTCACACACCAATGAAGAAGCCAAGGTCACCCACCAAGAACACACATAGACAACTTCCAACATTGCAGCTCTGACCCTGAGGAGTGGCAGCAGTCACACACACAATGTGTCACAATCACTGAAAGGTAACACAAAATGTAAATTACATGACTTGTGTAACCAACAAGTGCCAAGGGGAATCCTGACTGTGTCTCATCTGCGTTTGCCCACAAACTCAGCCCTGACAGCAAACACACCTATGGATGACAGCCTGATGACCAGTAATGTGCCATGCACCCACATCACAGAGAACTCAGGGCGAAGATTTGGGGGGAACATAGGTCAACTCAGCAAGCATCACAAACAGGAACGTCACTAGGGATCCCAGCCTGTGTTGCAAAATGGAAGTGAACACACACAGACATGCTCACACAACACACACCTTGGGCTCAGGCAATGTCACGGAATTACACACTGCCATGAGGGGACTCCACTCCTGTGTAAGGAAAGCTGTGCCATACGTTGTCTCTGCAGGGCTCTATCATGTCAGCAGTACACTTGGTCACTCAGTCAACAATTACAACAAAATGAAGGCTCTCATCACATCAGCCTGGTCATGGGAGTGTCACCGAAATCATCTGCACAGATCCAACACACATGTATAGCAAGTTGCACTGATAACACAGATGATTCCTTCCCCATTGATGCCCAAACTTGCATGTCCAGTGGAGATGGTCACACGGTCAGGGAAACAGACAAATTGAACAATGGCAAGCACAACTGATGTGCAGGGGTGTAAGCCACAGATGTGATATTGCAAATAAATGTAGGAAATCCCATTGGAAATATTGAAAACATGACACCCTCATATTGCTGCAAAGGATGACATGGCTACACACCAGGATAGGACACATTCCCCCTGGACCACATGGGGTCCTGCACAGTAACATTTCATTTTCATGATACCAAATATCACCATCACTGCAGCAAGGGCATGGTTAGCATCATCAACATCAAGTACATCTGAAGCAAAACCACCAGAGAACAGAAAGGAGCTTTATTCAGCATATGTGTCTGAAAAATGAAAGTCCTGCAAAAATACAAAGGCCAATGGCCAGTCCAACAGTTCAGTCCGAACAGGGTGACAGTGGCAGATGTCACCCTCTGCTTGCCTGCACTGATATGGAGCAGGGACATTCCCCTCGTAAGGGTATACGGGGGGGCAGGCCAGGCACCACAGGGACAGGATCAGGGCTCACCAGAAGGAGGCAGGGAAGGGGTGGCTGGTGCTGGAGAGTCACTGACAACTGCAGTGGAGGTGTCTGACATGGTGTGTGCCGGCACAACTGGGGGCATGAGTCAGATGGTGTGGGTGCCGGCACGACTGCAGTGGTCCGGCCAGATGGAGTGGACAGGTTCCCCACTGCAGTGCCCAAGTCAGACGGGGTGGTAGTGGACTCCACTGCAGTGCCCATCTCCGGGGAGTAGAATGGGGTTCAGGTAAGGTGGGCAGGACAAAGGGGGAGGACACGGTCTCCACACCAGTGGCACAAACATGTGCAGCGGGGGGGCTGGAAGAGCAAGTGGTAGGAGGAGAAGGCCGCACCATTTTGGGGATGGTGTATCTGTGGGTGGGGGAACCTGGGACAGGGTGTGGTGGGGGAACCTGTGTTGTGGGTGACTGAGGGATGGAGGAAGGAGACTGTGTGGTTGAGCTGCAGGGCGGTGGCGTGGTCTTGCTCTTCCGGGACTGGGGGGACTTGCAGGTGGGGGCCTCAGGCTGTCTGCGCCTGGGGGAGGGTGTCCGGGGGCGAGGGGCACTCCCCTCTGTGTGGGTGGACTTCCTCTTCCCCCTGTATGCTGGATCAGCTGGATCAGAGGGGAAGAGGCTGAGGTCACAGAGGAAGAGCTGCTTTGTAGGTGGGGTTGCAGGTGAGGCAAGGGAAGGGGTCTAGGAGGGAGAGGATTTTGAGGACTGCGGAGTGAGTGTGGATGCCTGTGTGTGTGTCTGTTCTTAGGCATTGTGTAAGCAATTGACCCACCCATGAATCCCACAACATAGTCACGGGAACAAATGCTGTCCCCCACCTTGAGCGAAGCAAAATGCAATGACACAGTACCCAAGTGACACAATTTCCTGACTGTAAGGGCCACACATATGCGTATCAGATGAGGAGTGGGCATGTCACAATTGAGGGACATGGGTCCTGGACCACAAGACTGATGTACTGTGGAAGTTTAACCAGGCCAGAGGAGGGCACATAGCATGTCAGACAAAGTGCACAGTGCAGTCATGGACTCACCCCCTCCTTGCTGCTGTCTGGCCTTCAGCTGCCCATCCAGGTCAGGGAAGACCACCACCAGGATCCTGAGCATGTGGGTGGGTCAGGGTCCAGCGTCCGCCCCTCCTGCGAGGAGGCGACAGCTTCAGCTGGACCCTTGCGATCCTCCGGGTCCAGCCCCGAAGGTCCTGCCACCTCTTCTGGCAGTTGCGGATCCGGCGCTTGTAGACCCCCACGGATCTTACTGCCCGGGCGATGGTCAGCCAGATTTCCTGCTTCTGGTGGGCATCAACCTGTGAGGATTACAAAGTGAAAATGCCATTACTACACATACAACATATACGTGCATCACACAGTTGGATATACATGTCTCAATCACAGGGGCATATGATGTACACAGGCAGTGCAACGATGGCTATGAACAGTTTGCCAGCAGTTACTACATGGTATCATTGCATGGGAAGTAAACCTTGTTGGAATGCACTGTTACTGCACTGTACCTGTTCAGTGCATGTAACTACACACTTTGGGGGTGAGAACTACTCAGTGAGCATGCTAGCCAGTGGTGTGCACACTGTAAGTCTTGCTAGTCAGACAACATGCACAATTAGTAAGGCAGTGGACAGCACACTCACCTGCTCCCCTGGTTTCCCATACAGCTTGCTGTACTGTGGAAGGAGGCTGTCCAGCAGGGCCTGGTTCTCCTCAAGGCTGAAGGCTGGGGCTCTCTCCACAGTACGTGCCATTGCAGTAGCCAGAGGATGCAGAGACAGCAGCAGTGTTGGTGGCAGATGTCGTCCTGGAGCATGTAGTGCAGGCAAGTGAGCTCTCAGGGGAACAGCCAGCATTATATGTGTGCTGCAGAGGCAGATACTGTCCCATGTGTCCAAAGTGATAGGTCCAAGTCGTTTGCATCTTCTGAATCTGGCCAATCCATGGAATTGCACCACTTATACACGCCCACAGCATCCTTCAAAAGTTAAACTTCATGACACCCATGTTTTTGCAACATTGTTGTGGCTGGCCAACTGAATTCACTGCATCAGACTCGTTACAGCTTCGAAAACGCATCCGTTGCCATGCCAGGCCCTAGCCAATGCATGCTCACCGTCCGGACCATTGCTGTACAACGCGTATTTCAAAAGACAACGCGTACACGCTCACATCAAATGCAATGGCCAGTGCGTGCACACCGATCGGTCCATTGCTGTACAACGCGTACCCGCTCACAACAGATGCAATGGCCAGTGCGTGCACACTGATCTGTCCATTGCTGTACAACGCGTACCCGCTCACAACAGATGCAATGGCCAGTGCGTGCACACCGATCGGTCCATTGCTGTACAACGCTGCACCCGCTCACAACAGATGCAATGGCCAGTGCGTGCACACCGATCGGTCCATTGCTGTACAACGCGTACCCGCTCACAACAGATGCAATGGCCAGTGCGTGCACACCGATCGGTCCATTGCTGTACAACGCGTACCCGCTCACAACAGATGCAATGGCCAGTGCGTGCACACCGATCGGTCCATTGCTGTACAACGCGTACCCGCTCACAACAGATGCAATGGCCAGTGCGTGCACACCGATCGGTCCATTGCTGTACAACGCGTACCCGCTCACAACAGATTCAATGGCCAGTGCGTGCACACCGATCGGTCCATTGCTGTACAACGCGTATTCCGGGAAACTACGCGTACCTGCTCACAACAGATGCAATGGCCAGTGCGTGCACACCGATCGGTCCATTGCTGTACAACGCGTATTCCGGGAAACAACGCGTACCCGCTCACAACAGATGCAATGGCCAGTGCCGCGTACCCGCTCACAACAGATGCAATGGCCAGTGTGTGCACACCGATCGGTCCATTGCTGTACAACGTGTCCCTGTACAGGTCACTCGCATATGTCACCATGCTTGTCACTGGTGAACGTATGCCAGCCACATATACTTGCCAGGGACTCAGGAGCACACCTACAACACCACACCCAGTCCACACTGTATCCTAAGGCATGTAAGGCTGCATTACCTTTTCTGTGTATGGGGGTAAACATGTGGTTTTTGGGGTGGCACTTGGGGGCAGCCACTCCCAGGGTGTGCACGTGTTCATGGGGACAGGATCCTTTGTGTGTTGTGCACATGACCACTGTGATGTGCAACTGTTCATTTCAGAGCATGTGGCATGGTCACATTTCCAGGATGTGTATGTGTATGACTTGTCACATACCCCCAGAGTCCCATGTGGGAAGGCATGTACGTCACAGGGTGACCCATTGCCACAATAGTGATGGCCCTCCACAGTCTGTGTGCATGTTGTGTTTCCGATGTCTCTGATTCCATGTGCACAATGGGAGACAGTCTCCACATCAACGTTGTTTGTGCATGGACTTTGATGTTGTGCGTGTGTGTGTCACAGACGTCCATGTCCGATCCTGCGGAGGCAACAGGGGCCACTACCTGTGGGAGTCATGTTTGTTTTTCTGATGTGTACATGATACGCCATGTCATGCCAGTGTCCATGTGGCAAGACAGGGTCACTGGGAATCTACCTGTCAATGAGCTGTGATGCCTGTGGCGCATCTGTCCAGACATGTCACTGTGGTGTGTGTGTGGAACGAGACACCAGTAAATGGGTACTGTGACACAGCCTAATGGTTTCCCATAGCACAACCTGGAACCTGTTGTCAACACATGTTGAACTGAGATGTTAGATGATGTCCATGTAGGTGCCATATATGTCCATACAGAACGGCACACACATCAAGTACTTGTGTCTCGTAATGATGTATCATGTGAAATTGAGTATGGTGAATGGCACATATGTGGGGTGACTGACAATCTTTCTTTCTTCACATATGCACTGCAGGGCACCAGCTGTCCATAGACCATTCCCTGACCTGGCACGATGGTGGAACGTGACAGCATCCGACGGTACCGCTTCACCAGGCAGCTGATTGAGGATTTGGCAGTGCGCTTGGCCCCACATTTGCAACCTGGCCAGCCGTACCCTACAGCGCTGACCCCCAAGGTGAAGGTGATGGCAGCCCTACACTTCTTTGCCACCGGTACCTTTCAACACACTGTGGCAACTGCTGGTGGGATGTCACAGACTATGTTCAGCCGTGTGCTACGCGATGTTTTGGAGGCAATGTTGAGCTGCCTGAACCAGTACATCTATTTCCCTACATGTCAACAACTCACTGACGTCAAGAGTGACTTCTATACCCTGGGGAGGATGCCACATGTCATTGGCTCCATTGATGGGACACATGTGGCTTTGGTACCACCACAGGCACATGAGCAGGCATACAGGAACAGGAAACATTATCATTCGATCAATGCTCTGGTGGTATGTCTTGCAGATATGAGCATCTCACATGTGTGTGCCCGTTTCCCTGGTTCGGCACACGATGCCTACGTGATGAGGAGTAGTCGCATCCCGAGGATGATGTCACATATGCAGAACCAGCGTGCCTGGCTTGTCGGTGTGTACTGTCTTTGTACCATTGTGTGTGTTCTGCTATGTTGTATTCCGCCCTCTTTTCCAACTCTGCTAATGTGCAATTGTCTGTCTGTAGGTGACTCCGGATACCCCAACATGCTGTGGTTGCTGACACCCCTCAGGAACCCTGTGACACCAGCCCAGATGCGCTACAATGAGGCACATGGTCGAACCAGGAGAGTGATCGAGCGGACATTTGGTCTCCTGAAGAGCCGCTTCCGCTGCCTGGACAAGACAGGAGGGGCCCTCCCATATGCCCCAGCAAAGGTGTGCAAGATTGTCATCGTCTGCTGCATGCTACACAACCTGGCAGTGCGGAAGGAGTTGCCTCTCATCCTGGATGACGATGACCAACATCCGCCACCTGTGGAGGATCCTGGCCTGGGCCACGATGCCAGTGATGATGATGATGATTATGGTGATGTCCGCACACAGCTCATCACCAACTTCTTCCGCTGATTGTGAGTATCCAGAGATGTCCTGTCAATGATGTGTGTTTGCGTGATATGTGTTGGTGGTGCTCTGGTGCTGTTTGAGTGTGGCCATGTGCTACTTGACTGGAAGCGTGCAGCGATGTGTCCTTACAGGTAGTCTGTACTCCCCAAAAGTGTTGACAGGCTAACTTGGTTTTCTGTGAGTATCTTGTGACATGTATTGGCCATGAGTATTGCATTTCTGTCCTGTTCTTCCGTGCTTTTGACTGTGTGTCATGTCTGTCCTTCACAGGGTACTTTCAGAGTTGTTTGGTGAACTGTGATCCCCCGACACCATGATTCAACTTCCAGGGTGGAAGCAGTCGTTTCCCTACAGGTGATGTGCCACACACCCCTGGACTTTATTTCTTCTACACTTGTTGACTGTGTGGCCACTGCCACGTAGGATTACCTTGCATCTGTAGTGGAAACAACATGTTGCAAATGTGTAATAAACCTGTGCTTCACTTTGGGTTGTGCGTTCTCTGTGGTCACACATCTGACTGACATGTGCTTACTGCACCTGTGGGCTAGTTAACACAGACTGTGAATAGGTGTGGTGTCTGTGCATTCCACTGTATTTCCTGCCAACATCAGTGTAGGCGATAAGTCTGATGGCCCTGGTGTGTATGTGTTGTGTAGCCCTAGAGGTGTGTCTCCCTCATATGTGTCACGTCGCCATGACTCACATGATGGTGTTGAACTTGCTGTAGCAG
The DNA here is from genome assembly GCA_963921515.1 of Calotriton arnoldi. NCBI lineage: Eukaryota > Metazoa > Chordata > Amphibia > Caudata > Salamandridae > Calotriton > Calotriton arnoldi. The sequence goes on along the minus strand of CAWUFW010007500.1, from coordinate 216,136 downwards.
TTAGCATGCACAGTGTCATTTAGCAGATCACCATCTACATGACAAAAACCACGTTGGAATCACAACAGAGGCAAGTATGGTGTATTAGTGATTTTTTTTACATACATGTGTGAGGATAGTGCACAGGATGGTGGGTGCTGTACATTGGGATTGGAATCCAAAGTTCCCAGATGAGTTGGAAGGCTTGGTAGCAGAAATGTCCTGAGTAAAGTCCACAGTCATCTGATACATTGGGCCAACTTAAGCTCCCCATGTCATGTGGGAGAGTTGTGTTGCATTCGACAGGGTAAACAGTTTGCACACAAAGGAGAATTTCCAGAACAGGTGTTGGGTTCCTGGGGGATGTACATGGCCATCGGCCTCTCAGTTTTCCTTCCTCGGACGACTCCTCTTCTTCCGGGGGGGACCCTCACGTGCAGGCTGCTGCGGTGCAGAGGACTCTCCGCCAGAGTCCTCCTCCCTCCCTGTGGCAGTTGCAGTTGTTGCAGCACCAGATGTTGTAGGCACACAGGGAGGTTCCTACAGTCAAAAATCTTTTTCCTGTAGTTATTGTCATTTTATGAAAAAATAATTTTTCATTGTATGTTTGTAAATAACTAGTGTCTATGCATAATTTTAAATCAATGACTATATGATATTTAAAAAAAAGTATGATGAATACATATGTTTAATTAATTTAAAAAAAAAAAAAAAAAAGATAAATAAATACATTTTGATATTTTCATATCTTTGTGTCTATATGCATGGTTCAGTATACTGATATGCCCGCCAGTTTTAGTCCTTGTGGACCGCCTTTCTAAGAGATATAGGTCAGACAAGAGTGTTTCTTTACATATTGAATCCTGTTTCCCCCTTACTCTTGGACCTTCAAAGTAACCTTAGGGGGTACCTTTGTTTCTTATACACACAGGGAGGTGTGGCCATGTTGGTGCTAATCTGGCGGAGGCATGTCAATATGTCCCTATGCACCGCTGTCAGTTCTTCCAATGTGTCCCACTTGGACTCCATGCCAGACATGTGTGTCTCCACACGGGACATGTGTGAGTCCAAGCGGGCATGATGGGCAGCCTGCTGCTGTTGAATGTCCTTGAGGATCCCCACTACCTGGCTGACCTCTCCGGTGCTATTCTGGTACGCCTCAGCAATGCGTGCCAGTTGTGGGTCATCATGCAGTCCAGGCCCCTCTGCAAACAGCGACCTATGTCTACAACCCTCCCACCACCCCTGGCGACACGTGCGGGACCTGTGGTGGCACGCACAGGTGACCGTAGGCCCACTTGGGGGTTGTTACTGGGGTCGTTGTCCGTTGCTCCACGTTGGGCCGGGGTCCCTGTGCTGTTGTCATCGGTGGTCCTTGGTCTGTCCATGTTGGCAGGGGTGGTCTGTGTGTTGGCAGTTGTTGGAGGGGTGGGTGCAGGGGTTGCAGATGTTGGTCCTGCTGGTGCTGCATGATGACTCGCACCGGAGGGGCCAGGTAGGTCTTCGCCATCCGAGCAGTGCAGAGGCTGTTCCACACCAGTGAGCTCAGTGTCCCCCGGAGCCTGGGGACAGGGACTCCTCATCGTCTGCTGCTGTGTCCCCATCATCACCTGTTTTTGGAAGAGACACACAATGTATGTTATGTTTCTACGGGCATCAATGGTTCACACACCTGACAGTTGTGACTGTACCTCTGGATGCGGGCCTGTACATTGCATTGTCCTAAGTTGTCACAGTCAGAGGTTGATATTGGTGTAGCACATTGTCCTGCCAACCTGAAGCTTTTCTATGTGAATGTTGAGGTGTGTGCATGGCCAGCATTGGTGGTATTTGGTGGACATCCGGCCCTCCTTCTCCCCCCAGCCCAGTTATCCCACCATGGAACGTGCTTCCATTGCAGGGAGTGCAAGTTGGCTTTCAGGATGGCAGTCAGTGGTGTCCTGCTGTTGGTTGGTGCCCAGTTCCCAGCAGGGGCTTGTGCTCCCCACAGCAGTACCCAGTGTCAGCCATCTTGTCAGTTGTTTTCCACTCCCTGTGATGTGAGCATGGTTCAGAGTGGTGTTGATGGGCCAATTGTGAGGGTGACCAATATCTGTGATTACAACTCCCATCATGCTATTGCCTACACCCCCTTCCCAGCATGCCCATACTTCCTTCCTTTTGAGTGGAGTTCACAGTGTGTGAGTGTGACAGCAATGGCAAGATGGCTGACAGTGGTGTCCTGCTGTTTGTTGGTGCACAGGTCCCAGCAGGGCCTTGTGCTCCCCACAGCTGAGGCCAGTGTCAGACATCTTTGAAGTGGCTTTTCACTGACTGTGAGGTGTGCATACTTCAGTGTGAGCTTGCTGGGCCATGTGGGTGGGGGATGTTGAGCTGTGACTACCACTCCCATCATGCTATTGCCTGCACCCCGCCTTCCCAGCATGCCCATACTTCCTTCCTTTTGACTCTGCTTCCCTGTGGGGTAGTGTGCCTGTGCTTACAGGATGGCTGACAGTGGTGTCCTGGTGTTTGTTTGGCTACAAGCCCCAAGAGTGTCCCTGTGCTTCACACAGCATAACCCAGTGTGGTTGTTCTTTGTGGGATATTTAATTAGAGTGTGAGGCAATGCATTCTCCCAGGTGAGTTGTGTGGAGTTTGTGTTAAGGGGGTGTGTGAGAAAAGCTGCTGGTGACTATGGTCAGAGCTGTCAGTCCTCCTTCCCACCCAGCCAGATATCCCACCATGGAACGTGCTTCCATTGCAGGGAGTGCAAGTTGGCTTTCAGGATGTCAGTCAGTGGTGTCCTGCTGTTGGTTGGTGCCCAGTTCCCAGCAGGGGCTTGTGCTCCCACAGCAGTACCCAGTGTCAGCCATTTTGTCAGTTGTTTTCCACTCCCTGTGATGTGAGCATGGTTCAGAGTGGTGTTGATGGGCCAATTGTGAGGGTGACCAATATCTGTGACTACAACTCCCATCATGCTATGGCCTACACCCCCCTTCCCAGCATGCCCATACTTCCTTCCTTTTGAGTGGACTTCACTGTGTGTGAGTGTGACAGCAATGGCAAGATGGCTGACAGTGGTGTCCTGCTGTTGGTTGGTGCACAGTTCCCAGCAGGGCCTTGTGCTCCCCACAGCAGTACCCAGTGTCAGCCATCTTGTCAGTTCTTTTCCACTCCCTGTGATGTGAGCATGGTTCAGAGTGGTGTTGATGGGCCAATTGTGAGTGTGATCAATATCTGTGACTACAACTCCCATCATGCTATCGGCTACACTGACTTCACCAGCATATACAGAATTCCTTCCTTTGAGTGAGCTTCCCTGTGAGGTGTGTTCTAGTGGTGGCAAAATGTCTAACTGTGTTTGTTGGTTGCATTTGTGCCACTGCCTTGCTGTATTTGTAGTTATGTTTGTACATATCTTGACACAGTTACATGTCACTATGAGATGGCATGTATTGTGTTTATCTGACTGACAGACAAATCTTGGGGTGATTATCTTTTGATTGCTGTGTATTTGCTAAGGGTGCATGGTTTGACTATCCCCTTGACAGTGATGTGTGTGTATTGTCACACAATATTGTGTATATTTGTTATGTACTCACCAGGCTCTGGGATGTTTGATAGTCCATATACGCTCACTGGTGGTAGGATGGCCCGCACCTTCTCCTCCCAGGGCCTGAGGTATAGTGGTTTGGCAGGAGGGCCACTGCTGGTGTGCTGACTCACGATGTAATCCTTCTTTAGTAGGTCCCTGACCCTCCTGCGCACATCATACCACCTGTTCTGGATGTCTTCCTTTGTGCGCAAACATGGTGATTGTGCGTTGACCCTGTCTACGATCCTCTGCCACATCTTGGTTTTCTGCGACATGGGGGTCTGTTGTACCAATGTACCAAACAACTGTGGCTCTACCCTGAGGATCTCATCTACCAGGACTTCCAATTCACTGTCTAGGAACTTTGGATTCTTCTTTAGGGGCATGGTGATGGGTGGTGGTGGGGATTGATGTGTGTGTGTGTGCAGGTGAGGGTGTGTGAGTGTAGGTTTTGCTGGGTGTATGTGAGGGTGCTATTTGTTGAGGTGCTAATGGTGTGTGGCTTGTGTGATGGATGAGCTGTGAGTGTGTCTGTGGTTGCTGTGTGATGGTGTTCTGTGCTGGCAGGTGTGTTGAATTTGCAAAGGATCATGGTAGGGATTTGTGGCCTTTATATAGGTGGAGTTGGGGGTGTGTCCTTGTTCCATGTTTTTTTCCCTGTATTTATTGACTTTGTCATTGCTTGTTTGGCCCTTTTTTTGTTTTTTTCCTTAGTATTTTTTGTGCATGTAGGAGACGTTCTTCTGACCGAGTAGGACGCTGCAGTTGTCTCGTGCGAGCTTCTCCGAGTCGTCCACGCTGTGTTTCTGCAGGGTTTCTTGTGCGGCGTACGCGTCGGTCGCCGAGTATTGGCTTCCTTCGGCTGGCTTTTGTATGCGTGTCGGTCGTTCGGCTTGCGCTCCGTGCGACTCGGTCTGTTTTTCCACGCATTGCATCGTACTGCGCGGGTCGGAGTTCGCGGGTACGTTTCGTTCGGGTTGATTCCTGGTGCGTGTCGGTCGGTTCTATTCGCGTGGTTTCCCGGCCGGATAGCTTGTTTCCGTCCGGTTCGGTCATTCGGCTTGAGTTCCGTACGAGTCGGTTGTGATTCACATGCATTTTATCGTACTTCCCAGGTCGGGCAACGCCGGTACGTGTCGGTCAGACTATATTCCCGTACCGAGCCGGTTGGTATGTTTTCCGGCCCGAATCGGAATCGGCCCCTATGTGTCTTTAACCAGAGAGGAGTTGGAGTTTCCCAGGGGTCTTCCTAACATTTTTAAGTTCTTGAGTGGTACCGTTTTACAGAACAGAATCATACATCCCACAGTGTAGTTCCAGATCGCAGGATGGATAATGAAGAGGGAGCAAGATGCTGGTATCCAAGAACCACAGAATTTCAAACTTCTATACCCGCCCCAAAATACACACGGGGAGTATCCCCCAGAATGAAGCCCAACTCTGCCAGACATAAGATCGACCTTAGAACCTCTCTCCCTGTCTTTCATTGCCCTGAGGTGTTTAGAAAAACCACTTTTCTGAAAGACTCGTACGTTGTTCTCAACATTTTGGACAATCTATCACAAGACCCACATGCACATCTATTGATTAGTGTGGATATGGAGTCATTATATACAACCATCCTACAGCAAGCCATCCTTGAAACTGGATGAAATACAGTGACAGGACTCGTCCTTATATGAGACCGGTATTTTTCATTAAATAACGTGTTGACCTGGCGCTTATAAGAAACTGCTTTGATTCTAAACATCAACATATCAATGGTATGTCCAAGCTTCTAACTTTTTCCCTGAGCCTTGCTAATTCGTATGTGCATGGTTTTGAATATACTGTGGGCCTGCAGATCAACAACCCATTTCATGAATGGCACTTACCATCGTAAGATCCTGAGGATATTCTCACACATTTCCAATAATGAGAATCAGGCAAAACTGTATCAATGTTGAGATGTTTGAGGAATAATCTTTAATAATTCTCAAGCAGCTGGAGGCTAGACCCTACCCCAGAAAACTTCTTAAGAGGTCCCAAAAGAGGGAGTTTAGCAATCACAGGAGGCACCCCTGGGGACATCTTTTAGGCCATCATTTGACAAAAGGACACCTGCGCTCCTACTCAATGTTTGCCAATGTGACTATTCCAAGCCCCTGTTTACATTCAAAAGGTACAGTAATCTACACAACAAATTGGCCCACAATCTCCCTCTGACATGGAAGAACCGCAGCCCATAAACGTCCCTTAGAAGGCTCCCCAGGGCCTAGGGACACTTTCCTTGTGATAATTGCACTATGTGCGGATAAATGGAACAATCCAAGACATTAGACTTGGGCTTTATGCATAGGTGGGAACAGAGAGTATTCACGAAAGATGCCTGTACCGCTTAACATACCCATCCAACTTACATGACGTAGGAATGACAGCCCAAAAAATGAAGTAGTATATGCTGGATCCAGTGCTTAATTTGAGCCAGTAGTTGCTGGTGGGACCCACCGGTCCTTATTTTTGGGGACCGGCAAGTATTTTTACTCAACAGACATTGATCGTGGACATGACAGGGAAAAGCACACTAAGGTGAAAGAAGTAGAAAAAGAAAGACAGGAAAACTGTGTAAGAGGAAGATAACAAGAACCTGCACAAGTGAGATAAAGGGGAAAGGAGTGGCTGATAAGTGGATGGAAGGGCCATGAAGTCGATTCTGTACTATGCAGCATTGGTATTCATTATGCAGACTTTTAAAAGCATCATCTGTGGGTTTCCAAGCATAGCTTTGGGCACAGGCATGTATTCTATTACAAATTAAGCACTGGCTGAAACACATAAGCAGTATAAGGTGTAACAAGCTCCCGGCCAAACTTTTGAAACTTTTAACCCAAGCGCAACACACAACTGAAGATTTTAGATGGACTGCATGCCAAAATGTGCATGCACAAATTAATAGTGGACTTCGCCGCAAGAAATATCATCTAAAAACATATCAGCTAGAGGCCCAATAATAATTTGGGGTGGAGCCAATTGGTAGTGCCCCATGTGAAAGCATGAAACATTATAAAGTCGCGTATGGCAAGGCCAATATGACACTTAAGCATCCCACATTGAATTAGTATCTTGTGTTTGACTCTTCGCAACCTTTAGACCCTGAGATGATTTCAAATGATCTGGTTCTGAAAAGTGTTGTGGAAACACCATGGTGAGTAAGCTACATCCATTGCGAATTACAATATTCATCATTGTTGTCATGTGAAAAAAACACACACTGTAAATACTACATGAACGAAGCTTCTCAAGTTTCCTAGGTCCATGCATAGGTTGTGTATCCAATTTAGATCTTTGCTTGGCATTCAGGGACTTGTAGTCCTGATTTTATTATAGGATAAGCAGGACTACAAGTCAAAAAATGCAAACTATTGAGCTACTGATTCATGGTCCTGGGAACTTGGAGAGCTCTGCATGAATTATAATATCCCATACATGCAAGTGGGCATTGTTATGTACAACACTTACAACTTTTTTGTAAATCGATATGGACACAGTAAGAATGGTTTTATCCTCCATATTCAGAAGTCCACAACTCTCAACTCCCTCACTGAAACATGATGGCAAAGCATCCTGCACCATTCGATTGGAACACAGTGCAACCATGAAACAAAATCTCTCTATATCTCCAATCAAAGGTTGAATTGAGAGTTGGCCATGCAGGAGGCTGCAAAATGTAAGGAACAGGACCTAAGGGCCTGCTGCAGAAGGGAGTAAGAGTACTAAGGCCCCAATTACAATTTGCATGGTGCTGTGATAACAGTAAATTTGCAGGCAATTTTACTGTTACCTGCAGTAATCTTGCACTAGTATGGTGCAATTATGAGCTAAACCTACGGAATGGGGAGTCACGGTGTGGGACTGATTTTTCTAGTTGTAAAACCACATGGTGTTTGCTTTTCCATGAAGGTTTACTGCATAGATTTACCACCTGTTCCAAGCAGTTCATGAATGTAGGTGTGGGCCTTTGGGTGGGGTGGGGCATTAAAGAGAAGGCAGGGGTAGTAGGTGAGGAAAAGGAAAGCTTTTTCTCAGGAGTTGCATTGTATGCTACAGAAGAATCACAGAATGAGGCTTGGCTGCCACTAAGGCCAATGCCTCATGCGATTTTTGATTTGCGATGTGTGGAAGGGCAGCCGATAGAGGAAGATGGTATACTTAGAATGTGTTTAGTTGCTTGCATAATTGCCAGATGCTGCTCATGTTGTGCGTTTATGGCTAGGTAGTTGAATATATACATGAAGTGGGGAAAAAGAGTGAGGTAGCTACAATTGTGCATGTGCCTACCATCTTGAACCCATCTTTGTTCCAGTTCTTGGGCAGGCATGATCCAGAGTTATTGTCAGGAGATGGGTTGTGGTGTGCTCCCTCTCTCATGTGCCAGTTTCAAACAGCACCTCTCTCTGTTGGTCCTGGGTTTCCTCATGTTGACAGTCACGTGAGTGTGCTTGGCTTGCTTCTGTGGCTTGTTTCTGAGTCTGGCAATTTTATTGGGAAAGCATAACCATCCTTTATAAACCCCACCTACATGTGCTCGTGAACATCATCCTGGACCTCCAGTCCTCCTAATATGCCCTTATGTGCATGTGTTCACTTGTGCCCTAGTGCTGGTTCCAGTTGCATTCTATCCAGTGTCATTCTTTGATGCGTGCTTTATCAGTGTTTCCAAGTGGACTCTGATTTAGTGTAGTCATTGGTTGTTTTTTATGTATGTTGTTGATTTCTCCAATTCATCATCTCCTCTTGTCCAGTTCCACAGAGCTCACAAAAGTGGAATGCGTGATTGCCTTAGCCAGCTTATGTGCTTTGTCCTCATTTTAGTTCTCATTTTAGTTAATCAATTACCAGCAAAGCTTTGGCATGGCACCACCAATAAATGATTTACATTGCCACTAAAAGAAGCTATAGCCCTTTTCATAAGATCCTTTATGTGACCCTCAAAACCTGGCTTTTACTATAATGTATTCCAAAAGGAGACAAATGATAGAGTATTATGGAAAACACATCATGTAAAAAAAAATTCTGAATTTCACAACAAATGTTAAGGGTCTGATTTACAATAGCATTATTATCCAAGGGGGAGGCCCGGGCCCTCCACTCAAATTATTGACCAGGGAGGAGAAAAGCCTAGGCTTTGCTTCTAATTCCACCGCCATCAATACCTACCTAGGAGTTCCCTTACTCTTGGAGAATATTGCTAACAGTAGATAGTGCTAATTGATAAAACTGTGTCAAAACAAATCTAGCAAATTGCATCTGAATGTCCATAGTGGATGTGATTGCAAAACTATTCTCTAATCCTTTAGCCTTTTATGGTGAATAAAACATCGTGAGGATGTCAGTTCAGTTCAATAGAGACTTTATTCGGTCTTTTACAACCATAAAAGTATACAAATTATTAACCATACTTTCAATAAAACAGATATATACTTTCAATAAAAATAGATATATACAATTTAAAATCAATTTCTAAAACTCACAAATTCATTTTAATCTCCTCAAGGTAGTGTGTTTCTATCCACGTAGCTTCTACCCTTTTGTAGCTACTTCTTCTCATACATTTTAACACCTAATCATCTCATTTCTCAATGCATTTAAGGGCCTCTTTAACTTTTTTTATATATTTTCCCATGGCACAGGCTATGTCTAGGTTAATCATTTCCACTAAAAGATTTACTGCTTGCATCCTGTTTTTAATATCATACTTTTTAAAAATCGGACATAAGAAAACTCTTCGAATTTCTAAAAATTTATGACAATCTAATAAAATATGTATAATATCACATGTTGTTCCTAAGGTGCAAGTGCATTTTCCTTTATTATTTATCATGGAGCTTTTACCCCTTTGTTCGCGTGACATGGGTTTACTCCAATTCTTAGCCTTAACACCTCTCTCCTTAATGAGCAGCTAGGTAGCCTGTCAACATAGGGGAAGTGTAATTCCTTTTGCCACGCTGTGGCCATATGGAGAACTGAGCTTTTCCTAAAGAAGTAATCTTGGTCCTGTACTCAAGATATTTCTTTTCCCAAGATCCTAAGTTCCCTCTTGTCTATCTTGAGTTGAAGGGACTGGGGGCACAGCTTAACCTTTAACATACTACATGCTTTCTTGACAGTGTCTCTGGTCTCTTTTGCTCAATTTAGCTCACTGTTTACAATTTCATTCCTACACCATTGTGAGATTTTGTGTTCATTACCCGAACCCAAACGTTGCCAAAAGCGTAGTAGTGCCATGCAAGCAGTTATACCCCATGAGGTGATTCCCAGTTCTAGCCTCACTGCCTTAACCATTGACGATTTAGGCAGAGAGAATAGATTTTTCAAGCTATTTCCCTCCTCCAAGTCCCACCGATTTTTACCACTCAAGTAAAGAACTTCTGCGCCATACAAAAATTGAGGTGGAACCATCGCAGAGTAGGCTTTTAGGACCGGTCTGTCAGACATTTCCCCATACACACTATTAAATCTTTTTAAACCCTTCACTGAGGTCCCTGTCCTCAGTTTTAGTGCGTCGAGATGGGTATGCCATTGCAAGCTTCTCTCAAACCACATCCCCAGGTATCTATATTCTGTTACTTTTTCCAGCTTTTCAATCCCCAAATACCAAGAAAACCCTGTTTTCCATCTACCGAAACATAAGATCTTAGTCTTCTCCATGTTAACCACTAGTCTTTTGACCTGGCAGTATTCTTTAAACGTGTTTAATTTGCTCTGTAAACCAATTTCCGTCTGGTAAATAATTACCAGGTCGTCCGCGTAGAGTAAACACGAAATTTGTTTCCCACCTTGTTTCGGGCTTGCTCCTCTTGCATTTCTTAAGATTAGGGGAAAGTCCGCGATAAACAGGGAAAAGAACAGGGGGGCCAGTACGCACCCCTGCCTTAGCCCATTACCAATTTGGATTTTCTGTGATAAACTCCCCTCTACATCCAAAATTATCTGGGCCCAATTTTCCGTATGCAGGGCTCGAATCAAGCTCAGTAGATCCCCCGGGATATTGTACCCTATCAAGGTCAACCACAGCTGCTCCCTGTCCACCAGGTCAAATGCTGCGCGGAAGTCCACGAAGCAGCAAAACAGGCTACCCTTCTGCTCGAGCGACTTCCGCGCAATTGCCCAGAGGGCGAAGCAATGGTCCACCGTTGAGTGTCCCTCTTTAAACCCTCCCTGTTCTGGGGGCACAATCTGTTTTTCTTCCACCCAGTCTTTAAGTAATCCCAAGATTACTTTAGCAAATACTTTTTCACCTATGTCTAGTAGGTTTATTAGTCTATAGTTTTTTGGGGCATTTACGTCGCCTTTTTTGTGGATTGGTCTAACGATAGCTCCTTTCCAATTATCTGGCACAATTCCTGTCTCCAGAATCCCCTGGAACATATTCGCAAGGAACTCTGACCACCATTCTGGCTTATTTTTTATAATAACTGCCGGCAAATTATCTGGGCCAGCTGCACGGGTCAAGTTTAATCTAGAAATTATCTTCCTAATGTGGCTAGGGGTGAAATGTTCTTTTAACTCTTCCCTCACACCTGGCCATGCCGTACTACTTATTTTATCTATTGTTGGCCACTTCCCGTAGATTTCCTCCAGATAATCCACCCACTTATCCTCGGGAACCGAGCACTGTAGAGACCCTGCCACTTTACCAGTGCTTTCTTGTACCAGGCGCCAGAAGCCTTTCACATTTTTATCTTCAATAGCCTCTAGTAAGGATACCCAGCATCTGTATTTATAAGTTCTTTTCTTATTCCTGATAATTGTTTTATATTTTATCCTTAGTTTCCTAAGGGTAGTTAACAGTTCTTCATTACACCTTCCTTTATGTTTTCTTTCCTTTTGCCTGATATTAGCTTTTGCTTTGCGACATTCCTCATCAAACCATGGACTACTTTTGGTGTGTGATCTTTTGTTAATATCTGCCCCGGGTTTACCACCTTTAATTTTTACCCTTAGGCATTCTACTAGTTGCCTTATTGTATTTGCATACCAAGTGTTATCATCCTTAGATGGCGTTTTTTCTAATGGGAGGTTCTGCTGAACAGCACTTAATTTTTGAATGTGCTCATCTGAAATACGGGTTATGAGCCGCTTTGGGTATTCTACATGTACTTGGAGGACTGTCTGCCTCTGGCTACTCTTTTTTGTGTAGAGTTTAGTCAACAAGGGGTAGTGATCACTACCTTCCACCTTTAATACTTCAAAATGCTTAATTAGTTCAAAGCTCCAAGCATGTGTAAACACGTAGTCTATCGGGCACGGTTGCTGCCCTAAAATAAATGTTCGCTTGGCCGGCCGGTCGGCTTCCATTCTACCATTTACACATATCAAGCCCATGGAGCCCAGCAATTGACCAAGAGCCACATCTTGGGGCGAAGTAACACCGAGGGCGAACTTTGCCATCTCTATATTATAGGCTCTTAATAAATCGCTGCAACATAAATCAGTTCTTCGGGGGTCTAATCTATGATTGAAATCACCCATCATCAGAAACACATCCTTCGGGTAGGTATCACATATAATCCCCATGTCCTTTTTTAGATTTTCCAAGTCCACCTTATAAACCTCTTCCTTTCCCTTCTGGATATATACATTAAAAATTCATATTCCTTCATAACGAGGGTCATCATTCTGTGTCAGCACTCTGCTACCTAGCGCCCACTGACATTTTAGTTCGAGGTATTCTATTTTTCTAGCAATTTTTGTGGATACCAACGTCAGTTGACCTCCTGAGGGTCTGCCAAATTGGTTTTTCCTTGCTGCTTTCAAGTGGTGGGCAAACCCCTCTGTGACTGGGGTTTCGTCGCACAGCCAAGTCTCCTGTAGACATACGATGTCAGAGCTCTTAAGTATATTATTAAAACTCTCTTGGGACGCTATTTTTTTGTAACCATTTATATTCCAAGATAGTAAAGCCAGGCTGGGCGACGTCCCAAGTTCCTAATCAATTTCACTCAGGCACCCCTCTTCCTCATGCTCCTTGTATGCTAGGGCTCTATATCTGTTCCCAGCTAATACATCTACATCGTCGTTCCATATTTCCTTAGGTGATATTGTAATTTCCAATCCTTCCTTTTTGCCCCAGCAGGAGTTAATCACTCTTATTTGCCGTGTTCTCAGCCCCGCATGATTTCTAAGAAATGTCTTCCCCTGTTTATCAAACAATATTTCATCCCTTTTTATTAGACTTATGCCTTCCTTTAGCAGCTCAAGTTCTGCTTTTTCCAGTGCTGCTTTTACTAGTGCTGAATAAAGGAGGATCTTGGTTACTTTGCCCCCTTTATTATTTGCCATAAACCCCACTTCTTTGAGGTCCTCTGAACTTACATAATGTAGGCTTGCACATTTTGTAAATGAATAAAGGAGTTGGGAGCGATTTAAAGGGTTCAATTGCCTAGCTTTTTTCCCACCTTTTCCCTGTTCTGTTGGCTCCAAGAAGAGCCATAGGTCCTGATATCCTTCTTGTTGAAATCTTGGTGGGGCCCCGTCTTTTATAAACTCCTTTTTCTACTAAGTTCCTCCTCAATGACTCTCCTGCTAGGGTTCTTATTAAGGTTGGGGTTGCTAGGTCCTATACCCGTAGGCATACCTGAGCTTCTTACCTCATTACCCAGTTTTTCCTTGCCCCGACGTTCCCTAGATTTTATTTTAGTATTCTTTGGGATACCCTTTGCTCCTAGCCACCTTGTTTTCTGTTCAAGGGTATACACATTCTTTCCTTTTTCCAAGGTATTTATCTATTTAGGTTCAGGGGGCACTTTTTACCCTTAGATGTAACTTCTATCTTTTCACCCTTCCCATTTCCCTGACGTCTTATGGTATTACCCTTGCCTGGGTAGTTACTCCCTTTCTTGCCCACGGGGTGTATTGCTTGTAACATCTTCTTTCACCCCGTCTTTTTACAATCATCGGGCAACGAGATATGTAAACACTTGGTTCCTCCTTCTGTGTTTGGATTTCCTTACCACTTCATCATCCCTCCCAACATTCATTTCAAGAGGGTCTCCTACTGGTCTGACTAATATGGGCATTAGACCTTTAATTTGTGTCAATTCCTCAATCATATTTTTAAACTGGAGACTTTGCGTCTTTAAAATTTTGTTATTCAGAACGGAAACCTCTAGTAGACCTTGCAAAGTTTTTTGAAGGATCAACATTGCCTCCAACATTGAGGCGATAGATGTTCCCGTGACCTCCAAGCTATACAATGATGGGCCCATTAAATCAGTTTCAATAACATCAGAGTTTTCCAGTCTTCCAATCACTTTGGAGCGATTATTCAGGTGAGTATTGTCCCCTTTACTCTGTGTCATACTAGATAGAACTTCTTCTTCCTCCAATTCATCATCTCCTCTTGTCCAGTTCCACAGAGCTCACAAAAGTGGAATGCGTGATTGCCTTAGCCAGCTTATGTGCTTTGTCCTCATTTTAGTTCTCATTTTAGTTAATCAATTACCAGCAAAGCTTTGGCATGGCACCACCAATAAATGATTTACATTGCCACTAAAAGAAGCTACAGCCCTTTTCATAAGATCCTTTATGTGACCCTCAAAACCTGGCTTTTACTATAATGCATTCCAAAAGGAGACAAATGATAGAGTATTATGGAAAACACATCATGTAAAAAAAATTCTGAATTTCACAACAAATGTTAAGGGTCTGATTTACAATAGCATTATTATCCAAGGGGGAGGCCCGGGCCCTCCACTCTAATTATTGACCAGGGAGGAGAAAAGCCTAGGCTTTGCTTCTAATTCCACCGCCATCAATACCTACCTAGGAGTTCCCTTACTCGTGGAGAATATTGCTAACAGTAGATAGTGCTAATTGATAAAACTGTGTCAAAACAAATCTAGCAAATTGCATCTGAATGTCCATAGTGGATGTGATTGCAAAACTATTCTCTAATCCTTTAGCCTTTTAAGGTGAATAAAACATCGTGAGGATGTCAGATTGGTTTTCTTTGGAAAGAGAGTAACAAAGAAATGCATTTTCTTTAATTAAACACAGCAGAATACATATGTCCTGAAGGGCTCTTGTTATTTATGGAACTAAGATCAATGTTTTATTCTGAATACACATTTTCACAGATGAAGATATTGAAATGGTGTTTCCAATGGCCTAGTTCATCTATAAACGTCCACACAATACAACTTTTCACCTAATTTAAAGAACGCAATTGCTCACATTAATTGGTTTAGAAGGGTGCTTGAGGGAAGAGTCCCCCCTGCTGCCACATCCTCTTAATATGCACATAGATCAGCTTTACCATCTCCTCCCAGGTGGTTCCAGTGTAGGAAAACAGAAGGCCGTCCGTCCATGATCTAATATTAATGCCCAGTCCACCTCACGATCCTAATACCTTTGAATATTTTATAACTATCCATGCCTTCAGCATGTTGTTTGAAACATTTCCCATCAAGACTGCGGGGCTGAAATATACTAGTAATAAAAGCATTACATTCAGCCTACATTTTTTGCAGTGATTCAGAATCTTGATTCTCTAAGGCTAAAGTTGAAAAGCCACATTTTGTGGCTAATCATATTGCAATGGACACTCCTGTATTGATTACTGTTGACAGCTGTGTGTACTCAAAAACCCCTGGAATTTAATGTGACATTGCTTTGTAGAATTTACATAGAAGTCCAAACGCAACAGTGTGCCCATTGGCTGAATATGCTCATCACCATAATCCTATTCTCTTCGCTGCCAGCTGCCACTGTGTGAGTCAAGTTCGGCCAGTGTCATTCAGCCTCTCTGCCCCGGAAGCTGTTAGACACACTGTAACCTAAACCAGGGTTTGTCCATGTATCAAGTAAACGAGGCCTTCAGAATTAACACCCGTTGAGAGCCTACATGTGAAGACTCGAGGTGCTCATCAGCATACATTGACATCACAGAAATAAACACTGATTCAGAACGCATCCCGCCATTCTTTATTTCAAGCTATTCCTTGCCCCTATGCTTCGAAATACAGAGTATATTTTCCAAGCGATTTCACGCGATTATGTTCAGCTACATAATTCAATTTTTTCCAAAAACGTATAAAATAGGTATAATGTATTTTTCATCAAAACCTAAGACATGTATACCACATAATGTGTAGTGGTATGTATCTCACATATTCAAAGTCAACACTGGAGCCAAAAATAACTCATGTGCACAAATCATGGGTCGCATTCCTAGAGAGTCATCTGTCATATTTAACATCCAATTTGTAGATGTCTAAAATATATAGAATTGTAGATAGTTAAATACAGGAAAGGTGCCAATACCTTTAGGCTCCAGGCTAACTGAGCCTTCATCAGGAGTGAGGTAGTTATAAATTTATCAAGACGTTTTAGCACATTCGAGGTCAGAATCCTGTGATCCACACATCTAAATATTAAAACACTGTTTAGAAGATGTGCACGTTAAAATAGCACATACATTGCAAAACAATTACAAGAAAAAAAAAACACACGTATGTCTTATGCCTGATATCTACTCGTGTGCAATGTCTTCTAATTCACAATTGGTCATTAGAAGGCATTGCACCAGAATTCTGAGTTCTAAATCTCGCCATGCACAAAGTCTGAGACCAGAATGTCGACAACTAGAGTATAGTGAAGGGTAAGGAAAGGTTTAATATACCTAACTTCACATATATGTACCTTGGTGATATACATATTGTCAAAGCACGTAGATATGCAGTTGAGATAGTAAATCTACACTTACAAATATATTTATCTTTCCAATATTGACATTTTTGATAGTTAGGCCACTATATTTTTGCATGCTGATAATTTTGTAGTCAATATTCTGGAACATAAACAATTAGGAAGTGAATGTGTCTCTGTCATTACTTTCCAGAATGAAACTAATTGCAACACATGCATAATATTACAAGGGTTACGGGCATTAAATGCGGGGTGGTTTTATGTCCATTTCCAGTCGGGAAAAACGAAGAAGGGCAAGAAGGATTCGTTGAGGGGTTTTCTGCGCTCAGAATTTTTTGATTTAGCATTAAAAAAATATGAATTCTCGAGGGATCTTAATTATGCGTTGACTCTATTTGCTCTAAAGCAGGATTTACCTGCCTCCTTCTCTTATATTCAACTTAAAAGGTTGTTAAAGCATTCGTGCATGTTTATTAGTGAACGGTTAGATATAAAACACTGTGGGGATATTCTCAAGAACGTGCGCTAATCATCGCCAAAATAGGTTAACGCAATTTTCCACATCGCCGTCTATCGCGGGAAAATAACTCTGTGTTAACGTCTCATTCTCAACACGGCGGTAACATGCGATAGTTTCTCGATAACGCGTCAAATGTCCGCGATAAAATTACCGGGACGGCGATAAAAATCTAAAGCCTAACGTGAAAAAACATGCGATGGGCCCAACTGCGATAAAAAAATCCAGCGATAAGCAGCGCCAGGCCTGCAAGTCCCACAAGTCAGGCGGGAAAAACCACTATAAAAGCGGCAACAAAAAACACAAACAAAACATAAACAACTGCGAAGCACCATGGAAGTAGCCGGCGCAAGTACAGAGGACAACCAGAACCCCACAAGCCCCATGGAGGACCAGCCTGGGACCTCGGGGTCAGGGAAGGGCAAGGAGAAGAAGAAGAGGAATCCGCCTTTCAGTACGCAGGAAAACCAGATCCTCATCACGGAGGTGATAGAACACCACCACCAACTGTTCATCACCTCCACTGTGTCATTGGCAACTAAAAATACTATATGGCAGCCCATCTTGGCCAAGGTGAATGCAGTCGGAGTGAAGAGAAGGGAAGTGGACGACTGCAAGAAGCGATGGACTGATGTGAAGCGCAAAACCAAGCTGAAACTCGCAGCCAACCTGAAAGCAGCAATACAGACTTGAGGTGGGAGTCCAGCGACACACCAGGAGCTGGATGAGATGGAGGAAATGGTGTCCCGAGTCATCATTGGGGAGACGGTGGCAGGAGTTGGGGGACAGGACACTGCACAACATGACCTGAGCCAACAGCAACAGGGTGAGTAACGACCAGGGACTGGGGGGACGGGGGGAGATGGGCACAATGGCACACATGCATAATTAAGTATAGCACATCTGTGGACAAACCATGCCCAAGAGTCACAACTCCGACCAAGAGCCCAATTTACCCAAGTCTGCAATATCTCAGCACTGTATAAGCACAGAAGTGAAAGGCACACCGCCTGAAAGGGATAAGGGCCAGCAAAATCAGAGCTGAAGGGGCAAAACACCCACAATGCAGCACACACACATAAGAATCAGAGCACCTCAACATTGACAACAATGTGGTACAAACTGCAACACCTTCACAACAGAACAGAGGACACAACTGCTGCCGCTTGTGTGTAGAAAATGGCCATTCGCATTTGGCATAGCAGGAAACTGTGAGATGATAATGTACAAGTACAACCTCACATCCCTGATGGTGTAGAAATGTCAACTGTCCCGCATCAAATAGGCATCTCCTCACAAACAGTCACAATGTACATTGTCATGCAGTCTGTAAGTAAACTTGTACAATGTGTGAACATACATGTGAACACAATGTCAATCTGCATCTCCCTTTCACATTGCAGAGGGAGAATCAACACCTCCTGCAAAGCAGACCCAACAACTCAGCACTGATGATGAAGAGGACCTCCCCAACATCGACACCGACGCCCGTCAACAGCTCACGGACAGCTTCGGCACCCCACCTCCAGGAGCAGGGCAGCCCAGCTGCATCCAGGAGACCCCACCCCCTGCACAGACCACACAGCAGGAAGCACCCACCACCACGGCTGTCTCCCAGGACCCCCACGACCAACACATGGCATTCCAACGCCATGTGTTAGGGTGCCTGGAGAAGATGGCTGATCAGCTGCGGGTGGGGTTCGACCTCATGGCAGCCAAACTAGATGCCATACGTGGGTGTCTAAGTACCATCAGGGACCACTTACAGTCCCTAACGGACACCCACTGTCCGCTCCATGCTCTCCAACAATCCATGGCTGACATCGCTGGAGTCATGACTATGAGCCAAGAACAACTGTCTAGTCATAGTGGCTCCAGCGATGTCAGCCGGGAGTTGGAACACATAAGGAGAATGATGGAGAGCTTGGAGCGGATGCAGGGAGAAAGAATGTTTGCCACAGCTGCACACCAGCGAGATGTAGCTGTGATCTTCCATGCCCTGCATATCCTTGTCATGACATTGCCGCCACAAATCCTGGCGCGGATGAATGCTGCTGCTACTACTCCATCCACATCTCCGCCCCCTGAAGTGTCAGTGCCACACAGTGCGGCAGACATTCCACCTCCGGCCCCTGATGTGTCAGTGCCACACAGTGATGCAGACTAAACACCACCACCCACATGTGAGGCACCTGACACATCAGAGGACGAAGATGATGATGAATCTGGCTTTGTGGTAAGAATGAAGTGGTAGCATTCATCTCCGCCATATGGCCTGTTTCAGCTTGGTTCTGCCCTCTGCATCATGCCCTGGAATAACACCTTCCACTGTCCCCCGATACACCCAGCGACACTCACCTTGGACCTCGACATGGACTGCCACATATTGTTTGGTTACCAATGACACAGCAATCACACTGCAGACTGAAGTCTTCCTCTTCCGATGAACTTGTCAATCCCTAAATGATTCTGGCTGGCCCTCCACGGGGCAACAATGTAAAGTGGGGTTTGCATGGCCCTGTACTGCTCCAGCTTCAACACTCCACTGAATGGGAATAAAACATTCTAATTCACACAGATGTGTCATGGCTATGATCAATCAAGTATGAAAGTATGGATGAATGTAGGGACAGTGATTCCACAATAAAGGTACTTACTGGGTAATGCTATCAATGCGCATGTATGGCCGTGACCCCGATCGGCAGTGTCTCACACATTGTCATTCAAATCAACACTCATCACAGTTGAATACAAGTGAAGGTGCATAGACTTTATTAGCATATGCGTGTCAGTACGGGCAAGATAAGTGCCACAACATGCAGACCAATGCAGCAGTATGTCAGAATTTTGGAACATTGCCAAGAACCGCAGTCCACTCCGGGGGGGTGCCTCACCTTTCACAGGTGTGTGTTAACCCGAGTTGTTGTCCGCTAATGTATTCGGAGTCCAGGCGAATGCAGCCATGTCCACTGTTGTCGTGGGATATGTGACCAGATCTCCAAGATGCAACAAGGTGTTGGGACATGTGCAATGGATTCCAATCTGTTGTGGCTGCAGGTACGTAGTTACTCGTCCATGAAAGCGATTGCAGCTTCGCAGGCTATCATTTCCAACATGAGGTCGTTGTCCACTTCATCAAACAGGATGGCGAGGCAATCCATTAGAAGGTCCGGACAGATGTGCTGTGTCCACCCCCTTTCACCAATTAGCACTACAGCCCAATAGGGGAGCGGTTCAATGTGGTCAATGCACACGAGGAGTTGTGCAATCTCCCAGGTCCAGCTGCCAGCATGTATGCCAAGTATCAAGGCATCCCATAAACAGGTATCACGGTGACACTCCTGGTCGTGGGCCAACAGGGGGCATACACACATGTCAAAATCCAGTTCAGCTACCATCCTGTTGGATAGGCAGACATCCATGGAACACTTGAATATGCACGATCGACAATGCAACACAGGCTGAACGCAGGTGACGTTGGCAAGGCGGAAGCTTAGCCGGTAACTGATCCGCAGCACTGCCAATGGCAGTGCCCCCAGTAAATGCAGCATATGTGCACGGTACAGTTCCACATGACAGGGGTTGTGCATGTGTCCGGGATGTTCTGCCATTGCGTTAGTGGCTCTGGTTGAAGCGGCACTGTTCTGACCTGCGCCAGTTCTGTGGATGAAATGCCACAGCTCGAAACAATGAGTTGTTTTAGTGTGCAACGGTTGTACGCCTGGGATGGTGTGGGAGTAAGTGTGAAGGCCATTCCATGCAAGATAACTTCGAGCAAGGACTTCTGTGTGTGGGGTGTGTATACGTAGGTCTTTCGTCGGGCTGTGCGTAGTGTGGGAGTCATCATCAGCTGCTATAGTATCTGTCCGGGGGTGCCGGGCACATGCAATTCAGAGGTCGGAGGTGCAGATGTGCTTCCACCTGATAGCTCAGACAAAGGAGCTTTCATCCCTAATGTTAGTTTGTCATCTGCTTGCATTCAGGAAATGTGATGTGGCTTGTTGGGGTGGGGTGGGATGTGTGCGACTTTGGGATTCATGTGTGACATGTCTTGCATGTGGCAAATGAGCGGCATCACTGTGTGTTACGTTGCCTCACAGCTGCTCCTCCCTCCCCCCGAGCCTATTTACTTATGTGCGCTGCGCGGTTGCATCACTTGCACTCCTACGGCACACCATTGTCATGTCTGGCTGCACATGTCCACAAGCCTGACAACGACACTGTGATGTTGGCCGTTGAAGGTGGGCGGCCATGTGAGTGTAGGCCTATGGTAAGGATAGGGCGGACACAGATGTAGAGTCTGTGTCTGGCTGTACTCGCGCTGCGATTAAGGCTAGGCATTTGGCTCATGCTGCGGCAATACAGATACACACAACACTTGGCATGTATGAGCCAAGACCCGGAGCGGTCTTGCGCTCCTTCATTTCTCCGTTCGTGCAAGCCCGCCCTCCGGGTGCATGCTACATTGCAACATTGTCGATTGTGGGCCAGGTGGCGCCGACACTACAACAGAGACACACGCATTAGTCACTTCCTTGTCCAGGCCAGCACTGAACCACGCCCAGAGCCCCGGGCAAATTCTTCACACCCCTACGCTGGACTGGCATACGCCGGCCCAGCCCAATCCGCTTACGCTTACAGGGGGGGGACGACAAAGCTACGTGTCCAAGGTCTTACCCACTACCTGAGGTGACATGGTTGCGTCCGCTGTCCACAGCACAATGTAATGTGGTAGGGCCCTGGGCCATCATGCATACATAATGACCACACAGACACACTTAGATAGATAGTGGAACTGGCTACGGGCACGTGCGCCCGGCCCATTTTATTACCAGGGTCACATGTCCAGTGACGCCTGTGCTGGATGGGTGTGGGTGAGTATAAGCCAGCCCTCAGGGAGTGGTTGGTGCTGGCAACAACTAGAACAGTGATCATCGGATCATACACACAGATTCAATTATAAAGGGTCCATGACTTGCAGTGCACTGAGGTAGGGGCACCAGAACTGGACTCACACACAAAAGATTATACCATAAAGGGTCCATGACTTGAGCTGCACTGAGTTCATGGCACCGGAAGCGCTCGGCGGGTGTGTGGCCTGCGATGATGCGTCGTTTGACTTGGGGGACCTGCTGCCCGCAGTGTAGGCCGGAGGCAGCGGTCAGAAAGGACCCACAGTCACGAGGCGATGACTTGTGGTGCACAGAGTTAGTGGCACCTGAAGCGCTCAGCGGGTGTGCAGCCTGCGATGATGCGCCGTCTGGGCGGGCCGCCCTGGAAGCAATGTCTGTTGCCTACTGGACTGCGCCATAAATAAATCAAGACTCAATTTGAATTGTGAGCCCTGCTGACCGCAGTGTAGGCCGGAGGCAGCGGTCAGAAAGGGCCCACAGCCACGTGGCGATGACTTGTGGTGCACTGAGTTAGTGGCACCTGAAGCGCTCAGCGGGTGCGCGGCCTGCGATGATGCATCGTTTGACTTGGGGGACCTGCTGACCGCAGTGTAGGCCGAAGGCAGTAGTCAGCACACACATTACTCCGCAGTGCTGTGCCGCTGGGTGCGCTGGGGGCCTGTGTCGCGGAAGGCAGCGATCGGCTGAGTAGGCTGGCGGTCACGGCGGCGGACTCGTGGCAGGGTGTGGGGCGCCTCAGTGACAGACACGTTGGCCATCCCGGAAGTGAACCACGCCCAGAGCCCCGGTCTATTTATTCACACTCCTACGCTGGTGTGGTGTACGCCGGACCAGCCCACTCCGCTTCCGCGTACAGGGGGGACGACACAGCTACATGAGCGAGGTCTTCCCTACTGCCTGAGGTAAGATGGTTGCGTCCACTGTCCACAACACTGCACACACCAGCAGTATATGTCCACAGGGACATGTCTGTGCTCTGCATACTGGAGTCTGTCCAGCACATCACTGCCACACTTGGCATTGTGTACATTCTTATTCATGGGTGACTTGCCTCCTTCACACATACTTGGTTCCCACCTCTCCCCACATTCTGCAATTGTGTGGCTGAGGGGCCATACCGTTTTTGGAAGGTCAGCTGTCTAGTTCTGCGCTGCCTCGGTGGTAGTCCGGGGGGGCCTGGGGGTGGTGGCGGTGGGTGTTGTGGACCTCTTGGGTCTCCGAGCTGCATGATCATTAGCTCCATGACATGTGTTGGTCTTCAGATGTGGCTCTGGGCTGGGCTTCCTTTCATACTGCAGGTTGTCGTCCTGCTTAACACCAGTAAAAGGCAGGTGTTAAAGCCCTGCTGCTAACGCGTGTTTTAGGGTCGCATTGCAGATCTGGCTGCTCGTTGTGAATATCGCGAAGTGGTGTTTTCGTGTGTTTTTGCACGGGAACGCCTTCTCTGCATATCATTAGCGTTAATTGTTGCTCTCATCCGTGGTGATGTGTTTTGCGGCAGCTATCACAGGAAAACTGGCAATGTCGGCAGTTTGCACCAGCTTGTGAATAGGGCGATAAGTCTATCGCCACTTTTGCGGCGCTAAAGTGTCGATAAATCGGCGATGACTCCTTGAGAATATGCCCCTGTGAATTAAAGAAAAACAAAGAAAAATTGTGATAACCTCCTCCTGTCCGTTACAGGAAGCCCACCAGTATTTGTCTTGGAATTTAGAGCATACAGTTCGTCTTTTTTGGACATTATTACGCATGCATTTACTTCCTCTTAATGATTTTAAAGCGAGTTGGTCTAATTCCAAAGATAACAAGAAACGGTGTCATTTGTGTAACATGGGTACTTAGGATTTTAAATTATGTACTATTTGTTTGTCCTGCACTGCACTTTCCTCTCCCTCATATTGTAAGGCCAATGTTTTTAAATTGCAATACTAAGACAGTAGCGGCAGGTCAACAATTTCTCTTCTTTCTTAACAATGAAGTTATCTTTCAAAAAGTTTTTAAAAAATTGAATGTTTTTTAAATGTATATTAATGGTCTCAATCTTAGTTGCCATAATGTCGAATTTTAGGTGGAACTCATTTGAGTTCCAAATCATGAATAACATTGAATTGAAAAACACAGGGAGATATTCTCAAGAACGTGCGATAATCATCGCCAAAATAGGTTAACGCAATTTTTCTTATCGCCGTCTATTGAGGGAAAATAACTTTGTGTTAACGTCGTATTCTCAACATGGCGGTAACATGCGATAGTTCCCCGATAACGCGTCAACTGTCCACGATAAAATTACCGGCACAGCGATAAACGAACGTGAAAAAAGTGGTGATGTGCCCAACCGCGATAAAAAAATCAGCGATAAGCTGCGCCAGGCCTGCAATTCACAAACGTCAGGCGGGAAAAATCACTATAAAAGCAGAAAAAAACACAAACAAAACCAGAACAACTGCGAAGCACAATGGAGGTAGCCGGAGCAAGTACAGAGGACAACCAGAACCCCACAAGCCCCACGGAGGACCAGCCTGGGACCTCGGGGTCAGGGAAGGGCAAGGAGAAGAAGAAGAGGAAGACGCAGTTCAGTCCGCAGGAAAACAGGATCCTGATAACGGAGGTGATAGAACACCATCAACAACTGTTCGTCACCTCCACTGTGTCATTGGCAACAAAAAATGCAATATGGCAGTCCATCATGGACAAGGTGAATGCAGTCGGAGTGCTGAGGAGGACAATGGAAGAGCTCAAGAGGCGCTGGAATGATGTGAAGCGCAAAACCAAGCAGAAACTCGGCAACAACCAGAAGGTAGCAATGCAGACTGGAGGTGGGAGTCCAGCGCCACAGGAGGAGCTGGATGAGATGGAGGAAATGGTGTCCACAGTCATCAGTGTGGAGATGGTGGCAGGAGTTGGGGGACCGGACACTGCTCAACATGACCCGACACAACAGCAACAGGGTGAGTAACGACCAGGGACTGGGGGACGGGGGAGATGGGCACAATGTCACACATGCACAATGAAGTATAGCACAGTGCACACCCACAATGACTCTGGATCATGTCCCTGATCCCCTTGACACACTGCAGCACACCTAGAAACAGCAAGTAGGTCCCCGTCGACTATGTGCCCAGAGGGGGCCCTTCCCACACATCACCAATCTCACAACCAACCCATGCACATGTGCCAAACCCAGCAAAGTGGCGTGTCTGTGAGCCACACTGACAATTCAAGTGACACTGCATGACGAATAGCATGGCTGTAGTCAATATATCATGACATGTTGCATGCCACGACACTGAGGTGGCTGAGTGTGGACCACATCCGTAAAGGAGCAGGTCACACTCTGACACATCCACATGCACAAACAACCCCTGATGTCAACAACACATCTGCGGACAAACCATGCCCCAGAGTTCCAACTCCCACCAAGAGCCCAATTTACCCAAGTATGCAACATCTCAGCACTGTATAAGCACAGAAGTCAAAGGCACACCGCCTGAAAGGTATAAGGGGCAGCAAAATCAGAGCTGCAGGGGCGACTCTCCCAAAATGCAGCACACACACATAACATTCAGAGCACATCAACATTGACAACAATGTGGTACAAACTGCAACACGTTCACAACAGAACAGAGGACACAACTGGTGCCACTTGTGTGTAGAAACTAGCCAATCACATTTGGCATAGCAGGGAAATGTGAGATGATAATGTACAAGTACAAACACACATCCGTGATGTTGTCGAAATGTCAACTGTCCCGCATCAAATAGTCAGCTCCTCCCAAACAGTCATAAAGTACATTGTCATGCAGTCTGTATGTAAACTTGTACAATGCGTCAACATACATGTGACCACAATTTTAAACTGCATCTCCTCTTCACATTGCAGAGGGAGAATCAACACCTCCTGCAGAGCAGACCGAACATCTCTTCACTGATGATGAAGAGGACCTCCACACCTTCGACACAGACGCCCTCCAAGAGCTCATGGACAGCTTCGGCACCTCACCTCCAGGAGCAGGGCAGCCCAGCTGCATCGAGGAGACCTCACCCCCTGCACAGACCACACAGTAGGAAGCACCCACCACCCCGGCTGTCTCCCAGGACCCCCACGAACAACACATGGCATTCCAACGCTGTGTGTTAGGGTGCCAGGAGCAGATGGCTGATCAGGTGCGGGTGGGGTTCGACCTCATGGCAGCCAAACTAGATGCCATACGTGGGTGTCTAAGTCCCATCAGGGACCACTTACAGTCCCTAATGGACACCCACAGTCCGCTCCATGATCTCCAACGTTCCATGGCTGACATCGCTGGAGTCCTGACTCTGAGACAAGGACAACTGTCTAGTCAGAGTGGCTCCAGCGATGTCAGCCTGGAGTTGGGACACATGCGGAGGATCATGGAGAACAGGGAGTGAATGAGGCGGAAAGAATGGCTGCCACGGCTGCACACCAGCGAGATGTAGCTGGGACCTTCCATGCCCTGCAGATCCTCATCATGGCATTGCTGCCACAAGGCCTGGCACCGATGAATGCTGCTGCTGCTTCTACATCCACATCTCCGCCCCTGATGTGTCAGTGCCTCACAGTGCAGCAGACAATCCACCTCCGGCCCCTGATGTGTCACTGCCACACAGTGTGGCAGACATTCCACCTCCGGCCCCTGATGTGTGAGTGCCACACAGTGCTGCTGACAAAACACCACCACCCACATGTGAGGCACAGGAAACATCAGAGGACGAAGATGTGGATGATTCTGCCTTAGTGGTAAGAAGGAAGTGGTAGCATTCATCTCCGCCATATGGCCTGTTTCTGCTTGGTTCTGCCCTCTGCATCATCACCTTCCACTGTCCCCCGATACACTCTGCGACACTCACCTTGGACCTCGACATGGACTGCCATATTCTGTTTGGTTACCAATGACACAGCAATCAGACTGCGGACTGAACTCTTCCTCTTCCGATGAACTTGCCATTCCCTAAAGGACTCTGGCTGGCCCTCCACAGGGCAACAATGTAAAGTGGGGTTTGCATGGCCCTGTACTGCTCCAGCTTCAACTCTCCACTGAATGTGACTAAAACAATAAAGTTCACACAGATGTGTCATGTCTATGATCATTCAAGTATGAAAGTATGGATGAATGTAGGGTCAGTGATTCCCCCTTACGTCCATGTTGCTCATGTTGTGGGACTTGAGTCACAGGGTGCAACATTGCCGATTGCGGTCCGGGTGGCACCGACACTACAACAGAGATACACACATTAGTTATTTCCTTGTCCAGCCCAGAACTGAACCACGCCCAGAGCCCCGGGCTCATTGTTCACACCCCTACGCTGGACTGGCATACGCCAGACCAGCCCACTCCGCTTACGCTTACAGGGGGGGGGGACAAAGCTACATGTCCCAGGTCTTCCCTGTAGTGATCTGCTGATCACTGGTCTAGTTGTCAGCATGCCACAGCCACTCCCTGAGGGCTGGTTTACACCCACACCACACCCATCCAGCACAGGCATCACAGGACATGTGACCCTGCCAATAAAAGGGGCCTACCACATCACATTCCCCACTGCCGGAGGTGACAAGATGGCGTCCGCACCACGAGACTCAATCATGAAGGGGCAATGACTTGTGGCACACTGGGTTAGTGGCACCTGATGCACTGCGGCCGGCACGGGCCTACCGCCACTGGACGATGACTTGCGGTGCACAGAGTTGATGGCACCCGATGCACTGCGGCCGGCACGGGCCTACAGCCATAGGACAGTGACTTGCGGTGCACTGAGGTAGGGGCACCTGAAGAGCTGAGCGGGTCTGCAGCCTGCGATGATGCGTAGACCTCGATACGCCGTCCTGCCAATCAAGATTCGATTTGAATTGAGGGCCCTGCTGGACCGCAGTCAGCACACACATGACTCCGCGGCGCAGTGCCGCAGGGTGCACTGGGGGCCTGTGGCACTGAATCCAGCGATCGACTGAGGAGGTTGCCCCGGCACGTGGTGGGCCCTCTTGGAGATACGCCGGTGGCGGCAGGTGAGCATTGAGGCCTGGGTGCGCAGGGGCAGCCAGTCATCACTGGGCGGCGGACCGGTCTGGGGACCAGGGCTGGGGTGCAGCAGACGCACAGGATCATGCAGGCACCACCGATCACGGCGGCAGCCTCGTGGCTGAGTAGGGGCGCCACCCTGGCAGACACGACCCTGCATGCGATGACGAGATGTGCGCGGGTTGGCTTGGGACGTAGCCACCTCGTCTCCACTGTAAATCTGGCCATTGAAGGTGGTCGGCCACGTGTGTGTAGGCCTATGGACAGGATATGGTGGACACAGAGACACACGCAGTAGTTACTTTGGTGGCCATCCCGGAACTGAACCACGCCCAGAGCCCCGGGCTATTTATTCATGACATACGCCGGCCAAGGCCACTCCACTCACGCTTATAGGGGGGGACAACAAAGCTACATGTCAAAGGTCTTCCACACTGCCTCAGGTAACCTGTTTGCGTCCACTGTCCACAACACTACAAACACCAGCAGTATATGTTCACATGGATATGTCTGTGCTCTGCATACTGAAGTCTGTCCAGCTCATCACCGCCACACTTGGCATTGTGTACATTCTTATTGATGGGTCACTTGCCTCCTTCGCACATACTTGGTTCCCACCTCTCCCCACATTCTGCAATTGTGTGGCAGAGGTGCCATGCTGTGGATGGTTTGTCTACATGGCTGGCCCCTGTTACCACAGTTACTTGTGTTGTCGTGTCTGGTAGTTGGGCATGTTGATTGGCATGTCGTATGTGATTCTGTAACATGTGCATTCCCACAGTTGTGAGTCGTATGATTGTGGAGTTGAGGTGTGTGGTGTGTTCAGTTGGTACTTACCGACGAGCAGTGCATTTCCATAGGTGTCATCCTCAAAGCGCTGATTGGTGATGGACTTGCAGAAGATGTAGGAATCAAGCACACTGCCTGGGAAGTTTGCGACGACATTCGTGAACAGGCCCCGGTGGTCCACTTTTGCCTGCACATTGATGGAATGCGTGTGGTTTCTGTTGCAGTTATTGTGTGCAGTGTCGGCAGGGGGCACAAGTAGTACATGTGTGCAGTCAATTGCCCCCAACACGTGCGGGAAGCCAGCTATGGTGTAGTTCCCTTGCTTGGTCTCCAGCTGTTCCTGCGCAGTGTGGGGGAAGTGAAGGTGCAGGGGTATCAGGTATGATAAATCCTGCATAATAAGACCGTAACAGAAGTTCGTGTCGTCGTAACTTTCCTTTTCTTTCCTACGAAGTTTACGCCCACACAAACTTCTGTTACGGTCTTATTATGCAGGATTTATCATACCTGTTAGCATTCCGGTTTGTCCAAGTGCAATACACTGTACCAGATTACGTTTGTGACTATACGGACGCTTGACAATTGTCACCATTTATTTAACAGGTTTCTGAATACTGACTTTCGGAATATGGAATTGTATTGGGGAGTTCCCGCAGCATATGCAGTTAATTGAATCCACACGTTGCCCTGATAAAGTTCCCCGTTGGGAATGGAACGCGTTGGCTAAGCTTTTCGTATTGTTGATCTATGTATTTGTAATAAAGAACTGTTTTTACACTACTGTTGACTACTAGACTTCATGACCTGGTGCACCCTCATTTCAGTAACTACATTCTTGGATCTGGAGCACAGAGGCCTCAAGCAACGGCTGGCATTGGGGTTGGTTGCGCAGGAACACTACGAATTAGAACTAGTGTGTGGTGCGGATACAGGGGCCCGCCATTGATTTTGTGGACATGCATCCAAGACATGTGTGTGGAAGTTTGATAGGGCTGGCTGTGAGAGTCCTCCGACTCTGGCAGTTGTTGTTTGGAAGGTACCAGAGGCCAACAGGTGCAGCACAGCCAGCAGCTTTGTCTGAGGAGGGATGTTGGTTCTCCGCTGTGTTGGTACCGTCAGCCTGTGGGCAATGTGGGTCAGGATGCGGAGGATGGTTGTCCTTTTGAGCCTGTAGTGGGCAATGGCATCCTCTGGCATTGAGTGTCTGAGGCTTGTGCGTTTTAGGAACGTCCGCTTTCTTCTTCTGCGCTGCCTAGGTGGTAGTCTCGGGGGGGGTGGTCCTGGGGGTGGTGGCGGTGGGTGTTGTGGCCCTCTTGGGTCTCCAAGCTGCATGGTCATTGGCTCCATGGCATCTGTTGGTCTTCAGATGTGGCTCTGGGCTGGGCTCCCTTTCTACTACAGGTTGTCGTCCTGCTTTACACCAGTAAAAGGCAAGCGTTAAATCCCTGCTGCTAACGCACCTTATTGCCGCTTTTTGGATCGCATCACAGATCTGGCTGGTCGTTGAGAATATCGCGAAGTGGTGTTTTCGTGTGTTTTTGCACGGGAACGCCTACTCTGCATATCATTAGCGTTAGTTGTCGCTCTCATCCGTGGCGATGTTTTTTGCAGCAGCTATCACTGGAAAACTGGCGATATCGGCAGTTTGCACCAGCTTGAGAATAGGGCGATAAATCTATCTCCACTTTTGCGGTGCAAAAGTGCCAATAAATCGGCGATAAGTCCTTGAGAATATGCCCCACAATTTCTCCTAGCCTTTGTAGTACTACAACTATATGTGCTTCAAATAAAGGAAACAGCCTGCAAGAGGTGCATGAAAATCCACAACCTAACAGGTTTTTGTGTGTTAAATTATATTTTGAGGTAAGCTTGACTAGAACTACCAATAAAGCTGCCCTGGTGCTAAATATGCACATTTAATCAATTATCTTGTAAATTACCTGAAGGACGAGAAAGCCTCTGGCTTCAGGAGGTGAATTGCAATCTATGTGAAAAATATATGACTATTGTACACCTTGAAACCCAAATGCTAGGCACCAACAGCTAGCTAGTGCAACTGGCACACGTGGATTTAAATCCAATCGCCATCACTATTAAAAAGCCAGGGTGAAGGAAATCTTCTGAACAATAGAGCTATTGAACCAATGGAAAAACATCCTCGGGAGGACAACCCTATGCATGTACTGTCACAGCTGAAGGAACAAGATAAAGAACAGATAATCAGCTGCAACAGTGACAGCTGGTCATCATCAGTGACATGGCCATTTCGCCCTTGAGACTAAGGCCCACTTAAGTTAGCTCTCTCAACATATTTTTTTTAAATTGCTTTCACCCACAGACTCCCATCAGTTTACTGCTCATATCTCTGCTGGGCCTTCTGGGCACTGCATCAGTGTGCAATTACTTGGGTCGCCAGGCAAACGCTACACCATAGCAAATGCAACTGCATCTGTACGTCTAACGTGTGCATGCCTTCCATTTGGGAAATGAGTTGTTGCGATACATGCATGCCCCATTACTCTACAGTAATACACAGGAATCAAAAAACATATCACCTGGTTATCCTGGTGGCAGCCTTTGCAAGATTTGGGCACCTTATTAATTTGAGCCTTTCTGCATCTATACTTAAGACCATGTTTTCATAGGAAAAACATTTTTTGGTCTGCTAATAACTGACACTGTTTAACAAGTCCTCCTCACAAAATGCAAAAAAAAAAGTTAATCCACCTCCACTACGTCCTAAAGAGTTTCAGGGTGATCCGTAAAGTGGAGGCAGAGAAAGTGGCGGCTCCAAAGAATATTTTATCCATCCATTTTTTCAATTTAGACACAGCTACAGCCAAAGCGGCTGAACAGAATCACACCAAATTTGGCAGAAAACAAGATCTTAGTCCAGAAAGTGGTCTTTTTGTGATTTGGTGTTATCCAGTTCAGTAGTATCAGAGAAATTAAGGTAAAAAAAATATAAATGTTTCATATCCCGGAGGACTGCAGAGCCAAGAGATCTCATGATGAGTTCTGCTTGGTTGCCACCACATCAACACCGACGTGATGGCAGACATTTTAGGACTCAGAGACTCAGCCCCCTTTCCTAGAAAAAACTTAAAGAAAGATATAGGGAACAGAGTAGAAATACCCCCCCCCCCCATCTTGTAGTGGCATGGTTGGTGTTTCCAAGAAACTAACCCTAGCGTCACAAATGCAGATGTGTGTCAAAAGTCGATGTGACAAAGTGAAGGCAACTTTAGGAAAGATCCATGTATATGTAAAAATGGCATTGTTTCCAACTAGGCCTATCTGGGACACATGACACCCCCAGGCCTGGTGGGGGGGTCCCACTGCCCTGGACACCATGTTTTCTCTGCCCACATCTAATGTGCATGCTAGACCCATGAGACTAATCCGTGACCATACGCCGACGCTAACGCCTGTGCAGAGGAGATGAAGAGAGGACGCGGAGGGGTAGGGCGTGCTGTGCTGTGTCACCGGCTGCCGGACCCCCAGACATCCCCCTCGTTGTCTCGCACATTTCTTTCAAGCGTCCCCCCCATGGAGCTGGCCAGGAAGAGGGGAAGCGGTGCAGTGCGGCCCCTATCGCTGGGGGGCCCATTTTTCCTTGCCTTGTTGTCTCACACATTCCTTTCTAGCATCCCCCCGTGGAGCCGGCCAGGAAAAGGGGAAGTGATGCAGTGCGGCCCCTGTCGCTGGGGGGCCCATTTATCCTTGCTCCCTGTCATCCCTCCTTCTCATCGCCCCGACTTCTCTAGTATCCGGGGAGAGGCCCGTCGATCCGGAACCTCCACAGGCCTGCAGAGGGGGGTGACCTGGTGAGCAAAGCAGCATCACAGCAAGGAAGACACAGCATGACAGCAACGAAGTCACGCAGAAGACAGCAACAGCCCCAGCTACAAACAACCAGAGCGGTAAGGTGCAAGTGGTGGCAGGTAGTGGCTGGGGTGTTGGGGGCTGTGAGCGCGGCTGCCATTAGCAGGCAGCTGCTGAGTGTGTGCCCAGGCGTGCTGGCGTAAGCGGCCCAGTTAGGTTTGGGTGCGGCTTGCTGCCTCGCCAAGAGTGCCCTGCTCGACAGTTCCTCCAGCCTCCCCAGCTTTTTGACAGCCAGATAAGTAGCGCAAGACTACCTCGAGTCTACCACCATCACTCCCAGCTACAGCGTGGAGCTAGTGATAACTCGACACCCAACGCCTGAGAGCACCAGGGGCTATAGGCCTCCAGATTGCCAAGAAGCAGTAAAGGTAGACCCCCTCTACTCCCTCTACAGCCCTCATGCTCCCGCTCCTGCACTGCCACTGCCACGTGCCATAAACCTGTTGTACAACCCATTGTACAACTGAAAGGCAGCTGTAATAAAACCAGCAAAATTTACTGTGCGAACAGGCCAAGTGAGCCAATAAAAGCAATCGCTACAGTCTGCCGGACCCACGACCGCTAACCTCACAAACTTTCTCTGTCTATCTGCCAAACCCAGCCTGGTTAACACCAAGCAGTAGGGCAATGAGATCAGGCAGGACCAGGAAGCAACCACCACAGCCATCAAAGAGAAACCTAAAGCCAAAAACAAAACTCAAAGGCTCCCTGCCCCCCCCCCGGGTTGCTCGCCAAAATCATCTCGGAACCTAGGAGCAACTCTAATATCACCAACCCACTCTATCTTTGGATCGATGAATCCCACTGGGAAATTTACGTTTCTAAAGGATCCCACCACAGTCATTTACTACACACCGGACAAACTTTCTAGTCTTCCTAGACTATAAAATATCGTATAAAATATCTTCTATGCAGGACGAAGACGAAAAAGACAAGGAAGAACACAAAGCAACAGTAGCAACAATGAATGCAGCTCAAAACAGCAGCAGCAAAGACGCCATCCCAGTGATAGCAGACACGGAACAAGAGGTTACAAAATCAAACTGCTGTAGCAACAAGGTGAAAATCACTCAAGCACAAGTTTACTCGAGCATTGAAGCGCATCCCATGTCTAGGTTTGACACAAGGATAGACAATAGGTTGGAAATTATCTGTGACGTCGAAAAACCTAATGATCACTCCACCTCTAGACAACAACAGCCGAAACACTATAAGAAGGAAGACACTTGTAACTCAGTTGATTTTAGCGACCCCTGGATGGAATCCCTATTGATAATGAACAATAAAGATATATTGCAGGCAATAGGAACTACCACCAAAACCCCCGTTCAACTCAGTAACCGACCAACATCCCAATTGGAAGTGCAACAATCCATAGTAGAAATGTCAAGTTCGTCCGAGTGGCCAAAAATAAATTGTTGCAATAAATCCAATAAATAATAATACCACAAAAACAAATAATACTAAAAACAGTAACCAAGAGGAGAAATCAGTCAAAGACAGCAAAGTCCCACCCTCAACAATAAAAAATTCCAATTCAGCACAAGAAATGGAACTAATCGACAAGAGTCCAGTTGAGGTTCAACCGAGGAATAAGACGACAACTCGACTTATAGACCGACGGCATACAATAATAGACATATCAAGTTCACCCAAGTCGTTAGGCAATGAGGCCTCTTACCTAGAAAACAATGTCAATAATAAAAACAAATCTAATGGTGAACAGCTGTCCAAAACGGACAATACCGCATACAAAAATAGTACGCACAAACCAGTCGGACTCATAATGGAACAAAACGAGCAGGGTCATTTCAATACTACTCATCAAGCAATGGGAAGTAATCAAGAATCCATATTAAAACTGGAAGTCCTCTCAAACCTGCACACTTCTTTAATAAAAGCACTGCAAACTTCAATTGGTGCCCTCAACATGCAGTCAGATAAACTTGACATTCAAATCAACCTGATGAATGTCATAGCAGATTACATCTCTGGTATAAATACCAAACTCGACTCACTGATGGGCCAGTAATCTACAAAAAATAATACACCCACACTGGTACATGCACTCAATTGTGCGTGGTGCCCAATCCTGGAAAAACTAAGTGAACTACCAACTATTCTAACAAGCATCTTACAGGAGAGCAAGCAGTCAGTCCAGCTACCAGCACCACATAGCGCAGCCGTAAAAGTCTCACTAAGCGGGGAAAGAACACCACAATCGCCTGCCTGCCAACAGAAAAACCCTCTAGCAATTAGTAAAGGGACCAATGCATCGGAAAAAAGCAGCAAGGTAACCAGGTAACCCTCATAGAATCAATCCCATTACCACCTGTCATCCAGAATGACGTCCACCGAACCCTAGCAGACCAACGAACAATGTCCCGGGTCGATCATATAAACACCCTCCCTCCCCCTCTAATGAAAAGACAGAAGAAACGTGCCAGGAAAGCTAGAAAGCACCTCTACAATAACAAGGCCCAAGAACAACAGGTAAATGGCATTTACCCAATCTTCAATTTTAAGAAAAGCAAAGTCCGGTCTTTAACAAACCCAACAACCACTTCAGTGACCCTGTCCCCTCTAACTGCCTACCCCACATCCACCATATCATCTCCCCTCTCTGGACCAAAATCATCAATGCCTCACTAGCGCAAGGTCACATCCCAGATTGCCTAAAAACTGGTCAAGTCACCCCTATCCTAAAAAAACCGACAGCAAACACCTCCGACCCTAATAACTTCCGACCTATAACCAAAATTCCCATGCTAGCCAAGGTCCTGGAAAAATGCGTTCAGCAACAACTGAACCAACACATCATGGATTTCAAACTACTGAACAACTGCCAATCGGGCTTCAGACCCAGCCATAGCACAGAAACAGCCATTCTGCATATAGTAGACAACGCCCTCCTCGCTCTTGACCGGAACGAAACCTGCCTACTAGTCCTGCTCGACCTCTCATCAGCCTTCGACACGGTCAATCACGACAAAATTCTAAGAAGACTGGAAAACAGGATGGGTCTATCTGGCACAATCCTTCAATGGTTCAAATCCTTTCTGGAAAACAGAATGCAAGCGTTCATGGTAAACAAAAATCTTTCTCCCTCTTCACCCAACCAACTTGGAGTACCACAAGGCTCAACCCTATCCCCCACGCTATTCAACCTATATGTCGAACTGCTAACCGAGCTACTACAGCAAGCAAATATCTCCTACCACATGTACGCGGATGACACTCAGCTTTACATCAAGATCTCTTCCATTGAAGAGATAAAGATGATGAACCTAGCTCTCGAAAAGACCATCCACTGGCTAACGACCAACTTCCTCAAGCTAAACTCGCAAAAAACGGAATTTCTGTTAATATCCCCCCTAAAAACTCTCTGGAGATAAAGGAATGGACCAAGATGATCACTGCTCTGAATTGCACGCAGACTCTAGTGGACTCCACAAAATCGCTTGGAATTACACTGGATAAGAACCTCAACATGCAAACGCACATCAACCTGTTAGCTAAAAATACCCGCTTTCACCCATCGAGATCCTTGACCTCAAAACTGCAGTTCAGGCTTTAGTTATTTCAAGTTTGTAGTACGGATGTACTACCCTCTCAGGACTTCCCAAAATCTCAACAGCCCCTTTAAAAGCCTGTCTCAATGCAGCAGCAAGACTCCTAACAGGATCTAGGAAATTTGACCACATATCGCTACACCTGAAGGAGCTCAACTGGCTACCCTATGAAGCTAGAATCCAACTAAAGATGGCTTGCATCACTCATAAAGCTCTACACCACAATACCCCCCAGTACCTATCCCAAAAACTTTACTTATCGGGAGGAAACAGACACTCTAGAAGCACCGACAATCTACTCCTGAAACCCTCTCGTTTCAACAAGAAAAAAACTTCTGACAGAGCATTCACCGGAGCCGCACCAAGAATATGGAACTCGCTACCTCCGCGCATCATAAAAATCTCCTCTACACCACTATTCAAAAGGGAAGCAAAATCATTCCTGATGAGCAAATTCCTCCCTTAACTCCGCAAGGCACTGAACCAGTCTACGACTTCGAACTTGTTTCCTCAATCCCCTTAATGACACCTTTGCCTCTATGACTGACGTTTACTCAAACTTGTTCCTACTGCTACATGGTCATTGCTGCTACCTACCTAACCTTGTTAAGAAATATTTTGATACTTTGTCTGATCTGTTGTTTTGCAAAATGTTCTTTACTTACTCTGCTTTCCTTGTAAAGCGTTCTGATACCCTACACTGGGTCTTGTTTGCGCTATAGAAAACTCTAAAAATAAATAAAATAAAATAAATAAACCACTGGGCCGAATCGAGATCTTAAAGAGGATGGGGAGGTTTGCTGCAATGATCAATTGGGGACAACAGAGACGTCAGAGTCATTATCAGGTGAATTGCCAGGGCCAAACGGCTTAGACAAAGCTAATATGAGTTCTGTGAGTAGCGGTCCTTCGACAAACACAACTCAAATAGAAGAAACAAAGTCTAGAGTGAGTAGATCATTGTGCCCTATGGGCATCTCAATTAAAACCAAAAATTATAAAGGAACAAAAAGCTTACAGCAGATAACGGACATCAATATAAAAGAAGATTGCCGTTCCCATATAAATCCAGGTCCTGTCCCACAGACTAATTCCGAGGCAAACAACCCCTGCAGAGGAGACCGGGAAGTCTTCTTACAGAGAGTCCAACAATCTGTCAGAGAGCCGAGTGACCAAGTATTGATAAAAAAATAAACTCACAATGTGAAAAAGAGAGAATCAATTAATTGAATGGGCAGTTTAGAAACCTAAGCCCTAGACCAGCGTCTACATCTCACTCACACATTAATGATCATAAACAATATCCAAATAATAGTATCCTTTTAACACCACACCACACATCACAAGGACCACAAGATTATTTAAATAGAGGCAACATCTTGCGCCTAATGGTAGCCATACCAACTCTAAAGCATTTATCTTCAACAGACATGTTAGTAATAGAGTTCATTGAACAGGAGAACAACAATAGAATGGAACAAACACTCGCAATCTGGAAGACAGAAGAAATGGTCTCAGCCATTCTAAAAGCGGCCTCAAAGTTTGAAGTTTGGGGTATTGTTATATTCCATATAGGTACCCCAATATAGACTCGGGTAACATCCCAACCTTTCACCTATATTCATCCCTACACTGCATACATAACGGGCTGCTAGGACTGACCCTTTACCTAGTTACGGTACTGCTTCCAGAACGTGGGGTTTTCCCTGAACAAATAGCCTCATACATTATGCATGAGGATCCTTGGATTCTTGGAATCTCAGCAGGGCTACCATCTCCTGCATAATAACTATATACAAGGTTCATTCCTGACGTCTTCCTTAGTCCGACAGTGGCACAGCAAGGTAGAACCCCTGGGGATACCTTAAGGTATATAAACATCACATCTTGCTGAGATAGAGAGAGGAGATCACGACTTCCCTGCCGACACACTGACGCGAGAAGCTGAGGTTCCTGCATGCAGACACTCCAGCTTGCAGTGGTCTGAACATCCCTTGCGAGGTGTCCAACCCGAAACCAGGATGGGGTCCAACAGTTTCTCACTTCAGGTAGTGGGGGTTGACTCTATCCTAGAGGGATTCTTGGCTTAACACCTACATACATGCTAGGTACACTCAGGTACATCTAGTTAGGGTTGCATCGTAGGAGTACGCATTTTATTATCATGTATTTTATGTACTTACTTGTATTCATGTTTATAGCAAGATGGTAGAACTCTATCATCCTTTTACTTTCCTAGTGCTTCTAATCATCTATATCTGTTACTGTGTATTGATTGTTTCAGCACACCTATTTTACACTAGAATAACGATTGTTCAATAAATACTTATTGAAAACATCCGTACTGTTTATTCTGTGTATCTCTCTGAGACAAAGTGAGCACGAGTGACTGAGCGAAACGTTGTACACTGTTTCCACGATCCTGAGGGATCAGGGCTGTTATATTCGATAGTTGCCAAGAACTATTCTCCCCTTGGTAAGAGGGGTTTCTAGTGGCACTGTGTGCTAGCTGGTACACAGGCCAACATACCCGGTGGGGGTGTCTAGAATCAGTCTGACACCAATCCTGCAGTGTATGTTGTCCAAACGCGCAGATCCTGTATAGGTTTTATAGGAACTACACGACATGGCGCCACAAACATTGGTTGGGTACTTATATAACTGTCAAATCTGAGTAATTCAGTCGTGCTATTCTCAGAGACCCCTACTCACATTTCCCCAGACACGTCTGGAGTGGGAGGGTACAAACTCCGCCACAGCTGAATAGGCAAAATCCTATGTATTGGCTGTTGGTTAATCAGGCTTGAAGGACACATTGTTCCTATTTGTGCTAACACCTTATCAAAAAGTTCCATTGCAAGGCTCTTCTTATTAAAAACAATGACTATACAGGAAGATACTGTAGTTCAATTAAATCTCTCAGGAGATGAAGAAGATGCAGATGCAATACACATTTCAGAAAATGTTAGAACTGCCATCACCCTAAAATTAGCCGCATACGGTTTAACATATAGGGGTGGGCAGGTAACATTCATGATTGAGGCACACGAATAATATACAACAGATGTATTCTATTCATGGGTTACATTCCCAAAGGCAAATGCATTAACAAAGACATCTCATTACTACACAGAAGATGAAATACCTAATGAATATTGTCCGTACGAGGACATTAAAATTCCACTCACTTACCACGAACATTAATGCTGGTTTAAAGGCGCCCTCCCCCACACAAGAAATAGAGTAAGACTTGATCTGCTCGGAAGAGACGGAGCAACATAGCCAGTACTAGTGGCCTACACACCACACCCTGATATTGATACAATGCCAGGAAGAGACTTGCTTACACAACATAAAGAATTAATAAAACTTTACAGAAACATGACACAGTTTGTGATGAGAACACTCACAATTCAGCCGACACCGGCTACACAAGCAGGACCAGTCCAAGCTTGAACAACAAAAATTACACCACAAACATTACAAGCAGTGATGGGTAAAATGCCCACTAAAACGTGAGCAAATGCCTTTCTGGATAGCACAAAAAATAACACAGCTAGAGGCAGTATTTCCACACACTGGTCCAGATGAAAAGCATAGAATGCTAACAATTTGCTTGCCAATGGGGAGAAAGCTCCCCCAATAGAGGATTGTACTTCTTGGTGTACAGTCTTCGCTGCAATATATACCAGGACTCATGGTATCCCTTCATTAGCAGTAATACCAGACGTGTTAAGACAAATACAGAACGAGTATGGAGCAGAACCTGCTCCGAACTTAGGGATGAAGTTATTAAATAACTTCACCCAGGTATCAGCTATAATATTAGCAAACATTAAAGGGGAAGCAGCATCAGTGGCAATACGCCAACGCCTGAAAAATTTCACTCCTTTACAACAGGAGACAGAACTACCTAAAATAATTGAAACTGCTTATGCAGAATTAGGTAGAGATAGTTTGGGAGCTAGACCAGTAAAACCTCAATTAATGGGGAGTCCTGAAAAGGATACCTTTAAGCAAGCACCTACTTCTTCAAATAAGAAATGGGACAATAACAAACAACAAAATAATAAAGAAAATCGATCTCAATCCAGAGGTAGATCTCCTTAACAGGAGCCCTCCGAAAGGAGGTATAACCTTAGGAATAGGGACAACATTAGAAAACCTGACAGGTATCAGAACACTGATACACACTCCTCTAGTTCCTTTCAGGGCTCTTCAAAAAACTCAGAGAGAGAAGGACGGTCGGAACACAGACTTGAGGAGTGTACAAAGTCCAGTGACAAGCAACGCGCTGCGGACTACGCACCTAAGAAAGAAGGAAAACAAAAACCTAAACCTCAATTCAAAAATAAGAAAGTAGCAGGTCTCAAGATCAGACATGCCCAGAATTCTGAGGACTCAACTACTGAACGGGGAATGGGCTCTGACAATGCTAGACAGCACAGCAGAAGTAACAATAGCTCGCCAGAACATGATGGAATTTCTGGTGACAGCGGAGTTGAATGAACATATCACGGTGGAAACGCCTGATACTAGGGTGAGCATCCCACATAGGTTACATGAGATAACACTCCAGATGGAGGGGGAAAAACCCATGAAAATTAAAGGTCTCTTTTTGGAGAACCTAACCTTTGGCTATGACATTTTATTACCTGAAAAAGATTGGCCGCCTGCTATTGTTATGGATTGCCCAAAAGGGGAAACAGTAATTATGCCAGCTTTTTCAGACCTCGTCCCCCAATATTTAAAACATACATATGCACGGGAGTGGGCAGTAGCCCTTGCTCCAGCACTATATCGAAACCATGTTGGATGGGATGAAGAGTCAACTCACCATGTGATACCATTAAAATCTACTCCAACTCCACAGAGACAGTATCCCATAAAGCAGGAAGCTAAAAAACAGGTCAGGGAGATCTTAGATCAACTTGAATACCAGGGGGTGATTGAAACCTGCACCTCCTCAATGAATAACCCTTTGTTTCCGGTAATGAAACCCAACAATCCATATCGTCTAGTTTTAGATTACAGACATCTAAATTCATGCACGAAAACATTTGCAGTACAAAATGCACATAGTGCCGCATTAATGAATAACATTGTGTGGGAAAAATACAAAACAACACTAGATATCTCAACTGGATTTTTCTGCCAGAATATAGCGCCTGAGAGCAGATACTTGACGGCATTTTCAGCGCTAGTGTCCCAGCGGCAATTTTGTCGACTGGCCCAGGGATATAAAAATAGCCCGGGGTTGTTTTCCGCCAGAGTAACTGAATTACTTCAAAATCTAGACGAGGAAGCATTGTCCTATGTAGATGATATTTATCTGACGGATGATGACCTGGAGGAACATTTGAAGAGGATGAGCACCATAATTTTGGGATTCGCCTCAGAGGGTTACAAATTTAACTTCAAAAAATCAAAAATCGCCCACCTCAGCGTCCTATTTTTGGGATATGAGCTTTCAAGTGAAGGGAAAAGCCTGGCAGCTAACTTTTTAGAAAAGTGTGCGCTGCTCCAACCTCTAGAATCACTGAAAAATTTACAATCCATACTGGGATTCCTGAATTTCGGCAGAAAATATATCTTGGATTATGCAGAAAGAGTCAAACCTTTCTACGACCTCATAAGACCTGATTTTTCAGTTAGGCAATGGACACAAGAACATGCAGATACACTTCGTTCCCTCCAGGCTGACATGATAGCGTCAAAACACTTACAGACACACGTAAATGTCCGCAACCTGGTGATCCGTATAGTTGCGGGTCAATCTGGGTGCACATACCTCACATATAATGAAGGCAAAACAGTACCCATTGCTTACAAGTCACACTTGTATACAAATGCTGAGATGCGTTTCGCATCCACAGAAAAAATTCTGACAGCAGTACAGACTGCTGTAGTGAGAGAAAGAGCACTGGCTCAGGGGAAACAAATAATTGCCGTGACTTTAGTACCAGCCTTAGAGGCTGCTACAAAGGCACGCATTCCTAACGCTAAAGCGTTACATCCAAGATGGATACAATGGGCTTATTCTCTCACTGCATCAGATGTAGAATACAGATATGATCCAAATCTGAAAACACAAGCATTTCTGCAATATGAACAAGAATATCCTCTCCCAAATGAAATAATGGCTCTAGATCAGTATGAATACATAATTTATACTGATGGATCTGCACAACCGGCCATAGGAAGTATACAACAATACAGAGCCGCGTGTGCGATTGCAAAAGGTCGTATGCGAGATGGTAAGTTCCATCCTAGCTGTACAAAGACTCAGTCTCTAGGAGACTGCACGGCTCAGTTAGCAGAACTAAAAGCTCTTTTACTGGCACTGATAAATACGGATCGAGGATTCCCCACACTAATAGTGTGCGATTCTTTTTACTGTGTCCAGTCATACAATGAATATCTTCACTATTGGGGACAAAATGGGTTTAAAGACTCAAAAGGTGGCACAATTAAGCACAAAATGCTATGGGAACAGGTAGCTGAGTTGAAAAATGAACTACCAAGAGCCCACGTGATACACACGCTGAGTCATCAACGGGATGGCGTTCACGTTGAAGGGAATTCATTAGCTGATGAAGCCGCGAAGGGGGCAGTACGAAATGTGTCCGTAGATGCAATCACTCGTTCAAAAACAAGAATAGACGGACAGATAATGGTAGCTGTCATTTCTTCACGCAAAGACAACAAAGCACTTCCGAAAGGTTTTCCACTCAAGTACTCCTACAAGTTAGATGCAAACAACGTTCCATTTGCTTAGATTCCTGGAGTGGGGGATAGAGTAATACCAAACATGGATCGCAGATTAGGCCTAATATTAGCTGCACATGAGGGTTTGGGTTCTGCACACGCAGGAGTTACGGCAACTGTTTCTTTATTGAAACAACGCTATTGGTGGCCAAGGTTAACAAAGCAGACCAAAGACTATGTCTTGAAGTGCGACATCTGTCAACAGATGAAGGGCTCCACCCTAACACGTCCGGCGCAGACACCATTGTTAATATCAGACAGACCTCTCGCGAGTGTCTATTTGGACCACTGCGGCCCCTTACAATCTGATGGGGCCTATAAGTACATAATGGTTGCAGTGGATTCCTGCTCGATATTCCTATGGGTATGGCCTCAGCGCTCGGCTGACGCTCAAAATGTTATCAAAGATTTGCGAGTCTTTATAGGGACATACGCAGTTGGCACATTACATTCTGACCGTGGCCCCGCGTTTAGCTCTAGGGCTTACAAGGAGGCCATGGGAGGTTTGGGTGTAGCATTGCAGTACTCCTCTCTGTACCATCCCGAGGGAAATTCGGTCGTGGAGAGGAAAAACCGGGACTTAAAGCAATCATTAACAGCTAGCGTATTAGGCACGGGTGGTAGTTGGGTCAATCACTTATATGGGGTTCAGAGGGCCTTAAATACCATGCCAAGAAGCTCTCTAGGGGGTGTCACTCCTTATGAGGTCCTATTTGGGACGAGAATGTGGGTACCTGATCTTGATTGTGAAGGCACAGTGGTGGATGAAAAACCTTTTGACATCCATAAACGTTTGGCTGTTTTACAGGATTTGAATGAATCACGGGCACTACAAAGCAATGTCCAAGTGAAAAGGTTCGCCACTGGGGAAGTCAAGTCAGTCACGGCAAGACCTATATGGGTCCCTAAGGTTGGGGATCTGGTCAGAGAGAAAATAACAGACAAAAAAGAATTTGGGCCATCATATAGAAAGCCTGTACCTGTCCTGGCCATTGAAGAAACAAGAACTGTACTTCTGCCGCCTCTTGCCGGGAAAAAGGAGAAAAAAATTGTCTCCATCGACTGAATAGTAGGCCTCGTGGGCTCCTGGATAGCAGACGCACTCCTCTCGCTATCATACAGGAAGTTCAAACAGAAAGGCTCATCACCTTCGAAGAGCCACCCATACGGAATGATGGACTAAGCAACAATGCAATGGAACTCGTTCCCCTTGAACAAGGAATACAAAATCAAGAAGAAAGACAACTTTCAATTCGACCTAACACTGATGTCTACATAAATATCCCTCAACAAGCACCATCTACAAGCTCAACAAAACATGCTGAGCTACCTAAAATAGATTGAACTGCATCTGGTTATTTCATCGACTTTGATACCTTTTCTTTGGATCCAAGTGAACCTGAGACAACGCCAGCCTCAATTTCTCGTAAACAACAAATCAAAGACTTCTACATTTTTCTTAAAAAGACTTACCTGGTGTCACCTTGGATAGAACTTTGGATAAGCACCGGGATACTTTTCTTTCTCTTCTGGTTAGGCTGAGTAGCTGCCTTCTGCTTACTTGTTAATGGAACTTACCTTCGCCAAAGCTCTGCAGCATCAAAAGTGAGCTTACTCCTGAAACCTCATGTTTCCTCACATCGTGAACAAAGAGACTTGTCATTTGTGAACATTACAGCAGTTCCTATACCTGATGGTATAGTATGGGACAAGGTTGATTATGATATATTTGGCCCGACAGAACGTTTAAAAATATCACATTTATTTAAAATTTCATTGAATGATATCATTACCTCCGGTACATTTTCCGATGATTGGGATTTTGAAACTGTGAATAATATGTTGTCTGATTTAGAACAATCGGCTGCATTTTCTAGCAATGAAATGTTAGAAGACACATCAGACTTTAACACAATGTATTGTTATCAACATTATGGTCATCATTTTTTACACAAATCAAGTAACCCTAGAAATGTTTTCACATATCACCAATGGGAACATTGCCCAACACCGCCTAAAAGTAGTTCGAAAACTTTTGCACAAAAATTTTCATATTTTTCAAGGTTTAATATTTTAGACCCAACTTCATATTACTATAAGGTTGCACCTACACCTACACAGAAATATATGTTGACTAACACAAAACAGATTTACTCTGCTTCCTTTATTACCCAATTGT
Source organism: Calotriton arnoldi (assembly GCA_963921515.1). Taxonomy (NCBI): domain Eukaryota; kingdom Metazoa; phylum Chordata; class Amphibia; order Caudata; family Salamandridae; genus Calotriton; species Calotriton arnoldi. The sequence goes on along the minus strand of CAWUFW010007500.1, from coordinate 171,235 downwards.
CGGAACAATGTTTCAACTTATGGAAAGACACCATAGACTTAAAATCAGTCTGGGGTTCTAGAGACTGGCAAGTCCAGGGAACAGAAGCGCTATTTAGAGCATGCCTCATTCCTCAGCAGATGATATTTCTAAATGAGACCATGCAACAGCCTTCTTGCCTTGGAATAGCCAAGAACAAGGATTTAAATACACCTCGAATTCCAACACCATCACAGGCCGAGGGCAACTTTACAGTTCAGTATCAATAGGCCAGACCCACGCTACGTACAAAGAGAACATCCAGGGGTGGTGACATCATACAGTTTTGGGAAGTTATGCCTCGATTGGCAAAGAACCTCAACACTAACACAGGTGAAACAACACTTATCCTTACTAATAGACAATGTGGATCTAAGGGATTATTTACTAGGTCCCAAAAAGCCATGTCAGAAACGTTTCTATTATGCCGTCTATAATGAAATTTGGAAAATCTACCAACAAGAAGTAGCGGAGAGACTACGAGAAATAGATAGGATCAATTTGGAAAAGGCGTTAGCTGTAGTTGACAATGGTATGACTACGTTAACATCCAGGATTTATTCACTGGGCAACATTGTATCTTCTGCTATTGATATACTAGAACACGATTTGTCCATACTACAGCACGGACAATCACAATTGCGTTCTATTATGTTATTAAGCTGGACGCTGCAAACATTGCGCGCAGGTTAGGTGCCTTGGCGTTTTATCAACAGTACGTCACTGTTTTCTGAATACAGTCTAATGGAAAAACAGATGGAAATGGCACAGCGAGGAGCGAGATATACAATGCTGCGTATTGAAAAGCTGGATAGATTACCGTTTACTGTGGCAGAATCACCGTACACAGAATGGTTGATCCATGGCCATATAACATTACCGGTCACAACTTTCCAGTTTCAGTACTGCCTTGAACAACAACAGGCAGGCAGGTATGAAGAAATGGGTAGGGAATATATCAATGAATCTTGGGAACTACCGTACAGATTTCGATGCAGGAGTGGATATCGAGAAGTGTTTCTAAGCGGTACAAACTGCGAGAGCGCTTTGAGTAGATCTCTCATATGCCAGGATATTATGTTGCACGGGGCCTGCAATGGTTCGGTAGCAAACCTATCCTGCCACTTGAGGGGTACCTCAGCAGCTGTGATTACTCCGGTATTCAAGCAACTTTCAAATGGGAGTTACTTTGATGCTGAATGATCAAGGTTGTTGTGGCATGCTTCCGGGCATCGCATATCTGGTAACCGTGAGCTCCAGGGTTACTTGCTGTATGCAAGTATTGTTTCCACCGACACATGCAGTCAGGGAGGCGCCGTTATGGCATTCACTAAATTGTTCTTTTATACGGTTTGATACTCTGAGCAGAATGAAAGCCATGCTTCTACAGAAATCCGTGCCCTTAACCTCCGCCCGGGAGACTTTTGATCTCCAGATCGCAAGGTCCTCTGCCGAGATACAGACACTCATACGTACGAACTGGTCCTTCCATTTAGCAAAAATGGTGAATCATAACCTTAACATGTCTGATACGACGGGTATAGTACACCTGTTTAAGACGATAGGTTCGGGACTGTTAATGATTGGGATTTTGAAACTGTGAATAATATGTTGTCTGATTTAGAACAATCTGCTGCATTTTCTAGCAATGAAATGTTAGAAGACACATCAGACTTTAACCCAATGTATTGTTATCAACATTATGGTCATCATTTTTTACACAAATCAAGTAACCCTAGAAATGTTTTCACATATCACCAATGGGAACATTGCCCAACACCGCCTAAAAGTAGTTCGAAAATGTTTGCACAAAAATGTTCATGTTTTTCAGGGTTTAATATTTCAGACCCAACTTCATATTACTATAAGGTTGCACCTACACCTGCACAGAAATATATGTTGACTAACACAAAACAGATTTACTCGGCTTCCTTTATTACCCAATTGTCTGAACAATGTTTCAACTTATGGAAAGACACCATAGACTTAAAATCAGTCTGGGGTTCTAGAGACTGGCAAGTCCAGGAAACAGAAGCGCTATTTAGAGCATGCCTCATTCCTCAGCAGATGATATTTCTAAATGAGACCATGCAACAGACTTCTTGCCTTGGAATAGCCAAGAACAAGGATTTAAATACACCTCAAATTCCAACACCATCACAGGCCGAGTGCAACTTTATAGTTCAGTATCCATAGGCCAGACCCACGCTACGTACAAAGAGAACATCCAGGGGTGGTAACATCATACAGTGTTGGGAAGTTATGCCTCGATTGGCCAAGAACCTCAACACTAACACAGGTGAAACAACACTTATCCTTACTAACAGACGATGTGGACCTAAGGGATTTTTACTAGGTCCCAGAAAGCCATGTCAGAAACGTTTCTATTATGCCCTCTATAATACAATTTGGAAAATCTACCAACAAGAAGCAGCGGAGAGACTACGAGAAATAGATAGGATCAATTTGGAAAAGGCGTTAGCCGTAGTTGACAATGGTATGACTACGTTAACATCCAGGATTTATTCACTGGGCAACATTGTATCTTCTGCTATTGATGTACTAGAGCAAGATTTGTCCAAACTACAGCACGGACAATCACAATTGCGTTCTATTATGTTATTAAGCTGGACAAGGCAAACATTGCACGCAGGTTATGTGCCTTGGCGTTTTATCAACAATACGTCACTGTTTTCTGAATACAATCTAATGGACAAACAGATGAAAATGGCACAGCAAGGAGCGAGATATACAATGCTGCGTATTAAAAAACTGGATAGATTACCTTTTACTGTGGCAGAATCACCGTCCACAGAATGGTTGATCCATGGCCATATAACATTACCAGTCACAACTTTCCAGTTTCAGTACTGCCTAAAACAACAACAGGCAGGCAGGTATGAAGAAATGGGTAGGGAATATATCAAGGAATCTTGGGAATTACCGTACAGATTTCGATGCAGGAGTGGAGATCGAGAAGTGTTTCTAAGCGGTACAAACTGCGAGAGCGCTTTGAGTGGATCTCTTATATGCCAGGATATTATGTTGCACGGGCCTGCAATGGTTCGGTAGCAAACCTATCCTGCCACTTGAGGGGTACCTCAGCAGCTGTGATTACTCCGGTATTCAAGCTACTTTCAAATGGGAGTTACTTGATGCAGAATGATCAAGGTTGTTGTGGCATGCTTCCGGGTATCGCATATCTGGTAACCATGATTTCCAGGGTTACTTGCTGTATGCAAGTATTGTTTCCACCGACACATGCAGTCAGAGAGTCGCCGTTATGGCATTCACTAAATTGTTCTCTTATACGGTTTGATACTCTGAGCAGAATGAAAGCCATGCTTCTACAGAAAACCGTGCCCTTAACCTCCGCCCGGGAGACTTTTGATCTCCAGATCGCAAGGTCCTCTACCGAGATACAGGCACTCATATGTACGAACTGCCCCTTCCATTTCGCAGAAATGGTGAATCGTATCTTTAACATGTCTGATACGACGGGTATAGTACACCTGTTTAAGACCATAGGTTCTGGACTGTTAAGCACCTTTCTCACGGTCCTCGGAGTTATACCAAACTTTATACACTCCATATTCGGAAGCATTTTTGGAGGACTTCCGCTGATCCTGTTTTTAATAGCAGGTATCCTGATTGTAATTTTCCTGCTACGCAATGGACGTCCCAGTCACCAAAGAGATGGAAACAGTGCTCCTGGAGCACAAATACCGTGATCGCATGGTACAACCTCTGGGCACAATTCGCCTACGGGAACTGAGTGCATCTTGGGTCCTGTCATTTAGACCAGCCTGGATGACTGCATCTTACCTGTTCTCCTGTGCCTGTTCTGCGGAGAAGAATACGTGTTGGATCTCTGTCTGACACTTCCATCGATTGCGCAACCTGATGTTGATGCACTACTAGACCCAATAAAGGCCCATGTTCTGCAGTGTCCCCAGCGTATTCCAATGTTGATGGCTGCATTCTTAGAGCCTCCACAGGAAGTTTATGCTCCTGTAGGAATGAATACCGACTCCTCCACTGACACCAAGGCCTTAGATGGAGTACAGGCTGCCTCAGCATCGGCTGCAGGCAGTATGGAAGATCATCTGTGCTCGATTGACGTACTCTGCGAGGTGTTACAGGAATCGTCTGCGGTGGCAGGCAACAGCAATGTTGTGTCTATCAGCCAGGACACATAAACATTTGGCTCATTGTGTGCTGGGAAAAAATTTGTTTAAAAAAAAAAAAAAAAAGAACTAAATTTGGAACTCCAAAACAAATTGAAACTTTTTATGACCTGCATGGCTTTCTGATGCTTGTAGTGCTTCGAACTATATATACAGACATATTAGAGCTATGGCTTGAGTGACAATTTTTTTATTTAGCACTTTTTAGAGTTTTTAAACATTTTTAGATATTTTTTAGCAGAACTGTTAGAAATGGGATCTCTAGTTGGCAAGGGCTTGCACCTTTGTCCAAGTAGGGACCCTTCTTCCTAGTCAGGGTAAGGGTTGTTACACTTGTGAAGTAACCCCTGCTCACCCTCGTGGTAGCTTGGCACGAGCAGTCAGGCTTAATTCAGAGGCAGTGTGTAAAGCATTTGCACATAACCAACAGTAATACAGTGTAAGCACTACAAACGGACACCACACCAGTTTAGAAAAATAACCAATATTTTATATACTCAAGACAAGACCAATTACGACAAAAATCCACAATACGATACTTTAAGAATGAATACTTGATACGTTAACTTCTTCTTTGCAGGAATAGCACAAAAGCAAAGTTCGTACGAGTCGGTAGCTCCGTCCGAGCCTACCGTGATGCTGAGAACCACAGAGTCTAACAGTTCCAGCCGACCGCGTCGATACGGGCCAGCAGAGTCGTGAACAGACTCGGTCACAGTACCTTTCTCGTTGTGGCTGGTACGGAGTGTACGAGCCGGTTGGCGTTCGTCGCGGTTGAGGTGCAAGACGGAGCGATGCAAGGTGCGGTGTCCCTCGATGCGGTGCAGGCAGCGGCTCGATGAGCGTCGTGCAGACGGAGTCGGTGAGTCCAAGGCGTGCGATGCAGGGCGAGACGATGCTCGATGCGGTGCTGACAGGTTGCGATGCAGGCGACCTAGCCGGAGTGCGGGAGCTGGCGTCGGACAGCGGTGCGAGTCGGAGCGGTGCGTCGCAGACGTGCGAGCGGTGCCCCAAATGCGGTGCGGTCTCGACTCTTGAGCCAGTTGCAGCGACCTCGTCGGTCGGGTCCGGTTGGTTCAGTGAAGCGATGCGATGCGAACTGCGGTGCCCACAGGTCACGGTGCAAGCAGCGGCTCGATGTTGGCGCCGTTGGACGTTGCCCACGATGAGACCAGGGTTGCGATGCGAAGCGGGGCGATGCGGTCTGCGGTGCAAACAGGTCACCGGCCAGGGATGGATTCGGTTGACGGAGTCGGTTGCGGTTCCCTTCCTCTGTGGCAACTGAAACAGCGTTCCAGAAGCGGTACCCAGAGGTTTGTGAAGTCTTTGCAGTCCCTGAGACTTCTTAACAGGAGGCCAGCTCGGTTCCTGGCCCTTGGAGATACTCAGCACAAGTTTGTAGAAAGTTCAGTCCAGTCCTTTCACTGCCCAAGGCAGAAGCAGCAGCTGCAGGCCAACCCAACAAAGCAACAACACAGCAAAGGGGCAGTACTCCTCCTGGCAGCTCTTCCAGCTCTTCGTCTTTGCAGGTTCCTTGATTCCAGCGAGATCTAAATTCATGGGGTCAGGGCCCCAATATTTATATCCCAAATTCCTTTGTTCTCTGAAGGCAGAGAGGCCTTCGCCTAGTCCAAACCAGTTCTGGAGCACTTTGTTGACAAGTCTCCGTCCCTTCTTTCAGTGAGTAGGCCAGGGACATCAGACGCACCACAGGAGGTGGAGCCAGCATTGTGGAGGGAAGGCACTGTCCTATTCAGGGCCCAGGTGCGACCCCTCCCACCCATCTACAGGTCGATCTGGCTATTCAGCCCTGCGCTGACTCACCCTGTCTCCTGGCATCCCCCAGCCCCTGTCACTCACATTCCAGACAAGGAATACACAATCTCGCAGAGGCAGGCTTGGATGGTTAGACAAGAAAATACTCACTTTCTAAAAGTGGTATTTTCAAACACAGAATGTTAAAACCAACCTTACTAAAAGCTGCATTTTATCATTCTGAGTCCAGGCATACTAAACTCGAATTTCTACCATGTTCCCGGGGTCAGTTAGGATTATAAGCTGTAATAATCAAAACTGCCCATTCTGGCCTAGGGGAACAGGTAGCCTTGCAATAGTGAAAAACGAACTAGGCTGTAATTCACTATCAGGACATGCCGCACACACCCGGGCATGTCCTACCTTTCGCGTACAACGCACCCTGCCCACAGGGGTACCTTGGGCCTACCTTAGGGGTGACTAACATGTAGCAAAGGGAAGGTTTAGGGACTTGCAAGTGTGTGCACTTGCCAAGTCGACATGGCAGCCCCAGGCTGCACACAGGCTCTGCGTTGGCAGGCCCGAGTTACACTTTACGGGCTGTTTGCGTGGGTGGCACAATCGAGTGCTGCAGCCCACCAACAGCATTTGGTCTACAGGCCCTGGCACTCGCAGTGCACTTTACAAGGGGCTGACAGATAAACCAAATAGGCCAATCATGGAAACACCAATCCATAACACATTTTATACAGAGAGCATATGCACTTTAGCACTGATTAGCAGTGGTAAAGTGCCCAGAGTCCTAAAACCAACACACACAGGGTCAAAAACAGGAGGCCAAAAAGCAAAAAGTCTGGGGGTAAACCCGCTGAAAAAGCCAAGTCTAACACAACCCCCTCCCAGCCTAAAGCCAGGGTAGACTAATCAATCCCTTGATGGACTTCCCTGCTTGGGGCGATAGAACATAGACCTGGCCCACAACAGCGGGGGCACGTTCTGGTTCTACGCCTTTCTAAACCCAGTTGGATCCCTCTATCCATACTCTCAGGGCCCACTAAGCTGACCCATGGGGTACCCTTCTCTTCACCTGTGAACCCCATCTGTGCAGCGCCTAAACTTACTTTGCTCACAGATGTGTCCCAACAGGCCGACAGTGCCCACATGGCCAACACAGTGGTGTGGCCCAGTCCACCCCGGGGTGTGACTCCTGTCCCCCTCCCAGGGGCAATGCTGTCCACCAGGACAGTAAGCCACAGTGGCTACCAACAGTTGTCAGTGGGGAGACCCAGGCCTTATGCCTCTCAGGGCTCTCTAACCTCTGTGGCGTCAGAGAGTGGGGCGGTAGCCCCAGGTGCCTGGCACCCTTGGTCCACTCTCCCTCCTGTCAGGTCAGGTATGACATCCTGACACTGACCCACCAACCCCGGGCCTGTACCCGGCAGCTGGACAGGAGACGGGGGTGGCCTCCCCACACCCAGTCCTCCTCCCTGGGGCTCTGTACCCTCCCACCTGGAGCGGTACCCCCTTCCAGAATTGTCAGGGCACCTGTGGCAGGTGTCCTGCACAATTTGCCCACCAGTTCAGGGGTTCTATCCTGCAACTGGGATTCCAGCTTAGGGTTTGTACCCTTAGGCTGGACAGGGGACTGGGGTGGCCTCCCCCACCTCCGGTCCTCCTCCCTGGGGCTCTGTACCCTCCCACCTGGAGCGGTACCCCCAAAAGACAAACTGGTAGGGGCACTGTTAGCAGTCGCCCCTTCCTCCAGGTCAGGGGGACACCCTGAACCTGGTCCTTCAACCCAGGGTCTGTACCCTGAGGTTGAACCTGTGCCTGGCAACCCAGGACTTCCGGGGAGTACACCAACCCTCCCCAAGGGAAACACACTCCTCATGAGTCGTGCGAGAGTCTGCCTGGGGCAGGTCTCCAGCCTCCTGTCCACCTGACAGAGCATGAAGACCCCCAGGCCAGAAGTGGCCTCACCAGGGTCAGTCCTGGGGTGCTCTGACCTCAGAGCGGGCAACCCCTGACCCACTGGTCCTTCCACTGGGGACAGCGCCCCCCTCACCCTTTTCTCTGGACTCATGCCAACTAACAGAGTGGGGGGCAGTAACCCCTGGTACATAGTAACCATACTCCACTCTTCCTCTCATCAGTGCAGTTCTAAAGAACCACTGATCCTCCAACCTAGGGTCTTCACCCTCAAGTTCACCAGAGGTCTCGGGCGAGGCTCTCCTCCCCTTACCTCTCCTTCTGGAGTCCGGCCCTCTCCTCCCAGGAGAAGCACCCCCAGAACCAAAAACTGTCAGGATGCTGGAACCAGACCTCCTACACAATTCTTTCACCAGTTCAGGGCCTTGACCCTGCAACTGATTCACCACCCTTGGATCTAAACCCTCAGGTTGAACCGGGGTCAGAGGCAAGGACTCCCTCCCTCTGCACCCCCTTCCAGAGTTCTGTACCCTCCCACCTGGAGTGGTACCCCTAGAAGACAAACCGGTCAGGACACTGCTTACAGTCGTCCTTCCCTCCAGGTCAGGCAGGACCTGAACCTGGCCTCCTAACCCAGGGACTGAACCCTGCAGCTGAGCACCTGCCTGGCGCACCAGGACTTCCTTGGGAGCACGCATACCCCCCCTGAGGGCAACACATGACTCATGTGTTGCGTGACAGTCTGCCTGGCGCAGATCTCCCAGGACAGAAGTGGTGTCACCATGGTCACTGCTAGGAGGCTCAGCCCTTCTGGCTGGCCTCTGACTCACTGGTTCTCCCACTGGGGAACACATCCCCCTCTCACCCCTCACTCTGGACTTCTGCACCCTCCCAACTAGAGCGGTACTGACAGACACCAGAACCACTGGAGCTCTGTTTACAGAGGCTCCAGGTTCTCCTGTCAGTAGGAGATCTCCCTCAACGGACGGCCTACCAGTACAGTCTAGGCTCCCCACCTGGGGTTCCCTCCTGGAACCACCCAGGCTCCGGGACCGGGTTTTGGGCACCTTGGGCCGCAGCCCATTCTCACTCCTTCTCCGCAGAGACAGGATGTGAGTCCCTACACCCTTCCCATGACACCGGGACCTATCTGGGCTATTACAAACCTTTCCCACCACTCTTGGTCGGGAAATACCTAAGCCACTTCCTCCAGGATCACCCCCAGATGCTTCTCCAGACCCTCTGGAATCCACCAAAAGGTCTGCCTCTAGTGCAAGCTCCCTGGGGTCAGAGAACTCACACTCCACTGGGTGTTGGCATAGCTCTGGAAAACTGGGACTTAAAATATGCTCTCCAACAATTGAATCACACAGCCCCACACAGGTGTTAACCAAACTACCCTTCGCCCAACCATCCAGTGCCTCAGAAAAGTACCCCACAACATTCTCACAAGACTGGCGAGACAGTGTCTGACTGTTGCTGTCCCTCAACCCATACTCTTCTGGCTGGTCTTCATACTCACTTACCAGGGCTTCTACCATGGGGGAACCCCTCTCCCTGCACCTCTCATCTAGAGTCAGTAGAGTGTCCCTCCCACTACCAGGAATATGATCCCCTGTGCCAGTTCCCCAATCCACCTCAGGGACACTGAGCACCACTGGAGTTACCTCACAATCCTGAACCCCTTGGTGTATGTCAACCCCCTCCTTGAAGTAGGGCCCCAAATCTGTGTGTGTGTCTACCTCATCCTCAGTACTGGACACTACACTTTTGCTGCCACCATCTGAGCTGGGCCTAGCCCTCCCGGCTTCCCAGTCCAGCTCTCTCATCTTAAACTCATGGTCTAAGAGCATTTTCCTTTCTTCTATGGCCATTCTTTTCTCTTCCCTCTCATGCTCCATAATGAGTTTTTCTAATTTGAACTTCCTTGCTTTCCGCCTGTCCTCCAGCTCCTCTGGGGACAAGCCACTGCTGCCTGGCCTGGCGGGTTCCCCCCACCCAAAAGCACATCTACCCTGGAAATAGGCTCCTCCACCTCCTCACTGAGATCACCAGGCTGCCCATTGGCATGTCTGGCTGCTACCCAGGCCCTCAGCGCCTTCTGTAGCTCCTCCTTCCTTGTGAGGCCTTTAATTTGGACTTTCAGGTTTTTACAAATCGCTCGTAACTCCTTTACGGCGTAGGACTCCAACCTGTCCTCCTCAAAGATAATTTCCAGGGATGCAACGGATGATGCAATTGATTCAGGCATGACAAAAGTCGTGAGTTGAAAACTGGCAAGATCAAAAATAGGCCAAAAGAAAAAGAACCAGTATGTGGTACGTAATGGTCTGCGATATGGTAGTAGTGCACACCAATCACTGTAAGTCAAGTGCAAACACAAGTCCTATCCTCACCGCTGACAACCAATGTTAGAAATGGGATCTCTAGTTGGCAAGGGCTTGCACCTTTGTCCAAGTAGGGACCCTTCTTCCTAGTCAGGGTAAGGGTTGTTACACTCGTGAAGTAACCCCTGCTCACCCTCGTGGTAGCTTGGCACGAGCAGTCAGGCTTAATTCAGAGGCAGTGTGTAAAGCATTTGCACATAACCAACAGTAATACAGTGTAAGCACTACAAACGGACACCACACCAGTTTAGAAAAATAACCAATATTTTATATACTCAAGACAAGACCAATTACGACAAAAATCCACAATACGATACTTTAAGAATGAATACTTGATACGTTAACTTCTTCTTTGCAGGAATAGCACAAAAGCAAAGTTCGTACGAGTCGGTAGCTCCGTCCGAGCCTACCGTGATGCTGAGAACCACAGAGTCTAACAGTCCCAGCCGACCGCGTCGATACAGGCCAGCAGAGTCGTGAACAGACTCGGTCACAGTACCTTTCTCGTTGTGGCTGGTACGGAGTGTACGAGCCGGTTGGCGTTCGTCGCGGTTGCGGTGCAAGACGGAGCGATGCAAGGTGCGGTGTCCCTCGATGCGGTGCAGGCAGCGGCTCGATGAGCGTCGTGCAGACGGAGTCGGTGAGTCCAAGGCGTGCGATGCAGGGCGAGACGATGCTCGATGCGGTGCTGACAGGTTGCGATGCAGGCGACCTAGCCGGAGTGCGGGAGCTGGCGTCGGACAGCGGTGCGAGTCGGAGCGGTGCGTCGCAGACGTGCGAGCGGTGCCCCAAATGCGGTGCGGTCTCGACTCTTGAGCCAGTTGCAGCGACCTCGTCGGTCGGGTCCGGTTGGTTCAGTGAAGCGATGCGATGCGAACTGCGGTGCCCACAGGTCACGGTGCAAGCAGCGGCTCGATGTTGGCGGCGTTGGACGTTGCCCACGGTGAGACCAGGGTTGCGATGCGAAGTGGGGCGATGCGGTCTGCGGTGCAAACAGGTCACCGGCCAGGGATGGATTCGGTTGACGGAGTCGGTTGCGGTTCCCTTCCTCTGTGGCAACTGAAACAGCGTTCCAGAAGCGGTACCCAGAGGTTTGTGAAGTCTTTGCAGTCCCTGAGACTTCTTAACAGGAGGCCAGCTCGGTTCCTGGCCCTTGGAGATACTCAGCACAAGTTTGTAGAAAGTTCAGTCCAGTCCTTTCACTGCCCAAGGCAGAAGCAGCAGCTGCAGGCCAACCCAACAAAGCAACAACACAGCAAAGGGGCAGTACTCCTCCTGGCAGCTCTTCCAGCTCTTCGTCTTGGCAGGTTCCTTGATTTCAGCGAGATCTAAATTCATGGGGTCAGGGCCCCAATATTTATATCCCAAATTCCTTTGTTCTCTGAAGGCAGAGAGGCCTTCGCCTAGTCCAAACCAGTTCTGGAGCACTTTGTTGACAAGTCTCCGTCCCTTCTTTCAGTGAGTAGGCCAGGGACATCAGACGCACCACAGGAGGTGGAGCCAGCATTGTGGAGGGAAGGCACTGTCCTATTCAGGGCCCAGGTGCGACCCCTCCCACCCATCTACAGGTCGATCTGGCTATTCAGCCCTGCGCTGACTCACCCTGTCTCCTGGCATCCCCCAGCCCCTGTCACTCACATTCCAGACAAGGAATACACAATCTCGCAGAGGCAGGCTTGGATGGTTAGACAAGAAAATACCCACTTTCTAAAAGTGGTATTTTCAAACACAGAATGTTAAAACCAACCTTACTAAAAGCTGCATTTTATCATTCTGAGTCCAGGCATACTAAACTCGAATTTCTACCATGTTCCCGGGGTCAGTTAGGATTATAAGCTGTAATAATCAAAACTGCCCGTTCTGGCCTAGGGGAACAGGTAGCCTTGCAATAGTGAAAAACGAACTAGGCTGTAATTCACTATCAGGACATGCCGCACACACCCGGGCATGTCCTACCTTTCGCGTACAACGCACCCTGCCCACAGGGGTACCTTGGGCCTACCTTAGGGGTGACTAACATGTAGCAAAGGGAAGTTTTAGGGACTTGCAAGTGTGTGCACTTGCCAAGTCGACATGGCAGCCCCAGGCTGCGCACAGGCTCTGCGTTGGCAGGCCCGAGTTACACTTTACGGGCTGTTTGCGTGGGTGGCACAAACGAGTGCTGCAGCCCACCAACAGCATTTGGTCTACAGGCCCTGGCACTCGCAGTGCACTTTACAAGGGGCTGACAGATAAACCAAATAGGCCAATCATGGAAACACCAATCCATAACACATTTTATACAGAGAGCATATGCACTTTAGCACTGATTAGCAGTGGTAAAGTGCCCAGAGTCCTAAAACCAACACACACAGGGTCAAAAACAGGAGGCCAAAAAGCAAAAAGTCTGGGGGTAAACCCGCTGAAAAAGCCAAGTCTAACAAGAACTATGGGTTTTACTACATATGTTTGCGTACCAGTACCTAGACAGGTAGTACGTTAGAATTAGATTATGTTGTCCAGTCAGATGAGAAGTGGGTGTTGTATTCCATATAGGTACCCCAATATAGGCTCGGGTAACATCCCAACCTTTCACCTATATTCATCCCTACACTACATACATAACGGGCTGCTCGGACTGACCCTTTACCTAGTTACGGTACTGCTTACAGAACGTGGGGTTTTCCCTGAACAAATAGCCTCATACATTATGCATGAGGATTCTTGCATTCTTGGAATCTCAGCAGGGTTACCATCTCCTGCTTAATAACTATGTACAAGGTTCATTGCCGACGTCATCCTTAGTCCGACAGTGGCACAGCAAGGTGGAACCCCTGGGGATACCTTCGGGTATATAAACATCACATCTTGCTGAGATAGAGAGAGGAGATCACGACTTCCATGCTGACACACTGACGCGAGACGCTGAGGTTCCTGCAAGCAGACACTCCAGCTCACAGTGGTCTGAACATCCCTTGAGGGGTGTCCAACACGAAACCAGGACGGGGTCCCACAGTTTCTCACTTCAGGTAATGGGGGTTGACTCTATCCTAGAGGGATTCTTGGCTTAACACCTACATACATGCTAGGTACACTCGGGTACATCAAGTTAGGGTTGCATCGTAGGAGTATGCATTTGATTATCATGTATTTTATGTACTTACCTGTATTCATGATTATAGCAAAATGGTAGAACTCTATCATACTTTTACTTTCCTAGTGCTTCTAACCATCTATATCTGTTACTGTCTAATGATTGTTTCAGCACACCTATTTTACACTAGAATAACGACTGTTCAATAAATACTTATTCAAAACGTCCCTACTGTTTATTCTGTGTATCTCTCTGAGACAAAGTGAGCACGAGTGACTGAGCGAAACGTAGTACACTGTTTCCATGATCCTGAGGGATCAGGGTTGTCATGTTCGATAGTTGCCAAGAACTATTCTCTCCTTGGTAAGAGGGGTTTCTAGTGGCACTGTGAGCTAGCTGGTACACAGGCCAACAACCCGGTGGGGGTGTCTAGAATCAGTCTGACACCAATCCTGCAGTGTATGTTGTCCAAATGTGCAGATCCTGTATAGGTTTTATAGGAACTACACAACAGTATATCTCTTTCTATCCCTCTGAAACAATGTTACCCCCTACCCCTTCTACACTCAAACAACTCCAAAAGCAATCATCCTAGCATAAGTTCAGTTTTTTTCGGTATTACGATGCACGAAAGGTAAAGAGGACAACATGCCACAAACACAAAAGTCACAAAATACAACGCACTCCGGACCTCGCAGACAAGACACACGAAGAGAATGACACACAATGACGCAAAGGAAACCAGTGATTCTCCCAATCAAAATCCTGTCATGGAACATAGTAGGCGCAAAGAGAAGCCTGCAGGATAATGGTTTCCCCAAGAACTGGGACAATTATGAAATTGTTGCCCTCCAAGAAACATGGCTAACAGCCCCAGTGGAGGTCCCTGGGCACATCCTTCATCATGTAAACGCCAAACGAACACAGCAGTATGGCAGACCTAAGGGCGGCCTTGCTGTCTATATTTCGACAACATTAAATATATCTTCTGTCCAGTTGCCAACCACCACAGCGGACATGCAAATAATAAAATTGGATTTGGGATCTAACCAAGTTGTAAGCACTATCATTTTTATCAACCTTTATGCAAATCCGAAACAAAAGATTAAAAAAGAATTATTCAAAACCCTAATCACTACTATCGCAGCACTCCGATTCGAATAACCAACCTGGGAAATAATATTGACAGGAGACTTTAATTCAAACCTAATACACACACCAGAAGATTACGATAACATAACTGCAGCAAATGCAATCTGGGCTTTACAAACGCAACTCCATCCTATTTCCAAACGGTCTGACTCTGGTGGACAGCAACTAGTAACAGATCTCGAACATTTAGGGATGCGAGTACTAAACGGTAGAACGGCACAGGACAGACCACAGACCTGCACATATCATGGTCCTCATGCAAGCTCCATCATAGACTACATATTAGTAACCCTTCCTCTCCTACCGCAAATAAAAAAGTTTCTGATTGTATACACTACTGAGAGAGATCATTCGCGTCAACATCTAGAATTAACAACTTCGTTTTCAAGGCACATAAAAGCCCTGACAGAGGTTGGGTCTACATCAACAATAAATCTGAAACGATTGCGATGGTCAAACAGCACACTACCTCAAATAGCTTTGAGCGCGAAAGACCGGATGGTAACCCTAGAGTTACAAAATAGCTTGACAATCGAATCTTGGGCCACCTTCCTAGCAAACCTTTCCCAGTCAGTGACACCGATAAAATCGCAATGTAGCATGAGGATCAACCAATGCAGACTCCTTAACCAAACAGCTATCAAGTCTACAAGGCAACACAGTATCAACTACTACATGGGATCAAATACGACAACTTAAGAAGCAGTACAAAAAACATATTTGGGATGATAAAAGAACACAACTGGACAATTTGTGGTCGAAACTTCTATACAATTCTAAGTGATCGAACACTAGAGCTTTTTGGGATCAAGTAAACTCCCTGGCTAGAATGTCCAAAGCAATAAATGTGACCTGTGTTACAGAACTAGCCTGGGTGCAACACCTAATCGCCACCTTCGCAATATCGGCCGAGGGTGGGATCAAGATCCCTGAATTATTGATCCCCCCTGTAGCCAAGGACCAAAACACGAACATGGAGCCAAATATTTTACTGGCAGACCAAACACTGTTAGCGGGCTCGAAAAAACAGAGTAATAGGGTTGACATACTTACCATGACCGCCAAAGTAGCAGGAACAACACAGAAGAGTAACTCGGCAATCGACCAACCATTCTCACCCTATTCCGAAGAAGAAATCTCCACGGTCACAGCAAAGAGCTGGCTCGATGGGGCCCCGGCCCGAATGATATACCCCAAGCAATTTACAAGCAAGATCCTAACTTCTGGGCGACCAGGATGTATTGTCTGTTTTGCACGGTGGGCACAATGAGGTGCCTCCCAGAAAGCTGGAGAGGCTCAATAATTAATCCAGTATTTAAAGGAGGGGAGCGTACCGACCCAGCCAACTACTGACTGATTGCCTCCTGTCATGCCACCCCTTGCCACGCTCTGATCCTCAGCCCTAAATCCCCTAATTAACAACAGCAATGTGCATTCAGGGCTCTATAGTATGCACACTCTTATAGAGCGTATTTCCCAACATAAAACCCACCCCTGTCCCGTGCATCCGGCACACCATGGTCTATTATATGTAAGAATATGTGTATTGGATTTAGGCTGTGGGAATGTTTAGTGAGATTAGAGTTTAAGTATCATGTGGTTTTTGTTACAATGTCATGAATAAAGGTTTTGTCCAAAAGTGCATTAATCTATATTGAGCACAGGTGCGGTGAAGTACGTAATTAATGAATGTTAAGGCAAGTTGCGGTGAAATCGAGCCATCAAGAAAAACAACACCCTTTCAGGTAAAAACAGCAAAACGTTGTAACTCTTGCCGAGCAAAACTGTTTAATGTAAAATGCACGTTAAGTAACGTGCAAAAAACGTCGGCGGCCATCGTGAGTGTGGCAAGGCTATATATTGCCACACCCACCTTCTGGAAAACGCTTTGCCTTCAGCCGCATAGACGAGAGGACGGTCCCGCTTGCCTGCTCCTCGCCAAGGGATCGCCGCTCTTCCTGGGAGGTCTGTTTTCTTCGCTGCAACACTTCTTCTGGTCAGCCGCATACACGAAGCTGCAAAGAAAAGAAGCATAAGCTAAGTGAACATTTTCTCATGTTTATGTTCAGGCTCCCACCGCAAGACAGCAGGAAGCAAGCGCGCAATACTTACCTTTGATATTTCTTGGGACAATTTTTGGAGAACCTTACCTGAAAGGAAAAAGACAATAATTAGCAATTACGAACATAGTGAATTTCATAGACTTTGGAAAGATATTTCTAGCGCATTTAATTGATACTCTAAAGGAACAATATCTGAGAATTTGCTGTGAGTTTGGCATATGTTATTTCTTTTTATTCAATACAGGTCGTGAAGAATAATAGTGTTGGAGTTAATAGAGAGTAAGTGAGGTATAAAACAGGGTAGAAACTATCATTAGCACTGAACACTAAACTTTGAAAATCAGTAACTTATTTTAATATTTACCTTCTCAACACAGGTACAAGCAACCTCCTACTAAAAAGACCAACACTTCAACCACTGAACCTGAAACAAACTTCACGACGACTACAAGGATGCGACGCCCGACATTTCTAGATCGCAGGTAGGAAATCTCTAATTTAAACAGAAAGGTTTCTATTAAAACAAGTCTATGTTAAAAAATCCAGTTTAGGGAGACAGTTAGTTTTAATTTTCCTTGTTGCCTCGCAGGTCAACAACTAGGAGCAACTAGCGTCCACGATCCGGCCCTCCTCCTTGAATCCCAACTGTGTAGCCTTAGTGTCTAATTACTAAACACAGGTTATAAGTTAGGGTACTGGGAAGTCGGTCCATAACGTCTCTGCGAAATCTACAGACAAGCAACCAACAGGTAAGATTGCTTGTGATCCTGACACCTTCAAAGACACTGAAGCAAAATAATACGCCTCCTTGATTTTAGCAGACTTAAGAAGCTGGTCCGACGCCAACAAAATAATCCCCATCAATCAGTCCGGCTTCCGCCGTGGCACAGGCACAATGACTAATGCCCTTGCGCTAGGCCTAATTCGTGACAAAAGCCTTCGGCAGCAAAAGAAACTGCACATATGCTTCGTTGATTTTAAAGCGGCATTCGACTGAGTCAGTAGATGCATTTTATGGTGCAAGTTGAAGCAGCGGGTATTCCGGAATCGATATTAAAACCAATAATGGAATTATACACCGATACGTGGATGCAGGTCAAAATAGCCGATGGTAAACAGGTTCACTAGGAAGATCTACACGAGTGAGGGATTAAAGCAAGGCTGTGTCCTGACCCCAAACCTGTTCAACCTATTTATGGCCGACCTATCACCAAGGTTGGACGAGGTCAACTCACATCCTCCACGTCTGGGCACACTGCCAATAACACACCTGTCTTATGCAGATGACAGTGTGCTCCTAAGCTACACGAGAATCAGCTTGCAAAAAGCAAGTAACTTTGCCAAGTCCAACCTGTTAGAAATAAATGTCAGAAAAACAAAAGTCATGATTATAAGTCACTGTCTCTATTAACAAACACCGTTTATAACCAATAGCGCGAAGCTGGAAGTGGTGAGTAGTTATAAATATCTAGGGATACACCTGGACAGAAGATTATCTTTCCACAAACAGAATGAGGTAACACAAAAAAGGGAAACACCCTAATATTTGCATTCTGTACATTGTCAAAAACCCTAAAAGGTCCACTGTTCACTCCATTGCTAGCAATTATCAAAGCCAAACCTCTACCAACAATAGCCTATGGAAGTGAAGTCCAGCAAGGGAAAGATGCAGCGATCCTGGACAGCCTGCAAACGCGGGTGTATAAAGCGCTATTTTCCTTGCCACGCAACTCCTCGCCGGCCAAGGTCCGGTTAGAGTTTGGGATGCAACAACAACAACTATATAGAAGGTACGCAGCGATAAAAATCTGGTATAAAATCTGGATCAATCAAGGGAATGAGATCAATAATGCGCTCTGGGTTGCTCTACAAGGTGACCCTCAATCTGCCTACACAAAGTATTTACAAACATCTTTAAAAACACCAGGTTGGCAGACCTCTGGCAGTGGAACCTACCTTTTGCTTCCTTTCAACTTATAATAAAGAAGGTGGTAAAAAAGCACTCACTTATAGAGGATAAAGCTATGCTCAGCAAGCGAGCCCACGCATGGATGGTATTGCACTTGTACACAAAACCAGAGCCAGCTGCATACCTGGGTCTCCCCTTCTCCCCTTACTCAAAAACTAAGGGGCCGATTCACAGAACTAATCTGAGATAAAATCCTAAACTTACTACTTTTGGTATTCACAGAAGGCATTTAGTAGTAGTAAAGTTAGGACTCCTAACTTTACTACTACTAAACTGAGACAAAATCCTAACTCTACGACTTTCGATATTCACAAAGACATTTAGTAGTAGTAAAGTTAGGAGTCCTAACTTTACTACTACTAAATGCCTTCTGTGAATACCAAAAGTAGTACGTTTAGGATTTTATCTCAGTTTAGCAGTAGTAAAGTTAGGAGTCCTAACTTTACTAATACTAAATGCCTTCTGTGAATACCAAAAGTAGTAAGTTTAGGATTTTATCTCAGATTAGTTCTGTAATCGGCCCCTAAGTTTTTAGCACTACGTCTGGCGATGCTGCCGTCTAATGCAGACCTGCCCCACTGGAAACACCAGAGCTCAAAATCATGTACTCTTTGTGGGTCACCTACACAGGACTTCATCTATTTAATATATATCTGTCCAGACTTAGGTCTGTATCGCCCTAAATTGCTGAAGACACTGTTCAACGAAAGAGGCATTCGCTCCTGTAGAATTGCCATATTAAAATGCCTCGACCCAAACGACCCGCAGCTTAGTTGCCATTTAATAAAATGTTTAAATAACTGCAAAAAAGACCTAAAACACTGACAGTGGCCATGCACAGCGTCACTTTAGAGGCCAATGTCTCTCTCTTTTAACATCAACTGTACTGGAATAATGAACCATTTCAAATGTACTGTAAAAATTACTAATCTCGGATACTCTGTGGTGTATCACTTACTCATCTCGACCTTACACCCCCAAACTGAAATATTTAAACTACGGTTGTAAATACGAATTTTAACTTGCATATTTTTTTACCGTGCATTTTAGCAGTGTAATGTATCTTGATTATTGGAACATTGTTGTGGTTTTAATTAACTAAACAATAACATTTTGATTGATTGATTGCCTGCTAGACCCGGCATCCTTAGCATGGTTCCCACTGTCTTTTTGCCTCTACCTCCTGTATTTTTGACTGTTTGCTGGACTTAATTTTTGCTGTTTTTTTAAACTCTGGGCTCTTTACCACTGCTGATCAGCACTAAAGTGCACGTGCTCCCTGTGTAAATTGTGATTATAATTGGTTATCCATGATTGGCATATTTGATCTACTAGTAAGTCCCTAGTAAAGTGCAATGTGTGTGCCCAGGGCCTGTAAATCAAATTCTACTAGTGGGCCCGCAGAACTGAAGGTGTCACCTGCATGAGTATCCATGTAAACATGTCTCAGGCCTGCCACTGCAGTGTTAACAAGTGCAGTTTTAAATTGCCATGCCGACCTGGCAAGTACACCCACTTGTCAGGGCCTAACCTTCTCTTTTACTACATGTAAGGCACCCCTAAGGTAGGCCCAAGGTAGCCCCATGGGCAGGGGGCAGTGTATGTGAAAGGTAGTACAGGTGCAGTGGGTTTTACATGTCCTGATAGTGAAAAATGAAATCGGCAGTATTTCACTATTACCAGGACTAGCTCTCACACAGGTTATCATTGGACCTGCCTTGTACCATCTCAGAAGTGTAACTTTCAATTTGGAAAAGCTGGAGATTTGGAGTTTGGAATCCCTAAACTCAGAGTTTGAAAACACATCTTTCTCTGAAGGTGGTTTTTAAATTGTGTGTTTGAAAATGCCACTTTTAGAGCGCGGGCATTTTCTTGCTTTCCATCCTATGCCTCTGCCTGCATGTGGAATCAACATCTGGTTTAGACTGACAGTTGGGCTGTTTGTGCATTCACTCTAGACAGTCACACAAAGGGAGCTGAAGTGTTTCTTGCATATCCTGATTGCCCATCACCAGGCTAATGGGCCTTCCTGAGCTAGGGTGGTGGAAGGAGTTGTCACTGACACCTGGACAGGGCTGTGCCTGTCCTCTCACAGTGCTGTCTTCACCCCCCTCTTGTGTGTCTGGAGGCATGACAGGGCAAGGAAGGATCTGTGCACTACAAAACTATCCTTTGAAGTTTGCCTACTTCAAAGGCCAAAAGGGGTATAAGTATTGGACCTGTAACCCCACACTTTAGAACACTTCTGGGGACTTTGCCAAGAAGATGAGCTGAAGCGCTGTCAGGAGGAGTACTGCCCCTTTGCTGTGTTGCTTTGCTGGGTTGTCCTGTAGTTGCTGCTTCTGTCTGTGAGCAGTGAAAGAACTGGACTTTGCTTTTTGAACTCCTACTTTCCAGGTTCTCCAAGGGCTTGTGTGTGGTCGCCCCCTTTTGGAAGTCTCAGGGCCATCAAAGACTTCACCTGCAGCACCCTGAACTCCTCTGCTGCAAGTTCTGACCTGCCATGTGGTGCCAATTCCAGTCTGGAAAAATGACGCATTACCTCCCCTCACAGTAAGAAACTCACGCATTTCCTCCTCTCACAGTAAGGAACCAACGCATCCCCTCCCCTGGGAGCAAGGAACCAACGCATCACCTTCCCTGCGTCTAGGGAACCAATGCATCACCTTCCCTGCATGTAAGGAACCAACGATTCACTTTGCTTTTTGGTGCCTCACCTCCCCTGTGCCGGTTTTCGTCTTTGATTTTGACACAGGGGTTATTTTAGCTGTGTAATCCCCTTACCCTGACTAGAAGGAAGGATCCCTACTTGGACAGGGTGCAAACCACTGTCAGCTAGGGACCCCCATTTCTAACATTGGTGGTCAACGGTGAGGATAGGACTTTTGATGGTACTTGACATTGAGTGATTGGTGTACACTACTACCAGATTGCAGACCACTAAGCAACCACATACTGTGTTCTTTTTGTCTTCCTCCTTTTTGAGTATTTTTCTGCAACTGTTTGAACTTTCCACATAATCATACCTGGGTCTGGAGCATCTTCAGTTTCATCCCAGGAGGTGGATTTTGAGGTAGAAAGGTTGAATACCTACAATACACAACAATTGAAATTCATCTGCAAGAATTGTTACATCTCAATTAGAGGCCTCACCTGGAAAGAAGAGCTACAAAAGGGTGCTAAGGGCCTGGGTAGTAGCTCGGAATGCAAGTGGGCATTCAGATCTTCCTATGGTGGAGGCTGAGAGAAATCATTAGGATCAATGGGGTCACCTTGTATCCCTCGGAACCTGGGTTAATAGTTATATAGCTACAAGTGGTTCCGTTGGGTAAGTTCCACGGGGTACTGATTCAGAACCTGATTATTTCTTTCACAATCAATAGTGATTTTGTACTAGACTTTTATAAATGTACAACACCTCAGTAAGTTTTTATCAAAAATATATATATTTATTAAATTATTTGTTTGTTTCTCTATTTTTCTCGCTAATTATGAAAACAATTTTATACAAAAAGAGTAATACCTTTGGGGGCTGTCTGACAAAGAAAACACAATAACAAATACACAGACAATTAAATGGGTGACTGTGGTGACATATAGTGCAAATGGGTGGCCTTTCATATTCAAACAATAAACAAGACAATAACATAAATTCTCCGTCCTTTTCGGGTCTTTCACTTTAGTTAGTCCTATTTTTTAAAATAATTGCTATAGTGAGCGAGGACATGAGATGGTTGTACGTCGACGTTACGACCCTGTATATATATGTGTTTGTGAATACATCAAGTAGGGTCTTCTTCAGGACAAAAGAAGGAAGTGCGACAGCCTATTCAAAGGAAAATGAAATTCCTATTAGTATGGTGTGGCATAAAAAATGTACAATGTGTGAGCTGCCAAACTCTTGGGGTACTCACCCTTGGTGGTTGGGAATTCACAAGATTAAATCTATTAACTCCTTCCGAGCCCAGAAGGAGTTTTTATTCGAGGATCATCTGCAAAATGATGGGATTGCCAGTTACTATCTGCGTCCCTACATGTGTATAGCTACTACTCTATGCAGTTGCTCCATCTGTTACATGTACTTACCAATCCACCAGCTTTTCAAACTTTAGCTGTGAACCTGTAATGAGAGGGAAAGACTAAGTGTACTCCTCTCCCTTTAATAAAACAAGTCCACACATGGACTCCCAAAGATGACCCCTCAATGTATGGTCTTAGAAACTCACCCCTCTGGATATGCTCGTCGGCCTCCAGGGGGTAGTGGGTTCAAAATGTTAGTAGTATTCAGTCCTTAGAGATCGTCATGTATTGATGCCAAAGTCCATCAGTGCTTGCTTCCCAAACCTCCTTAAATACTGGAGGCAACATGGACATAAAATTAATTCAAGAAGCTAAGCGCTCAGTGGTGCAAAACTAAATGCTCCCGCCTACCCACATCCCAACAACAGTCATAGTCTCCTTACTTGTATTCTAGAGTGTCTCTCACCAACTCACAGTCAAGTGAGCTGCGACCCATGTTCCCTGCTTAAATGGATGGCTGGGACACCACGTGACGATGTCACATGGTCATGTGAGGTCTGCTGTCTGTGAGTGCTAATGTGGCGGGCACCTTGACCTCTGTTGCCCTGTCAGAATACACGTGAGTATGGAAGCAGTGCGGTGCAGCAGATGGTTACTACCGCAGCTCCAAGTGAACAACATAAATTGTCCTGATAGACTCATGTCTAGCAGAAGCTCGAGATAATGTGAGCCGTGGCTGGAAAATCGTAATTCTATGGATCAGTGCTTACATCACGTGACAGTGTCTCATGGTCAAAAGAGGTCTGACGCCCGTGACTAGAAACGTGGCGGCCATCTTAACTTCTGTTCCATCATATAGAGTGTAAGGGCTCAACGATGTGGCAAATGACTACTCAAGCCCCAAATGGAACAAAACACTCACTAGAGAGATGCGCAACACCCGCTCGTGGTTGTGCTGGTTGAGAAGAACATTAGGGATTTTGCGCACGTAAATGAAAAACGTGGCGGCCATCTTGACATCTGTTCTTCCTCACTGAAAAAGAAGGTGGGACAACCACATGTCAGAGGGTCCTACAAAAAGGTGTGACTGGGGCCTATGAATGATTTAACATATACATTCACAAGATTACAAAATGGTGCATAAGCCAGGACCTGCAGCGGGGTTGTGTATGTCAAGAGCAAGTCCCTCTAACCATGACCCCTTGCTGAATCAAATGGTTGGAAAACCACTGTGCAGTCGATTACCTGCGACCTGGTTATGTTATTTTAATGGTGATGGCAGTTCACAAAAAAGGTCGCAAGGTTACCAAGGAATAGTATAAATAGATCATGCATGGCAGGTTAAGGGCAAAAATCAGTTATGTATCAGATATATGTCAGAAGGCCAGTTTGCCTATTTGTTTCCTCAACATGTTTAAACCAGTAATTACTGAATCCAAGACATGTATCCACTTGTACTCCCTGGTGTTAAGTTTAGACTCTATGGGGTCGATTCCGATCTCGGCCGGTAGGGCACCTAACAGTATTCGTCCGTAAAAAATACCAGCCGAATGCGTGTTCCCCGACCGATTCGTACACTCGTCCGGACGAACAAGTACGATGCGTATAACAACTCATTTTCCGAACGAGCCGTACTCACCCAATCCAGCTCCTGTTCCCCGCCCGAGCCGGATCCGTGAATGCCGAATCGAGCCGCACGGAAGCAAATACACAGCACCTTCCGGCCGGACTAGTACGATGCGCAATCCGTACGCGCCGAACCTGTCACTACGTCCGGCACGTTTGAGCATCCGGGCGAGCCGTACATAAGCTCCGTTTCGCGCCACAAGACGATCCACGGCTACGAGACGAACAAGCCTGCTACGAGTACAACTCGAAGACACGAGAAACCCGAACGAGACGATCCAAACATGAATCTCATTGCGCAGGTCCTACCTATACTCTACATCTATTACCGGGACCGGCACGGACGCGTACGGCGCAGACGGTAAGTCAAACACCAACAATACAAAAAAACTACACGTCCCCGAAATATGTCACACACGCATAGGGATGCACAAATAACGTACACTAGCAACAGCAGAACCATAGGGGTGGGATGGCCAACACCAATGCCATACACACCCATAGGGGGATGGATGCCTACCACCAACACCACCCTACCACCACCCCTACTCAGGGGGGCCTGGATGCCTGCCACTACTACCATCCCCACCCTTAGGGGTATGGATGCCTACCACTACCACCACCCCTACTCAGGGGGGGCTGGATGCCTACCACTACCACCACCCCTACTCAGGGGGGCCTTGATGCCTGTCACTACTACCATCCCCACCCTTAGGGGTATGGATGCCTACCACTACCACCACCCCTTCTCAGGGGGGCCTGGATGCCTACCACTACCACCACCCCTACTCAGGGGAGCCTGAATGCCTACCACTACCACCACCCCTACTCAGGGGGGCCTGGATGCCTGTCACTACTACCATCCCCACTCATGGGGGGATGGATGCCTACCACTACCACCACCCCTACTCAAGGGGCCTGGATGCCTGTCACTACTACCATCCCCACCCTTAGGGGATGGATGCCTACCACTACCACCATCACTACTCAGGGGGGCTGGATGCCTACCACTACCACCACCCCTACTCAGGGGGCCTGGATGCCTGTCACTACTACCATCCCCACTCATGGGGGGATGGATGCCTACCACTACCACCATCACTACTCAGGGGGGGCTGGATGCCTACCACTACCACCACCCCTACTCAGGGGGGCATGGATGCCTGTCACTACTACTATCCCCACTCATGGGCGGATGGATGCCTACCACTACCACCATCACTACTCAGGGGGCTGGATGCCTACCACTACCATCACCCCTACTCAGGGGGCCTGGATGCCTGTCACTACTACCATCCCCACTCATGGGGGATGGATGCCTACCACTAGCACCATCCCCACTCATGGGGGATGGATGCCTACCACTACCACCACCCCTACTCAGGGGGGCCTGGATGCCTGTCACTACTACCATCCCCACTCATAGGGGGATGGATGCCTACCACTATCGCCATCCCCACTCATGGGGGGCCTGGATGCCTACCACTACCACCACCCCTACTCAGGGGGCCTGGATGCCTGTCACTACTACCATCCCCACTCATGGGGGATGGATGCCTACCACTACCACCATCCCCACTCATGGGGGATGGATGCCTACCACTACCACCACCCCTACTCAGGGGGCCTGGATGCCTGTCACTACTACCATACCCACTCATGGGGGGATGGATGCCTACCACTACCACCACCCCTACTCAGGGGGCCTGGATGCCTGTCACTACTACCATCCCCACTCATGGGTGGATGGATGCCTACCACTACCACCACCCCTACTCAGGGGGCCTGGATGCCTGTCACTACTACCATCCCCACTCATGGGGGATGGATGCCTACCACTACCACCATCACTACTCAGGGGGCCTGGATGCCTGCCACTACTACCATCCCCACCCTTAGGGGTATGGATGCCTACCACTACCACCATCACTACTCAGGGGGGGGCTGGATGCCTACCACTACCACCACCCCTTCTCAGGGGGGCCTGGATGCCTGTCACTACTACCATCCCCACTCATGGGGGGATGGATGCCTACCACTACCACCACCCCTACTCAGGGGGCCTGGATGCCTGTCACTACTACCATCCCCACTCATGGGGGGATGGATGCCTACCACTACCACCACCCCTACTCAGGGGGCCTGGATGCCTGTCACTACTACCATCCCCACTCATGGGGGGATGGATGCCTACCACTACCACCATCACTACTCAGGGGGCCTGGATGCCTGCCACTACTACCATCCCCACCCTTAGGGGATGGATGCCTACCACTACCACCATCACTACTCAGGGGGGCTGGATGCCTACCACTACCACCCCCCTACTCAGGGGGGCCTGGATGCCTGTCACTACTACCATCCCCACTCATGGGGGATGGATGCCTACCACTACTACCATCCCCACTCATGGGGGGATGGATGCCCACCACTACCACTACCCCTACTCAGGGGGCCTGGATGCCTGTCACTACTACCATCCCTACTCATGGGGGATGGATGCCTACCACTACTACCATCCCCACTCATGGGGGGATGGATGCCCACCACTACCACCACCCCTACTCAGGGGGCCTGGATGCCTGTCACTACTACCATCCCCACTCATAGGGGGATGGATGCCTACCACTACCACCATCCCCACTCATGGGGGATGGATGCCTACCACTAACACCACTCCTACTCATAGGACGGGTAATGCATGACACAACTAGCATACTCCCACATGAGGAATGACAGAAGATTACATCCCCCCAACACCATGACAAGTGTGTGTAGTCTGTCAAATGCCTACAACACTGAACATGACATTGAACATACAATGTGACCCCCTAGCACATGTGTCACACATAAATGTGTGTGGCCTCCACAATGCAAGCAGACCATGGCCACTGTGGCAATGGGCTCGAACACCCCATCACCACAGTGACCAAAAGGGAAGTGTGCTGTCCATAGCTGATGCACATTTTGAACAGTGTGGCAATGTGGCCTAAAGCCCCATCACCACAGTGACCAAAAGGGAAGTGTGATGTCCATAGCTGATGCACATTTTGAACAGTGTGGCAATGGGAAGTGTGGTGCCCATAGCTGATGCACATTTTGAACAGTGTGACAATGGGGCCTAAAGCCCCATCACCACAGTGACCAAAAGGGAAGTGTGGTGTCCATAGCTGATGCACATTTTGAACAGTGTGGCAATGGGGCCTAAAGCCCCATCACCACAGTGACCAAAAGGGAAGTGTGGTGTCCACAGCTGATGCACATTTTGAACAGTGTGGCAATGGGGCCTAAAGCCCCATCACCACAGTGACCAAAAGGGAAGTGTAGTCATGGTAAAAGCTGCCAAAGCCAAACTGCATGGATGAATCCTGGTCACACAACAACAAACACATCAGTGGCATAGTAGTGCTTGTGTCCCATAGCAACATAGATTGGTCGAGGGAAACAGTGCAGTGTCACTGAAACATCGTTTTGGCCATGTGCATACAAACATCACCCATGGGGGCACACATTGTCAACATTCACAAATAACACAATGACAGAAGTGACCATCATAATGCTGACCCACATATCTGCACCAATGGACACACAAATGTAGATATCCTGTGGAGACTGAAGATGTCAGGTGAACAAATACCATACCATGGCAGCAATGGGACATACAAACCATGATTATTGTGCTGACTGATGACCTAGGAGTCCCAGGGACAGCAGGGGAAAGCCACCAAACAACATACAGCCAATGGCACACTCAAGATATGCCAATGCAGTGGTGCAAAGGCACAAACACAAACAGGCAGACTCACACTGCATATCAAACACAACAGGTGATGGGGGTGTGCCAGTGTCCCCAGGCAACCACACAACACATGAGGAGGCCTGAATTCCAAGCACACAGATGTGTATACAGTGCCATACAAAAGTTACTCATGGATCGGATACCCCTATGTGGGCAATCAGGCATTGTTAGATGAGAGGGAGCACAAATTACACATGTCACACAAGCTTGTAGGAACAGCAACTAACACAGCAAGAGACAGACCCACCACAGCACTACCCCCAGGGACCCCACATTGTGCTGACACTAGCCTGCATGATAATCCCACTGTGATGACAAAGGTAGATTTCGTTCACACTGTGAACCACAGCCATGTGTCCTGAGCAACTAACTACCATCACACCTACACAAGCTCCAATCAATCAGCACGGCCTGCCAGCCAAGGCCAATATGGAGGTAGGGGTCTAGCCGTGCAACAACTCACTTTTGCACACACTCAACACCACACACCCTGATCTCCACCAATGTGCAGCAGTGAAGCTCACATGGACTTGTGACATTGGACATGCACCCATGACAATACCAGGGGTGGTGGTGGGAACTAAGGTGCAGAAACCCATCACACATGGCCAGTCAACAAGACTCGTCAATGTCTGACACACAGCACAGTATGCCGTACATGGGCATGATGTGAAATCCACCACAATCAATGGGATCCTGGCCATAGTCACACACCAACGAAGAAGCCAAGGTGACACACGAAGAACACACGTACACAACTTCCAACATTGCAGCTCTGACCCTGAGGAGTGGCAGCAGTCACACACACAACGTGTCACAATCACTGAAAGCTAACACAAACTGTAAATCACATGACTCGTGTAAACAACAAGTGCCAAGGGGAATCCTGAATGTGTCCCATCTGCGTTTGCCCACATCCCCAGCCCTGACAACAAAGACAACCTGGTATGACAACCTCATGAACATTAGTTTGCCATGCACCCACATCACGGAGAAACCAGGTCCAAGATGCTGGATGAACACAGAACAACTCAGCAAGCATCACAAACAGGAACATCCCTAGGGACACAGCCTGTGTAGGAAAAGGGAAGGGAACACGCACAGACATGCTTACACAACACACAACACAGGCCCACGCAATGTCACCAGATTACACACTGCCATGAGGGCACTCCACTCCTGTGGAAGGTCCGCTGTGCCAAACCTTGTCTGTGCACGACCCAAACATGTCAGCAGAACACTCCGTCAGTGAGTCAACAACCACAACACACAGAAGCCTCTGCTCACATCAGCCTGGGTACGGGAGTGTCACGTCAGTCATCTGCACACACACAAAACACGTGTCAAGCAAGTTGCACTGTATACACAGATGAGTCCTTCGACATTGATGTGCAAAACTGCATGTCCAGTGGAGCTGGGCACACAGTCAGGGAAATCGGAACATTGAACAGTGGTAAGCCCACCAGATGTGCATCAGTGTAAGACAAAGATGTTCATTTACAAATGCAAAAAGGACATCCCTGTGTCAAATGCTGAACATTACACCCTCAGACTGTAGCAAAGGATGCCATAGATCCAGACTACAACAGGACACATATCCCATGGACCACATGGAGTCCATCACTGCAACACTTCATTTTCCTGATGTGAACACTATTACAACTGCAAATGCAGGATGCTACTCATCCACATCATGTACATCAAAAGAAAACCCACAAGTAAACAAAAAGAGGCTTTATTCAGCAAATGTCAGGGTAAACACGGAAGTCCAAAAGAAACTAAGGCCAATGGCCAGTCCAAAATCACACTCCCAACGGGGTGAGAAGTGACAACTGGTCACACATTGCTTGCCTGCACTGGTACGGTTAGGGGACATCCCGCTTGGAGGGGCATACAAGGGGCAGGCCAGGCACCACAGGGACAGGATCAGGGGATGGCAGAGTGAGGCAGTGAAGTGGTGGGTGCAGGAGTGTCACCGGCAACTGCAGTGGAGGTGTCTGACTCAGGGGGGGCCGGCACCACTGTGGTACACAAGTCAGTTGGTGTGGGTGCTGCAACCACTGCAGTGGGCTGGACTGATGTAGTGGACTGGGTACCCACTGCAGTGCCCGAGTCAGACGTGGTGGTTGTGGACTCCACTGCAGTGCATGACTCCAAGGGAGTGGAAGGGTGGGCAGATGAGGTGGGCAGGACAGAGGGGGGACCCGGTCTCCACAACAGTGCCACTAACAGGCAGAGCGTCTGGGTTGGGGGTGGAAGAGCAAGTGGCAGGGGGGGAGGGCCTAAGCAGTCTGGGGATGCGGTATCGGTGTGTGGGGGAACCTGGGGCAGGGTGTGGCAGGGGAACCTGTGCAGTGGTGGCCTGGGGGATGGAGGAGAGAGACTGGGCGGTGGAGCTGCGTGGTGGTGGTGGGGTCTTGCTCTTCCTGGTCCGGGGGGACTTCCTAATGGGGTCCTGTGACTGCCTGCGCCTGGGAGAGGGTGTCCGGGAGCAAGGGTCACTCCCCTCTGTGTGGGTGGACTTCCTCTTCCCCCGGTATGCTGGATCAGCAGGATTGGAGGGGAAGAGGCCGAGGTCACACAGGAAGATATGCTGTGTAGGTGGGGTAGCAGGCGAGGCAAGGGAAGGGGTCTTGGAGGGAGAGGATTTGGAGGACTGCGGAGTGAATGTGGATGCCTGTGTGTGTGTGTGTGTGTGTGTTCCCCATCCCCTGTGTCTGTGGTATCAGTCCCCTGAGGATGCTTGTGTGCACGTCTTGCCTTTCTCTTGGGTGTGTCTGTGCTGCTCGTGTCTGTGTGTTTGGGTGACTGTGCAGGTGTGCATGTGCTTTGGACAGGTAGGGGGGCAGGAAGTGTGGATGGGGCAGAGGTGGGAGGGGTGAGGGACTGTTGGAGGAGGGACACTGCTGCCATCAGGGAGGAGTCCATGGACTTATTGCTCCTCTGTAGGGCAGACATAGCCGTCGAGATGCCCTCCATGAACGACACCAGCTGTGTCAACAGAGTGGTGTGTGCATGGAGGACACTCAGCATTGCTGTCTGCCCTACATAGAGCTGCCGAAGGAGATACACAGACTCCTCACTTAAGGCAGCAGGGGACACAGGTGCAGGGGGTGCGGTGCCTGGCACGAAGGAGACACGCTTCCGAGTACGGGAGCCTCCACGGACCTCAGGAATGGGAGCCAATGGGAGGGCGGTGGTGGTGGTGGCGGGGCCAGACAGACTAGCTGGCCTTTGGTGGCTGCTGAGACCCACCTCCACAAGGGAGTCATCCTCCGAGCTGCTGTGGTCCTCAGCTGAGGTGGATGGTGCTGAGGACTCCTCGGTGTGGCTCCCCTCGCCCTCCGTGCCACTGGGTCCCTCTGACCACTCGTCCGATGCTGACCCAGTCTGGCTCCGCTGCTCCTCCTGGTCCGTGGAGCTGTCCCCGCCTGTGGCCATGGATGTATCTGCAAACAATTAGGGAAACAGACAAACATCAGTCATCTGCACTGACCGCACACACCACAGTAAGTACAGCACATTACAGAGCAAGCCCTGGCATCCTTAGTTGAACATTGCCTAAAGTCCTCACACAGATTCGGGGAAGCCAATTGTCAGTCTGATGGTCAACCATGGGACTCACACCCCTCCTGCCCTTGCACCCATCTGTCTGGTGCCTGTCTGATGGTAAGACCCCAGTGTGGACACATGCACCACCTACACAGTTGTTGGACATTGCAGGGAACACGGTGAAGTATGTGAACATGCACACATCACATCTCTTGCCACTGAGTCAGTGCAGGTGTCCGGATAAAGGGATGGCCAGAGTCTAAATAGAAATGCATGTGATGCATACCAGCACCAGACACCATGATGCACCCATGTCCGGATAGTCAATGCCACAATGGGGTGCATGTTGCACATGTCACTCCCCTGCAGGATCAGTCTCAGGAAGTTTAATGCCATGACACAGGAATGCGTGCAAAGTCATACATTACTGTCTCAAGTCACATGGCCATGGCAGCCAGCCAACAACAGTCTGCACTGTGTCACAATCCAAGGGCATGGGGAATGCAAGTTATGTGACTGACAAGTGCACATGTCCATCCCCCAAATACCACATCATCTGTACTACTATTTGTCCACGTCATACCAACTGGACATATGGGGGACATGAAACACAACTCTCTGAACATGAGCACCTCACAGTGTGCTGTGAATGAAAATACAGCTGCCTGAAAGTCACAGTCGCAAACACCTGTGTGCACAGTCAAGTGATCAGACACCTATAAGTCACAGAAGTATCGTCTATCATGGTCACATCTCCGATGGCATGCTGAGCCCTAACCGATAAACATACCAGTAGTCCTGACAACGAAGACACAGCACAATGAGACAGAGGCAGACACCTGAGGGTACATTTCACTGATCACAACATGCCAGATGATACACGGGAGTGGGAGTACAGAGTGTATTGTATGCCCTGGAGTAGGCATGACTGTCCAGCTCCACCTGTAAGAGGGATGAGTCCTGGACAGTAGGCAGGTGGCTAAGCATGTGTGACACACTGGATACACATACTCCTGAGGCCCAAACATTGTTCCCACCAGCAGCATGGGTGTGTGCCAAATTCCCCAGGGACATGTGGTGAGTCAGAGCAGCAATCGGACCACATATCAAAGTTACACCCAGATTACATGTCAGAACTTAGGCATTGTGTAAGCAATTGACCCACCCATGAATCGCACAACATAGTCACGGGAACAAATGCTGTCCCCCACCTTGAGCAAAGCTAAATGCAATGACACAGTCCCCAAATGACACAATCTCCTGACTATAAGGGCCACACATATGCGTATCAGAGGAGAAGTGGGCATGTCACAAATGAGGGACATGGGTCCTGGACCACATGACTGATGTACTGTGGAAGTTTAACCAGGCCAGAGGAGGGCACATAGCATGTCAGACAAAGTGCACAGTGCAGTCATGGACTCACCCCCTCCTTGCTGCTGTCTGTCCTTCAGCTGCCCATCCAGGTCAGGGAAGACCACCGCCAGGATCCGGAGCATGTGGGGGTCAGGGTCCGGAGTCCGCCCTCCTGCGAGGAGGCGACAGCTTCAGCTGGACCCTTGCGATCCTCCGGGTCCAGCCACGAAGGTCCTGCCACCTCTTCTGGCAGTTGCGGATCCTGCGCCTGTAGACCCCCACGGATCTTACTTTCCGGGCGATGGTCAGCCAGATTTCCTGCTTCTGGTGGGCATCAACCTGTGAGGATGACAAAGTGAAAAGGCCATTACTACACATGCAACATATACGTGCATCACACAGTTGGATTTACATGTCTCAATCACAGGGGCATATGATGTACACAGGCAGTGCAACAATGGCTATGAACAGTTTGCCAGCAGTCACTACATGGTATCATTGCATGGGAAGTAAACCTAGTTGGAATGCACTGTTACTGCACTGTACCAGTTCAGTGCATGTAACTACACACTTTGGGGTGTGACAACTACTCAGTGGGCATGCTAGCCAGTGGTGTGCACACTGAAAGTCCTGATAGTCAGACAACATGCACAATTAGTGAGGCAGTGGACAGCACACTCGCCTGCTCCCCTGGTTTCCCATACAGCTTGCTGTACTGTGGAAGGAGGCTGTCCAGCAGGGACTGGTTCTCCTCAAGGCTGAAGGCTGGGGCTCTCTCCACAGTACGTGCCATTGCAGGAGCCAGAGGATGCATAAACAGCAGCAGTGTTGGTGGCAGATGTCGTCCTGGAGCATGTAGTGCAGGCAAGTGAGCTCTCAGGGGAACAGCCAGCATTATATGTGTGCTGCAGAGTCAGATACTGTCCCATGTGTCCAAAGTGATAGGTCCAAGTCGTTTGCATCTTCTGAATCTGACTAATCCATGGAATAGCAGCACTAATACACGCCCACAGCATCCTTCAAATCTTCAACTTCATGACACCCATGATTTTGCAACATTGTTGTGGCTGGCCAACTGAATTCACTGCATCAGACTCGTTGGAGCTTCAAAACGCGTCCGTTGCCATGCCAGGCCCCAGCCAATGTGTGCGCACCGTTCGGTCCATTGCTGTACAACGCGTATTTCGGGATACAACGCGTACCCGCACACATCATATGCAATGGGCCGGCCGGGCACACCGATCGGTCCATTGCTGTACAACGCGTATTTCGGGATACAACGCGTACCCGCACAAATCATATGCAATGGGCCGGCCGGGCACACCGATCGGTCCATTGCTGTTCAACGCGTACCCGCTCACAACAGATGCAATGGGCCGGCCGGGCACACCAATCGGTCCATTGCTGTACAACGCATATTTCGGGATACAACGCGTACCCGCACACATCATATGCAATGGGCCGGCCGGGCACACTGATCGGTCCATTGCTGTACAACGCGTATTTCGGGATACAACACGTACCCGCACACATCATATGCAATGGGCCGGCCGGGCACACCGATCGGTCCATTGCTGTACAACGCGTATTTCGGGATACAACGCGTACCCGACACATCATATGCAATGGGCCGGCCGGGCACACCGATCGGTCCATTGCTGTACAACGCGTACCTGTACAGGTCAGTCGCATATGTCACCATGCTTGTCACTGGTGAACGTATGCCAGCCACATATACCTGCCAGAGACCCAGGGGCACACCTACAACACCACACCCAGTCCACACTGTTTCCTGAGGCATGTAAGGCTGCATTTCCTTCTCTGTGTATGGGGGTTAACATGTGGTTTTTGTGGTGGCACTTGTGGGCAGCCACACCCAGGCTGTGCATGTGTTCATGGGGACAGGGTCCTTGGTGTGTTGTGCACATGACCACTGTGATGTGCAACAGTTCATTTTGGAGAATGTGGCATGGTCACATTTCCATGTTGTGTATGTGTATGACATATCACATACCCCCAGAGTCCCATGTGGGAAGGCATGTTAGTCACAGGATGACCCATTGCCACAATAGTGATGTCCCTCCACAGTCTGTGTGCATGTTGTGTTTCCGATGTCACTGATTCCATGTGCACGATGGGAGACAGTGTCCACATCAACGTTGTTTGTGCATGGACTTTGATGTTGTGCGTCACTGGCGTCCATGTCTGTCCTGCGGATGCGATAGGGGCCACTACCTGTGGGAGTCATGTTTGTTTTTCTGACGTGTACATGATACGCCATGTCATGCCAGTGGCCATGTGGCAAGACAGGGTCACTGGGAATATACCTGTCAATGATCTGTGATGCATGTGGCGCATCTGCCCAGACATGTCACTGTGGTGTGTGTGTGGAACGTGACAGCAGTAAATGGGTACTGTGACACAGCCTAATGGTTTCCCATAGCACAACCTGGTACCTGTAGTGCACACATGTTGTACTGAGAAATTAGATGATGGCCATGTAGGTGCGAGTTATGTCCAACAGAACGGCACACACATCAAGTACTTGTGTCACGTAATGATGTATCATGTGAAATTGAGTATGGTGAATGGCACATATGTGGGGTGACTGACAATCTTTCTTCCTTCAACCTATGCACTGCAGGGCTCCAGCTGTCCATAGACCATTCCCTGACCTGGCAACGATGGTGGAACGTGACAGCATCCGACGGTACCGCTTCACCAGGCAGCTGATTGAGGATTTGGCAGTGCGCTTGGCACCACATTTGCAACCTGGCCGGACGTACCCTACGGCGCTGACCCCCAAGGTGAAGGTAATGGCAGCTCTACACTTCTTTACCACCGGTACCTTTCAACACACTGTTGCGACTGCCGGTGGGATGTCACAGACTATGTTCAGCCGTGTGCTACGCGATGTTTTGGAGGCAATGTTGAGATGCCTGAACCAGTACATCTATTTCCCAACACGTCAACAACTCACTGACATCAAGAGTGACTTCTATGCCCTGGGGAGGATGCCACATGTCATTGGCTCCATTGATGGGACACATGTGGCTTTGATACCACCACAGGCACATGAGCAGGCATACCGGAACCGTAAACATTACCATTCGATCAATGCTCTGGTGGTATGTTTAGCAGATATGAGCATCACACATGTGTGCGCCCGTTTCCCTGGTTCAGCACACGATGCCTACGTGATGAGGAGTAGTCGCATCCCGAGGATGATGGCACAGATGCAGAACCAGCGTGCCTGGCTTGTCGGTGTGTACTGACTTTGTACCATTGTGTGTGTTCTGATCTGTAGTATTCCACCCACTTTTCCAAATCAGCTAATGTGCACTTGTCTGTCCGTAGGTGACTCCGGATACCCCAACATGCCGTGGTTGCTGACACCCCTCAGGAACCCTGTGACACCAGCCCAGATGCGCTACAATGAGGCACATGGTCGGACCAGGAGAGTGATAGAGCGGACCTTTGGTCTCCTGAAGAGCCGCTTCCGCTGCCTGGACAAGACAGGAGGGGCCCTCCCATATGCCCCAGCAAAGGTGTGCAAGATTGTCATCATCTGCTGCATGCTACACAACCTGGCAGTGCGGAAGGAGTTGCCTCTCATCCTGGATGACGATGACCAACGTCCGCCACCTGTGGAGGATCCTGGCCTGGACCACGATGCCAGTGATGATGATGATGATGATGGTGATGTCCGCACACAGCTCATCACCAACTTCTTCAGCTGAATGTGAGTATCCAGGGAGATGTAATGTGAATGACGTGAGTTTGCATGATATGTGTGGGTGGTGCTCTGGTGCTGTTTGAGTGTGGCCATGTGCTACTTGACTGGATGCGTGCAGCAATGTGTCCTTCCAGGTAGTCTGAACTCCCCAACAGTTTTGATATGCTAACTTGGTTTTGTGTAGTTGTCTTGTGACATGTATTGGGCATGAGTATTGCAGTACTGTCCTGTTCTACAGTGATTTTAACTGTGTGTCATGTCTGTCCTTCACAGGGTGCTTACTGAGTACTTTGGTCAACTTGGATCCCCCGACACCATGATTCAGCTTTCAGGGTGGCAGCAGTAGTTGGCCTACAAGTGATGTGCCACACACCCCTGGACTTCATATCTTCTGCACTTGTTGACTGTGTGGCCACTGCCACGTGGGATTACCTTGCATTTGTAGTGGAAACAACATGTTGCAAATGTGTAATAAACCGGTGCTTCACTTTGGGATGTGCGTTGTCTGTGGTCACACATCTGACTCACATTTGCTTACTGCACCTGTGGGCTAGTTGACACAGACTCTGAATAGGTGTGGTGTCTGTGCATTCCACTGTATTTCCTGGCAACATCACTGTGGGCGATGAGTCAGATGGCCCTGGTGTCTGTGTTGTGTAGCCCTAGTGGTGTGTCTCCCTCATATGTGTCACGTCACCATGACTCACACGACGGTGTTGTACTTGCTGTAGCAGTTAGCATACACAGTGTAATTTAGCAGAACATCATCACCATAACAGTATCCACATTTGAATAACAACAGTGGCAAGTATGGTGTACTAGTGATTTTATTTACAGAAATGTGTGTGTGTATAGTGCACAGGATGGTGGGTGCTGTACATTGGGATTGTGATCCAAAGTTCCCAGATGAGTTGGAAGTCTTGGTAGCAGAAATGTCCTGAGTGAAGTCCACAGTCATATGATACATTAGTCCAACTTGAACTCCCCATGTCATGTGGGAAAGTAGTGTTGCATTCAACAGGGTGAAACGTTTGCACACAAAGGAGAATTTCCGGAACAGGTGTTGGCTTCCTGGGGGATGTACGTGGCCATCAACCTCTCAGTTTTCTTTCCTCGGACGACCCCTCTTCTTTGGGGGGACCCTCACGTGCAGGCTGCGGCGGTGCAGGGGACTCTCCGCCAGAGTCCTCCTCCCTCCCTGTGGCAGTGTCAGTTGTTGCAGCACCAGATGTTGTGGGCACACAGGGAGGTGTGGCCATGTTGGTGCTAATCTGGCGGAGGCATGTCAATATGTCCCTATGCACCGCTGTGAGTTCTTGCAATGTGTCCCACTTGGACTCCATGCCCGACATGTGTGTCTCCACACGGGCCATGTGTGTCTCCACACGGGCCATGTGGGAGTCCAAGTGGGCATGATGGGCAGCCTGCTGCTGTTGTATGTCCTTGAGGATCCACACTACCTGTCTGACCTCTCCGGTGCTATCCTGGTACGCATCAGCGATGCGTGCCAGTTGTGGGTCATCATGCAGTCCAGACCTCTCTGCAAGCAGCGACCTATGTCTACCACCACCCGTGGCGACACGTGCAGGACCTGCGGTGGCACGCACAGGTGACCCAAGGCCCACTTGGGGGTTGTTAGTGGTGTTGTCATCCGTTGCTCCACGGTGGGCCTGGGGCCCTGTGCTGTTGTCAGCGGTGGTCCTTGGTCTGTCCATGTCGGCGGGGGTGGTCTGTATGTTGGCAGTTGTTGGAGGGGTGGGTGCAGGGGGTGCAGATGTTGGTCCAGCTGGTGCTGCATGATGACTCACACCGGAGGTGCCAGGTAGGTCTTCACCATCCGAGGAGGGCAGAGGCTGTTCCACACCAGTGAGCTCTGTGTCCCCCGGAGCCTGGGACAGGGACTCCTCCTCGCCTGCTGCTGTGTCCCCATCATCGTCACCTGTATTTGGAAGAGACACACATTGTATGTAATGTTTCTACAGACATCAATGGTTCACACACCTGACAGTTGTGACTGTACCTCTGGATGCGGGCATGTACATTGCATTGTCCTAAGTTGTCACAGTAAGAGGTTGATATTGGTGTAGCACATAGTCATGCATACCTTGGGCATTTCAATATGAATGTTGAGGTGTGTGCATGGCCAGCATTGGTTGTATTTGGTGGACATCCGGCCATCCTTCTCCACCTGGCCCAGTTATCCCACCATGAAGCATGCCACCCTTGCAGTGGGATCAGGATGTCATTCAGTGGTGTTGTGCTGTTTGTTGGTGCACAGTTCCCAGCAGGGCCTTGTGCTCCCCACAGCAGTAGCCAGTGTCAGCCATCTTGTCAGTCCTTATCCACTCCCTGTGATGTGAGCATGGTTCAAGGTGGTGTTGATGGGCCAATTGTGAGGGTGAGCAGTATCTGTGACTCCAACTCCCATCATGCTATTGCCTACACCCCCTTCCCAGCATGCCCGTACTTCCTTCCTTTGGACTGTGCTTCCCTGTGGGGTAGTGTGCCTGTGCTGACAGGAAGGCTGACAGTGTTGTCCTTGCGTTTGTTTGGCTACAAGTCCCAGGTGTGTCCCTGTGCTTCACACAGCATTACCCAGGGTGGTGGTTCTTTGTGGGATATTCATTTGGTATGTGAGGCATTGCATTCTCCCAGGTGGGTTATGTGGAGTTTGTGTTGAGGGGGTGTGTGAGGTGAGCTAATTGTAACTATGGTCAGTGCTGTGAGTCCTCCTTCCCAGCTAGCCAGATATCCCACCATGCAACGTGCTTGCATTGCAGGGAGTGCAAGTTGGCTTTCAGGATGTCAGGCAGTGGTGTTGTGCTGTTTGTTGGTGCACAGTTCCCAGCAGGGCCTTGTGCTCCCCACAGCAGTAGCCAGTGTCAGCCATCTTGTCAGTCCTTATCCACTCCCTGTGATGTGAGCATGGTTCAGAGTGGTGTTGATGGGCCAACTGTGAGGGTGAGCAGTATCTGTGACTCCAACTCCCATCATGCTATTGCCTACACCCCCATTCCCAGCATGCCCGTACTTCCTTCCTTTGGACTGTGCTTCCCTGTGGGGTAGTGTGCCTGTGCTGACAGGAAGGCTGACAGTGTTGTCCTTGCGTTTGTTTGGCTACAAGTCCCAGGTGTGTCCCTGTGCTTCACACAGCATTACCCAGGGTGGTGGTTCTTTGTGGGATCTTCATTTGGTATGTGAGGCATTGCATACTCCCAGGTGGGTTATGTGGAGTTTGTGTTGAGGGGGTGTGTGAGGTGAGCTAATTGTAACTATGGTCAGTGCTGTGAGTCCTCCTTCCCAGCTAGCCAGATATCCCACCATGCAACGTGCTTGCATTGCAGGGAGTGCAAGTTGGCTTTCAGGATGTCAGGCAGTGGTGTTGTGCTGTTTGTTGGTGCACAGTTCCCAGCAGGGCCTTGTGCTCCCCACAGCAGTAGCCAGTGTCAGCCATCTTGTCAGTCCTTATCCACTCCCTGTGATGTGAGCATGGTTCAGAGTGGTGTTGATGGGCCAATTGTGAGGGTGAGCAGTATCTGTGACTCCAACTCCCATCATGCTATTGCCTACACCCCCCCCTTCCCAGCATTCCCATACTTCCTTCCTTTTGACTCTGCTTCCCTGTGGGGTAGTGTGCCTGTGCTGACAGGAAGGCTGACAGTGTTGTCCTGGCGTTTGTTTGGCTACAAGTCCCAAGAGTGTCCCTGTGCTTCACACAGCATTACCCAGGGTGGTGGTTCTTTGTGGGATCTTCATTTGGTATGTGAGGCATTGCATTCTCCCAGGTGGGTTATGTGGAGTTTGTGTTGAGGGGGTGTGTGAGGTGAGCTGCTTGTAACTATGGTCAGTGCTGTGAGTCCTCCTTCCCAGCCAGCCAGATATCCCACCATGCAACGTGCTTGCATTGCAGGGAGTCCAAGTTGGCTTTCAGGATGTCAGGCAGTGGTGTTGTGCTGTTTGTTGGTGCACAGTAGCCAGTGTCAGCCATCTTGTCAGTCCTTATCCACTCCCTGTGATGTGAGCATGGTTCAGAGTGGTGTTGATGGGCCAATTGTGAGGGTGAGCAGTATCTGTGACTACAACTCCCATCATGCTATTGGCTACACTAACTTCACCAGCATACACAGCATTCCTTCCTTTCAGTGAGCTTCCCTGTGAGGTGGTGTTCTAGTGGTGGCAAAATATCTGACAGTGTTTGTTGGTTAGATTTGTGCCACTGCCTTGCTCTATTTGTGGTTAGGTTTGTACATGTCATGACACAGTTACATATCACTATGAGATGGCATGTATTGTGTTTATCTAACTGACATACACATCTTGGGATGATTATCTTTTGGTTGCTGTTGATTTGCTAGGGGTGGATGGTTTGACTGTCCCCTTGAGAGTGATGTGTGTGTATTGGCACACAATATTGTGTATATTAGTTGTGTACTCACCAGGCTCTGGGATGTCTGTTAGTCCATATACGCTCACTGGTGGTAGGATGGCCCGCACCTTCTCCTCCCAGGGCCTGAGGTATACTGGTTTTGCAGGAGGGCCACTGCCGGTGTGCTGGCTCAGGAGGTAATCCTTCTTGAGTAGGTCTCTGACCCTCCTGCGCACATCATACCACCTGTTCTGGATGTCTTCCTTTGTGCGCAAACATGGTGATTGTGCGTTCACCCTGTCGACGATCCTCGCCCACATCTTGGTTTTCTGCGACATGGGGGTCTGTTGGACCAATGTGCCAAACAACTGTGGCTCTACCCTCAGGATCTCGTCTACCATGACTTCCAATTCACTATCTAGGAACTTTGGATTCTTCTTTAGGGGCATGGTGATGGGTGGTGGTGGTGGTGATTGATGTGTGTGTGTGCAAGTGAGGGTGTGTGTGTGTCGGTTTTGCTGTGTGTGTGAGGGTGCTATTTGTTGAGGTGCTAATGGTGTGTGGCTTTTGTGTTGGATGAGCTGTGTGTGTGTCTGTGTTTGCTGTGTGATGGTGTTCTGTGCTGGCAGGTCAGTGGGATTTGCAAAGGATCATGGTAGGGATTTGTGGCCTTTATGTAGGTGGAGTTGGGGGTGTGTCCTTGTTCCATTTTTTTCACCCCCTGTATTTATTGGCTTTGTCATTGCTTGTTTGGCCCTTTTTTTTGTATTTTTTCATTTGTGATTATTGTGCATGTAGGAGTTGTTCTTATGACCGAATAGGACATTGCAGTTGTCTCGTGCGCGCCTCTCCGAGTCGTTCCCACTGTGTTTCAGCTCAGTTTCATATGCGGCGTACGCGTCGGTCGCGGAGTATTGTGTTTGTTCGGCTGGGTTTGGTATGCGTGTCGGTCGTACGGCTTGGGCTCTGTACGAATCGGTCTGAATTTGCACCCATTGCATCGTACTGCACGGGTCGGAGTTTGCGGGTACGTTTCGTTCGGATTATTTCCTGATGCGTGTCGGTCGGTTCGATTTGCGTGGTTTCCCAGCCGGATAGCTTGTTTCCGGCCGGGTCGTTCGTTCGCCTTGAGTTCCGTGCGAGTCGGTCGTGATTCCCATGCATTTCATCGTACTTCCCAGGTCGGGCAACGCCGGTACGTGTCGGTCGGACTATTATCCCGTACCGAGTCGGTCGGTATTTTTTCCGGCCCGAATCGGATTCGGCCCCTATGTCTCCTCCTCTCGGGTCTCGTGTCACTTTCTCAATGACCCACCACCTTAGGCTTTCCACTGAGTGTTTTTGTTCATGGAAGTGTTCCACCAGAGGTGCCTCTTGTGTCCCACATCTAATCCGGCTGCAATGCTGCAAGATGCGTTGCTTAACCTTTTGCTTCGTTTGGCCTACATAGATCCTATTGCAGGGACACCTTATTGCGTATATAACCTCCTTAGTGTTGCAGTTGGTATGATGGTGTGCTGTGTATGTACGACCCAAGTGATCAAAGTTCCTGCCTTCCGTGGTAAGTTCACAGGCCTTGCACCGCCCACACTTAAAATGCCCTACAAGTGAAGGGAGATTCAGTTGTGTGCGAACGTCAGAATTCTTCTCAGTTTTCAAGAAGGAACTCACCACATAATCACGGATGTTTTTGTTCCTTCTGAAAGCAAAGAGAGGTTTCTCGTGTGTGTCAATTTCAGTGGTGATCAAATTCCAGTATTTGTTAATGATTTTTTTTATCGCATTGCTCTTAGTATTGAAAGAAGTCACGCAGAAAAGTTTGTTCCCCGTGTCTTCCCTTAGCAATAGGCCCCTGGGATAGCCTCTTTCGCCTAGGCGCTCAAGTAAAGTACTAG
Organism: Calotriton arnoldi; assembly: GCA_963921515.1. NCBI lineage: Eukaryota > Metazoa > Chordata > Amphibia > Caudata > Salamandridae > Calotriton > Calotriton arnoldi. The sequence goes on along the minus strand of CAWUFW010007500.1, from coordinate 128,352 downwards.
CCTCCTGAAAGAAATCAGTTCTGCGCGAGCAGTTTCGTCTCAACCTCAGAAACTGTCCATATGGGAGATTGTCCCTTAGATTTCTGGGATGATGAGAATCATATTTGAGTAATGTTTTCCTCTCTGTAGGCTTTCTGTATAAAGTGATGTATAGCTTGGAGTCTTCTACCTTGAGATATATGTCAAGGAAGCTGATCGTGTCTCTGTGGTACGTCATAGTGCATTGGATGTCTGGTGATCTTGTATTGATCCACTTAGAGAAGTCAATGAGACTCAGCTCATCACCGGTCCAGATCATGATAACGTCGTCAATGAATCGTTTCCAGATCGTTATGTTATTCAGGAAGGGGTTATCATGGTCATTTATGTATGCATCCTCATAGGTATCCATAAAGAGGTTCGCCAGACTGGGAGCAAATCTGGCTCCCATTGCTACTCCCTTACACTGGATGTAAAATTGGTTCTGAAAGAGAAAATAATTATTTTTCATCGCCACACATAAGAGGTCTAATAAGAATTCTGTCGGTACCCAGTGTTGACATTCCCTCCCGTCAAGTACCTTACTCATGACTTGAAGAGCTTCCTCTTGGGGAATGCTTGTATAAAGCGATGCAACATCTAGTGTCATCAGGAATTGTTTAGTCTCATCAAATGGTTGCCCTTCTACCAGCTGTATGATATGCATCGTGTCTCTTACGTATGATCTTGTTGTGTCACTATACGTTTAAGGAAGCTGTCAATATATTTGTTGATAGGCTCCAGGACAGAACCACACCCCGACACTATGGGTCTACCTGGTGGTTGCGTCTGATTCTTGTGAACCTTAGGTAGTGTGTATATTGTTGGTATATGGGGATCATTTTGGTTTAAAAAGCCTTGTTCCTGTTCTGTCAGATAACCCCCTTCCACCCCTCTCGTTGTCAGATCATGTATGAGTTCCTGAATCTCTGATGTAGGGTCTCTTGCAATTTTAAGGTAACTGTCTTGAACCCCCAATTGTTTCACAATTTCCTGAACATAATCAGTTGTATCTTGTATAACTATTGCACCGCCCTTATCAGCTGCCTTTATGACAATGTCTTGATTGTTTTTCAGGGTCATTAAGCTGTCTCTCTCTGGCTTCGTTACATGGTATTTGATGTAATCTCTGTTCTTTAAAGCCTCCATTACTTCTTTCAAAACAATCTGCTCATAAGCCAAGATTTTATGGGATACCATGTGCGCCGCTGGCGTGAAATGAGAGGAAGTTCTAAATGGTGTTGCAGCATTTAGCCTGTTCTGTAGAGGGTTCGACATAAAGTAATACTTCAGTCTGATCTTTTTTTAAAACGTTGTAATTCAACCTTGGTGTTAAATGAATCTGGAGGGGTCATGGGGATAAATGATAATCCCTTACTGAGGATGCTTTTTTCTGACTCAGTGAGAGTGTAATTTGATAGATTCATGATGGGGTCCATGCGGTCATTGCACAGACTAGGTATGGGTGGCTGTTCTAGATTTCTGCAGCAGGATGGGTTGTTGACTTTGGACTCGCCTGGAGGGGAGGTACCCCCCTCCCTCCCAAGGCAAGCAGCAGTGTCTCTTCAAAGGTTTTGTCTCCAGAGGAGCTGGAAGGCAGACAAATTGCCAGAGAGCATGAGCTGGAGCTTGAGTAGCTCAGATTGGAAAGTGAAAGCAGGAGATTGGAGAATAAAATGCAGGAAAAGGATCAGACCATAGCTCTGGAGAAAAATAAGCTGCTTTTGGCTCATGAGCTAAATTTGAAGGAGTTGGACATCAAGGCCAAGCAGGCAGAGTCCAGCATGAATGGTGGTAGCGCACGCCCAGTGCTCTCTGAGGGGAGGATGTACATCCCCTAAGATATAGTGAAGGATTACAACAGGGAGGATGACATACACAGTTGGTTTTTGGGGTGTGAGTCAGTTCTCCATATGTACCAGGTCCCTGACATACACTGGGGGGATAGGTCTTTGGAAGCACTTTGAGGTAGAGGGTACAGGGATACTTTGACAGCTCTAGGGCCAGCACTGAATCTCACCTACTCTGCCTGATCACTAGGTAAGGTCTCACCCCAGAGCAGTACAAGTGAAGTTTAGGGCCTTCAAGAAGTCTGATTCCCAAACGTGGCTTGAATGTGTAGAATCTTTTTGGAAAGCACTGGATGGCTGGGTCCAGGACAGTAAGGTAACAGACTTTGTGGGGCTGTACAATTATGATTGCATCGCAGCACCTGTATAGTCTTTGTTTTCCAGAGCTGCACCAGCACTTGATTGATAGCAAGCTAACTGACCCTCAGTCTATTTCCCAGGGGAAGGATTCCCATCCCCCAGGTGAGAAGAAACCTTAGATCTCTACAGGTAACCACGAAAGGTGTTCTGCGTGTGATCAGGAGGGTCACATGAAGAGTGATCCCAAACGGGAACCGCCACCCACTGGTGGGCAGTCACAGGGGTTGCCAGTGTAGCGCTTAGGGAGGAGTTGGTTCCAGGAGAAGGGTGGGAGCCAGCTGAGACAACCCTTGTCTCACTAGGGGACAGTGAAATGTTCCAGAGGACCCTTGTGCCTGAGAACACTAGGAAATACAGGCAACTGGTGACCATCAATGGATAGAGGGTGGAGGCTCTGAGAGACACAGGAGCCACTAAGACTACTATCAGGTGGCACCAGGTATCTGAAGAACAGGTGGTCCCTTGTGTGATTCACCAAGTAGTTGCTGTGGACAACTCTGAGCGCCAGTACAAGGTGGTGCAGGTTCCCTTTGAATGGGGGGTCTCAGGTTCCTTGAGGGTAGGTATGAGTCCATCCATGCCTGTTGATTGCCTACTAGGTAACGACCTGGAGGATTCCCCTTGGGATAAGGTGGGACGCAGGTCACACTCGGAGATAATGAGTCTGCCTAAGTGGGTATGGGTGACCACTCGGTCTATGGCAGCAAGTAAGGATGATCAGAAGGTGCCTGCCAGAATGAGGAGGGGCAGTGGGCATTGGAAACTCACCCTAGAAGATCCCCCAGTCTGAGAGGAGGCTGACCCTGAGGGAGACGCTCCGGAACCTACAGGGGAGCAAGTGACCGAACTAGGAGACTTACCGGAGCTGTCCCATTGGCAGCAAGAAGGGTTCCCACCAGGGAGGAATTCTGCAAGGAGCAGAAGGACTGCTCTTCTCTTGAGGGTCTGGGCCGGCAGGCTACAGACCAGGCAGCTGGCAAGGAGTCTGGATTACATTGGATCTACTGGGAGAATAGTCTCCGGTATAGTGAGCCTAAGGTTGCTGAGCCTGGGGCAGCCCGTGTACTGGTGGTAACCCAAGCTCTTCAGAGCCTCCTTACTGGGTCTGGCTTATGATGTGCCTTTGGCAGGACATTTGGGGCAAGACAAGACATTTGAAAGGCTTGTCACCCACTTCATTTGGTCCCAAATGTGAAAGTACTCTGATACGCATTGCAGGACTTGTCAAACTTAACAGGCAAGTGGCAAGAGTCAGGGGAGATGTAAGGCTCCACTCCAACCTTTCCCTGTGATGAGCACCCCTTTCGAGCAAGTGGGCATCAACATTGTGGGGCCTCTGGACCCCAAGACAGCCATGTGCAACAGGTTCATCCTGGTCTTGGTGGACCATGCCACCCGTTACCTGGAGGCTATCCCTCTGAAGACAGTGACGGCACCCGTGGTGGGCCGGGTACTGATGGGGATTTTTTACTGCATGGGTTTCCCCAAGGAGGTGGTATCTGACTGGGGTACCAACTTCATGTCTAAGCACATGAAGGCCATGTGGGAGGTGTGTGGAGTGAACTACAAATTCACCACCCCCAAGGTAATGGGTTGGTTTAAAGGTTCAACCGTACCTGAAGGCATGATTGGGAGTCTGTCAGACTCCATGAGGTGTAAGTGGAAGGTCCTCTTGCCATGCCTTCTCTTTGCATACAGGGAGGTAGCGCAGTAGTGGGTTGACTTTAGCCCCTTTGAGGATGTGCAACGGGCACCCTGTGAAGGGATCTCTTAGTCTGGTGAAGGAAGGCTGGAAGAAAGCTCCCAGGAAGTTCCCCCGGATGTATTGAGCTACATGCTTGTCTTCAGGAATCAGACATCGCACTTCAGGAAGCTTGCTCACGCGAACCTAGAAGCAAGCCAGGGAGACTTAAAACACTGATATGACCAGAATACGACTCTGGTTGAGTTTCAGCCTGGCCAAGAAGTGTGGGTCATGGCCCCAGTGGAGCCCTGCGCTCTACAGGACAAGTGGTCTGGGACTTTTGAGATGAAGGAGCGTAAGACTGATGTCACCTACCTGCTGGACATGCAGACTCCCAGGAACCTTTAAGGGTCCTACATGTGAACTGTCTCAAACTGCACTTTGAAAGATCTGAATTGACCATGCTCTTGGCAACAGATGATGGGGTGGAAGAGGAGAGTGAAGCTCTCACACCTTCCACAGACCTCCTGTCTGCCAAGGAGCAGGATGGGTCTGTGGAAGGTGTGAACCTTTCCCCTACCCTGACCCTGGAACTGCAGAGTGAATGTCACCAGTTGCTAGGAGAGTTTGCCTCTCTGTTTTCCTTGACCCCAGGAGTCACCCATTAGTGTACCCATGATGTGGATACTGGGGATAGCCCACCTGTAAAACACAAGATCTATAGATTGACTGACAAAGTCAAAGCCAGCATCAAGGTAGAGGTTTCCGAGATGCTAGTGTCAGGGGTGATAGAGCCCTCCAGCAGTCCTTGGGACAGTCCAGTGGTCTTGGTCCAAAAGACGGCTGCACCTGGTGCCACACCTGACCTGCGGTTCTGTGTGGACTACCGTGGGCTCAATGCCGTCACCAACACTGACGCGCACCCCATCCCCAGAGCTGATGAACTCATAGTTCAGCTAGGAACTGCCAAGTTCATCAGTACATTTGACTTGACATCTGGTTATGGGCAGATTGCCTTGACCAATAGGGCCAAGAAGAGGTCAGTGTTCTCAATGCCGGAAGGACAATTCCAATTCTCCATTATTCCTTTCGGATTGAAGAACGCCCCTGCCACCTACCAGAGGTTGGTCAACCAGGTTTTGGCTGTACTGGAGGATTTCAGCGCCGCCTACCTAGATGACATTGAAATGTTCAGCTCCAGCTGGGAGGATCACTTGCATCACTTCTGGGAAGTGTTGAAGTCCCTGCAGAAGGCAGGCCTCACTATCAAGGCCAGTAAGTGCCAGATAGGGCAGGCGTCTGTGGTGTACTTGTGACACCAGGTAAGATGCTGCCAGGTGGCACCCCTGCATCCCAAGATAGACACCATTCTGGCTTGGGAGCCCCCCAAGACCCAGACAGAGGTGAGAGACTTTCTAAGTCTCACTGGTTGTTACAGTAGATTTCTCAAGGGCTATGGCACCATTGTTGCCCCTTTGACCGAGCTGACTGCCAGGAAGCAGCCCAGGAAAGGGATCCGGACTGATGCTTGGCACACTACTTTAGATGCCCTGAAGGCAACCATGTGCATGGCTTCCGTGCTTAAGGCACCCGACTTCTCCAAGGAATTCATTGTTCAGACAGATGATTCAGGGCTTGGTGTGGTAGAGGTACTCTGGTACAGGTGAACAAAGAGGGCCTGGACCAACCTGTAGCCTTCATTAGCAGGAGGTTACTACCCAGGGAACAGAGGTGGAGTGCATTTGAAAGGAAAGCTTTTGCTGTGGTCTGGGCACTGAATAAGCTAAGGCCCTGCATGTTTTGGACTCACTTCTGGCTTCATACAAACCACAGAATCCTCAGATGGTTAATGCAGATGAGGAGTGAGAACCCAAAACTCTTGAGGTGGTCCATCTCCCTACAGGGAATTGACTTTATGGTGGAAGGGGCACCTTCCTACCAAATAGCAATCCTGAGCGGCGTTTTCCTATTTCTATGTGTGCTGCAAAATGCAGCTCACATGGAAAGAGAAATATACAAGGAGGAATAAAGGTATTTATCCTCATTACACCTCACTTCGGGAGGCGTAACTACACACTTCATAGGATTCAGACACACATTCCAAATTTACTCAATCAATCAATCAGGGAATTGTGAAGCGTGCTATTCACTCGTGAGGGTCTGAAACCCCTGGGGGGGCAGCTCTGAGTCAGCCGAAGAGCCAGGTCTTGACGCTCTTCCTGAAGGTGAGCAGAGTGGGGGAGCATCTGATGTTGATCAGGAGCTTGTTCCAGGTCTTTGCCGCGATGTAGGAGAAGGCTCTTCCACCAGCTCTGCGGATGCGCAGAGTTTCGGTGAGGGCAAGGTCGGCGGAGCGGAGGTTTCTCTTGGGTACTTGGAAGGAGACTCTTTCGTTGAGGTATTTAGGTCTGGTGTTTTGAAGGGATTTGTAGGCGTGGGTGAGAAGCTTGAAGTTTACTCACTTCTCTACGGGGAGCCAGTGGAGATCTCGCAGGTGTCGGGTGATGTGTTCATGTCGTGGGATGCTGAGGACGAGTCTGGCCGCGGTGTTCTGGATGGTCTGGAGTTTGCGTAGCAGGGATTCGTTGATTTCGGCGTAGAGGGCGTTTCCGTAGTCCAGACTGATTGTTATGAGTGCGTGGGTGACGGTCTTTCTGGATTCGGGGGGGATCCATTTGGAGGTCTTGCAAAAGAAGCAGAGGGTGTTGAAGCAGGTGGAGGCGACTGCGTTGATCTGTCGGGTCATGGTGAGGGATGAGTTGAGTATGATGCCGAGGTTCTTGGCATGGTCCGTGGGGGTGGGGGGGTTGCCGAGGGTGGTGGGCTACAGGTGTTGTCACATGCTGAGGGGGAGGGCCCGAGGATGAGGACTACTGTCTTCTCCGAGTTGAGCTTCAGAGAGCTGCTGCTCATCCAGGATGCAACGTCTTTCATTTCTTCCTGGAAGCTGAGTCTGGTGGTGTTGGGTTCCTTCGTAAGGGAGAGGATGAGCTGGTTGTCGTCGCCATATGATACTATGCTGAGTCCATGCTGTCTGACGATGGTGGCGAGGGGGGACATGTAGATGTTGAAGAGCGTGGGACTGGGCGATGATCCTTGGGGTACTCCACAGTTGATCTCTGTGGGTTCGGAGAGGAAGGGCGGGAGTCTGATTCTTTGGGTTCTGCCGATGAGGAAGGAGCAGAGCCAGTCGCGGGTGGTTCCCTGTATGCAGGCATTGTGGAGTCTGGTGGTGAGAGTGCGGTAGGAGAGGGTGTCAAAGGCTGCGGAGAGGTCTAGTAGGATGCGGGCCGTGGTGTGGCCTTGGTCTTGGAGCATGCGGATGACGTCTGTGGCGGTGAGGCGGGTGGTCTCGGTGCTGTGGTTGCTGGTGAATCCGGATTGGGAAGTGTCGAGGATGGAGTTCTCTTTGATGAAGTTTGTCAGCTGGACGATGACTATCTTCTGAGTGACTTTGGCCGTGAAGGGGAGGAGAGAGATGGGTCAGTCATTTTTTAGGTCCGTCGGGTCTGCAGAGGGTTTCTTGAGGAGTGGCTTGACTTCTGCACATTTCCCGGCGTCGGGGAATGTGCCGGATTCAAAGGTGGCATTGATGGTGCATCGTAGCTTGGGTGCTATGGTGGCGGTGGCTCTGTGGAAGATGTGTGGCAGGCAGGGATCCGTGGGGGCTCCTGAGTGAATGCTTTTCATGGTCATGGCAGTGTCTTTGGTGGTTACCGGGGTCCAGGTAGAGATGGTAGGCTGGGTGTCATTGCTGGAGGAAAGAGTGGTTTTGGTGTCTGGTGTCTGTTCGCTGAAGTTGTCATAGAGGGACTTGATTTTCAGATGGAAGTAGGAACTGAGCTTGTTGCAGAGGTCCTGGGAGGGTGTGACATCTGTGGCTTTGCTGGGGGGTTTGGTGAATTCCTGGATGACGCTGAAGAGTCCCTTTGAGTTGCTGAAGTTAGCGAGAAAGTTACTACTTACACTAGAAGATGTGTAGCGTGGACCCCCATCCTTTGAGAAAAGCCAAAGAGGGAGAAAGAGAGCATCCCCTGACCAACTGACTCATGTGGGGGGGTCATAAGATACCCGTATTTGATAAAAAAATGTAATGTTGCTTTGGGTCAAGGCTTGTGAACCTCTAAACGAGACTCTGAGTTGTTGCAAGCCCATCTCCTGGGTACATAAACTCCAAGCATAGACTGTTGTGTGCAAACGCGCCCCGTGGCGTGTTTTAAGTTGGGGATTAAGTCCCCTTGAATCCTGAGGGTCCCTGGGGGCCACGTAGCCCACCAGGTACCTCCAGTAAGCGCCACAGAGCTGCGTTGCAGAGAGGTGTAAAAAGGGGTGTGGCCTAGGACCACCTCTCTGCAACACAGCTCCCTGGCGCATACTGGAGGTACCTGGTGGGCTAGTTGGCCCCCAGGGACCCTCAGTAATCAAGGGAAATTAATTCCCCAACTTACAACGTGCCAGGGAGCGCGATTGCACAGTGCTGCAGGGAGGGGGCGGGGCCTCCCGCGACTGGCCGGTTCCTTTTTTTTTTATTAAATGACTGTTATGGGAGGGGGGCTGCATGTCCCCCCTTCCCTGGGCCACTTTTGGCCCCGAAGTCCCCATCCCCCGGGGCCTGGCAGCCATTTAAAAAAAAAAAAATATTCGGGAGGGGGATTGTGTGGCCCCCCTCCAGCGGCTAATTATGGCCCCTGGGACCCCATCCCCTGGGGCCTGGCCAGCCTTTTTATTTATTTTTTATTTTTTGGGAGGGGAGCCGCGTGGCCCCCCTCCTCAGGCCATTTATGGCCCCGGGGACCCCATCCCCCGGGCTGGCCTTATCCTGTTTTTTTTTTTTTTAAATTCTTGGGGAGGGGGGCCATGTGGCCCCCCTCCCCGGGGCCACTTCTGGCCCCGGGGACCCCATCCCCAGGGCCTGGCTGCTCCGTTGGGGACCGTGGGGGGAGCCCCAATGCCCCCACGGCCCCTGCCGGCCCCCCGCCTCCTGCGGGAGCCGGCATTGCTTTTCCACAAGGGGAGCTGCTGACATGCAGCTCCCCTTGTGGAAAAGCAATCCTGCTTTGCTTGATTGAAGCGAGAGCAGGTTTCCCTGCTCTCGCTTCAATGAAGTAAAGCAGAGTTTGTTATGACAGGGCGGGAGCCGCACGGCTCCCGCCCTGCCATAGTAAACAGCAGTGTCACAGGCGTGGGCACCCCAGGACACTGCAGGAGCCGGCCCTGGAGGGTGGTGGTCCCCAGTGCCATCGAGGGCTCCTGGTGGGGGGGCCGCGCGGCCCCCCTCCCTTCATTTAGAAAGCCCCAGGGAGGTGGTGGTCCCCGGGGCTTATGGGGGGGCTCTTGACCCCCACACTTCTTTTTTTCATTTTTAAAACAGAGCCCTGGGGAGGTGGCGGTCCCCGGGGCTGTGGGGGTCCGCGTGCCCCCCGCATACAATTAAAAAAGCCCCGGGGAGGTGGCGGTCCCTGGGGAAGTGTGGTGGGGTGGGACCCCCCCACGCATCCCCCCCATGCACCCCCCACGCATCCCCCCCATGCATTTATTTTGTCAAAAGCCCCGGGGAGGTGGCGGTACCCGGGGCTGCGGGGGGGCCGCGTGCCCCCCACAAATAATCAGCATAGCCCTGGGGAGGTGGCAGTCCCCAGGGCTTTGGGGGCCCCATGGGCCCCCACTATTATTATTTGGGCAATGCCCCCGGGACCTGGCCCACCGGGGGGTCTCATTTAAATGCAGCGCGGGAGCCCACGCTTCATTTTTTTTTTTTAAATTGTAGTGGCATTCGCGACCCCAACGCGAATTCCTCTGAAATTATAAAAAATAAATGCTTTTTTTGGCCCTGGGGGTCCTTGAGAGAGCAGGCCTAGGGGGTCAGGGTGTTTCTACCCTGCCCCCTTTTCTTGTTTTTTAACCTTTTTTTACTGTTTTCTTGTAACTCGGTTCTACCGAGTCACACGATGGCTGCCAACACTTCCTGGTTTGGAGTGTTGGCAGCCAATCAGAGTGAAGCTCGGGAAGGTTCGCGAATCCACCGCGGCCATAGATATCGAAACTTTTTCTTTTTCTAATTTCTCTAGGAGCTACTGAACGGATTTACACCATTTAACAAAAAGGGATCTTTCTGAACCAAGACATACCTGTTTGCCAAATTTGGTGTAATTCCATTCAGCAGGTCGGGCTGTAGCTTTGTCTAAAGTTTCCTATGGAAAATAACATGGGGAAAACGCGTTTTGGGATCCCCCTTTTTTCTCGGCCCCTGCTTCACGAATCACTCCGAAACTTACAGGACAGGAGCTGACCGGAGCAGCCCACTAGTTTTGAAAATTTCGCGAACATTCGTCAAACGACGCCAAAGTTATTGGGAAAACAAAAAACGCTTTTCCTATGGAAACTAGGTCCTAACTATAACTACCTACTAGCGACCGCCAGTAGGTAATATATATATATATATATATATACATATATATATATATATAAAGAAACAGAAGTTCACCGTCGTTGCAGCCACATGCCCTGGGTGCCGCGTTTCACAACACAAATGGTCGAAGACCAAAATTTTGTCAGCCGACACAAAACAGGAGCACACTATAGTCCGTGAGTAATTTTTTTAAAATTCATATAGAACCCCCCTCAGCGCTGACAGACGCGTTTCACTGCTCTGGCTTTGTCAATGTCAGTTTGTTTAACAAAGTACCACCATTTTTAAAGTGAAAAAAGTGCAAGTGAAAAAAATGGTAAACATAAAAGACAGCTCAATACATGCATAATGCCTTGTTTTTTGTGTCGGCCATCTTAACATTTGTTGCAGCATTATTTAAAAAGAAATGGTAAACAGTTTGCTCAACCTCTATGTATATGTAACAAAATATCTTAATTCCAAAATCTCGACCATATTCGTTGTTAATATAAACAATATTTAAAGAGAAAGCAAATATTTCTTCTCTCTTTTATATAATTTTTTCAATCTTTTTTTAATATTAATGTCGTGTGCGAAGCCATCTTCGTTAATAATTATGTTTCGCAGTTTTCTTTGGAATTATGGCTGTTATACCCAACATCAAGCCCTGAATGGGCATTCATGATCCAAAACAAGAGGATCTCCAATAAAGGAGAAGAGTGCAAGAAAGGAGGCTATCTCACCCTCAGTTCATACAGTTGTGCCTCTTCGTTACATAACTAATCTAAAAAAGAAAGGAGAACAAAAGGCATACTTTCAGAAAAATGAAGTTATAAGAGAGGAACCACCCGGTCAAAATATAATGTATTTATTTATTTTGAGAGTTTTATATAGCGCGAACAAGAACATTGCGGGTATCAGAGCACTTTACAAGCAAGATGTAAGGAGCAGATACAAATATAATAGAAAAATATATGATTGAGTCTAGTACACAGAAGTAGCTAACAATAGAAAACATATATATTACAAGGTTTTATATATATACTTTTTAGAAACATATTATCCCTGAGAATATAGTTAAAATCTTGTTGCGAGAGGTCCAATACAAGTTAGTCATTAAAAACCCGTATATACAATATTTCACGTAAACTTAGACATGAGAATCGATTTCACTTCTTTTTTGAAAAAGGCAGTAGAGGGGTTCTGTCTCGTTTCAGGGAGTAGGGCATTCCAGATCCTGGGGGCCATTCCTGAGAAGGATCGGTTATATGTTTTTTTCTTGGCGAATCTTTGCGGTTTCAAAAGAAGATTCTAGGAGCTCCTGGTGGATCTGTTACCACATGAGAGTGACAGTTTTTCTGTTAGATAACTTGGGGTATTGTGGTGTAGGGCCTTGTGCGTCATACAAGCGATTTTCAGATGAATTATTGCCTCGAAGGGTAGCCAGTTGAGAGCTCTAAGGTCCAGGGAGATATGACAGTTTCTTTTGGAGCCTGTGATTAGTCTAGCCGCTGTGTTGATTGTGGCTCTTAGCGGGGCCGTCGTTGATCTGGGAAGACCGCAAAGGGCGACACACCCATATTCTACTCTTGGGATTACTAAGGCTTGAACTGCCTGTTTGAAGTCATTTGCGGGCAAAAAGGGTTTCAGTTTTCTCAATGTGTTTATTTGAAAATGTGCTCCTTTTGTAGAGGCACTGATATGTTTCTGCATGTTTAGGTTTCTGTCCAACGTTATTCCCAGTGATTTTGCTGAATCGACAATGAGTGGTTGCCCTTTGAGTGCTGTTAGGTGATTCAGCCAGTCGTGAATGCTGCAAGAATGGTTGGGGGAGCGATTAGGAGGAATTCAGTTTTGAGGGTGTTTAGTTTCAGATGGTTTTCGGCCAGCCAGGACTGAGTTTTTTGCAGTGTTGAGTTGAGAGATTTGATGTCCTCAAGTGAATGGATCTTTATGTAGAGTTGCGTATCATCTGCGTACATGTGATAGTGGACCTTAGATGCGCTGAGAAGTTCGGTGAGTGGTTCCATATAGAGGTTGAAAAGAGTGGGTGAGAGGCATGATCCTTGTGGTACTCCTAAAGTGACTGGGACGGGATTGGATAAGGAATTGTTGACCGTGAATCCTTGTGATCTGTTTTGGAGGAAGGAGGTGAACCAAGTAAGTACAGAGCCAGATAAACCCATTCTGTGTTTCAGGAGGTCTAGCAAGTTGTCATGTTTGACTGTGTCAAAGGCCGAAGATAGGTCAAGCAAGATTAGTAAACAAGTTTCGTTTTGGTCAAGGATTTTTAGTGCGTCATCTATTATGAGTGTCATAGCTGATTCTGTACTGTGACCAGCTCGGAAGCCAGATTGGTATTGGTTGAGCAGGTTGAAATGGACTATGTGGTTGCCCAACTGTGTATGAACACATTTTTCTAGGAGTTTGGACAGAGTGGGGATGTTGGATATCGGGCGATAGTTGTTTAAGTCAGATGGGTCCGCCGATGGCTTCTTTAAGATAGGGGATACCTGTCCTGCTTTAAGGATATCTGGGATGGTTCCTTGACTGAGGGATGTGTTTATGATCTTGGTCCACAGAGGTAGTACCAATGGTATTAAGTCTTTTAGGTAGTTTGTGGGGAGAGGGTCTGTGAAGTGGTTGGAGGGATTTAAGGCCGTCAGAATATTTTGTATAGATTCTTCACTGTAAAAGTTGAAGGAGGACCATGATGCGTTGTTTTTGAGGTCGAATTTTGAAGAGCTGAGGGATGGGGCTAGTGGTGTGGTAATTGGAGAGACTGTCTGATTGCCCGGGATGGTTATTAAGTCATTGAGCAGGTCCGTCTTTATGCCTTCCGTCTTCCTAGTTAAGAATGCGGCAAAATCCTCGCAATTGGGTCTTATGTCTGGATTATCTTGGTGGAGGGGGGGTGCACCCTTAGTTTGCGCCTTGATTAATTCGAATAGTTTTTTGGGACGGTTCTTGGCTAGGTTTAATTGAGTGCTGAAGAAGTCAGCTTTAGATCGTCTGACCTTTCTGAAATAGGCGTTTCTTGTGGTTCTTAGAGCCTTGAGGTGGTCAGAGGATGGGATAGATCTCCACCGTCGTTCGATTAATCTGAGGGATCTTCTGTTTTCATTTAACCTGCCATCATACCACGGTTTTGAGTCTTTATTGGTGACTCTTTTCAGTTGAAGGGGAGCTAGTTTGTCTAGTAACGTGTTCATGGAGTGGAAGTAGTGATTGGTCAGACTATGAACATCGGATGATCCTTCAGGGGGGAGCAAGCTGTTAGGGATGGAGCTTGAAAGTACGTTGGAACTGATATTTTTCATATCCTGCTTCCAAATTTTCGTTCTCGTGGGTTGTGTAGAGGGTACTTTAGTTGATTCATTGATGTTGAATGTAATGATGTGGTGGTCGGACCAGTCGCACGGGAGGATCGATTCTAGCACAGTAGAGTAATCTTTGGAAATTTCCAGATCGAGGATTGCGCCTTTATCGTGTGTGGGACTGGTGCAGATTTGGGTGAGGTTAAGGTCTGTGAGGAAAGCTTTGAGGCTATTGACCCCTGGGTCACTCAGATCATCCCAATGGAGATTGAAGTCAACCAGGAATATTTGAGTATTATGAAGTTCAACATTTCTACCTAGGATATCCATTAGGTGTTCGATGAAAGTGAGGTTATCTCCTGGGGGGTGGTAGAATGTATTTAGTGAGCATATTGGCTTGTTATTACTAGTGATATCTAGGTATAGGTATTCGCAGGAAGAAAATAATGAAGGGGAGTGGGATCGGTTCACTGTAAGATTGCTTCTATGTATGCAAGCGATACCACCACCTGGCCTGTTCGTTCTGTCTAGTTTAGTGATGCCATAATTTGGGGGTACCAGTATGTCTAGAATAGGCGTAGACGATTCATTTAGCCATGTTTCAGTCAAAATTAGTAGGTCTGGTTCATTGGTAAGGATGAGGTCAGCTATATCAGTTGAATGTCTTGATGCCGACCTGCAGTTTAGAAGTATGCATTTTGGTTGTGATTTGATGTGTGTTGTGTTGGGTTCAGGTATGAGGGGGACTCTCATGAGGTTGTTTACAACTATACCTCTAGAGTTGTGTCTTGTAGCTCGATGGATATCAGGGGAGATGGAATGGATTAGGGAATGTTTTTGTGAGTTAACTGTATGTTCACTATTAAATGGGGAACCAGTAGTTCGTAGGAACGGAGCAGGGTGCTTAAGTCTTTGGCTGATAGAGGGTTTATCCTCCGGATCGGCCGGGATGAAACATCTGTGTGGGGCACTGTTCTCCATCTAGGCGGCTCATGTTTCAGTGATCTTGCGTGTAGTTGTTGGGTGATTTTCGGGTGTTTGCTATGGAGGAACATTCTGGGTGCTAGTTCAGGGTGTGAGAACTTGGGTTGCTGTAGAATCAGGTTGTGAAGCATATGGATGTCCTCTTTGATTTGTAGTAGCGATAAAAGTATCTCATCTAGTTTGTGGTCAGGAGTAGGAGGTAGCCTATTTGATGTATGAATTATATGTGAGGGAGGTGCGGTTGAGCCATGAATGTCATATGGGGGGATCCAAATTCTGGGCCATTGTGATGTAGTCTTTCTGTGTGTTTTTCGATAGAAGGGGGGTGTAAAAGCGGGTTGTGAGTAGGGGTGGGCGGAATTTGCGTAGTTGCGCTACGCAAAGCTCCGCAAAATGGTAAAAAATCTCCGCGAGCACGCAAAAGTTCAGTGAACACGCGGAATTGCTTGTTCCGCCCGTTCGCGATGCTTTTTTCCTGTTCGCGAACGCTGTTTGCGTGCTCGGGGAGAAATATCTCGCGAACACGTATTTTGAAAGCGCGAACAAGCAAAAAATTCCGCGAAGTCGCAGATCGCGGAATTTTTGGCAATTTCGCATTCTCCGCGGAACGCGAAATTACCCAAATACCGCAAATTCCGCGAGCGGAACGGAATTTACCGCCCAGGCCTAGTTGTGAGGTGGTTTGGATGTGGTTACTGTGTGAGATGGTTGGATTAGTGGTGCGGGGAGATATGGCGTGGGGAGATGTTGGATGTGAGGAGGTAGGGTTCTGAGGTGTAAATGGGGAGGTGTGCGTGGTAGAGGTGTTGGGGGTGTGAGTGGTGGTGGTGTTGGGGGTCGAGCATGTGTTGGGGTGAGTTGTGTCATCATGAGCCTGTAGAGGGGTGAAGGTGTGGGATGTGGGAGGGAGGGTGAGGGTATTGCAGAATAGAGAGGATGAGGCGGTTTGTATGTGGTTAATGGGTGGGGCGGTGAGAATAGTGGTAGATGGAGACGGGGTGTGAGGTATTAAGGAGTGATATAGAGCAGTAAGGGTGTGGGGTGTGATTGGGACAGTGGGAGTATTGTGAGTGGTGGGGGCCTCATAGGACATGAGGAGGTGCGTGTCCTCACTAGAGGTGACTGTTAGGTCTGGAGTGTGTGTATATGCAGGATGGGATGTCAGGGGGATCGGACTTAAAGGAGACTCTGTTAGGGAGATGGAAAGTGGGCAGAGGTTGCTATCAGCTAGGGGGGTGCGATGGGGTCTAGTAACTTTTTCCTTGATGAGAGGAAAGATGTTATCTAGAAGGTTTAGGTTGCGGTTCGAGGATTGCATGAGGATGATTCCATTATGATAGATGGTGATTGTTGCTGCTGCTTTGTAGAGTGGGGAGGGAGTGACAGATAGCAAAAGGCCATGTGCTGTTTTCCTCGTGGAGGTGATCGAGAGTAGGGCTAGAAAGGCTTTCCTCCATTGGGCTCTTCTTTTTGTATAAAAGATGGTGTCATTCGTTATGTGTCCTGTGTTGGTTGAGAAGTAGGGGTCGGAGATGGGAGTTTCGGGGTGAGATTTTAAGAGATTGTGTTTAAAGCTTTTGGCTGCTTTTATCGAAAGGTTGGGGGGGTAAATAATGGAAAAGGTGTGACGGCCCGTGCGCTCCATAGTGGCATTGTAGATTGTGAACGGGTGGGGTAGGAAAGGGTGGCACGTGGCGCAGTGTGCACTAAGACATGTTGGTGGGGCTAGTTCAAGAGTGCGCAGTCTTACCAATTATGATATTGGATGTGGACTTGAGGATGTTGCAGGAAATATCGGGGAACCATCGTGTTCAGAATGAGTCAGTCCAAGATGGCCGCTGTGTTTACTATCTAGTTCTGATCCTGTGAGGAAGTCCTTTTTCACTTGCAATTGTTTGTTCCTCTTGGGGTGTGGTCCTATTTCTGTTTTTACATGCCCTGTAATGCTTGGTCCTTTCTTTATTTTCTATGACCTGCTATTGTGGGGGATTCCTCTGTCTCTTTCTATCTAAATCCCAGTCTGTCTTAGTCCTTTCTCCCTGGTTATGTAAACTGGTGCCATTTTGTACAATGAGTGGAGGCCGATGGTGTTCCTTGGCTCCTTACACACATGAAAACAAGAAATAAAATAAAATGGCTAGCTCTCCCCGTGTGTAGATCGGGCTGCAGCAAATGTATCAGTGAGAAAATGGAACAAGTTTCAAAGATCCCGCCAATCCTTTGTAGATAATGATCAACTGACACTATCGCTCACACAAAGGAAGGATATCAAGAGTGACAATAAACATCAATCTTTATCCCATCTGAGCAGCCATCTATCTAAGTTGTTGGTAGTTTCTTTAACTGTATAGATCGCAAATCAAATTTAGTTATATAGTGTAAACAATTCATAGTATGACTCATGGTCTGGAAGCCTAAGAGGCATGGACCTCATTCTAAGTGGGCCCATAATTCCTCATTTCATCAGTTCAATGATGTACCTAGATTCTAGGGAACGTAATTTCTTAACCCTGTCTCCCCCGCTCTCATTTTTGGGGATCTGATCCAAACAATAAAAGGCCAACAGGTCACGATTACTCATATGGCAGTCTTCAAAGTGGCGAGCCACAGGATAATTTCTATCTTTTTTGGAAATCGCCCACATGTGTTCTAGCACATGCTTCTTGGTGGGATTTATAGTGCTGCCAATATACCTTTTTTTACAAGGGCATTCCAGACAGTTTATAGTAAATTCAGAATTGCAATTTAGTAATTTATTGATGTTTCTGGTGGCTTTAGAGTCTTTTCCTAGTAACTCATAGGTGTTCTTTTTATGACCATATTTGCATGCCTTGCATTTCATACAAGGAAAGAACCCCGTTATTGGTTCTTTTGATCTAGTAATAGATTGGAAATCACTAGAAACTAGGAGATCCTTGATATATCTGTATCTTCTATATGTTATCAGAGGCTGAATAGGAATTTGATTCTTCAAAGTGTTATCGGTTTTAAGAATATACCAATTCTTTCGGAACATTTGAACTATTTTGGAAGACTGTGTACTGAAGCGTGTAATCATGCGTGTTGGTTCAGTTTGTTTAGAGATTTTATTACCATTAGTAGCTTTAGGGGCTAAAAGTTCCTCTCTAGATATCCCTTCGACTTTTTTTATCGATGTACAAAGGGAATTATTTGAATAACCCCTCGCTTTAAAATGACTACAAGCTTCATTCCTTGCTACAGCATAGTCTTCTTCAATAGAACAGTTTCGCTTCATGCGCAAAAGCTCCCCATAAGGGATATTATTAATCATGCTCTTAGGATGAAAGCTTTTGGCATGTTGCACAGCGTTACCAGACGTAGGTTTCCTGTATAATTGGGTTAAAATCTCAGAGTTATCAACATAGACTTCCAGGTCCAGGTAGAAAACCTGACTGCTGCTTACTTGGCCGCTGAATGCTAGGTTAAAGTCATTGGAGTTCAGAAATGTTATAAACTCCTCAGCCGAGGAGTGTGAACCCTTCCATACGATGAAAAGAAAATCGATGTAACGGGTCCAAAATACAACTTTGTCCATCCACCTTTCAG
This sequence comes from Calotriton arnoldi, assembly GCA_963921515.1. Classification (NCBI taxonomy): domain Eukaryota; kingdom Metazoa; phylum Chordata; class Amphibia; order Caudata; family Salamandridae; genus Calotriton; species Calotriton arnoldi. Next base: position 110,184 of record CAWUFW010007500.1, on the reverse strand, counting down.
GTACTTCCCTCCAGGCCAAGTGCTCCTCCCACCAGCCAACGAAGAGATTCGCATAGCTGGGGGCGAAGCACGTGCCCATCGCAGTACCGCGTTGTTGCCTGTATAGCTGCCCTGCGAAAATAAATATATTATTTTCTAAACAGAATGCTAGCATTTTAAGAAGCATTTCATTGTGTTTTTGGAACTTAAGAGGGCGCTTATCTAAAAACCACTTGACCGCAGCAATCCCTTCGTCGTGGTTTTTACAGGTATACAAACTGGTAATATCCAGTGTAATAAGCAGCATATCAGGTTCCCACTTTATACCTTCAATTAACCTTAAAAAGTCTTGCGTAATTCCAATATAGGAGCTAAGATTCTTTACCCAAGGTGCCAAAAGAGTCCAAATAAATGGAACAATTTTCAAGAAGGCTGTTTATAGATGCGACTATTGGTCTTCCAGGGGGCCAGTGTAAATCTTTATGGACCTTGGGGAGGTGATAGAAAGTGGGTAACATGGGGTATTCACATAATAAAAAATTAAATTCATTAGAGTCCAACATTCCCTCATCTCTCCATTCTTGTGGGTTCCGATGGAAAGTTTCAATGCAATTGGAGTACTGTCTTCTGGTCGTGGGCAAGTAACATTCTCAGTTTTCCAGTTGGTTTAGGGCTTCTCTGATGTACTGTTCCTTTGGAAAAACCACAATATTTCCCCCTTTATCGGAAGGTTTTACCACTATTGAGTTGTCCTGTTTCAGACTTTGAATGGCCTGCCATTGTTTCTGAGAGATATTAAAGTGCTTGTCCTTGTTGGTTTTATATAGGAGATTTTTCAAATCCTGTGTCACAGCATCATTAAAGACGTCTATGGCATCATATGGCATCTGAGGACAAATTCTTGATTTCCTTTTAAATCTGCTGTTTCCGCTAGCCTGTTCTATTCCTGCATGTGGAAGGCTAGATTGTATCCCTCCTGCATCATAAGAGCCGTCCATATGTTTGGATGTCTCCAGATTCTGAAGCAGTATTAGTGATTCTAGATCACTGCCAGTAAGAATGTCCGTGTTGTGGGTCATAGTAGATGTTTCAGTGTCTTGGGCTTTTTTAGGATGCATCAAGTGCACTTTCTGTAGCTTTAGCTTACGGATAAATTTAAACAAATCTACCCTTGTTTCAACATAGTTGAAATCTGTCGTAGAACAAAATGTTAATCCCAATTGCAGTACTTTCAATTCATCTTCATTTAAAATCCGGTCCGATAAGTTGATGGCGCTTTTTTCAATCATCGTTTGCCCCTGTTGCCCTTGCTGCGGGTCACCCTGGATGTTGATGCTTCCTCGCCCGCTCTCTTACCGCGTCTTGTTTTGCATTTCTTTTTGAATTCAGAGGATGTGTCCTTTGTGCCGGCCTTTGGTGATTCTCGCGGATTAGTTTGAACTCTTGAAAAAATGTAGGTTCCGCATCAGTGTCTCTTGTTTCTACATTTGTTGTTTGCTCACTGCCGGAGGTTTCTATTTCAGATTCAGAAGTCTCCCTACTAAAGGACACACCAGTTTTCATTTTGGACATCTCCTTTCTTGCAGATCATATTTGCAGGCGAAAGTTAAAATGCGCCCCGACTGGTAATCTTGGTCATCGCGCTGAAATTTGGTTTGTTTGCGACGACGTATTCCGTTTTCATACTCCTTCAGCCTATTCTTCATGGCTGCTCTCAGTTCCTCACTTTGTTTAGTGTCCTTGTCTTTGTTTATCATATCTTCCAAGTTCTTGATTTCTTCCAAGAGTTTTTTCTGGTCGCTCCATGTGTACTGAACCAGAATTCTCATCATCCCTCTTGCTGACTCAGTTGTAAAATCCACTTGACGAATCACCCCGAAACTTACAAGACAGGAGCGGACCGGAGCGCCCCACTGGTTTTGAAAATTTCGCGAAGATTCATCAAACGACGCCAAAGTTATTGGGAAAACAAAAAACGCTTTTCCCATGGAAACTAGGTCCTAACTATAACTACCTACTGGCGACCGCCAGTAGGTAATATATATATATATATATATATATATATACACACACATATATATGTGTATGTATGTATATATATATATATTCACTGAAAAAACCATAGGTTTCAGGCACATTATAATTAGAAATTAGCATTTAAAAAACCTTTGAAATTCACTGAAAAAACCATAGGTTTTAGGGACAGTTATAGTTAGTTGGACATTTCACTCGCACAAAACCCGTGAAATTCCCCGTTATAGTTAGTTCAGCTAACTATAACTCGCGCCTCCGCAATGCACTGCTGATGACGTCACATATTACATCACTCATGACATGGTCAGTGACATCACTGATGACATCACTGATGACATCTCAAATGACATCACTGATGACACAATCCACGTGATAATCTGATGCACCTCCTCACACCCTAATATAACCTTTGATACACCCACTCTAAATTACAGACTGCCATTCGCAAAACCATGGACACTCCTACACCAATAACTACATACCCACTCACTGATTCTTAGGTCTACACACACACATCCACTCACTCACCCGTACAGTCACTCATACTTATGGTCACTCAGTACAGGACTATCATATGCACTCTTACTCCTATATAGACACTCAAACACCGCCACTCATCCATAGAGGTACTCACACACCTAGTCAGTCATGCAAATAATTAAACACACTGCCATTTACTCACCTAGACAGTTATACACACACCAGCTCACTTAATCATACAAATACTAGCACATTGTTACGCTCTTATACAATCACTGATACAAGCACACACTCATCCATACAGCCACTATCACAATCACTCACTCTCGCTTATAGCTATTTATATACTCCAACACACATATATACTGGCTTTCACATATGTAGTTACTCACACATGTACCACTGGGACATACATTCACTCACTAACACACTCTTACACACACTTACCCACCCATACAGTCTATCACAGATGCACTCTTGAAACCATCCACCCAGTGAATCACCCACTCACACATCTATGCACAGAGTCGCATACACCCTCCCACACAAACACTCAGGCACCCATACAGATACTCAGACAACCATTCAATAACTCATATAGACACTCATGTAGCTATTCACAAACACATGCAGCCACTTACACAGCAACAGACAGACGGATACAGACATTCACCCAGTTTAGTCACTAACCCATGCATTCAGTAAGATACGTTAAATCACTCACTTATAGGAGTCAGTCACGCACCTACTAAATCATCCATACAGACACTTATACACCCACTCATTCTTCAATACGTCTTTTCCTATATATATTAAAAATATTTAAACTTTACAGAAACACACAGACTTCATGATGTCATCAGTGATGTCATTTGAGATGTCATCAGTGATGTCACTGACCATGTCATGAGTGATGTAATATGTGACGTCATCAGCAGTGCATTGCGGGGGTGCGAGTTATAGTTAGCTGAACTAACTATAACGGGGGAATTTCACGGGTTTTGTACGAGTGAAATGTCCAACTAACTATAACTGTCCCTAAAACCTATGGTTTTTTCAGTGAATATATATATACACACACATATATATGTGTATGTATGTATATATATATATTCACTGAAAAAACCATAGGTTTCAGGCACGTAATAATTAGAAATTAGCATTTAAAAAACCTTAGAAATTCACTGAAAAACCATAGGTTTTAGGGAAAGTTATAGTTAGTTGGACATTTCACTCATACAAAACTAGAGAAATTTCCCCGTTATAGTTAGTTCAGCTAACTATAACTCGCGCCCCGCAATGCACTGCTGATGACGTCACATATTACATCACTCATGACATGGTCAGTGACATCACTGATGACATCACTGATGACATCTCAAATGACATCACTAATGACATCACTGATGACATCATCCAGTGACTGTGTGTTTCTGTAAAGTTTAAATATGTTTAATATATATAGGGAAAGGCGTATTGAAGAATGAGTGGGTGTATAAGGGTCTGAATAGATGATTTAGTAGGTGAGTGACTGACTCTATAAGTGAGTGATTAAACGTATCTTACTGAATGCATAGGTTAGTGACAAAACTGTGTGAATGTCTGTATCCGTCTGTCTGTTGGTGTGTAAGCGACTGCATGGGTTTGTGAATAGATACATGAGTGTCTATATGGGTTATTGATTGGTTGTCTGAGTATCTGTATGGGTGTCTGAGTGTTTGTGTGGGTGGGGTGTGTGTGACTCTGTGCATAGATGTGTGAGTGGGTGATTCACTGGGTGCATGGTTTCAACAGTGCATCTGTGATGGACTGTATGGGTGGGTGAGTGTGTGTATGGGTGTGTTAGTGAGTGAATGTATATCTCAGTGGTACATGTGTGAGTAACTACATATGTGAAAGGCAGTATATATGTGTGTTGGAGTATATAAATGGCTATAAGTGAGAGTGTGTGATTGTGAGAGTGGCTGTATGGATGAGTGTGTGCTTGTATCAGTGATTGTATAAGAGCGTAAGAATGTGCTAGTATTTGTATGAGTAAGTGAGCTGGTGTGTGTTTAACTGTATAGGTGAGTAAATGGCAGTGTGATTAATTATTTGCATGACTGACTAGGTGTGTGAGTACCTCTATGGATGAGTGGCGGTGTGTGAGTGTCTATATAGGTGTATGAGTGCATATGATAGTCCTGTACTGAGTGACCATAAGTATGAGTGACTGTACGGGTGAGTGAGTGGATGTGTGTGTAGACCTAAGAATCAGTGAGTGGGTATGTAGTTATTGGTGTTGGAGTGTCTATGGTTTTGAGAATGGCAGTCTGTAATTTAGAGTGGGTGTATCAAAGGTTATAGTAGGGTGTGAGAAGATGCATCAAATTATCACATGGATGATGTCATCAGTGATGTCATTTGAGATGTCATCAGTGATGTCATCAGTGATGTCACTGACCATGTCATGAGTGATGTAATATGTGACGACATCAGCAGTGCATTATGGGCGCGAGTTATAGTTAGCTGAACTAACTATAACGGGGAATTTCTCTGGTTTTGTACGAGTGAAATGTCCAACTAACTATAACTTTCCCTAAAACCTATGGTTTTTTCAGTGAATTTCAAAGGTTTTTAAATGCTAATTTCTAACTATAACGTGCCTGAAACCTATGGTTTTTTCAGTGAATTTCAAAGGTTTTTTAAATGCTAATTTCTAACTATGCCTACAGAGGTAGGACATGTGAAGAAAGAAGAAAAAACGCACAGAAAGAAGCAAAAGAAATGCAGAAAGAAGCAACAGAAGTCCACAAAGACGAACAAAAGTGCAGGAAGAAGGAAGACATGTGTAGAAAGAACCAACAGAGGAGCAGAAAGAGGCCTTGTTGCAAAATCATCGTGTTCCCACAACTTTTTCATACGGGTACTGGTGGTAACTGACTGCGTTGGGGTACCCCTGTGATTAGCATGACCTCCTCTGTAAGGCCCTAGTACATAATAGGGCAGGGGGATTAAAACTACCTCTAAGTCAGAGGTGCAGAAATATGCTACTTTAACTAGTAGTCACGTTTGCAGAGTGGTGGAGAAAGGGTGCTGGGCGTCCAACCAACGCTCAGGAATTCCGCTGCGTAGGACTTACAGGAGGTACCAGGAGGGATTCTTGGCCCCCAAACTCCCTCAGGACTAAATTGGACTTCATCCCCCATCCCATAGTTTGCCACGAGGCACGTTTGCAGAGTGGTAGAGAAAGGGGGCCATGGCCTCCGAAGACATCTTAGGAATCCCACTGTGTGGGACTTACTGGAGGTAACAAGAGGGTAGTTGGCCCCCAAGGACATCCTTGGGGGCCAACTTCCCAAACTATTACCTCCAGTCAGTCCCACACAGCAGCACTGGTAAGTACTCGTACCAGGCCACGCCCACTTTGCCCACCACTCTACAAACGCGCTCCCTGGCACACTCTTGGATGGGGATTGAAGTCCCTTTCACTGTTGGGGGTCCTTTAGGGGCCAACTAGCCTACCTTTTACCTCCAGTAAGCCCCACGCAGTGGGATTGGTGAGAGGTAGACAAAGGCCATGCCCCCTTTCTCCACCACTCTGCAAACACGCCCCTGGCGCGTTGTAAGTTGGGGGATTAAGTCCCCTTGAATCCTGAGGGTCCCTGGGGTCCAACTAGCCCACCAGGGACCTCAAGTAAGCGCCACAGAGCTGCGTTGCAGAGAGGTATAAAAAGGGGCATGGCCTGGACCACCTCTCTGCAACACAGGCCTGTGGCGCTTACTGGAGGTACCTGGTGGGCTAGTTGGCCCCCAGGGGCCCTCAGGATTGAAGGGGAATTAATTCCCCAACTTAAAATGCGCCACAGGGCGTGTTTGCACACATGTCACCTCAGGCCCCGCCCCCTCCCTTCACCACTGTGCAAACATGCCCCGTGGCGCGTTTTAAGTTGGGGATAAAGTCCCCTTGAATCCTGAGGGTCCCTGGGGTCCAACTAGCCCACCAGGTACCTCCAGTAAGCGCCACAGAGCTGCGTTGCACAGAGGTGTAAAAAGGGGCGTGGCCTGGACCACCTCTCTGCAACGCAGCCCTGTGGCGCTTACTGGAGGTACCTGATGGGCTAGTTGGCCCCCAGGGACCCCCAGTATTGAAGGGGAATTAATTCCCCATTTTAAAACGCGCCACAGGGCGCGTTTGCAGAGTGTTGCTGGGAGGGTGCGGGGCCTCCGGCACGATCGCGGTCTTTTTTTTTTTTTTAGAAGGGGGCTGTTTGGCCCCCCTTCTTTTTCCTTTTTTTGGGCCCTGGGGACCCCATCCCCCAGGGCCTGACCCCTTTAAAAAAAAAAATCTGAACGGGAAGTGGGCCGCGTGGGCCCCCCTCCCGTGGCCAATTCCGGCCCCGGGGACCCCATCCCCCGGGGCATGGCCACATATATTTATGTTTTTTAAGGAGGGGGGCTGCGTGGTCCCCCTCCTGAGGCCTCTATTGGCCCCGGGGACCCCATCCCCCGGGGCCGGCCATTTTTTTAAAATTAATTTTTTGAGGGGGGCCGCGTGGCCCCCCTCCGGGCCACTTCTAGCCCCAGGGACCCCATCCCCTGGGGCAGGCCCTATCCGTTGGGGACCGTGGGGGAGCCCCAATGCCCCCACGGTCCCACCGGCTCCCCGCGTCCTGCAGGAGCCGGCATTGCTTTTCCACATGGGGAGCTGCTGACATGCAGCTCCCCGTGTGGAAAAGCAATCTGCTTTGCATTTTGGAAGTGAGAGCAGGTTTCCCTGCTCTCGCTTCCAAAAGCCATAGCAAACAGCAGTGTCCTGAGGGTGGGCACCCCGGGACACTGCAGGAGCCGGCCCTGGGGGTGGCGATCCCCAGGGCCATCACGGGCTCCAGGAGGGGGGCCGCATGGCCCCCCTCCCTTCAGTTTCAAAGCCCCGGGAGGTGGTGGCCCCCGGGGCTCGGGGGTCCGTAACGAACCCCCAAATTTACATACTTAGTGCCCGGGGGAGGTGGCGGTCCCCGGGGCGTGTGGGGGGGGCTCGAGCCCCCCCACACAGGTTCTTTAAAAAAAAAAAAAAAAAACACTAGCCCCGGGGGTGGCGGTCCCCGGGGCTGCGGGGGGCCATGTGCCCCCCCCGGAAATATTCAAGAAAAGCCCTGGGGGGTGGCAGTCCCCGGGGCTTGGGGGGGGCCGTGTGCCCCCGCAAATATTTAAGGAAAGCCCCGGGGGGTGGCGGTCCCCGGGGCTGCGGGGGCCCCCCTGGGCCTTCGCATTTACAATATAGCATGCCCCCGGGACTTGGCTCACCCGGGGGCTAAATATTAACGAAGCGTGGGAGCCCGCGCTTCATTTTTTTTATTTTCACGCCAGGATTCGCGGATCCTGCGCGAATTTTGCCGATTTTTTTTTTTTTTTTTAAAAGGCTGTTTTTGGCCCTGAGCAGGCCTAGGGGGTCAGGGTGTTTCTACCCTGCCCCCTTTTCTTGTTTTTTAATGTTTTTTCTGCTGTTTTCTTGTGACTCGGTTCTACCAACACTTCCTGGTTTGGAGTGTTGACAGCCAATTAGAATAAAGCTCGTGGTCGGGAGGGTCCGCGGATCCACCGCGCCTCTAAATATCGAAACTTTTATTTTTTGATTTTCTCAGCAACTACTGAACGAATTTACACCATTTAAAACAAGCATTGGCATAGCCAATAGGTCTCGCTTTTGGGACCTTATAAGTGTTTAGGCAGAGCTATTAGCTTTGCAAATATTTTTAAGCTATGTTGTAGAGCATTGTGGCTGCTGTGCAGCATGTTGAAAAGTTATAATAAAAAAGTGTTATAAGCCTTTTTTGTTACCTTATTTTGTTACTTTAAGAAGACAGTATGTACAACTGAACAACCCTAATAAAAAATTAATATAAAAAATGTCTTCTAGTTTTTTTGTCCTTGCAATGCTGGCAACTTCTTCCTGCCTGTTCTAATATTTTTTTTTTGTTATGCGGGAGGGGACAAGCAATGGGAGGGTGGAGGTTGGGAAATAGTACCTGAATTACAACACGAGCAGTGGTGGACACTAGGGGAGAATCAACAGATGCTAGATTCCAAGGGCAGACTGAGGTGAGGGTATCCTGGCGCTGAGAAGATGTGTGCTTGGTCCTGCCTATGGTAGGTTGGTTAATTGAAAAGCCAGGTTTTTGGCATTCAAGAAGAGGGGAGGAGGCTCTGATGTGGAGTGGGAGGCCGTTCTACGCTTTAGGAGCTATGTAAGAGAATGCCCGTCCTCCTGATCTGGTTCTATGTATGTGTGGGATGTGTGAGAATAGGAGTCCTCCAGAGTGCAGGTGTTTGGGTGGTTGGTGCAAGGAGATGAGACTGTTTGTGTAGGTGGGGGCCCAAGCTGTATGGTGACATGAATATTGATGCCATCACTGGCAAAATTGTGGAACAGTGTATGTAATTTGTAGCATTGAGTGCACTCATGGCATAATACTTGTTCTGGCACAATCTACATAATTATTAGCAAATGGGGGGTGTGCAGTGGAATTATGTGGATAGTAATTATATGGTATTGAGTGGGAAGTGAAATTATGAAGCTTTGTATTTTGTGTTGTGGAGTGGTATGTAGTGGATTTTAATTATGTGTTGTGCTGTTGAATTTTGTGGCATGATCTGGAATTTTGTGGTGTGGATGTATGTGGTGTGTTGTGTAATTGTGTTGAGTTGAATTATGTGGTTTGTTGAAATATGTGGTGCGGAATGGAAAGGTGTGGAGCTGAACTGTGTGGCGTGGAACTGTGTGGCGTGGAGTGAAATTATGCTGGTTGGAATCATGTGGCATGGTGTGGAGTATATTTATGTGGGTTGTTGCTATGTGGCATATAGTGGTTTTATGGGGGTGTATTTACCTGGTATTGAGGACAGTGTAATTATGGTACAGTTCATTTACATTTTGTTATGTTTTAAAAAATGACCTCCTACAGCCTTTCCTTTCACATACTTGTACCACTTACAAGATAGTCACATAATTCAGTTTACTATTCTTTCTATGAATGCAAAGTGACAATCTGCGTGTTAAAAAAACAGCAATTTGTCAGGAGACATAGGCTGACATTTGACCTCTGTCTTGAAGCGCAGCAAATGTGACGAGATAAATACAGAATTTAATGGACTGTTATATACTGCTTTGACTTTTGTGTCCCACCAAAAAACCTGTTGCAACACTGCTCTAGCCATCTTAAGAAATACATGCAGTTTTGAGCACATGGAAATAAAGTATTTTGATTGTATTAGATGCACCCAAAATATTCTTATCTTTCTTTTTGTGCGTGTAAATAAACACATTTCTCCCCAACACATTTTTACATAGAAAGCTGAAAAACATCTTCCTCCGATTGCCATGTAGTCTTTGAAAGGGTCCACGTTATCACTCAAGGGCCGATAAGGAGCAGTGCCAGCATAAAGGGTCTAGATCTACGTTCCACTAGTTCGACATGAAGGATTGCATCTAGGTCCATGCCACATGTTTATGACGTCAACGTAGTTTTGCGTTAAACCTACATGCCGGTTGAACGTTATTGATACACAGATCATGTAGTTTTCTCATGCTACATTTGGCTCGCCAGAAATATCTTGGAGAACTGTGAAACGGAGTTAAGTACGCTGTGCTAGCAGCTGTCTCTGCCTAATTTTCAGAAGGTGATGGCCCTATGCATCTCTCTCTCGATGCACCAGTAACATCTGATGCACGAGTACTCACCTCATGACAGACAACAGGGGAGACTGCCAGTGAAACACTGTAAAAATACCTAAATTCGTAAGCAAACGGGAACTGGAGATAAAAACATTGTAAAAGTCTTGATTTCAACATAAAAGCTCGGACAAGCGCACCTTGTGTAGATCTCGTGGGATCTTGCAAGAAATACGTGTACTTCATGAGGAAGAAACTTTGCACACCCCTTGTTGCCATGCAAAAAAGAGAAGAGACAATTTAAACAAGCTCGCGCGAAAAGCATTGGCCGCGCGGGCGCCGAAAGTTAAAGTGATCGCGATGCACTTAATTACCGTGACGGAGAAAAGACAGATGGCGGCTGCGCGAGTTCACGCTCGCGTGAACGCAAGCTGGTGAACAAGCGCGCGCGAAAAGCATTTGCCGCGCGGGCGCCAAAAGTTAAAATGATCGCGATCGCGATGCACTTAATTACCGTGACGGAGAAAAGACAGATGGCGGCTGCGCGCGTTGACGCTCGCGTGAACGCAAGCTGGTAGCCAGCAAAAGCCTCTGGCAGCACTTTGAAAACCCCCTTTACTAAATGTCTCGCAGGGCAGCGCATGCGCTGGCTCAGGCGAGACCTAAAAAAGGGTTCTTTCTGAACTAAGGGCTACCTTTTTGCCAAATTTGGTGTAATTCCGTTCAGCAGTTCGAGCTGTAGCCGTGTCTAAAGTTTCCTATGGGAAATTGATTTTCTGACCTCTTTTTTTTAATTTCTCAGGAACTACTGAACGGATTTACACCATTTAACAAAAAGGGCTCTTTCTGAACCAAGGGCTACCTTTTTGCCAAATTTGGTGTAATTCCGTTCAGCAGTTCGAGCTGTAGCCGTGTCTAAAGTTTCCTATGGAAAATAACATGGAGAAAACACGTTTTGGGACCCCCCTTTTTTCTCGGCCCCCGCTTGGCGAATCACCCCGAAACTTTCAAGACAAGAGCAGACCGGAGCGCCCTACTAGTTTTGAAAATTTCCCGAAGATTCGTCATCCGGCGCCAAAGTTATTGGGAAAAGAAAAAACGCTTTTCCTATGGAAACTAGGTCCTAACTCTAACGGTCGCCAGTAGATAATATATATATATATATATATGTATATATATATATATATATATATATATATATATACACACACAAAAACACAGCCTGTGCGTTTGGCACAGGCTGCATGTTTCTATGCAGAAACATACCGTGGACTTTCCTACTCTGCAATATTCTGTGAATTCACCGCATTTATAAATTACTGTGATGTTTTGCCAGTTTCCTATGTCTTTATAAATACGTTCATCTTTGATATTGCTTTATAAAAAGATTTCCATTCAATAATTTAAAATGACTCATTTTCCATGTCTACTGGAATTTCGTTTTGCAAGCCATTCTTCTGCGTACTTTCCCAGAACAATTTCCACCCGCAGCACCGACACATTTCAACCCTCTCCATCATGTTCCCTTTGGGAGCGATTTGAGAAGGCTGACACACAGAAACATGTATATTTATATCCATTATCTTGAGGAAAGAATGAATATGAATGTCCGTATTAGCCATAAAATTTCAGTTTGAGACAACAGTGTACACATCAGTGTGACTGAGAGAAACGCGACGCCGAGGAGGGTGCACACGCTAAGGTTAGGATTTAATGATAGGGTTTCCATTTCTACAATGAATAAATGTAAAAAGGAGCCTTGCAATAAGGGCCATGCGCTGTTTTACATCCTTTGTGGCATGGAAAGGGGACCTTGTCGGACTATTGCATTTTAAATAAACCCACGAACTACAGTGCGTGGCAGTGATGAATGTACACGATAAATGTCGATCGAAACGAGTCCATAATTAGACCTCACCTAGGAGATTATGTTCAGGTCAGCGGACAAAGTAGAGTACTGGCCATTAAAATGGAAAGTGGTTTAAAATGCCAAATTGTCTACTGTTGCCACAATCACTTCCGACCTCTAGGAACTCAAGAGACTAAACGGAAAGCATTAAACACACGCTGCACGTGTACTGCTGCTTTAAGTGGAAATTTGGTCCGACGCACAAAGACATTTGTAAATCTCTGGATGAGTGTTGTATGCCTACAAATGTACTACCACTTAGATAATTCAAATTGTATATGATTGTGACTCATACATTGTTTTTCCTATCCCTACCAGGGTGGGGTTTCTGCATTATGAGGATAGATGTATGTATGGTGTTAGGAAATTTGCTGGAGAGACTCAAGGAAGGTGCTGAAATCTTCGGACCTGCTTTGGACAGGAGTAGGCTGTTGCTCTCCGTGGGCAGCCACTGAAATTGAATAAGGTACGTGGAATCATCAAAGGAATGAGCATCCTGCCGACTACCACATGGTTCATCAGTTTCCTGCCTGTTCCTGAACACGTGCATCTTCTGGCTCCTTCTTAGGGAGGTTTGAGGACAGAATCTACACCAAGGGTACTCATAACCATTTCCAACTTGAAAAAACGGTCCGCTATCTAAACCTTCGTGTCCTGGAACACACCTTTCAGAGGGTACAGCTGGTCTTCCATTGAAAGTATGCAAGACTGATATTACGGTCCTGAGTTGGAATAGAAATCAAAGCTCCTCCCCTTCATCAGCCTCCCTGGCTAAGCCACCACAACCAGCTGTATTGGAAGAGAGGAACACAGGAATCACTTTTGATGCAGAGCTCCTTATCCCCCGAGATAATCCTGTAACCCCCCCCTTCTTCAAAGGAGAATCACCCTCCTCCTGCTAGACCATTGTGTGCAATTGGCAAGAGCCCCGGCCATGACATGACCATACTCCTACTGCAACCCAGTACATAATACATAGCAGGCTCCCACAAAGCCTCATTATTAGGAGGCAAAGGATACAAAACAGGTAGAGGCTCTGCCTAAACCTGGGTGGGACTGAAGCCATTTCTGAATGCTATAGAATGGCTTCCAGTAGCTAAAGGACAAGCTTTATTATAGTACGAATTTACACAGGGTTTACTGGGGCAAAGGATTAAGGTACATTTGAGGACTAACTTCCATTATACACCTAACAGGAATCTGCAATATACAACTGCACATCTAATAACCCGAAAAACATTCCACTAAATCAGTGATCATGGAGCCAAGATCCTGGGAGTTTTGTTATGGGAATTGTACTTGTTAGGTGCCAGCTCACCCCCAAGGGACATCCTGGCACAAAACAGTCCAGGGTCCTAAACCGTGGAATGCACTAAATCCACATCTGAGTGAAGAGATGTGATTTAGGAAGGGCCTGAAAACTAAACCACTTGTGGTGGAAACTGCTCTGAAGAATATTGAACTGGGCCCTCAGCTACTCTATATCAGAATACGGGTAGCCTTGTTATGTACTACTTCTGCCCCCCGACACTGGTGCAAATGGATTTGTGCACAAATCTTTCAACAAAATTGAGATGTCTACATAGCAAACACAGTCCCAGTATCTCTCTAATTTAGAACATGAGTACAAAAAGCACAGCTCTGCAGGGACGCAATGCAGGCCCTGCAGCCCATGTGTCAACAGGGGCCCCCAACAACTCAGGGACCCACAAAACTTGGAGGGCCTCATTCCACCCTAGGCCAATAAATATCTGTGATATATTGGAGACTCAGGGGCCCCTCTTCACGTTCTTCAGGGAGGGGGCATCATTTTAAGTTACCCACGACATTGCAGCTCAGAAACACTGCCTGGTGCACGCTGCTGTGTGTTTTCAGCCATGCTATTTGCAGCTCATGCATTAAGTGAGAAAACTACAGTGTGGCCCCGATTCTGAGTTCAGGAGGAAATTCCGAGTTTGTGCGGGATATGAATTTTGAGTTGTGAAGAAAAAGTATGTCTTGACAGATTTTATGAGGTAAAACTTGGCGAGATTTGAGGGAACAGCCCTGGTGAAAAGGCAAAACACAGCAAACATCAGTGCAATGAATATCAAATCACATAAGTCACACAATATTTTTTGTGCTAAGGGGGGATTCAGGTATTCATTCAAACTTTCATGGGATAACATTTCCACATTCCTTTTCACGTTACCAAATTCTCCTAGCTGTCGTAGAGAGATGAGACAGATGTATATATGAATTGGAGGAACTCCCTTGATGCAGAGGGAAATGGCGTATGGGAACGGTGAGACGCAAGCGGAACCCTGATTGGGCAAGTGTCATAATTCTAGCATTAAAATCAGAAAAGTGGAATGCTGCTTTCAATAATGGGATCAACCACAGCATGGGCCAGAAAGGTAGTATATCGAAAGTAAAACAGGAGGGGGGTCACTGTATATGAACCAAGGTAAGCTTCACAAAAAAGGATCTCTATTCCAGAGTCAGGTTGTGTCAAAATGAATGACATTTAAAATAACCAGTGAAAATCGAGATAAGCCAGACTGAAAACCAGATCATCCACTGAATAAACATTCAGAAGGAGAAGTGGTAATTCGCTCCTCTTCCTCTGTGTTTTAGGGGATCTCGTTGAACAAGCCATCAGCTTCGTTCAGGTGTCCCGTGGCTGATCGAAAATTATTGCAGAGTACCTGTCATGTGATTTAATTACCCAATTGTATGCAATAAAATATGCCTTTCGTCCTGGAGTCGTTTGCTAAACTGTGTTTCAACACTGTACTACATGAGGATTCCATCCACAGTCTCATCGAATGGAGCCACTGAGCCAATGTCAGGGCCTAGAGGGCGTAGAGAAGGGCCCAAAGGCTTGAGCGCAGTGCTGGGATGGGTAGAGACCAATGTTATGGAGGGTGAGAACAGTAGGAAAATCCCCAGACGGGGGTGGCAGTCAAACTACAACCCATCAAGGCAAAGAGGAATATTTTGGCATGCAAAGTCCTGAACTTCTTTACCCTCCAAGTTGCCCGTCCTTAGTGGCCAAAGAAGCCAAAACATTTACTCATTAACTTGCCTTAAAGATTTATTTCCGAGTTTAAAGAAATGGTGCCTATAACATAAAATCCAAACATGTGGGAGAGTAGGTGAGAGTTTTTGGTTCTATACCGATTAGAACTGAAAGGCCAGCACCCTGTGACCTGATGAGGTGTCCCATGTGGGCCATTGTGGGTCAAGTCAGCGGATATGGGTCAGGGCAGGGGGGCAAAAGCAGGAAGCTATGAGTTGTGTCCTGTATGTGCTCAGTGGGTAATGTCTGCTTCTCAAAAAGAGGCAAAGCAATTATTTGCATCAGCATACTCACAGGAGTGCGGCAATCATTAGTGCAATAGTGTCGTAAAGCAGGGGCCGAAAGTTGAGAGGGACCAACTGCATCGCAATTATGGAAGATTTTTGCAACCAAACCAGGTCTAGGGGACATTTTCCTTGCTTGCTTGCGAAAAGGCCCTTTGCCATGTCACTGGCAGAAGAGGCAAGCAAGCACTGATCATTACATCTTGGTTTATTTGTACCTTTTGAAATCAGTGCATGTTTGGACAGAGAAAGGCCTCCCTCCCTGACTCTGGAGAGTGTGCACCCGTTCCTCACCTTCACACTAGCAAGATGTAGTATTTTGACCCACCCCTAAGCACACAGAAGGGTCATGCGTTTGTGCTGAGGCTGTTTTCTTGACATGAGTAAGACCCGGAGTGGGACTCTGAGATCAGAGTGGCGCCCCATGTTCACCCTCCATTAAATAAGGGTGACTACAGTTACCTTGCTTAATGTAGAGGACGTGACAGTGGTGGCAGCAATAATGATTGTATTAAGCAGGTCAGCTGATGTGGACTGGTGGACACTTTCAGGCATTTCAGGGACCTTTGTAATAACAATAATAATAATAATAATAATAATAAATGTATTGTGTAGAAAAAATAAATATTTTATTTACAATAATCAAACCACAGGGTAAAGGTGAGGTATACATAACAACAATTAAAATTAGAGTGGCAAAAATGATGACGGTGATCCAACTAATTAACCACAACTACATTAATAGAGCAAATAGTTAATGAAGACATGATCTTGTCTGTAGCTTGTTCCACCATAACTCGAGTCTTTAAATGGGAATAAGTAAGGTCCAGTACTTTGGTCAATTTCCCAATAAATTGAGGGCCATATTATCAAGAACGGCGCAAACATTATCGCCCCTTTAGCGGCAGGAAACTGCCGCTAAAGCGGCGATAAGGGGCTTGATAATATGCCCTATAGAATTCCAATAGAAGCCCAGGTTCTGGTGTCAAGGACATCAAACCTGGGCTTCTATTGGAATTCTATAGGGCATATTATCAAGCCCCTTATCGCCGCTTTAGCAGCGGTTTCCTGCCGCTACAGTGGCGATAATGTTTGCGCCGTTCTTGATAATATGGCCCTGACTGTCTTATGTCTCAAGACAGTATTTGGTGGCTTGTACTATAGATTTTTATGTTTGCTGGAATAAATCATACCTTTAAATATTTCTTCCTCATTTCAAACAGATCTTCAGTTTTAAGCATTGCTGGTTCCATGTTCCCTCAAACACAGATATATATATCAATTCCAACTCCAATTCCTTCGATCAAGAAATGGACACCGACACAGGCGCTGGATCAAACAATAAGTTTCTGGTTTATTGAATTTCTGCGTTTCGGCACTTCCTGCCTTGCTCACACAACAAAACGTCATCGTAGGTCCACCATTTAAAATGCAGGGTTGAATATCACATAGTGCATATCATCCAAGGACATAGAAATCAGACTCAGCAATGCTGCTAATGCCTATATATTATGCAAAATCCAAAATATTTTCTTTTGCAGGTTTGCTCCAGATGAAACAACAAATATTCTTGGTTAACCCCTTTGCTGCTAGGACTTTTCCCCTCCTGTGCTAAGCCTTTTTTTTGGCTATTTGGGGTAGTTCGCGCTTAGGCCCCTGTAACTTTTTGACCACATAAGGTATCCACGCCAAATTTGTGTCCTTTTCTCCCAACATCATGGGAATTCTAAAGGTTCCCAGGGTTTGTGGATTCCCCTGGAGGGGACCCAGAAATTAGCAAAAATACAGCTATTTTTGAAAAATTGGAAAAAAGTGCTGCAAATGAAAGCGTCTGGTTTTTCCCCTGCAAATGGTATCAACAAAAGGTTTGTGGGGACGAAATCACCATTTTCCCGGTTTTTAGGGACTGACAGACTTTTGTCAGAAAACCAACATTTTTTACACAGTTTTGGCATTGTACTGGGACATAGCCTATTCTTGCTATTTTTCGTGCTTTCAACCTTCTTCCAGTTAGTGGTAGAAATGGGTATGAAAGCAATAATGGATCCTGGAAAGCTATACATTTTAGAAAAGTAGACAAAATTCTGAATTCAGCAAGGGGTCATTTGTGTAGATCCTTCAAGGTTTCTTTATAGAAACTAACAGCTGAATATAGGAAAAATTGAAAGTTAGTTGAAAAAAACAGCCATTTGTGCCAACGTTTTCACCTGTAACTTCTTTTAATTATGACAACTGTTTGAAAGCAATATATTGTTACATTTGCTGGACCTTTTTGGTTGTGAGGATATATAGGACTTGTAGGTTCACCAAGAACCCGACGAACCCAGAGCCAATAACTGAGCAGCGTCTTGCAATGGTTTTTTATTATGTATCGGGTATATAGCAATTAATTTGGGAAAATATATACATGGAAAAATCGGTATGAAAGACACCTATGCATTTATGAAATTGGAACAAAATATAGAGTTTAGAAACAGTAGATATTTGCACATTTCCGAAATTGTGAGTACCCATACTAGCCTGAGAATTATAGGACATTTTTAAAAGTGACTTCTTTTTACACATTGTCTTTCATTTGGAAGGCAGAAATGCATCAAAAGTCAATAGGTAATAACAGTTGCTCTACAATACTGTGTTACCCTAAGTCTCCCGATACAAATGGTACCTCACTTGTGTGGGTAGGCCAAGTGCTCGCGACAGGAAACGGCTCAAAACGCAACGTGGCCACACTTTATTTTTACAGTGAAAACTGAACCTTTTTTTGCAAAGTGCCTAGCTGTAGATTTTGAACCCTAGCTCTGCCGGCACCTAGGGAAACCTAGCAAACCTATACATTTTTAAAAACTAGACACCCAGGGGAAACCAGGATGGGGTGACTTGTCTGGCTCTCAACAGGTTCTGTTACCCAGAATACCTTGCAAACCTCAAAATTTGTAGAGAAAAAAACACATTTTCCTCACATTTCTGTGGTGGAAAGTTCTGGAATCTGCGTGGATCCACAAAATTCCACCCCGCATTCCCAAAAGTCTTCGGAGAAAAATGGTACCTCACTTGTGTGGGTAGGCCTTGTGCCCGCGACAGGAAACGGGCCAAAACGCAAGGTGGAAAAACCACATTTTCACAGTGAAAACTGATCCTTTTTTTGCAAAGTGCCTAGCTGTAGATTTTGAACGCTAGCTCTGCCGGCACCCAGGGAAACCCAGAAAACCTAAACATTTTTGAAAACTAGACACCCAGGGGAATCCAGGATGGGGTGACTTGTCTGGCTATCACCAGGTTCTGTTACCCAGAATCCCTTGCAAACCTCAAACTTTGTCACAAAAACCACATTTTCCTCACATGTTTGTGATGGAAAGTTCTGGAATCTGTGTGGATCCAGAAAATTCCACCCACCCCGCATTCCCCAAAGTCTTCCAAGAACAATGGTACCTCACTTGTGTGGGTAGGCCTAGTGCCCGCAACAGGAAACAGCCCAAAACACAAAGTGGACACACCACATTTTCACAGTGAAAACTGAGCGTTTTTTTGCAAAGTGCCTAGCTGTAGATTTTGAACCCTAACTCTGCCGGCACCTAGGGAAACCTAGCAAACCTATACATTTTTGAAAACTAGACACCCAGGGGAATGCAGGATGGGGTGACTTGTCTGGCTCTCACCAGGTTCTGTTACCCAGAATCCCTTGCAAACCTCAAATATTGTCCAAAAAACACATTTTCCTCATTTCTGTGGTGGAAAGTTCTGGAATCTGCGTGGATCCACAAAATTCCACCCACCCCGCATTCCCCAAAGTCTTCCGAGAAAAATGGTACCTCACTTGTGTGGGTAGGCCTAGTGCCCGCGACAGGAAACAGCCCAAAGCGCAACGTGGACACACCACATTTTCAGAGTGAAAACTGACCCTTTTTTTGCAAAGTGCCTAGCTGTAGATTTTGAACCCTAGCTCTGCCGGCACCTAAGGAAACCTAGCAAACCTATACATTTTTAAAAACTAGACACCCAGGGGAATCAAGAATGGGGTGACTTGTCTGGCTCTCACCAGGTTCTGTTACCCAGAATCCCTTGCAAACCTCAAATATTGTCCCAAAAAACACATTTTCCTCACATTTCTGTGGTGGAAAGTTCTGGAATCTGCGTGGATCCACAAATTTCCGCCCACCCCGCATTCCCCAAAGTCTTCCGAGAAAAATGTTACCTCACTTGTGTGGGTGGGTCAAGTACCCGCGACAGGCAAGGGCCCAAAACATATTGAGGTGACATCAAAATTACCTATCACAAAACAACCTGGTTTTGCAAGGGGGGTCCCATGAGTTTTTGGCTCCGGGCTCGGCGGCCATCTAGAGAAACCTACCAAACCCACATATTTCTGAAAAGTAGACACCCGGGCGAGTCCAGCAAGGTATGGCTTGCATGGGTCCCCCAACATTTCTCTACCCAGAATCCCCTGCAAACCTCAAATTTTGTTGAAAAAATCAATTTATTCTCCCATTTCTGTGTGGGAAAGTTGTAGGATCACTGGGCTGACACAAATTTCCTACCACCCAGGGTTCCCCAAGGTCTCCCGATAAAAATGGTACCTCACTTGTGTGGGTAGGCATAGTGGCTGCAACAGGAAATGGCCCAAATCGTACTGTGGAGACTTCAAAATTACCTATAACAAAACGACCTGGTTTTCGGGGTGTACCTGGTTCTTTGGCCCCGGGCTCGCCGCCATCTAGGGAAACCTACCAAACCCACACATTTCTGAAAACTAGACACCCTTGGGAGTTTAATGAGGTATGGCTTGCATGTATCCCCCTACGTTTCCCTACCCAGAATCCCCTAAAAACCTCAAATTTAGCTGAAAAAACCAAATTTTCCACATATTTTTGTGTGGAATCACCGTGCCGGCACAAATGTTCTACCCCACAGCATTCTCCTTAGTGTCCTGAGTAAAATGATACCTCACTTGTGTGTGTGTCCAATGCAGAATTTGCTAAAAACGTATTTTAAAAAAAATGTAGCGCTTAGAATTCTCGGTGTTATACCCTTAATCCCTATGTTTTGGGCTCTTCCCAGTCACAGGCCCTTGCCCCACCCACACAAGTGAGGTATCATTTTACTCGGGTGACTGATGGGAACGCTGTGGGGTAGGACATTTGTGCCGGCACGGTGATTCCACCCAAAAATATGTGGAAAATGTGGTTTTTTGCAGCTAAATTTAAGGTTTGCCGGGCATTCTGGGTAGGAAAACGTTGGGGGACCCATGCAAGCCATATCTCACTGTACTCCCCCGGGTGTCTAGTTTTCAGAAATGTGTGGGTTTGGTAGTTTTCCAAGATGGCCACCGAGCCCGGGGCCAAAAACCCAGGTGACCCCCCTTGCAAAACCAGGTTTTGTGATAGGTACTTTTGATGTCTCCTCAATACGTTTTGGGTCCTTGCCTGTCATGGGTACTTGACCCACCCACGCAAGTGAGGTATCATTTTTATTGGGAGACTTGGGGGAATGCTGAGTGGTAGGAAATATGTGGATCCACGTAGATTCCAGAACTTTCCCAGACAGAAATTTGAGAAAAAAGTGATTTTTTTCAGCTATATTTGAGGTTTGCAGGGGATTCTGGGTAGGAAAACATTGGGGAACTCACGCAAGCCATATCTCACTGGACTCCCCCGGGTGTCTAGTTTTCAGAAATGTGTGGGTTTTGTAGTTTCCCAAGATGGCCGCCGAGCCCGGGGCCAAAAACCCAGGTGACCCCCCTTGCAAAACCAGGTTGTTTTGTGATAGGTAATTTTGATGTCTCCTCAATACGTTTTGGGACCTTGCCTGTCGCGGGTAGTTCACCCACCCACGTGAGTGAGGTATCATTTTTATCGGGAATGCTGGGTGGTAGGAAATTTGTGGATCCATGTAGATTCCAGAACTTTCCCAGACAGAAATTAGAGAAAAAAGTGATTTTTTTCAGGTAAATTTGAGGTTTGCAGGAGATTCTGGGTAGGAAAACGTTGGGGGACCCACACAAGCCATACCTCGCTGGACTCCCCCAGGTGTCTAGTTTTCAGAAATGTGTGGGTTTGGTAGGTTTCCCTAGATGGCTGCCGACCTTGGGACCAAAAACGCAGATGCCCAATATGTATCCGAAAATGACTTGGTTTTGCAAGGGGGTCACATGAGTTTTTGGTCCCGGGCTTGGCGGCCATCTAGGGAAACCTACCAAACTCACACATTTCTGAAAACTAGAGACCCGGGGAGTCCAGGGAGGTATGGCTTGCATGGATTCCCCAACGTCTCTCTACCCAGAATCCCTGCAAACCTCAAATTTAGCTGAAAAAATCAGTTGTTTCTCAAATTTCTGTGTGGGAAAATTCTGGAATTTGCGTGGATCCACAAATTTCCTACCTCCCAGTGTTTCCCCAGGTCTCCCGATAAAAATGGTACCTCACTCGCATGGGTGGGTCAAGAACTCGCGACAGGCAAGGGCCCAAAACGTATTGAGGAGACATCAAAATGACCTATCACAAAACAACCTGGTTTTGCAAGGGGAGTCACCTGGGTTTTTCGCCCCGGACTCGGTGGCCATCTTGGGAAACCTACCAAACCCACACATTTCTGTAAACTAGAAACCCGGGGGAGTCCAGTGAGGTATGGCTTGCATGAGTCCCCCAATGTTTTCCTACCCAGAATCCCCTGCAAACCTCAAATTTAGCTGAAAAATCACTTTTTCTCAAATTTCTGTGTGGGAAAGTTCTGGAATCTACGTGGATCCACAAATTTCCTACCACCCAGCGTTCCCCCAGGTCTCCCGATAAAAATGGTACCTCACTCGCCTGGGTGGGTCAAGTACCCGCGACAGGCAAGGGCCCAAAACGTATTGAGGAGACATCAAAATGACCTATCACAAAACAACCTGGTTTTGCAAGGGGAGTCACCTGGGTTTTTGGCACCGGGCTCATCGGCCATCTTGGGAAACCTACCAAACCCACACATTTCTGAAAACTAGACACCCGGGGGAGTCCAGCGAGGTATGGCTTGCCTGGGTCCCCCAATGTTTTCCTACCCAGAATCCCCTGCAAACCTCAAGTTTTGCTGCAAAAATCACTTTTTTCTCAAATTTCTGTGTGGGAAAGTTCTGGAATATACGTGGATCCACAAATTTCCTACCACCCAGCGTTCCCCCTGGTCTCCCGATAAAAATGGTACCTCACTTGCGTGGGTGGGTCAAGTACCCGTGACAGGCAAGGGCCCAAAACATATTGAGGAGACTTCAAAATTACCTATCACTAAACAATCTGGTTTTGCAAGGGGGGTCACCTGGGTTTTTGGCCCCGGGCTCGGCGGCCATCTTGGGAAACTACCAAACCCACACATTTCTGAAAACTAGACACCTGGGGGAGTCCAGTGAGGTATGGCTTGCGTGGATCCCCCAAAGTTTCCCTACCCAGAATGCCCTGCAAACCTCAAATTTAGCTGAAAAAACCACATTTTCCACATATCTTTGGGTGGAATCACCGTGCAGGCACAAATGTCCTACCCCACATCGTTCCTCTCAGTCTCACGAGTAAAATGATACCTCACTTGTGTGGGTGGAGCAAAGGCCTGTGACTGGGAAGAGCCCAAAACGTAGGGATTTAGGGTATAGCCCCGAGAATTCTAAGCCCTACATTTTAAAAAAAATATGTTTTTAGCCAATTCTGCATTGGACACCCAAACAAGTGAGGTATCATTTTACTCGGGACACTAAGGAGAATGCTGTGGGGTAGGACATTTGCGCCGGCACGGTGAGTCCACACAAAAATATGTGGAAAATGTTGTTTTTCTAGCTAAATTTGAGTTTTGCGGTTGATTCTGGGTAGGGAAACGTTGGGGGATCCATGCAAGCCAAACCTCATTGGACTCCCCAGAGTGTCTAGTTTTCAGAAATGTGTGGGTTTGGTAGGTTTCCCTAGATGGCGGCGAGCCCGGGGCCAAAAAACCAGGTGCCCCCCCAAAACCAGGTAGTTTTGTTATAGGTAATTTTGAAGTCTCCACAGTACGATTTGGGACATTTCCTGTTGCAGCCACTATGCCTACCCACACATGTGAGGTACCATTTTTATTGGGAGACCTGGGGGAACGCTGGGTGGTAGGAAATTTGTGTCAGCCCAGTGATCCTACATCTTTCTCACACAGAAATGTGAGAAAAAATTGATTTTTTCAACAAAATCTGAGGTTTGCAGGGGATTCTGGGTAGGGAAATGTTGCGGGACCCACGCAAGTCATACCTTGTTGGACTCCCCCATGTGTCTAGTTTTCAGAAATGTGTGTGTTTGGTAGGTTTCCCTAGATGGCCGCAGAGCCCGGGGCCAAAAACTCATGGGACCCCCCTTGCAAAACCAGGTTGTTTTGTGATAGGCAATTTTGATGTCGCGTCAATAGGTTTTGGGCCCTTGCCTGTCGCGGGTACTTCACCCACCCACGCGAGTGAGGTACCATTTTTATCGGGAGACCTGGGAATTCGCTGGGTGGTAGGAAATTTGTGGATGCACGCAGATTCCAAAACTTTCCCACACAGAAATTTGAGAAAAAAGTGATTTTTTCAGCTAAATTTGAGGTTTGCAGTGGATTCTGGGTAGGGAAATGTTGGGGTACTCACACAAGCCATACCTTGCTGGACTCCCCTGGGTGTCTAGTTTTCAGAAATGTGTGGGTTTGGTAGGTTTCCCTAGATGGCCGCCGAGCCTGGGGCCAAAAACCCATGGGACCCCCCTTGCAAAACGAGGTTGTTTTGTGATAGGTAATTTTGATGTCCCCTCAATAGGTTTTGGGCCCTTGCCTGTCGCGGGTACTTGACCCACCCACACAAGTGAGGTACCATTTTTCTCAGAAGACTTTGGGGAATGCGGTATAGGTGAAATTTTGTGGATCCACGCAGATTTCAGAACTTTCCACCACAGAAATGTAAGGAAAATTTGGGTTTTTTGACAAATGTTGAGGGATTCTGGGTAACATAACCTGGGGAGAGCCAGACAAGTCACCCCATCCTGGATTCCCCTGCGTGTCTAGTTTTCAAAAATGTATAGGTTTGCTAGGTTTCCCTAGGTGCCGGCAGAGCTAGGGTTGAAAATCTACAGCTAGGCACTTTGCAAAGAAAGGGTCCGTTTTCACTGTGAAAATGTGGTGTGTCCACGTTGCGTTTTGGGCTGTTTCCTGTCACGGGTACTAGGCCTACCCACACAAGTGAGGTACCATTTTTCTCGGAAGACTTAGGGGAATGCTGGGTGGGAGGAATTTTGTGGATCCATGCAGATTCCAGAACTTTCCACCACAAAAATGTGAGGAAAATTTGTTTTTTTTTTACAAAGTTTGAGGTTTGCAAGGGATTCTGGGTAACAGAACCTGGTGAGAGGCAGACAACTCACCCCATCCTGTATTTACCCTGGGTGTCTAGTTCTCAAAAATGTATAGGTTTGCTGGGTTTCCCTAGGTGCCGGCAGAGCTAGGGTTCAAAATCTACAGCTAGCCACTCTGCAAAAAAAGGGTCAGTTTTCACTGTGAAAATGTGGTGTGTCCACGTTCCGTTTTGGGCCGTTTCCTGTCACGGGCACTAGGCCTACCCACACAAGTGAGGTACCATTTTTCCCGGAAGACTTTGGGGAATGCGGCGTCAGTAGAATTTTGTGGATCCATGCATATTCCAGAACCTTCCACCACAGAAATGTGAATAAAAATGTGTTTTTTTTTTACAAAGTTTGAGGTTTGCAAGGGATTCTGGGTAACAGAACGTGGTGAGAGCCAGACAAGTCACCCCATCCTGTATTCCCCTGGGTGTCTAGTTTTCAAAAATGTATAGGTTTGCTGGGTTTCCCTAGGTGCCGGCTGCGCTAGGGCCCAAAATCCACAGGTAGGCACATTGCTAAAAAAAAGTCTGTGCCTTGTGGGCTTTCTGCCGCCCTGGGGGGGAATCGGGAGGGGGGTTGCCCCAATATGCCCTCAAGGGGGGCAGAAAGACTGTGGCTATTTTTTATGGGTGGGGGCATTGGTATGCCCATTCTGGGCAGCCCCCACGCATAAAAAAAGCCAGCGTGATCGCTGGCGCCTAGTGGGCTTTCTGCCCCCCCAGAGGATAGATCAGGGGACACTGCCCCCATCTGTCCCCCCGGGGGGGCAGAAAGACTGGAACTTCTCTGGGGGGGTGGGGGTATTGTCATGCCCATTTTGGGCACTCCCCACCCCTACATGAATACAAAAAAAAATCCCTGGTTTCTAGTTGGCTTTCTGCCCCCCGGGGGGGCAGATTGGGGGCTACTGCCCCCCTATGCACCCCCGGGGGGGCAGAAAGGTTGGAATGTTTGTGGGCGGGGGTGGGGGCATTGGCATGCCCGTTTTGGGCAGCCCCCCCCCCTGATTCAAATTGGCAAAAAAATCCCTGGTGTCTAGTGGGCTTTTTGCCCCTCCCGGGGGGGCAGATTGGGGGATACTGCCCCCATCTGCCCGCCAGGGGAGACAGAAAGGCTGTAATCTTTCTGGGGGGGGGGCATTGGCATGCCCGTTTTGGGCAGCCCCCACCCCTAATTGTAATTTCCCCAAAAAATCCCTGGTTTCTAGTGGGCTTTCTGTCCCCCGGGGAGGCAGATTGGGGGCCACTGCCCCATATGCCTCACAGGGGGGGCAGAAAGGCTGTAATTTATGTGGGGGGTGGGGGCATTTGCATGCCCATTTTGGGCAGCCCCACCCCTAATTGTACTTGTCAAAAAAAATCCCTGGTTTCTAGTGGGCTTTCTGCCCCCTGGGGGTCATATTGGGGGCTACTGCCCCCATCTGCCCCCCAGGGGGGCAGAAAGACTGAATTTGGCCAATTGTTTGGGGGGGAGCAAAGGCCCTTGCCCAGGGGCCGCTCCCCCCTCCCTGGTGTCTAGTGGGTGGATCCCTGCTTGGGGATCGCCCTCCTGGGGCAATCCCCAAGCAGGGATCCACTGGGGACGGGTGCCATTAGAAAGGGGAGATTCTCCCCTTTCCAATTATACCTCTCCTGTCTTTCTACGTGCTCGGGGGGCTGAGAGAGCCCCTGAGCACGTGGACAGTGATACTGAAATGAGCCTCTTGGCTCATTTCAGTTTTGGTTTCACTGAAATGACGTCAGCGCGATGTGCGGGCTGATCGTCATTTCAGGGAAACCAGGGGGGGCCTCGGGAGCTGAGGAAGCTCTTCCCCAGCTCCCGAGGCTGTTGGGGGGTAAAGGAAATCCCTCTGGTGCCCGCACCAGAGGGATTCCCTGTGCCATGGCGACGGACGCGCAGGAGCCGTCCGACGCACATGAGCACTTATGCGTCCGACGGCTCCCGAGCGTCCGACGCATAGAAGGGGTTAAGATTTGAATATGTATTGATGCAATAATACACATGTTTACAAGATTGTAATTCGTTCAGGTTCCTCTGCCTCCTGCTGCTCCTGAGGGTTTTCCATGTCAAGGCCTTGCATTGTGTACGTGAAAACTTTGCTAAGTCTGTTAACGGAGGAAGATTATTATCCTCAGTGGCCTTATCCATAGCCATGATAGTTAAACCAGCTTTAGAACTACGTGAATTGCTCTAATTCCAATAGTATCAATTACCATAAGGAATTGATCTGATCCGCAAGGCAATCACAGACAACATTTAAGATAGATCCTGCATGAAGAAACAATAGAGAGATAAGTTAAAGCTCTATTTTCAGTCTGCGTTGTGGTGTAGCAGAGAGTAAATTGAAAGAGGATCTTATTTCTTTCGTGTACATTTTATTAAGGGCATTCATTGTTTTATCTCTGAACACACTAGATGCATGCAGAAGAGTTGGAACCAGTTTTACCTTAAGCATTTTCTCCGATTCAGTGAAAGCTCGACCTCCATATTTAAAATCATACCAGCTTTCTTCTGTTTGTTTGCTAAGTGGCTAGACCATGTTAATTTAATATCTATTGTCAATCTGTTGTCATAGCCAGGGCCCGCTTTAGCCCTGGTGGCGCCCTGTGCAACAATGTTTGTTGGCACCCCCCCAATGACCACCTCCCCCACAGATTCCCACACTGCCACCATTTGACAGTGCTTCTCAAGTCTCAATAACCACTGTCTCTTAGATTAATTTAGTTTTATAGCGCCACTCATACCAGTTCAAGGTGTCAGAACACTTTACATCACACACACATTGCACAGAGACAATCATACATGTGTAAATGAGTGTATAGGAAATGTTAGATAAGACAAAGGCCTACAAGGTTTAGGAGTAAAATGTCATCCATTCTGGTAGGCAGTATAGTTTAAGAGTCCTTAGTCTGGAAAAACACAAATTCAGAATTTAAAATGTTACACCAATGTTAGGGGTTTTCTTTAATAATAAGAATTGATTTCTACATAAATGAACCCTTTTTGCAATATTAGGATAACAAAAGACTGGCAAAAAACACTCAATGCTCTAACACATTCCTTGCAGTTTGCATGCAGCTCTTTGATGAGAGTTAATATATTAGGATTTTTACTTATACAAGTAACAACAGGATCTCTCTGACATAAGCGGTAACCCATTGACCAATTTATATTTAATGTACTTTGTGATATGAATGGGACACGTTATTTGCAGCAGACATATAAACCCTCTGCACTACGAGTCAACATTTCTTAGGCAAATCTCTGGTCTCTCTCCAGGGAGAACATTAATCAGATGAGTTATCTTGACATTTTTATTGCTGGAACTAGGAACTGGGAACGCGGCATCAGCTGCTTCTATAACAATGACATGGCGCCCCCACCCCAAGTCAGCGCCCGGTCCGATGGCACCGATCGCACCGCCCTACAGCCGGCCCTGGTCATAGCTGGTGACTTGCTCAATTTCTGCATTGCCAATTTTCCACCTTGATTGTTTTCTGGATTTGCCGAAACACATGATTTTGAGAATTCCCAAGTTCACATTTAAATAACTGTTTAAATTATAATTTTTCAGTTGTACTGAGATTGAAGCCCAACAGGAGTAAGAGAAAAGATGACAATATCATCTGCATATGGCAAATAAAGTAATAGGTTTATGTGCGAGTTTTCTAGGGAGACCATCTGTGTCATCTAGATATTGATTTATATCCACTTTAGATAAAGAAAAAGTAGGCTGGCTAAAATGTAGCCCTGTTTTAAACTGTTTGAAAGTTTTTATTTTTTGAGAGACTGATTTGTTGATGAGCTTCACTTTTAGCCAAGTTCCCTCAACAAGTGAAATGAAAAATGTAGTAATGAGTGATAATTTCCTTAATTTATTAATTTTGCCCATATTCCATTCAATTCACTTTATCAAAAGCTACTGAATAATCTATGTAACATACATACAGCGTGAGATATTTTTTTATTGTCCTGTTCACCAATTGAATGAAAGCAACAACATTGTCCAAAGTGGAGCAGTTTGGTCTGTTTCCTGACTGAATAAAGGGGAGTAGATTCAGATTCTGACTTTTGGGACAGGTGTTTGGATTGTTCATTAAAAACCTATCAAACACTTTCCCCTGCGTCCAGGAAGGAAATGAGATGATAATTTTTAGGGTCATTGGGTCAACCTTTTTTATAAAGAGGATGTATAAGCACCCCTTTCCAGGAATAAGGAATTTGTCTGGTATCCAGAATATATGAAAAATAGAATTAAGAGCAATGTAGTACAAAGATCTGGATCTGATATTATAACTTCGATTGGGATCTTACTGGGCCCTGCTGCTCTAGATGGTCGAGAGTTTTTGATCAATATGATTATTTCTTTTTTGTAATTGTAAGTATGGACTTTCTCTACTTAGGTGGAACAAAAACATCAAATAAATTATTTGGATAATAATTAAGGATGCATGTTTCCCATTTCACATAAGTTATCTCTGATGTTTCCTTTTGTTTGAAGCTGGCAATGATGCATTTGGACTGGCATTGGACCTGTCTTTGACTGTTGTTGAGAGAAAGTTTAAAATGACCTTTAATAACTCCTCCCAGTCACCATACCTATCAGTTGAGCAATACTCCTCCTGATCGTAGACATTTTACCAAGCAATGACAAAATCTTGGTTATTTAACCTTGAGATTCCAGAGTAAAATTGTCTGTGCCATTGGATTGGTTTTTGATGTATTTGTACCACAAATACCTTGGTTTGAAGATTGTATGTTGGCACAAGATGATAATTACACTGTAACACACTGTAACATGATTTGTTGTGCGTTATGATCAATCCCTTTTTGTGGGATAATTTTATAGCACTCACATTATGTAAAATTGGAATAATGAAAAAAGAATAGTCTGTAATGCTCTTGTGATTATTAACAATGGATGTGAGATTAGCAGGTTGGTCGGCTGGAAAGCTGCCATTCAAGTTACAGAATCCTAGAGCAAAAAGTAATCTTGCTGTACCACAGTTCAAGGGTTTCCTTTTGTTTGCCCATTCTGGGATAGCCGGCAAAACTAAATTCACAGATCAATCCGGGAGCTGTTAAATCTTTTCTATATGAAAGAAAAAGATTCTCATTAAAGTCCCCAGTGATGATGATATAAAGCTTCATCCTCAAGTATTTCTTGTACTGAAGAAAGCTTTAATTTATTTCTTGTAAACTTGATGGAAAGTTAATCTTTAGCATGAACTGCTGATGTAATTTATTACAGGCTATTAAAACAGGTAATAATAAGTCAACAGACTTTGTATTCATTTTAGATGATTGAAAGCAAATGCTTTTGAAGCAAATGCTATTGTTTATTAAAGTCAAGAGACCCCCCCTAGGTCTCTTGACTTTAGCTAGAATTTCGTATATGTGATAATTGGCAAACTTAAACGAGTTAAGCAACCAGGATTCTTGAATGCAGATTATATGATGATTATACAAGAATGCTTCTAAATTATCTCCATTTGATTTTAAATGCTGTACTAAACCAGCTATGCTCCATGAGCAAAATATGAAGCTCTTTGAATTCAAATTCGATGCTTCACTCAATTGATTAGGTGAACCGAGCTGGTATTATCTCCCGTAAGTG
The DNA here is from genome assembly GCA_963921515.1 of Calotriton arnoldi. Taxonomy (NCBI): domain Eukaryota; kingdom Metazoa; phylum Chordata; class Amphibia; order Caudata; family Salamandridae; genus Calotriton; species Calotriton arnoldi. The sequence goes on along the minus strand of CAWUFW010007500.1, from coordinate 79,816 downwards.
AGGTTGAACTGGGCCATCAAAAATTGTGACCCACCGGTCTGATGCCAAATTCTTGCTAATGTTCATATATAAGTTTCTATATTTTTTTGAATTGTTAGTGTCATTTGGCAGAAGATTTTTATTTGATGTTTTTGTGTTTTGGAATGATGCATGCTTCCTCTAAACATAGAAGGATACCTTGAAGTAGTGGGTTTTGTAAGAAATATTCTCCAGTTGGCCAGGTCAGATTTTCTTGCCCACATTTTATGTACAAAACAACTTGTTGACCACGTTTTTTGCATTGTCTCCACTTTGTGTGTGGTACCTTTAATAAACCTTACACCTTTTATGTCCGGAGAAGTTACTCCCTTAGTTTCTGGAAAGTGAGAAAGAATTTTCAGGATGTTTGTCAATTAAGATAGTTAGGCTGGCCTTCCAATTAATAATCCAGAATAAAATCCAGTGAAAACGCAGCTGGATGGGAACTATTTGAGGACGGCACATCAATTAGTCCATGATTAACAACCGATTGAAAAGTTGTTAGTATCTTGGATGAAAAGTGTGAAGCACATTTGACGCTGTTATTTACACTTGAATTTTCCATCTGTTCCGGTGTTTGGACAAAATATTGAATAAAAATATCCTGATACAAAAATATAATGTTAAGAATGATATCAAAAATATCAGTCGGCAGAAATATCAAAGATAAAAATATCATTTTCAGTGCTGTTTTTATTATCTTTGCAAAAAATATCTATTTAAAAAATATCTTCTTATATAATATCGCTTGCAAGTGTTATTTTGAATGTATTTTGTTGTATTATGTTTGGCTTTATATGTTTATTAGGATTTTTTATTTGCATATTTAATAAGTCAATTTATTAATTATGGTACTTTTGAAATTTGTATTTGTAGTTTTATTAATGTGGAAAAATAATGTATCTATACTTTTTATTTAGTAGCAGGATGTTGAGGTTTTAGGGGATAAGGGTGGGGAGATTATTAAATAGTGATTATTTTAATTTAAATTTATTGTAATTATTGTAATGAATAGCAAATTAATATTGTACAATTTATAAATGTATTTTGTTATGTTAACAATGTTTCTAAATAATAGGTTATAATTTTTTGTATGAAGTTTTTTTAGATCAAAAATGATGTGTGAGTATGGAGTACTGATTGTGTATGTTACATTTTTACAGTCCAGTAGCTTGCATAAAATGTTTTCGATTGAAGTGATAATAGTAAATGTCACCCCTTTATTTTTCCCAAATTGTTTTAGATTGGAGTAGGAATATTAAATGTGACCCCTTTAGTGTCCAACACCTTCCCAAAATTTGTTTTGAACGGAGCGGGGATAGTAAATGTCACCCCTTTAGTGTCCAACACCTTCTCCAAACTGGTTTAGATTGGAGCGGGAATAGTAATTATCACCCCTTTAGTGTCCAGCAGCTTCCCCAAATTAGTTTAGTTTGGAGCAGGAATTGTAAATATCACCCCTTTAGTGTTCAACATCTTCCCCAAATTGGTTTAGATTGAAGTGGGAATATAAAATGTTATCCATTTAGGGGCCGATTCCGATCTCGGTCGGAAGCTCTCCGAACGGGATCCGGCCAGAAAAAGTACGAGCCGTACGCGTTTTTTCCGACCGACTCGTACAGCTGTCCGACCGAGCGAGTACGATGCGAATGTACGCTCGTGTTCCGACCGAACCGCTTCCGGATCCAAACCGCTCCGACCGACTCGTACGGAAACGAATCGCACCACGCAATGGAGACGTTATCCGACCGAGCGAGTACGATGGACGCATCGGCCAGCCGGATCGAGTCGGAGCGTCTGGCTCGAAAAAGCTCCCGGAGCCGGACTTGGGGGGTCCGTGCCGGACCCCCCTGCACCCATAGCCGTACGAGTCAAACACAGGGGGGACCCAAGGGTCCCCCCTAAACATGCATGTATGGTGCGAGTTGCACTGACGCGTACACACTGTAGGGGGCGCACTTGTTTGTGACGTACCCATTGAGTCACTGGGAGCCCATGTACGCGTCGTACGACCGGCTCCCATTGACTTCAATGGGAGTCTGACCGAATCGAGTCCGGCAGCATGCGGCCGCATCGTACTCGCTCGGTCGGACTGCAGGAGTCCGGCTCGGTCGGAAATCTCTCCGGATCCGACTCGGTCAGAGAGTTTTCCGACCCAGATCGGAATCGGCCCCTAAGTGTCCAACACCTTCCCCAAATTAGTTTAGAGTGGAATGAGAATAATGAATGTCACCCCTTTAGTTTCCAACATCTGCTACAAATTGGTTTAGATTAGAGTGGGAATAGTACTTGTCACCATTTTAGTGTCTAACACTTACTTTAAATTAGTTTAGATTGAAGTGGGAATAGAAATTTTCATCCTTTTGGTGTCTAATACCTATTCTGAATTGGAGTGGAAATATTAAAGGGCCTGATTATGATGCGGTCGGAAATGGCTCCGACCGTCGGTCGGAGCCTCTCCGAGCACATCATAATATGTCGGTCGGATTCCTTTCTGACCGCCTCATTATGATGGAGGCAGTCGGAAAGGAATCCGTTCGGTCAATCAGACTGGCTTCCAACGGGCTCAGAGAGCCTGTCTGCCAGTAGGAATGAAGACAGTAATCCCAAGGCCGGCTCTTTCCTCCCAAGGGATTACAATGTCGGGTTTGGCAGTCTTTCCGTGCTGGCCTTTCCGAAACAATAAGGCTGTCGGAATTCAACTTTGGGGTCCCCCAGCAGGGCCCCCTTGGGTGTATGGCCTCCGGTTGGGGGACGAGGGGGGCACCTATTGTGACCCCTGTTGATCCTTGCACGCCGAGGCAGGCACCTTGAGGTGCCTGTCACGGGGTGCAGGGATAAACTGCACCTCCTATTTTACAATGGGAGCATGCATTCCTGCGAGAATACATGCTCCCATTGTAAAGTATAGGAATGCGATGAACAGTGTTCGGTCCATCCTAATAAGTCAAGCGGGACCGCCGACAAGGTGTCGTCGGTCCCATGACTGAGACGATGTCGGGCGGAGGAAACTCCGCCTGACATTGTAATAGGGCCCTAAATGTCACCCATATAGTGTCCAAGACTTTCTTGAAAATGGTTTACGTTGGACTGTGATTATTTAATTGAACTATTTTATTGTAAAATACTTTTTTTAAATTATATTTCTATGTATTAGGAGTAGTTGATGTCATTTAATTAGCATGGTTGCTGTTTAGAAAGATAATTTAAAAAGTATTTGGTTGTATATTTCTTATAAATAACATTATAATTTACATATTTTCATAGAATAAAGACGTAACATTTTTCAATTTTGATTTATTTTTTCAAAGTTCATTTTAAATATATTTTTCCAGGTAAAAAAACTTTTATATATTGATAAGTAAAACAAAAATTGAAATGCATTTTTATTATTCAATAAACAATGTAAATCATATTTAAATTCTATTGTGTTATGCATTTTCCAGGTTTGTTTGTATAGTTCAACATATCTTTAACATTTTGTAAATTTTGTCATATATATTTTTAGAATAATTTTAACAAATGTTTTTGCAGCACATATTAAATAATTGTATATTTTTATACTATAATTTAATTTATGCTTTCCATTTTTATTAATATTTTTTACAACATTTATTGACATTTTTAATGATTTTTTATATTTTTGAATACAATTATTTTAGCATGCCCAGGAAGCTGTTTATTCTTCCATTATTGAAAGCCCTGAATTTCACACAATCTCACCCTGCGCTTATGTACCTGCAGCTCCTTCTGAACGCACATGCTTTATTTGCTGTTTCATGCTTTTTACATGCAGCTCTGAGATCAAGGCACTCTAGACTTGATTAACCTTGTTTCTGTTCATGAGGAATTTTTAATGTAATGCATTATCAACATAATTTTATCCTTTTTAACACTTTTATGGATTTATAATAATGTATGTCTATTTTTTACAGTTTTATGAAGCGCATGTATCATGATTTTATGCTCTTTTATGGCTATAACCAAAAAAGATATGAATGATGATGAAATAATTTTTTCCACTTTTTTTGCTTATTGTCCCAGTTATTTCTATCTGAAGATTTTTTTAAATATTTAATATTTATATAAAATAATATTTGACATGTTGGTTAAGATTATGATATAGTTGTTTGGGAGTTTTGTAGGCTAGTCTTTATTTTATAACATGCTTTTGACTATTATTTCTAAGCAATCTACTTATTTGTTGTTTATGAAGATTTTGACTTTAAATTGTAGCATGTCGTACATTCTTTTGGTTTGTTTGGTAAGTTTAGGTGCACTTTGGGTTACAGATTGGTCCATTCGTACTTGTTAGTAATTTTTCTCTTTTGAGCTTGGGTTTGAATCATGGCTTGTTCAAAGGCCATGATTATTTTTGTGGGTAGTAGCTATTTTTTTTATAATTAATGTACTTTAAGAGTTCGTAGTAAGTGCTTCTTTGGGTATTTGCTAGTAAGGCATATATAAAAGGGACATTTGTGTTTTGATATTCACCACATATGGTGTATATCCGAGCGAATGATTTGGGACACAATTTTAAGATCACATCCATTATCCACGTTTGACAGTGTCTTAGTTTTGGTAGGTTATCCACTGTAGAAAATAAATATTAGGATTCGTCTATCATTGTTTAGGTTGTCATATAGCAAGAATGGTTCCTCATTATGTGTAATATTGAAGTGTTCAGGTTATCTATATCTTGGTATCTTCTAGAGGCAGGAGGAGTATTGCTGGTGGCTTTATTAGCTTGTGCAATAATCATTCTGAAGTGGGTATAGGTGGTAGTTGGCCTGGGATGTGTTCAGGGACAGTAGGGAGTATATCTATTAGGATTATGTTTGTGGGCTCCTGGAAGCTAGTGCTTCCCTTTCTTATATCCTGAAATACCGCCCTCCTTACTATTTCTGTCACATTTGAGGGTGATTATGTTCCATTACAATAATTGCAACATCATCTTTTGAAGTGCCACTCTGTGAGAACTGGTATTCCTGGTTGGCTCAGGTATGCACCCAGGCCAGGCAGGAATCATCACTCTAGTCAGGAAAAGCTAAGTACACACTAAAAGATAGCCTGTGCTCACCCTTTGTTAGCTTGGCACAGAGCAGTCAGACTTATCTAAAGAGGCATGTGTAAAGTATTTGTGCAACACACACACCGTAACATAATGAATATACCACAAAAGACCCCACGCAGATTTAGAAAAATAGATCTTTATATCATGAACAAAACAAGACCACAGTGACAAAAATCCAACGTATAGAAGTTGAGATATTGCATTTTAAAAGAATTGATGCAGTGTAGCGCTTAGAAGGAAATAGCGCTTTAGGTGTTACTTCAGGTCTTGCAGGAGTGGGGCAAAGCCACAGTTCAGGCCACCCATGATGGAGTGCCGGACAGCTACAGGTCCCATGCAGGCCTCTGTGAACAAAATACCTTTCCTGGTCGCAACAGTGAGATGCGTCCTGGGCTGCGTTGGTGCGGGTCCCACAAGTAGAGGATGTGTCAATTTTCTCCATGCGCTGAAGGCGACGTGGCAGTTCCGTAGATGGGACCCAGAGTCAAGAGGCATTGCGCCGGGTTCTCCAAGCAGTCGAGGGGATGTGCCAACCTCTCCAAGTTGCCCCAGCAGCAATACGCTGCCTGGCGCGTCGATCTCGAGAGGCAAAGTGGTGGTTCCAAGGTGGCTTCCGGTGAGACAGGAACAGGGGTAGAGACTTTGATATTCCTGAGTCTCAAGCAACAGGAGTTAAGCCAACAATCCCTTGGAGCACACTTGGAGTGAAGGCAGAGTCCAGCTTTCCTTCAGCAAAGTCAGAGAGCAGTAGGCAGCATGACAACAAGCAGAAAAGCAGGCCTTCCAGATCAGCAGTCCAGTTGAATCCTTTAAGCAGCACTGCAGTTCTTCTGACAGTACTTCAGCTACAAGCCCAGTAGTGTATTGTCTTGGTAGTGTCAGAGCCCCAGTACTTATACCCAGTCGTGCCTTTGAAGTGGGTGACTTCAAAGCAGGACCTTGAAGTGCATAGGTCCCCCTTCCTTCCCAGCCCTGGCGCCAGACCATCAGTAGGGGGTAATCAGCCCTTTGTGTGGGAAACAGGACACTGTCTAATCAGGTGTAAGTGTCAGCTCCACCCCTCTCTTCTTGCCCAGGAACAGCCATCAGAATGCAGATGAATGCAGATGAGTTCTTTGTCACATCCACCCTTCCTGTGTTTGTGGCTGTCTAGAGGGAATGTACAAAGTATAGCTATTACCCACCCTAGGTGTATTGGAGACAGGTTGCAAGGCAGACAGAGCAGTAAGAGCAGAGAAATGTGCATGTTCCAAAAATGGCATTTCTGTAACAGCAATGTTAAATCCAACTTTACCAGTAAAGAGGATTTATCATTAACATTCCAAAGATATGAAACATGATGCAGCTACTCCATTCTAATCAGGAATTGCATTTAAAATTACACTAAGGAATTATCAATGCTAACCTATGAGAGGAGTACGACTAACAGTAGTGAAAAAGTAATTTGGGAGTTTGTCACTATAAGGACATGCAAAACCTAGACCTGCATGTCCTACCTTGTACTTACAAGCACATTGCCCTATGGGCTACCTAGAGCCCACCTTAGGGGTGACTTATGTGTCATAAAAGGGGAGTTTAAGGCTTGGCAAGTATTCTTTATTGTCAAGTCGAAGTGGCAGTAAACTGCACACTTAGGCCGTGCAATGGCAGGCCTGGGGCGTTTTTGAAAGGCTATTTATCTGGGTGGCTCAATTAGTGCTGCAGTCCTACTAGTGGCATTTAATTTACAGGCTCTGGGTATACGGCATGCCATTTTACTAGGGACTTAAAAGAAAACTATATATGTCAATTGTGTATACACCAATGTTACCATGTTTAGGGGTAAAGCACATTCACTTTAACACTGGTCAGCAGTGGTAAAGTGCTCAAAGTCCTAAGGCCAACAAAAAGAAGGCCAGAAAAAGAGGAGGAGGAAGACAAAAAGTTTAGGGTGACCCTTCGGAGAGGGCCATTTTCCAACATCCTCACATAGCATGCATTGCAATAATATTTACTGAAACTGGTAACTAGTGCAATTGTCGGTGGTAGGGAAAGACTGACTCAAATTTTTAAAATTAAAAATGGTCTTGACCAAATTAACTTTGGAAATCTGGGTTCCCAAATTGACATCAGAACCTAGAATGATGGCCATTATTACACAAAAGAATTGGCCTTTGTGAACGATACTACTGTATTATAAATTGTGTGTATGGCAATAAAGTACTATTCTCTGCCTCCCTGAGTAAGCCTTGGACTTCTCAACTTCAATTTTACTGAGAGTCAAATGCTAAAGGGATGCATTTTGTGATCAGTCTTGGACCAAATAGTCGGGTTAATCCATGTCATATTGGTTGTAATCAGCATTGATTCATGCAGTCTGAGCCCTTTAACCCCTGACAGACTCAGGACTCTAAGAAAGATCCAATTCCACAGTGCATTTGCAGGAACAACAGCATGTGAGGCATTATTCAGCAATTTGTACAGTGTAGGCATCAGAAAATAAGAACTCAGGCATTTAAGTTGCCAGGTGTGATAGTCAACATGTGTGGATTAACCCTGGGCAAAGCACTACGCTACGCTCGCGTAGTTTGCGAGTTTGCGCTACTTCGCACAAGGCGGATTGCACGTAGCACAGTGCAAACACGCGTAGCGTAGCGTAGTGCAGCGATCATTTTTGCTTGCTCGCGGTCCTCAACGTCAAGTTGGCGACCGCGAGCAAGCAAATGACATCCCGGCGAGACTTTTTCCTCGTTCGCGATCAGCAACATCAAGTTGCCGATCGCGAGCGTGGAAAATAAACCTCCCGGCGAGATTCTCAACGCGGGGAGGTCAGGTTTCTCATTGCGAGTGGTCGCGTATGCTCGCGACTGCTCGCGATGAGAAACTACCAGTCCGCGTTGAGAAAGCTGCCGCTCGAGTAAAAATCTACTCGAGCGGCAGTAAAGACAGCTCGCACTGTGCAAGATGCCGTTTTCAATGATTGCACAGTGCGGACAAGCATCCGGCACTGTGCAATCATTGCGAACAGTGCACTACGCAGTTCGCGTAGTGCTACGCGTAGCTCGCGTAGTGCGAACTGCACTTTGCGTAGCTTCGCGTAGCGCTACTTCGCGAACTACGCCCAGGCTTAGTGTGGATGAAGCTGAAAAAAGAAAACACATATTCAGTTATTTAACAGCTTAGCTTAAGCTCTAAGCCCAGAATGACCTGGTGTTTTATGTCAGGTGTCAATGGGGAAAATCATAAATGAGGAAGGAATTGATTATTTCTTTAAAGTAGAGGACCGCTAGATTTGGTGTAAGGATGTCTCTAGGCTCAAAATCCACCAATATGCTGATGATATACAACTCTACTTGAAAGTCTCCTCCACTCTGAACATCCAATGCAGAATCTTCTTGAGAACTGTGGACATCCTGTTGGCACAGGTGTGTCTCCCTGCCTCTTTCATCTATCTTAGGGGCTCATTACGATGGCGGGTGTATTGCCACCGCCGACCCGGCGGTGGCGATCCACCCGCCATCGTAACGTGAATTACCCACCACCATATTATGATGACGGTGGGTATCGCGGCAGACGGAAAGTCTGTCCGCCGCTTTTCTGCCGGTCGGCAATCGTGGCGGTGCCTAGCACCGCCATCCATATTATGATGATGAGATTTCAAGGCCTTTCCATGGCGGCGATGCCGCCATGGAAAAGCTGTCGGGGATTTGCTTTGGGGGCCCGTTGCGGGCTCCCGGGGGGGTGGGGGGTGCACCTGGGGGGTACCTATGGTACCCCCCTACATGTCCATGCACAAGGTGGCAGGCACCGCGCGGTGCCTGCCATGTTGTGCATGGAAATGCACAACATGGCATTTTACCATTGCGGCGGCTGCTGCAGCCAGCAGCACCCGCCGCAATGTTAAATGCCAGATGCGACTGCCGCGGTGGCGGTCGCATCATGATCAGGGTTTGCGGACCGCCGCATGGTAGGCAGGCGGTCCCGTTCCCGCTAGGATGGCGGGCAGACTCAGGTCCACCTGCCATCCTAATAGGCCCCTAATTCTTTTGATCCATGTTGCTGCCTTCCTATTGAACTCCACCTTTTCTGTGTGGCCACTCCTAATTTTTTGCTTTTTTCTGGACCTCACGCTTGCTGCCTTTAGAACTCTGTGCATTTTAACCCTGCTAATCAGGAGTAAAGTGCCGGTGTTCCCCCTTTGAACATGGTTAAATTGGTGTATTCCTGATTAGCACATTTAACTTACTTTCTAATCCCTAGTATATTGCATAGAAAATGAACCCAGAGTCTGGAAGTTAAATTCCCCTTGTGGACTGCAGCGCCTATTGTGCTATCTGCTATAGTGGCAGTGCAAACATGGTTACATGCCTATCCCATGTAGCCTGACTGACTTGTGGACTGCTGCAGTATAAAACCTGCTGTGCGACCTGTCAAATGACCCTTTTGACAGGTTATGGTCCCACTTTTAAATATTAGCAAGTCATTCCTATGTATGCTTTGTAGTCCACATGGCAGGATGCATTATTTTTAAATGTGGAACATGTATAAAATTAATATCATCATGCCCGTACAGTGATAAGGGCCAAAAATGCTATTTTACTGGCTGTCCTATGTAGAAAATTGGAGTAGAAATTAAATTAATAATGCAGTGGCTTGGGAATAGGATCAGTAAGAAAAATAATTAAACCCACTACTTTTTAACAGCTATTAAAAATGGTGGTCAGTTCTTAGTAAATATTAAAGAAAAGTTACTTTAAAAAGGTTTACTTTACCCTGCCTGGTGCGCCACGAGGCTAGTTTGTGTTAACTTACATTTAAAATATATACAAAAATACATAACACTAATTAAAAATTTGATATTTGAAACAACTATATTTTTCCAAAAATATTAATGACTTCTATATTTTTAAAATCAATATTTCTTACCTTAAAGTCGATATTCTTGACCATGACATTCTTGACCACGATATTTCTGTGTCACGATATTTAAAACTTGATATTAGTGTAAGTCAACATTTCCAACTCGCTATTTTGACTGAATACCGTCTGTGACCATAGATGTGTCCTGAAGGACTGGACCTGCTCACCCTTGCAGCCAGGACAAAGAAGAGGACTCCAAGTTGCCTACAGAGACACAACAAGTGCAAGAGGCGTTTTTTCCTGAAGTACCCAGTTTACCAGTGGCAACCGAATCTGGACGGGACTTTGCTGTTAACCTCTGCCAGGCACTGATAGCTTCTAAGTGCCTCTGTTGAGGTTCTGGGGACTTTAGAAGTGTATTACTGTGATTCTTTGGGCACCAGGAGAAAGTTTGGAAACTTTGAAAAACCTTTACTCCAGCGCTTCAGGGGGATATACAGGAAAATGTGTCTGACTGTCAGTTTCATGGAATCGTATTGAATATCTGCTTCACCGGCTGTCAGTTCCATGGTGTTGTACTGAATATCAGCTGCATCCTGGTGAAGGCTTGCAGCACCTTAGAAAAACAACAAGGTGCCATTCTGGGGCCGATTCCAATCTCGCTCGGACAGCCCTCCGAGAGCTGTCCGTAGCGTTACCTGCCGACCGACTCGTTCCGGGAGCCGGTCCGTCAGAACGATGAAGTATGATGCTCAATTGTGTCCAAATCCCGACCGACACGTAAGCTCCGAATCCAGCCACATTCCCCGTACGAGCCGGGTCCATAAACGCTGAATGGAGTCGTCCGGAAGGATTTTCACAGCACTTTCCGGCCGGCCAAGTACGATGCGTACTTCCTATGTGCCGAACAGGTCGCCACCTCCAGCACGTCACAGCATCCGGAAGAGCAGTACATCAGGTCCGATTCGCGCCACTACACGATCTAGGGCTACGAGACGAATCTACGAGCAACGCCTATGAGACGAACCAACGATCAACGCCTACGAGACGAACCAACCATGAATCCAATCGCACAGGTCATCCCTGCCCTGTACATCTATGACCGGATCAACAACCGGAACTGACGCATACGTCGCAGACTGTAAGTCAGACACCCACCACACACAAAAATGTCATGAACCCGCGAAATGTTACACACACATAGGGGGTGGATATCCATCTAAACTAGCATTGTCCAGCCCATAGGGGGATGGATGGCTATCACTACCAGCAGTCCCTACCCATAGGGGGATGGATGGCTGTCACTACCAGCAGTCTCTACCCATAGGGGGGTGGATGGCTATCACTACCAGCATTGTCCAGCCCATAAGGGGATGGATGGCTATCACTACCAGCAGTCCCTACCCATAGGGGTGTGGATGGCTATCAATACCAGCAGTCCCTACCCATTGGTGTTCTACGCCAAACACTCATCCACTACTATCATGCCACTAATGTGTTTTGTGTGCAAACTGCTTGCTACAGTGACACTGAAAGAGAAAACTTACAGGACCTCCCATCACAGTTGTGCCCAAAAGGTGAGTGTGGGGTTCAAACCCCCAGCATTGTCAGGAACATTGTGGATATGGGGTCTAACCCCCTCACTGTAGTGACCAAAAGTGAGTGTGGGGTTCAAACCCCCAGCATTGTCAGAAACATTGTGGATATGGGGTCTAACTCCCCTCACTGTAGTGACCAAAGGTGAGTGTGGGGTTCAAACCCCCAGCATTGTCAGGAACATTGTAGATATGGGGTCTAACCCCCCCTCACTGTAGTGACCAAAAGGTGAGTGTGGGTTTCAAAACCCAGCATTGTCAGGAACATTGTGGATATGGGGTCTAACCCCCTCACTGTAGTGATGAAAAGGTGAGTGTGGGGTTCAAACCCCCAGCATTGTCAGGAACATTGTGGATATGGGGTCTAACCCCACCCTCAATGTAGTGACCAAAAGGTGAGTGTGGGGTTCTAAATACCAGCATGTGCAAACAATCAGGTATGATTTCTGGTCCTAATACCACAAGCAATGTAGTGACACAGTAGTGGTTGTGTGCCAGACAAAAATAGTTCCGTTGAGGATAACATTGTTGTGCCTACAAAAATACCCTCAGCCATGTGCAGACAAGGCTCGCCCATGTGGGCTGACAAAGCCTCCAATGTTCAAATGGACAATGTAATAAGTGACCATCATAATGCATTAGCACATAGGTTCACTAACAGACACACATACAAGGGAATCCTTTGGAGACCGCAGCATTTAGGTGATCACGTTCCATACTGTGTCAGCAATGGGAAATAGCAAACATGATGAATGTACAGACTAACGATGTAGGAGTCCCAGGGCCAGGAGATAAAATCCTCAAATAAACATCCACTCAATGCCCCACAAAACCAACATCAATACATGGGTGCAGATGCACTAACACAACCAACCACCCAGCCACACACTGCATATCAAACACAACAGGTGTGTGTGTGTAAGTGTCCCCAGTCTACAACTACCCACATGATGGGGGGCTGGACTCAAATGAGACATATGCGTTGTCAGTCCAATCCTGAAGTATCTCATGAATTGGGTTCCTGTTTGTGGGAAATCGGGCATTGTTAGATGAGCGGCTCACAACAGACACATGTGCAACAAGCTGGGCGGGACAGCAACAAACACATCAAGAAACAGACTCACTCCAGCAGTACCCTCAAGGACCCTACATTGTGGTGACAGTAGCCTGTATGATGATCCCTCTGTGAAGACAAATTTGGATGTTGCCCATACTGTGGAGCACATTCACCTGTGCGCACTGTGTCATGTGTCTTGAAAGATCAACTTCCATCACACATAGACAAACACAACTCACTGGGCATGGCCTGTAATGTAAGGCCACAATGTAGGTAGGGGCCTAGCCATGAGACAACTCACATTTGGTCAGTCGCAATACCACACACCTTGATATGCACCAATGTGCATCAGCTTAGCCCACACTGACTGGTGACATTGCACATGCACCCATGACAATCCCGGGGGGGGTCTAAGGTGTACTAACATATTACACATGGCCAGTCACCAAACCATGTGAATGTCTGTCACACTGCATAGTATGAGGTACATGTGCATGAGGGGAAATGTATCAGACACATTGGGATGTCGGTCACAGTCCCAGACCAATGAAAAATCCTAGTAGACCCACAAAGAACACATGTTGACATCATGCAACATTGACGGCTAGGACCTGATGAGTGGGAGCAGTCACACACATATACAAGTGACAAAGTCACAGGAAGATACCACATAGTGAAAAGAAGCTGATGTTGGAAACACAAATGTGACTTGGGGAATCGTTAATATGTCACATGTGCGTTTAACCACAGTGCAGGCCCGTACATCAACCACACCCAGGGATGACACCCTAATGACTATTAGTTTTTCATGCACCTACATCCCAGAAACCCAAGGTCAAAGAGGTATAAAAAACACAGGACAACACAGCAAGCATCACAAACAGGAACATCAGCAGGTAATACAGGCTGTGTAGAAAAAGGGATAGGAACACACAGACTCTGGCTCACAGAACACACACCATGGGCTCAGGCAATGTCACCGAATAACACACTGCATAAGGTGACGTCACCCATGTGGAAGGTCAGCTGTGTCAAAAGTTCTCTGTGCAGGGCTCTGTCATGTCAGAATAAAACTCGGACATTGTGCCAACAATTACAACACACTGAAAGCTCTGGTCACATCAGCCTGTGTACCGGAGTGTCTCTTAAGTCATCTGCACATACACAAAACACATGTATAGCAAGTAGCACTGATGACACCGATGACTTGTTCCTCATCAATGCGCCATTCTGCCAGTCCATTGGAGAGGGGCCTACAGTTAGAAAAAAGTACAATGTGCACCAATGTCAGCCCAACATATGTGCAACAGTGTACGCCAAACATGTGAAGTGGTGAAAAGAAGGTTACACTCCCTGTGCCAAATGATTGGGATCATGACAACCTCAAATTGCAGCAAATGACAACATGGATACATACTGTAATAGGACACATATAGCATGGACCACATGCAGTCCATCACCTCACCAAATGACTTATTGTCAACAAACACTATTACAACAGCAACTTCAGGACACTCTTCAGCAACATCATGTACATTAAATGCAATTCAACAACATAACTAGAATAAGCTTTATTCAGCTTGTCAAAAAATGTAATTGTAGCACAACAAAGCTAAAGGCCAATGGCCAGTCCATTGCAATTGTCCATCATGGGTGACACATGACAAGTTGTCACAATTTGTTTGGCTGCACTGCTACAGCTAGGGGACATCTCCCCTTGGAGGGGCCTCCATAGGGGCAGGCCAGGCACCGCAGGGACAGGATCATGGAATAGCAGTATGGGACAGGGGAGGTGTGGTGGGTACAGGAGCCTCTGTGCCAACTGCAGTGGACCTGTCAGATTGAGTGGGTGGGGTCTCCACTGCAGTGGCAATGTCCGAAGGAGTGGGCGGGGGCTCAAATGAAGTGGGCAGGACAGATTGGGGGACACGGTCTCCACTGCAGTCGCAGGAACAGGCTAAGGCTGGGATGTGGGAGTGGAGGTGCTTGTGGCGGGGGGATGGCCTAATCATTTTGGGGATGGTGTACCGGTGTGTGGGGGAACCTGGGACAGGGTGTGGCATGGGAACTCTTGGAGTGGTGGCCTGGGGGCTGGAGGACAGAGACTGTCTGGTGGAAGTGAGTGATAGTGGTGGGCTTCTGCTCTTTCTGGTCCTGGGGGATTTGCGGGTGGGGACCTCAGTGTTCCTGCTCCTGGGGGAGTATGAGGGCATGGTGGGGGATCTCACCTTTGTGTGTGGAGACTTCCTCTTCCCCTTGTGAGTTTGTTCAGATGGAACTGTGGGGGAAGAGGCCAAGGTCACAGAGGAAGAACTTCTGGGAAGGGGGGGTTTGCAGGTGAGTCAAGGGAAGGGGTTTTGGAGGGAGAGGTATCTGAGGACTGCGGAGTTGTTGTGGATGGCTGTTTGTGTTTCTGTACCCTATCCCCTGTGTGTGTGCTATCAGTCCCCTGAGTGTGCGTGCTTGTACGTTTTGCCTTTGACTGACATTGTGTGTGCTGCTTGTGTCTGTTGTGGTGCATGAATGTGCCTGTGCGAGTGTGCGTTGGGCAGGTAGGGTAGTGGGGATTGTGGATGAGGCAGAGGTAGGAGGGGTGAGGGACTGTTGGAGGAGGGACACTGCTGCCATCATTGAGGAGGCCATGGACTGATTGGTCCGCTGTAGGGCAGACATGTCAGATGAAATGCCCTCCATGTATGACACCAATTGTGTCAAAAGACTGGTGTGGGTATGGAGGACACTCAGCATCGATGTCTGCCCCACATGGATCTGCTTCAGCAAGCCCACAGACTCCACACTCATGGCAGCAGGGGAGACAGAGGCAGGGGGTGCGGTGCCTGGAACAAAGGAGACATGCTCCCTAACATGGAAGCCTCCACGGACATCTGGGATGGGAGCTGCTGGGAGGGTGGAGATGGTGGTGGTGGCGGGGACAGACTCGCTAGCTGGGGTCTGTGTTCTTGTTACACCCGCCTCCACAAGGAGCCGGAGTGTTCCTCAGCTGAGGTCGATGTTGCTGAGTAGCCCTCAGTGTGGCTCCCCTCACCCTCCGTGCCACTGGGTCCCTCCGCATCCTCCACAGCGGACCCACTCTGGCTCTGTGCCTCCTCTCGGTCCGTGGAGCTGTCTCCTCCCGTAGCCAGAGATGATGCTGTGAAGAAGGAGGAGAAACAGAATCACATCAGTCATCTGTATTGACTTGACACATGAGTTTAATTGCAAGACATCACAGAGCAAGCCCTGGCATAATGTTAAAGCCACTTCTAAATTGACTGACACATATGTGAACCAGGCACTTGTTAGTCTGCCTGTAAACCATGCTTCTCGTACACATGCTGGCAATGGACCCATCTGTCCAATGTATGTATGATGTCACTCATTACATGGGCAGGCATGCACCATATTGCCTGTTGTCTGAGCTTTACTGATTGTGAGTGTCATGTGTCATAACACACATGTCTCGTCTCATGCTAGTGACTCAGTAATTGGGACAGCAAATGGGATGGCCAAAGTCATTGTTGACAGGATGAACATACTTCCATCCCCATACACCATGATGGGCTCATGTCTTGAAAGTCAATGCTAGAATGGTGTGTATGCAGGACAACAGACAAGTGACAATACTGCTTGCTCTAGATTTGCATGTGGCACACCATGCCACAGGCCTGTGTGGCCAATCAGTCAGTACTGACTCCTGTCACAGTGGCAGTGCATCCCGACTCCACAGTGAGCACTGTGTCACACTCATGTATGCACTGTGAATGCAACCTCTGTAGTGCTCAAGTATACATGTCAACCACATGCTACACACATTTGACATAATCTGATAATCCCACATTCTCCTAATGAGACATTAGAGTTTGTGAGTCAACAAATCTGCACACATGAACACATTACAGGCCCACAAGAAGAAAGTAAAGCTGCTTATACATATATGTTGAAGCCACCATTAGGTACAGTCAAGTGATTACACACATATGTTTAGTCCTGTGTGCTGATCCAAATTCCACATATCAGATGTCTGTCCATGACAAACAAATTTCCCACTTTTGCAATCCAAAAGCTATGCCAGTCCACAATGACACAGAGTCTGACACATGATTACCAATTTCACAATGGGCAAACTGTTGTCTGACACCCAAGATTAGGAGGCCAGAGTGTCTCAGATGTCCGGAGTTGGCATCCCTGTCCATTGGCCATGTGAAACATAGGATTACCAGGAGCACTAGGCAGGTTACTACGCATTTGTTACGCTCATACATTTTCTTTGTTTGAGGCCTCAACATTGGTCTTACCTGCTGCATGGGTGTGTAGTTACCTCAGACACCTATGCTGACCCAGATCAGCAATTTGCACATTGATGTATGGGCCACACAGAGTACAGGTCATATTTCAGTCAATGTGCTGACACATGTCCGACAATTGCCTCACTCATGATGCTCAACTCAATGCCCGTGTTGCAGATGTTGTTCTCAACATTGACCTTGGACAACAGCAAATACACACAACCCAAGTGACACATGTCACAGAGGGGTAGGGACACACCTAGTCATCAGATGAGAATGGGACATCACCAAATTTAGACACATGAGTCTTGTCTCAGCAGACAGACGAACAGAGGGAATGTCACCAGGCCGAAGGAGTGCAAATTGCATGTTATACACAAATCACCACAAAGGCATGGACTTACCCCCTCCCTGCTGCTGTCTGTCCTTCAACTGCCCATCCAGGTCAGGGAAGACCACCGTCAGTATCCGGCGCATGTGGGGGGTCAGGGTCCGTCGTCTGCCCCTCCTGCAAGGAGGCGACAGCTTGAGCTGGACTCTGGCTATCCTCCTGGTCTAACCATGAAGGTCCTGCCACCTCTTCTGGCAGTGGCGGATGCGGCGCTTGAAGACCCCCACAGATCTCACTGCCCGGACGATGGTCTGCCAAATCTCCTGTTTCTGATGGGCATCACCCTGTAAGGATGACAAAGTGAGACACCATTACTACACATGCAACATGTTTGTACATCACACAGTTGAACATACATGTTGTTATCAGAAGGGCATATGATGTATACAGGTAGTGCAACTATGGTCATGGGCAGTTGTCCTGTGTGCAAGCCTGCATTGACAACATGAAACAGTGCCTGGAAATACAAACCATGAGAAAATACACTTTTTCATCACTGTACCTGTACAGTACATGTATCCACACACTTTGAGACTTAAAATTACTTGGCGTGCATGCTTGCCCTTAGTAATCACAATGCTAGTACTAACAGTCAGATAACATGTACAATTGAAATGGCAGTGGACTCCACACTCACCTGCTCCCCTGGTTTCCCATACAGCTTGCAGTACTGTGGGAGGAGGCTGTCCAGCAGGGCCTGGTTCTCCTCCTCTGTGAATGCTGGTGCCCTCTCCACAGTACGTGCCATTTCAGAACACAGAGGATGCAGAGACAGCAGCAGTGGTAGTGAGAGATGTAGTCCTGTAGCATGTAGTGCAGGCAAGTGAAGTCTCTGGGGAATAGACAGCCTTATATCTGTGCTGCAGAGGCAGAATCAGTTCCATGTGGCCAAAGAGATAGGTCCGAGACGTTCGCATTATCCAAAATTAGCCAATCCATGACATTGCACGCATCGTACAGCGAAGGAAGATTTGGAACCTTTGCTAACAACGTCTTTTCCACTCTTTTCTCCCCCATTTAGAGTGTGACAATAGATGGTACCCCTCCCGGATCCCTGATTTTCTGCCTAACACTTTAATAGAGTGTAATTATTTCTCCCAATTTCCTTTTTTACTATCACGGCTGCCTGCAATCTCTTTTTTAAGCACACGAGGCGTGCCCCAGCTAATCGCCGGCACATACGACCACGCAAGTGCCGATCATTAGGCACCTTAGAACTTCCTGGCTCACCTAGGGATACTCTAAGCACCATATCAGCATGCCGCATGTCAGTCGATTTCGCATAAAGCGCGATAGACACACTACGTATGAATACGAGCATGCTGCAACAGGGTCACAGCCGCTAATCAACTGAGAGAGATCGGTATACAATTAGCACACTCCTCCCTCCTGGCGTTGACTTTAGATAGACTCACTGTGTGTGCCAACTCACCTGAAACCAATACCTAGGCACTAAAAAATTCGCTAAAGATTGCATTTTATGTTGCATTGTCTCTGTTCTTTATTTGTCTTGTCTTGTCTTTTTATTCTTTACAGGTTTTCACAGTGGGTCCGTAAGTATACTGACACCACTGAACCCCACAACACACCTTAGTGCGTGTGTTGTATATTCACTTGTCAATTGGCACGATTTTTGCCACTCACACACTTTTTCCCTAGGTCCTGACGAATGCCCTCTCAAATTTTTCCTAGGGCTGAAACATGTAGACCGCATTCTAGACAACTATGCGTATAATTCACTCCAGTAGTTGCGCCCTCTGTTTTTAGCTGTATCCTGGGCCGCCAACATTAAACACATAAGGCAAGGATTCTCAGAGATACTTTTAAAGTTTTCACTACATCACTTCACACTAATTCACCACACCAGCTCCGCTGTAATCAGGCGTCGTAGCACAACCGGGAGGCATTCAGCCACCCGGTTGGGACCCCAATGATGAAGCATGACACCAACCAGGTTGGTGTGAGGGGTCTTTTCATAAAACCTAATGGTTCCCTGGCACTATTCACTATAACAGTGAGTCACATTCCTTCTTGAGTGGGCTTGTCCACTTTGTTTCAGATGTCCTTCAACTGCCCATCCAGGTCAGGGAAGACCACCGTCAGTATCCGGCGCATGTGGGGGGTCAGGGTCCGTCGTCCGCCCCTCCTGCGAGGAGGTGACAGCTTGAGCTGGACTCTGGCTATCCTCCTGGTCTAGCCACGAAGGTCCTGCCACCTCTTCTGGCAGTGCCGGATGCGGCGCTTGAAGACCCCCACAGATATCACTGCCCGGACGATGGTCTGCCAAATCTCCTGTTTCTGATGGGCATCAACCTGTAAGGATGACAAAGTGAGTCACCATTACTACACATGCAACATGTTTGTACATCACACAGTTGGACATACATGTTGTTATCAGAATGGCATATGATGTATACAGGTAGTGCAACTATGGTCATGGACAGTTGTCCTGTGTGCAAGCCTGCATTGACAACATGAAACAGTGCCTGGAAATACAAACTATGAGAAAATACACTTTTTCATCACTGCACCTGTACAGTACATGCATCCACACACTTTGAGACTTAAAATTACTTGGTGTGCATGCTTGCCCTTGGTAATCACAATGCTAGTACTAACAGTCAGATAACATGTACAATTCAAATGGCAGTGGACTCCACACTCACCTGCTCCCCTGGTTTCCCATACAGCTTGCAGTACTGTGGGAGGAGGCTGTCCAGCAGGGCCTGGTTCTCCTCCTCTGTGAATGCTGGGGCCCTCTCCACAGCACGTGCCATTTCAGAACACAGATGATGCAGAGACAGCAGCCGTGGTAGTGAGAGATGTAGTCCTGTAGCATGTAGTGCAGGCAAGTGAAGTCTCTGGGGAATAGACAGCCTTATATCTGTGCTGTAGAGGCAGAATCAGTTCCATGCGGCCAAAGAGATAGGTCCGAGACATTCGCATTATCCAAAATTAGCCAATCCATGACATTGCACGCATCGTACACGCCTTCCGCGTCGTTCAAATATTCTGCATCATGACACCATTGACTTTGATACATTGTTGCTGGTAGCCAACGGAATTTGTTTGCACGCGATTCGTACACGAAGCAATACCGTGTCTGTCTCCATGACAGTCAATAGCCAATGCGTGCGTCCGGATCGGTCCATTAGTGTACGACGCGTCTTTTGAATACTCACCCGCGTCCGTCTCCATGACAGTCAATAGCCAATGCGTGCATCCGGATCGGTCCATAAGTGTACGACGCGTCTTTTGAATACTCACCCGCGTCCGTCTCCATGACAGTCAATAGCCAATGCGTGCGTCCGGATCGGTCCATTAGTGTACAACGCGTCTTTTGAATACTCACCCGCGTCCGTCTCCATGACAGTCAATAGCCAATGCGTGCGTCCGGATCGGTCCATAAGTGTACGACGCGTCTTTTGAATACTCACTAGGCCTGGGCAATAAATTCCGTTCCGCTCGCGGAATTAGCGAAATTTTGGCAATTCCGCGTACTGCGGAGAACACGGAATTGCCGAAAATTCCACGATCCGCGCCGTAGCGGAATTTTTTCCTTGTTCGCGCTTTCAAAATGCGTGTATGCGCACGCAGTTGCGACTTACCGGGATCCCTGCGTTCGCCGACGAGTTTTCCTATCCGTTCGCGTGATCCCGCGAGAGTGTGCGATCGCGAACATGTTATTCGGACGCGCCATCGGACATCTGCGTTCGCAAACAGGAAGCATGCATCGCGAGCGGGCGGGACAAGTGAAACAAGATGGCCGCGCCAATTGGCGACCGCATGGGCAAGTTCGCAAGATATTTCCCCCCGAGCACGCAAACAGCGTCCCCGAACAGGAAAAACGCATTGCGAACGGGCAGAACAAGCAATTCTGCATGCTTGCGGAATTCTGCGTGCTCGCAGAGATTTTTTACCGTTTCGCGGAATTTTGCGTAACGTGACTACGCAAATTCCGCCCACCCTTAATACTCACCCGCGTCTGTCTCCATGACAGTCAATAGCCAATGCGTGCGTCCGGATTGGTCCATTAGTGTACGACGCGTCTTTTGAATACTCACCCATGTCCGTCTCCATGACAGGCAATAGCCAATGCGTGCATCCGGATCGGTCCATAAGTGTATGACGCGTCTTTTGCACACTCACCCAAGTCTGTCACCATTACAGATAACAGGAAAAGGATGCCACCCACAACATTTTGGCAGAGACTCAGGTGCTTTACAACAGACATACAGCCTGTCATACAGGAAATTAAATCACTTTTCAGGCTTCATAACATGTGTGTACATGGCTTCACATGTCATATTGTAGGGAGCACATTGTAGCACACTCCCAGGATATGGCATGTTTCATGGGGAGCAAAACCATTGTGTGCGATGCACATCACTACTGTGTGTGACAACTTGTCAGATCACCACCCGAGACCTGTGCACAGTTCAAGGGGCCCATTGTGTGATGACATGATTACATACACCATGAATTACAGCTGAAATTGACTGTGTGTAACAAAGTGTGCCAGAGCTAACAGTGTGAGGTTAATCCAGAGTATTTGCGTATTGTGCTAGGCACATGTGTCTTTTTGTATGTACTACACAAAACACCAAGGCAGAGTTGCCAAATTGTGAATGCACATCCTATCCACACCATTTGTCGGAAAATAATTCTCAATAACTAAGTAAATTTTGGTGCTCTCCAGGCATTAGGCCTCCCTCCGCCTTCAGAATACCAAACTGGCTCTCCAAAGAGATAGCAATCCCTTGTGAGATCCCCAAATATGTTACGCATATGCCGAGGCACTTCTCCAATCAGTCCCAGTCTATATATAAGGCAGTGACCATCCTCATGAGAAAGAAGAAGTCCAAAAGATGTTCTTTGTTTCTTTAAATGTATCCTTTATTCTCTTGCCATAATCCACTTATACGCAACAGGCAGCCGACACGTGTTTCGTCCGAATGGACTTTCTCAAGGCTGCAAACAATTATACATATACATTAAAACCAAAATATTACAATCATATCATTATAAAAGTTAAAACTGACATTGGTACAAAAGGCCCATATTCATAGACCTTTGTCCATTCATCTAAACCACAAACCACACTAGCGCCGTGAGAAATGGAAAAGAAAAAAGTGACTTACAACAACACACCAGAAAGTATGTATTTGCAAATAGTCAAAATTTATGTACTCCAAAGGTAGAGAGGCTGTGTAACCATTGTAAGCCTCTCTTCACCATAAATATTAGATGAGAAGAGTATCTCCTGTGGTAAAGTATACCCATAGGAGTCGAAAGTTAAAAAGACACCACCACCAAAACCACAAAGAGGGTGAGAATCAGAGACCAAGTCGTAAGAAAAAGCACAGACCACAGCGTGCCACTCTCCATATCGTGTCCCAATGGTGGAGTGTGCAAACCCACTAGTCTTACCTAGTACTGAGAATTTTTCTTAGTCTTCTGTCTAAACCAATTCGTAGCTCCAAGTCGGAGAGTTTAAAACATAAGCATATGGGTGCAGGTAGTAGCAGACCTGATACAGGAATAAGCAGAGATAAGCAATAAAACTGATGGACCTGCTGTGTCCGCAAATATATAGTACTTTATAAAACCAATATTGTAAACACCCCAAACCCACAGTTCATACGTCCCACTTCAAGGGCGCTACCAATATTGCCCACCAAGTGGGACATATCAAAGACTATAATGTCACGCAGCTATTTGGTATTCATAAGTGAGACACCCCAAGGCTGGTCAAAGTTGCTATTTTTCGAATGGCCATATATATAGGCAGTACATTCACTGTCCATAACGCCAGGTGGGGCTCTAGAACAATAAAAATCCAAACTAGTAAAAGTAAATATACTATGCTGATGAGAAGGGCTCCAAAACAGCCAAATGACAAATATTCGAGATGGACTGTTCAAAACAATTGGTGCAGGTGTCATATAACCACAGAATATACTATATATAAAACGGGAGCTCCTAGCACTATAAGAATCTCAAAACATGAATGAACCCATATGCTTATGTTTTAAACTCTCCGACTTGGAGCTACGAATTGGTTTAGACAGAAGACTAAGAAAAATTCTCAGTACTAGGTAAGACTAGTGGGTTTGCACACTCCACCATTGCGACATGATATGGAGAGTGGCACGCTGTGGTCTGTGCTTTTTCTTACGACTTGGTCTCTGATTCTCACCCTCTTTGTGGTTTTGGTGGTGGTGTCTTTTAACTTTGGACTCCTATGGGTATACTTTACCACAGGAGATACTCTTCTCATCTAATATTTATGGTGAAGAGAGGCTTACAATGGTTACACAGCCTCTCTACCTTTGGAGTACATAAATTTTGACTATTTGCAAATACATACTTTCTGGTGTGTTGTTGTAAGTCACTTTTTTCTTTTCCATTTCTCACGGCGCTAGTGTGGTTTGTGGTTTAGATGAATGGACAAAGGTCTATGAATATGGGCCTTTTGTACCAATGTCAGTTTTAACTTTTATAATGATATGATTGTAATATTTTGGTTTTAATGTATATGTATAATTGTTTGCAGCCTTGAGAAAGTCCATTCGGACGAAACACGTGTCGGCTGCCTGTTGCGTATAAGTGGATTATGGCAAGAGAATAAAGGATACAATTAAAGAAACAAAGAACATCTTTTGGACTTCTTCTTTCTCATGAGGATGGTCACTGCCTTATATATAGACTGGGTCTGATTGGAGAAGTGCCTCGGCATATGCGTAACATGTCTTTTTGTATGTGGCAGATGTAAGTTGTTTCCAACATCCTCCTGTTTTTGGCATGTGAGTTGCTGTTGTGTCTGTGTGTCATATACATCCATGTTTGCCATGCCAAATTAATCTGGAAGCACATCATGTGTGTCATGGGTGTGATGGTATGTGTACATCAGACGTTACATGATGACAGTGGCCATGTGGCATTACAAGATCCCTGTGTGTGGAACTTACTAACACTAGTCATTTGGACAACACATCTATCCTCACTAGTCACTGAGGTGTGTGTTTAGTATGTGACATTTGTTCAGGTGTACTGTGATAGACCCCATAGATTGTTCACAGCACAGCATTGCACTTGTTGTGTAACTATCTGGAGCTGATATGTTAGATGGGGGGCACATAGCTGGCACATGTGTCCAGTCTCAACTGCACACACCGGACTCAATTGTGTCTTGCTATGAGGTAGCATGTGATATTTAGCATGGTCATTGCCACATATGTAGGGGAACTGACGATCTTTCTTTGCTCACCTATGTACTGCAGGGGAGCAGCTGTCCACAGACCGTTCCCAGACCTTGCAACCATGTCTGAACGTGACTGCATCTGACAGTGCCGCTTCACCGGGGCACTTATTGAGGAGTTGGCGGAGCAGTTGGCCCAACATTTACAACCTGGACGCTCATATCCATCAGCGCTGACCCCCCAAGGTGAAGGTGATGGCAGCCCTACACTTCTTTGCCACCGGAACATTCCAGTACACGGTGGCTTCTGCTGGTGGGATGTCACAGACCATGTTCAGCCGTGTGCTTCGCGATTTTTTGGAGGCGATGTTGTATTTCCTGAACCGGTACATCCAATTCCCAACCCCACGACAATTGACTGACATAAAGAGTGACTTTTATGCACGGGGAAGGATGCCACATGTCATCGGCTCCATAAATGGAACACATGTGGCTTTGGTACCACCACATGCACATGAGCAGACATACCGGAACAGAAAACATTTTCACTCCATAAATGCCCTGGTGGTATGTCTGCCGGACATGACGATATCACATGTATGTGCACGTTTCCCTGGTTCGGCACACAACGCTTACATCATGAGGAATAGGCTTGTACCACAGATGATGTCACAGCTGCAAAACCAGCGTGCCTGGCTTGTCTGTGTGTAATATCTGTTTACCTTGTGTGCTTTTTATATCTTGAAGATTTACACTCTTTTCTGACCCATGAAATGTTTGTTTGTTTGTATGTAGGTGACTCCGGATACCCCAACATGCCGTGGTTGCTGACACCTCTCAGGAACCCTGTGACACCTGCGGAGATACGCTATAATGAGGCACATGGGCGGACCAGGAGAGTGATAGAGCTGACATTTGGTCTACTTAAAAGCAGATTCCACTGCCTGGACCGGACAGGAGGGGCCCTCCAATATGCACCAGAGAAGGTGTGCAAGATCATAATTGTCTGCTGCATGCTACACAAACTGGCAGTGAGGGAGGAGTTGCCCCTCATCCAGGATGATGATGACCAGCAGCCACCAGCCGTGGAGGATCCAGCCCTGGGTCATGTTGCGAGTGATGATGAGGGTGAGGGGGATGTTCGCACACAGCTCATCAACAACTTTTTTGCATGATTGTGAGTATACAGTGATGACTTGTCTACGTTTTTTCTTTGCCTGATATGTGTGTGTAGTGCAATGTTGCTGCATACGTGTGGCTGAATGCTACTTGACAGGAGGCTTGCTGTTATGTGTCCATAGAGTTAGTATGTTCTCCCAAACAGTGTTGACATGATTACTAGGTTGTTTTCACGTATCTTCAGAATTGTATATGGAATGTCTATAGGTGATGTATGCAGTTATTTAGTAATTTAAGTACTGTTGTATGTCTGTCCTTCACAGGTTCCTTTGGCTGTTGTCTGGTGACATGGGACCTCCAAAGCACAAAATCCTGTTTTCGTGGAGAACAGATGCAGTGCCACACACCCAAGTACTGACATTTGTTACACTTGGTTACTGTGTGCTCACTGTCACGTGAGGTTACCTTGCTTCTGTTGTGGAGTTAACATGTTGTGATTGTGTAATAAAGCAGTGCTTCACTTTGGGATCTGCTTAGTCTGTATCCACACATCCAACATTCATTTGCATTCTGTATCTGTGGGCTGATTACCACTACCTCTGGATGAGTGTTGTGTATGTGCATTCCACTGTATTTTCAGTTCACAATAGTGGAGGCAATGAGTATGATGGCCATGGGATATTTGTGTTGTGTTGACCTAGGAGTGTGTATCGCTCATATGTGTCACATCACAATGACTCACAAAACAGTGTTTACATTGCTGTAGTAGTTTTCATGCACAGTCTTTGTTTAGCAGGTAATCATCTCTATGTCACCAACCAATGATGATTCACAACAGAGGCAAGTATTGTGTGATTATGAATTTATTTACATGCATGCGTGAGAATAGTAAACGTAATTGAAAGTGCTGGACAGTGTGATTGAAATCCAAAGTTCACAGAGGAGTTGGTAGTGTTGGTAGATGAGATTTCCTGAGTAAAGTCCACAGTCATTTGATTCATTATTCCAAATTAGACCCTCCATCACATGTGGGAGAGTTAAGTGACAGTCAACAAGGTGTACGCTTTGCACACAATGGAGGATGTCATGAGCAGGTGCTCACTTCCTGGGGGATATGCATGGCCATCTGCCTCTCACTTGTCCTTCTTTGGACGACCCATCTTCTTCTTTTCAGGGGGACCCTCAGGTGCAGGCTGCTGTGGAGCCGGGGAGTCTCCGCCAGAGTCCTCATCCCCCCCTGTGGCAGTTGCAGATGATGTGGCAACAGATGTAGTGGGCACACACGGAGGTGTGGTCATGTTGCCAGCAATCTGGCGAAGGCATGTGAGTATGTCCCTATGCACCGCCGTGAGTTCATCAATTTTGTCCATTTTGGACTCCATTCTGGACTCCATTCGGGACATGTGTATCTCCACCCGGGACATGTGGGAGTCCAATCTGGCATGATGGGCAACCTGTTGTTGCTGGATGTCCGTGAGGATCCCCACTACCTGGCCAAAGCCTCCGGTGCTTTCCTGGTACGCATCTATGATGCGTCGCAACTGTGGATCACCTTGCAGTGCAGACCCATCTTCAGGCCGTGGCCTCACCCTGCCCACACTCCAACCACCCCTACCCACACGAGCAGGACCTGTGGTTGCTGGGACAGATGACACTGGGCCTCCTTCTGTGTTGGCACTGGTGGTGTTGTCCGCCACCTCCAGAGTGCCCTGTGTAGCTCTGCCGTCGGTGTTATGTTGACTTGGTCTGTCCGTGTTGGTAGAGGTCATCTGGGTGTTTGCAGATGTAGCAGGAGTGG
Source organism: Calotriton arnoldi (assembly GCA_963921515.1). Lineage (NCBI taxonomy): Eukaryota > Metazoa > Chordata > Amphibia > Caudata > Salamandridae > Calotriton > Calotriton arnoldi. The sequence goes on along the minus strand of CAWUFW010007500.1, from coordinate 52,438 downwards.
TGGAAGGGGGTGCTGATGTTACAGCTGCTGGTGTTGCACGCTGACCCACACCGGAGGGGCCAGGTCGTTCTTCATCGTCCGAATAAGACTGAGAGACATCCACACCGGAGAGCTCAGGGTCAACCAGAGTCTGGGACTGGGATTCCTCTTCTGTTCCTGCTGTGTCCGCAGCATCCCCTGTGGGTGGAAGAGACACACAATGTATGTTGTGGTTCAGCACACATCAACGGATCACACACATTACAGTTGCTACTGTACTTCATAATGAGTGTATGTACCTTGCATTGTCCTGAATTGTCATAGACTGAGGTCTATATTGGTTAAGCACATTGTCATGACAACCTGAAGAGTTTTGATGGGCACATGGAGCTGTGTGCGTGAACAGCTCATGTATTCATTCATTGACTGTACATGGCCATTGCTACTCAAGTGCAATCCCGTGCATGACACAGGTGTGTTGTCCTTGTCAACATTTGTTCTTTAACAATGACATACGTGCACTTCCTCTTACGATGTGTTGCAATATTGGGGCATGTGTGCTGGCATTTGTGCATGTATTTTTGAGTCACATTGGTGTGTCTATACGACATGGTCAGAGTCCGGTGTGTCTCAGATTTCTTGAGAGATACTATTTTGTTGTATGTGTTCCTAGTTTACATCTGATTGCACACATGTGATGGTGTTACCATAGCAAATGATGTAGCTGCTGAGCTTTGTACGTGATAACGTCATTTGTCTTGTCAATGTCCTCCATGGAAAGAGGAGTTAACAAGGGCAGCTCTCTTGATTTTCCATGCTCATGACAGTGAGGGCCAGAGGTTTGTGTGTTTGAGTTATGCTACTGTCAGTTGTATGCCTCCTCCAACCCAGTCCAGGTTACTACATGTGTTGCAAGTGTCAATGACCGTGAGGGTAGTGTTGTGTCAAGGATGCTGACAACGCTGCGTGATGTGGGAGTAGCATGCAGCTCACAACAGCGCCTTTTGTAAATGACACCATGCAACAGTGTCAGCTATATTGCAGTGGCCATTCCATTCCCTGTCAGGTGTCCCCTGTCAATGATGTATATGTGGCTTTGTGTGTGTGTTTTGATATGTGCTATGTCTGCATCTCCCCAATTGTCATAGAACCCACACACCTTCACAGCCAGGCCAGGGGGCACCCCTGGGACACCGCATCCCCAGACAGTGAGTGGAAACATACAGTTGAGATGGCTGTGAGTGTGAACATGTGTGATGGGGCCAGTGCCTAGGTGTGACTTGCAGCCAATTCATACATCAGGCCCATGTGTCAGCCATCTCGCCAGGGCATTTACTTTCACTGTAATGGAGTGACTGTTCCCAAGAGTGCTATTTGTTCTGGCTGAAATGGTGTGTGTAGAGCTGGCCTTGATAGCATTTGGAGGCATTGCAGGACCTCCTTCTCCCCCAGAGGCCAGGTAATGACCCATGACGCATGCTTCCATTGCAGGGAGTCACAGTCAACTTTCAGGATGGCTGACAGTGGTGTCCTGGTGTTTGTTTGAACACAAGTTCCAACAGGGCCTTGTGCTTCACACAGCAGAGCCCAGTGTGAGGCCTCTTTGTAGGAGATTTTACTTGGCTCTGAGGGAGTGGATTATCCCAGGTGAGTTGTGTGGAGTTTGTGGGAGGGTGTGTGTGTGTGACAGGGCCTGCTGGTAGATGTAGTCAGAGCTAGCACTCCTCCTCCCCCCTGGCCCAGATAGGCCACCATGGACCATGCTTCACTGGCAGTGAGTCAAAGTTTACGTTCAAGATGCCAGGCAGTGGTGTCCTGTTGTTTGTTGGTGCACAAGTCCCACTAGGGCCTTATGCTCCCCACAGCCGAGCCCAGTGTCAGCCATCTTGGCAGTTCTTTTCCACTCCCTGTGCGGTGAGCTTGGTTCAGGGTGGGCTTTATGGGCCATGTGGGAGGAGGAGTATTGGCTGTGACTACGACTCCCATCATGCTATCGGATACACCCACCTTCCCAGAATACCCAACCTTCCTTCCTGTGACTCAGCTTCCCTGTGAGGCAGTGTAACAGTGCTGGCAAGATGGCTGACAGTGGTGTCCTGGTGTTTGTATGGGCAGTACTCCTACCAGGGCCTTGTGCTCCCCACAGCAGAGCCCAGTGTCAGCCATCTTGGCAGTTCTTTTCCAGTCCCTGTGCCGTGAGCTTGGTTCAGGGTGGGCTTGATGGGCCATGTGGGAGGAGGAGTATTGGCTGTGACTACGACTCCCATCATGCTATCGGATACACCCACCTTCCCAGAATACCCAACATTCCTTCCTGTGACTCAGCTTCCCTGTGAGGTAGTGTAACATTGCTGGCAAGATGGCTGACAGTGGTGTCCTGGTGTTTGTATGAGCAGTACTCCCAGCAGGGCCTTGTGCTCCCCACAGCAGAGCCCAGTGTCAGCCATCTTGGCAGTTCTTTTCCACTCCCTGTGCAGTGAGCTTGGTTCAGGGTGAGCTTGATGGGCCATGTGGGAGAAGGAGTATTGGCTGTGACTACGACTCCCATCATGCTATCGGATACACCCACCTTCCCAGAAAACCCAACCTTCCTTCCTGTGAATCAGTTTCCCTGTGAGGTAGTGTGACAGTGCTTGCAAAATGGCTGACAGTGTTTGTTGGTGTTCTGGGCCAATGCCTTGCTGTATTTGTTAGTAAGTTTGTACATGTTAGGACATAGTTCCATATTACTCTAAGATTTCAGGTATTGTGTTTGTCTAACTGGCATACACATCACAGGATAATTGGCTTTCGGTTGATGTGGCTTTGCTAACAGTGATTGGTTTCACTGTCCCCTTGACAGTGATGTGTGTATATTGGCTAGTTGGTTATGTACTCACCAGGCTCTGGTATTCCTGTTAATCCATGGATGCCCTCCGGTGGAAGGATGGCTCGTTCCTTCTCCTCCCAGGAAGTGAAGTGCGTAGGTTTTGCAGGAGGGCCACCGCTGGTCTGCTTGCTTAGGGCTTGGTCTCTGCCAATCAGCTTCTTGACCCTCCTTCGCACATCATAATACCTGTTCCTGATATCCTCCATTGTGCGCAGGCAAGGTGCTTGTGCATTCACCTTGTTGACTATCCTCTCCCACATCTTTGTTTTCTGGGACATGGGGGTCTGTTGGACCAATGTGCCAAATTACTGTGGCTCTACTCTGAGGATTTCATCTACCATGACTTCCAACTCACTATCTGTGAACTTTGGATTCTTCTTTGGGGGCATGGTGATGGGTGGTGGTGGAGATTGATGTGTGTGTGAGGGTGCAAGTGAGGGTGAGTCAGTTTATCTGTGTGTTTGTGACTGTGCTTTTGAGAGGTGCTAATGGTGTGAACGTTGTGTGGTGGGTGAGTTGTGAGTGTGTCTCTGAGTGCAGTGTGGTAGTGTTCTCTGCTGTCAGATCTGTAGAATTTGCATAGGATCATGGTAGGCATTTTGGCCCTTTATGTAGGTGGAGTTGTGGGTATGTCTTTGTTCATTTATTTATTTTTTCTTTTTTTTTTATTGACTTTGGCAATGCTTGTTTGGTCTTTTTCTGTCTGTTTCTATTTGATTTTGTTGAGCATGGCCGAGACGTTCAGTTGTCCGGGACGGACGCTTACATCGGCAATTGCTGGCTGATCCGAGTCTGTCACACTCACATTTTGCTATGTTGCAGCGTTCGCGTACGCATCAGTCGAGACGGGCTCTTTAACGTGGTAGTCACTGTGTTCCGTACGTTACGGTCTTACTGATTGTGCTCCGTGCGAGTCGGTTTAGTTTCACACGCATTCCATCGTACTGCGCCGGTCGTACAGCGCGTGTTTGTGTCGGTCGGAACCATTCTCGGTCCGTGTCGTTCGGAACGTTTCCAGGTCCGTTTACGAGCGATTCACTATTTTCTGTACGTTTCGGTCTTGCGGATTGTGCTCCGTGCGAGTCGGTTGTATTTCACACGCATTGCATCGTACTTCGCCGGTCGTACAGCGCGTGTACGTGCTGGTCAGTATCCAGTCCCGGTCCGTGTCGGTCGGAGCGGTTTACAACCGGGATCGGAATCGGCCCCTCTGCGTTGGGACTTGGAGAATCTTCTGAGAAATCTCCAAAGTTCCAGATCTCCAACAGGACAAAGCTGTTTCAAGTATCCAGCCTTCAGTTAAACGGCAGAAACTATCATTTCAAGGGCAGCCCGCTCAGGAAGGATATTTCTTCTCAAAATGTGACAAAGTCTCATTCTGCATTCTACTTTTAAAATAAATATATAAAATTAATTTATCATGCTAATTAATGTAAACATATTTTTACTAATTTATTATAAAGTTTAATAATTTCGTTTAATATTCCCTATTCTTTACCATAAGGACTTTGGAGTCTCCTTGTGGTACAATATAGGGAAAAGTGAAAAACATTATTTTACACAAAAAAAATTACAAATATTGTTATGCTATATATGTAAATGAGTTTTATATCTTTATTTTAAATGTATAACAAAATACAAAAACATTCTACAGCACTTTTATCTTAATTTTTAACTACATTTTTAATTTGTTTCAATATGTCAAATTAAATGCTAAATATTTTTCTAAAGTTTAAATTAAGTAAATATGTTTCTGCCAAAAGTAAAAACATTATTGCTTTTTATTATGCTTGAATAATTATTAAAAGTGATATATAGAGTTAATTAAAAGTAATTTAATTATATTTTATTAAAATGTAATGGTACTTTAATTTATACAATCAAAAAAGGCTGTTAACATTTTTACTTTTTTAACTTTCAATTATAAATAATGTAATTTCATTTAATTTTTACCATTATTTTCTATTTTGTTTTAATTTAAGTAGGGGTGGGTGAAACTAGTGTAATTTTGTGTAGTGTATGTGCATGAATTTACAGCAAAGTTTCCCGAGCAGTACATCTCACATTAACATTTCTCCTCGAAATCACACGATGTAGTGTAATGGTGTAATCTTGGTAAATTTGCATCAACTTTGTTAAGCGAACTTACCAAAATTATGCAATTTCTCCAGAGTAATTAAAATTTAACCAAGGAATAATTTTAAGTCCCTATGTCCATTATTGTCTTTGGCAGGGTGGTGAAGTATCAATGGTTGGCAATGTGTGGTTTCTGGACTTACTCCAGCTCCAAGTGGGAGTAATTTGCTACTGTTTTGTTTACCTATTTGGCTCTATTTACTTTAGAAGGGCAGTTTGTGAATAGCAATGTGCTTACTCTTTTGTGGGTGAGTACATGTCCAACCCTCATCCTCTTCCTAATCCTAACCTTCTCTGAACCCCTCCTTACTACTCCTGAAACTCCTACCATTTAGTAGTTGGTGTGCACCTTTTTTCAGCATTCCCCTTTGTCTCTCACATGTATACTACTAAGGGGCCGATTACAATGTCGGTCGGAAAGGCTTCGAACGGGATTCGGATTCTCCCAATCCGATCCGGAACCTATTTTTCCGACTGAATTGGATACATTTCCGACCGACCGATTACGGTGCAAGGAAACCATTCGGGCTGTCCGAATCGGTTCCGATCGGCATTCGGACAGCCCGAGTCATTCAGGGCTGAATCGTACAGCTCTATGGACACGGTTTCCGACCGAGCGATTACGACAGCTTTTACGAATCAGTTTGCCCGACACAAAACGGCTGTCAGAAACTGAGTTTGGGGGCCTGTAGCAGACCCCCCTTCACCCGTAGGCCTCCGGCTGGGGCCCATGGGGGTACCCAAGGGACCCCTCTTTCCAACCATGCACAGTGTGGCAGGCACCATGAGGTGCCCGCCACAGGGTGCAAGGTTTTCCCCAACCAACCCTTTTTTCAATGGGAGCCTGTGTTCTCGTTCGGAACACAGGATCCCATTAAAGTCAATGCGAGTCCAACCGAACGATGTTCTGAAGCATCGTAATCGGTCGGTCGGACTCCCCGAAACCGAGTCGGTCGGAAACGATTCCGAGCCCAAGTCGGTCGGAAGAGTTTCCGACCGACATCTTAATCGGCCCCTAAGTGGGAAACTTACAGTTGGGAGGATATCCCCATAGAAAAGGTAGGTAAGATGGAGGTGGAGATTTACATTCTCTGATTTGTGAATAGCTTTTTGTAGTACTTTATTAGTACTATTGTAGTACTACCAAACATACTACAAAATGCAGTTTGTGAATAGGCAGCAGCGTGTTTATGCAGTTTCTCTGTTTTCTTTCATGATTTAACTATATGGCAGACTAATAAACGTCCAGAGGTGGGCGTTTTCAAATTTGCCACAAACGTGCCTGTGAAAAATGCATACAAAAAGTGACAAATTGAGCACTAAAAGGAGAAGAAATTTTCAATGGCCAAATAGAATGGTTGTATAAATGCTCTGGAATGCAAGGCACATCCACTAATTGGTGGAGAGTGGGAACATAACGAGTTTCACAAAAAGGAAGTAAGTGATTTGCTAAAAAAAATGCATTCCCCAAATGCTCCAAGAAGAAATAGTGGCAAGATTATTCTGTTTCTCAGTATTCTTATTATTATAAGTCAAAGAAATAACATATAGCTGATCCTTTATGGGCATGGCCAATACTGACTTGCATATAGTTTATGCTTATATGCAATTTCTCAATGAACAAAAGTGTAATGCTACCTACAGTAATTAGCACTGCTTAAGGAAATTTTATTCATTTGCACCTGCATCTTTTTAGGTTTGGCTTGTCACTGCAGCTGCCTGTTTACCTATTGTTATCAATTCTTTAAAATATACATGAAGTGTGCTTTGACTCCGCCAGCTATTGGCTGTTTAGTGTATAACTCCGCCTCTTGGAGAGGCTCCTAGAGAGTGCCTGCTTTGATATTCACGAAGGACCATTTTACATATAAAGGGCCAGATGTACGACCATTTCATTTAGCGCCTCGCAGTTTGCGACACATTGCGAGCCGCAAATTGCGAGGCGCTAAATGAAATGTACAACAGTGCGTTTAACACTGTTTGCGATTCCCAATGGGGTGGCAAATTGCGAGGCTCATTAATATTATTGAGCCTCTCGCAATTTGCGAGCCCATTGGGAATGCCAGCCCTCCCAGGGATGGTGGCCTGCTGGGCTCAGCAGACCACCATGTCTGGGACTGCTTTTAAATAAAGTAGTTTTTTTTTTTTAATGCAGCCCATTTTCCTTAAAGGAAAACGGGATGCATTTTTTTTTTAAAAATGAAACGTTTTCGTTTCATTTTTTAAGGGCAGGCAGTGGTCCCTGGGACCACTGCCTGCCCTTAAAAAATAACTTTGCATGCATTTGTAAAAGGGAAGGGGTCCCCTGGGGACCCCTTCCCATTTGCAAATGCATTACCACCTACTTGAAGTAGGTGGTAATTGCAAGTGTTTTGCAACCGCAATTGCGGTCGCAAAACATTTGTACATGGTTTTGAGACTCGCTATTTGGAAGGGAACGCCCTTCCAAATAGCGAGTCGCAAAACCTATTTAGCGAGTCGCAAAAAAATTGCGACTCGCTAAATAGGCTATGCACATGGCCCAATAGGTTTTTGCATGCGCAAACGGGTTCGCAAACCCGTTTGCGCATGTAAAAACGGGTTGTACATCTGGCCCAAAGTGTATTAAAACGTTTTTGTTATTTCATTGCAGGAGGCTTTAAATAAATGTATTCAGGACTCAAAATTCAAGTCAAATCTTTTGGCTTTGCTAAAATGTGTTGCTTTTCTCACTGCACAGAGCCTGTGCATACTATCAGCCATAGCCTTCTAGACATTGACTATACTATTAATGGAGTTAGATAACCTCTGGGAGACAATTAGGTCATCCAAATGGCTCAACATGCACTTTCATAGGCAGCATCTGAAGCATCTAACATTTACACTGCAACATGTCAGTCCACATGATCTTACTTGTTCAGGTGTTAGTCCACTACCCATGAACAACTCAAGGGCATGAGTGAATAAGCCCTCACAATAGTGTCATTTTGTTAATTTGTACAAAGCTAGTAATTACGTGACCGTTGTGGAATTGCTGTTATGGCTTTTGTTGGCATTTTTCATTGCCAGTCTGCAGTCCACTTTTTGCTTTCTTTCGTTTATTGATGCTGGCTCTATTCTCTACTGGGCTGAGACCATCAATTTGCATCTGGAACCTTAAAGGAATGTACATTCAGACTTTCTGGGGCATATTCTCAAGGAGCTATCGCCGAGTTATCGGCACTTTATCGCAGCCAAAGTCGCGCTACATTTATCGCCCCATTCACAAGCTGGTGCTAACTAAGCCTGGGCGTAGTTCGCGAAGTAGCGCTCCGCGAAGCTACGCAAAGTGCAGTTCGCACTACGCGAACTACGCGTAGCACTACGCGAACTGCGTAGTGCACTGTTCGCAATGATTGCACAGTGCCGGATGCTTGTCCGCACTGTGCAATCATTGAAAACGGCATCTTGCACAGTGCGAGCTGTCTTTTACTGCCGCTCGAGTAGATTTTTACTCGAGCGGCAGCTTTCTCAACGCGGACTGGTAGTTTCTCATCGCGAGCGGTCGCGAGCATACGCGACCACTCGCAATGAGAAACCTGACCTCCCTGCGTTGAGAAGCTCGCCGGGATGTCATTTTGCTTGCTCGCGGTCGCCAACTTGACGTTGAGGACCGCGAGCAAGCAAAAAATGACCGCTGCACTACGCTACGCTACGCTACGCGTGTTTGCACTGTGCTACGTGCAATTCGCGTTGTGCGAAGTAGCGCAAACTTCGCAAACTACGCGAGCGTAGCGTAGTGCTTTGCCCAGGGTTAGTGCTAACAGCCCATAACACCAGTTTTCCTGCAAAAGCAGTCGCAAAAAACATCGTCACAGATGACCCCGGCAACTAACGCTAATAAGATGCAGAGTAGGCGTTCCCGAGCAAAGACCCGCGACAACACCACACCGCAACATTCTCAACGACCAGCCACATTGGCGATAAGACCACAAAACAGGCGATAAGGCGCGTTAGCAGCAGGAAACTAACACCTGCTCTGACCTGGTGTAAAGTCGGATGACAAGCTGCACCATCAAAGGGAGCCCAGCCCAGAGCCACACATGAAGAACAACAGATGCCATGGAGCCACTCACCATGCACCCCGGAGCCCCGAGGGGGCAACAACACAGACCGCCACCACCCCCAGGACCGCCAACCCTCCAACGGACCCACCTCACCCCCCCGACCACCACAGAGGCAGCGCTGACAAAGACAGCGGACATTCAGGAAATGCACCAGCCCTACAGACCTAACACCAGACAATGCCAATGCCCAGTACAGGCCCAAAAGGACAACCATCCTCTGCATCCTGAACATCATTGCCCACAGGCTGATGGTACCAACACAGCGGACAACCAACATCCCTCCACAGACAAAGCTGCTGGCTGTGCTGCACCTGTTGGCCTCTGGTATGCTCCCAAACAACAACCGCCAGAGTCGGAGGAGTCTCACAGCCAGCCCCATCCAAGTTCCTCACACCTGTCCTGGATGCCCTCACCAGCTAGGGACCCCAGCACCCGCACGTCCCCCACAATGCGCAGGAACAGCTGAAGACCAAGCAAGGAGTATACGCCATAGCTGGATCCCCGCACGTGTCGGGGGCAATCGACTGCACACTTGTCCCACTTGTGCCCCCTGCCAACACCACACACAATTACCGCAACAGAAAGCACACGCATCCCATCAACGTGCAGGCAATAGTGGACCACAGGGGACTCCTCACCAATGTCATAGCCAACTACCCAGGCAGTGTGCATGATCCCTTCATCTCCCGACAGTCCAACATCAACCAGCGCTTCCAGGATGGCACCCATGGGAATGCACTGCTTGTTGGCAAGTACAAAATGAACACACCACACACCTCAAACCCACATTCATGCAACTCACAACTCTGGCACTGCACATGTCACAAAATCACATACAACATGCCAAACAACATGCCCCCCCACCAGACACGACAGCACAATTTACTGTGGCAACCTTGGTTAGCCATGTACATGAGCCATCAATGGCATGGCACCTCAGCCACACAATACCGGAATGTGGGGAGAGGTGGGAACCAGGCATGTGCGAAGGAGGCAAGTGACCTATGAATGAGAATGTACACAATGCCAAGTGTGGTGGAGATGTGCTGGACAGACTGCAGTATGCAGACCACAGACATAGCCATGTCTGCATGCACTGCTGGTGTTTGGAGTGTAGTAGACAGTGGACGCAACCATGTCACCCCAGCCAGTGGGGAAGATCGCGGAAATGTAGCTTGTGACGTCCCCCCCGTAAGCGTGTGTGGAGTGGGCTGGCCCGGAGGATGCCAGGCCAGCGTAGGGGTGTGACTCAAAAGCACGTAGCACTGGGCATGGTTCTCTTCCGGAATGCCCAATGCGTCTGCCAGGGCGGCGCCTCACACCCCTCCACGGGTCCGTCACCGTCGCCCTGAGCGGGGTGGCCGGCGATCCTGTGCGCCTGCTGCACCCCGGGCCGCTGGTCCCCGAACCAGTCATGCCCGCCCCTGCGCAGCCAGGCCTCACTGCTCACCTGCAGACACCGGCATGTGTCAAAGAGGGCCCACTACGTGCCGGCGCAAGCTCCAAGCCCGAAGCCCGCGACCTTGGCAGCCTCCCAGACCATCACGGCCTCCGCGACACAGGCCCGCTTTACTCCTTTTTCGTTTACGTACTCCACCGCTGCCTCCGGCCTACACTACGGTCAAGTAGGTCACACATTTGGAACTGAGTCTTGATTACACAATGGCAGAGTACATATTTATGGCATCGTTTATATCCCTATATTCCCTTCGATGTGGTGCCACCAACTCTGTCAACCAGGAATCTTCTCCACACGCCATTTCAACGCCGTGTGTTAGAGATCCAGGAGGAGATGGCTGCACAGCGGGTGCCTCGCGCTGACCACTGCCTCCGGCACACACTGCGGTCGAGTAGGACACACAATTGGAACTGAGTCTTGATTTGTTAATTTCAGAGTTTATATCATTGTACAGGCCTCATTGCTGACTGCATCCCCTTCCGGCTCTGGTGCCACTGACTCTGCGCCACGGGAGTCATGGACACTCTCTGGTTGAACGTTGGTGGCATCTGAGTCTATGTCCTGGGGGTTGTCTTCATCATCATGTAGCTGGTACTGACATTGTGGGAAAGAGGAGACTGTAGCATTCAACTCCTCCATATTGCATGTCTCTGCTTGCTCCTGCCCACTGCGTCATGCCCTGGATGGACACCTTCCAGTGTCCCCCGTAACACTCCGCGACATTCTCCTTGGACATCAATGAGTACCCGCTCAGATCCCGTGGCCCTACCTCAGTGCATCGCCAGGCACTGTCCCGTGGCGGTGTGCCTGTGCCGGCCGCTGAGCATCCGGGGCCACCGACTCTTTGCAGCTCAAGTCATGGACCCTTGCTGTTTGTACTTTGAACTCCTGATTGTCTGATAACTGTTGTAGTTGTTGCCATCACCATCCAACCCCTGAGGGGTGGCTTACACTACCCAACACCCATCCAGCACAGGCGTCACTGGACGTGTGACCCTGGCAATAAAAGCTGCCAGGCACACTTGCCCGTAGCCAGTTCCACTGATTATCTCAGTGTGTCCGTGTGGTCATTCTGTATGCATGTGGGCCCCGGGCCATACCACATTACATTGTGCTGTGTACAGCGTGCGCAACCTTGTCACCTAAGGCAGTGGGGTGGACCTGGGACATGTATCTGTGTCGGACCCCCCTGTGGGCGTGAGGGAGTGGACCGGCGTACAGCAGTACGGCGTAGGGGTGTGGTCATTCAACACGTGGCCCTGGGCGTGATTAAGTTTAGGCCTTGCCAAGGCGGTTACTGATGCGTGTGTCTCAGTTGTAGTGTCGGCGCCACCCATCACGCAATATACAATGTTGCTATGTAGCATTTCCCCGGAGTATGGGCTCCGCCGAGGGGTAGATGAGGGTGCGCAAGCCCGCTCGGGGTCAGGGATCAGACATGCCAACTGTTGTGTGTGTCGCTATTTCTGCAGCATAGGCCAAAGGTCTACCCTCAACCGCATGGCGAGTTCAGCTAGGCATGACCTCTACATCTGTGTCTGCCCTGTCCTTACCATAGGCCTACACACACGTGTCTGTCCACCTTCAGCGCACGACATCACTGTGTCGTTGTCAGGCTTGTGGACATGCGCAGACAGGCATGTCAATGGTGTGCCGTAGGGGTGCATGTGATGCAACCGCGCTGCGCACACTTGTAATTAGGCTCAGGGAGAGGTAGGAGCAGCAGTGAGGCTACGTAATACACATTGATGCCGCTCACTTGCAACATGCAGTACATGTCATGCAGGAATCACAAGGTCACACATATCACACACCAATGAGCCACTGAGCCGGCCATCACATCTTTCAAGGCCAACTATCGGCTCATGTCTCTCTGCACAGTCACAGGTGACCAAGGATATGCACTCTGCGCTTGGATGATGCCACCCCTCCGCGCCCCGGACACACAGGCCCAGAGGCTGTAGAATGCAGCCCACAAACGGACAAGGGGCATCGTGGAATGCACATTTGTCGTGTTGGAGTCACGTTTCAGGTGCCTGGACATCACAGGTGGGAGGCTCCTGCACAGCCCAGGCATCGTGTGCAAGATGATCGTTGCATGTTGTGTGTTGCACAACATATGTGTACGCAGCAAGGCCCCATGGATACAAGTGCCAGATGCACCGGACGATGATGAGGAGGATGGGGCAGGTGGCCCACACCCCACTGCGGCCGCTGCAGGAGTTGCGCGTGGGAACACCATCATTGACAATTTCTTCACATGGGCACGTCACATTGTGACAGTCCTTGGCAATCATGGGACAGAACAATATGGCCAAAGGCACAGCATCTGCTACTGAATGCTTTCAGAATACACATTCCCTGAGTGCATGTCACTCATCTTTACAGGCACATCACTCAGACAAGTGTGAGTGCGACATGTATTGCTGTCAATTTTGTGATTTGTTCAGGGATGGTGGGTGTGTCCCCTCTGTGCAAACGGGCTGTTTAGGGTGTCACGTATTCGGAATGCCAGTTCTGTGTGTCGCAGTTAGTGTGGAATCCCACTCTTCGGCGTTTCACTTGTTTCCAAATTCATTCCATTTTGCCTGCCATTTGTGTCCTACAGGTGACAACAGGGCTCCTTTTGGGGTCAGATATGTGCCACCATGATGCAGGGATGCCCCCTGTGGCTCGAGTCCCACAACATGGGCAACATGTACGTAAGCGGGAGTCACTGCCCCTACATTCGTCCACGCTTTCATGGTGGATTGCTCATGGTCATGACACGTCTGTGTGCAGGAGGGGTTGCTTGTACCTCTGCAATGTGAAGGGGAGATGCGGTTTCAATGTGTGTTCCATGCATGTTTCTGCATTGGCGCAGTTTACATGCAGACTGCATGTCAATGTACATTGTGACTGTGAGGAGATGCCTATTTGATGCGGGACAATGGTCATCTGTTCTACGTCAGGGATGTGTGGTTGTGCTCGTACATTGTCATCTCACCATTTTTTTGATCTGCTTTTATGCTGCATTTTCCCGCATGACGCGTGGGGATTGCAGGCCTATGGCTGATTATCGCTGAGTTTGGTATCGCATTTGGCATCATCGCTACTATTTTCGCGTTCGTGTTTCACGTTTTTTCGGCATCGCGTTGGTTTTAACACGTTCTTTTGACGCATTATCATGGGACTATCGCATGGGGCCGCCGTGTTGTGAATACCACGTTGACACAGAGTTGTTTTCCCGCGAAGGACGGCGATGTGGAGAGTTGCGTTAGACTGATTTTGCGTAGTTATCACACGTTCTTGAGAATATGCCCCTCTGTTTCTTGTGAAAGGCTGCTCAGTTCTGTGATACTTGCTCTTTTCAAGAAACTATGGCCAATGTTCCAGAGTTTCTAATACCAAGCTTCCATAATGTAGCTGGCACTTTATACTGTAGCCCCATGCGTCTTGTGCCATTACTTGCATGAGAATACATTTATCCAAGTTGGAAGACGAAATACTCTGAATGTGTAATTGTCTCTGCAGCACATTTTGCAATCACACATTGCTACATACATTTTCCAAGCTTTGCCCACTGTGGGTTTATCTTGCAAAGCGGCAGCCTTCAAAACACCATCTAAAATCTCAAAAAGCACATGCCTCCTGTGAGGCTAGTGTACATAAATTAACTTCTGAATAGAATGAAACTAATTCACATATGGTCCATGATGGAAGGAGGTTCTTTACACTGTACATATGTGCATAAATGAGCTGACTTGATCTGGTGTCTTTTACATGTTCTTCTAATTCATTGAAATTTACTTGCAGCACATGTTTTACTTATATGTGTGTTCTAAGGTGGAGAGTGCATATGTTTTGAAGCCACCTGTTCTTCCTCTCAGGACTACAGATGAAAGGCATTATGCCATACATATGGTCCATGAAATACCATATCACAGAGTCTGGATCGCTTCAAAACTTTAGCAGAGGCCTCCTGCATCTGGGAATGTTGCAGTCCCACAGATGGTCCAACTGCTGCTGATGATGCACCACCCTTGCTCACTTTCATCATCCTGTCATCCGTCCTTGTATGTATGTTTTTTAGATGTTTCCACACAAAGGATGTGCAATGTGAATGCTTCTTTCCCATACCTCTTGACAGTTTCTTGCTGCCTATATTGCATTGCATTGGACAATTTTTGCAACAGCTTTCTTTTCTCCTGAAGGGATGGAAAAATATTTCCAAACGTCTAAGGATTTCTTTGGCGTGGTAAGTTTTCTTCTTCTTCGTCCTGCTCTTCCCCTTCTCTTCTATCTTCAGCAGAAGACATCCTGACTTTAAAACTCTGTACTTTTGAAGCAAAATGAAAAAAAGGATGGAGCCGTATTTTTCAGTCTGTCTCCAGAAAGATGTGAAACCAAAATAACTGATTTAGGGTGTGTTTTACGATGTGCATGGATGGAGACTTACTGTAAGCAATGAGAAGTTGAGACTTAGGTGTGTTCCTGGAATCGTGGTGCATCCACTGTGGCATTGCCGTGGATCAGTGGATTCCCCAAACATGGAAAAATAAATAAGTACGTTGTGAAACACAGATAGGCTTACAAATATTAATGTATGGATATGGTTTCTCTGATGTAAATGCAAACATTTGTGGGGGCTGTATATAATATTTATGTCTTTTTAAAAAAAATTATCGAGTCTGTGGCTCCACCACGATTTTGTCACAGGAACTAGTAACCATGGAGCACTGGTATGGGCTCCCTTCACGAATTCGCTGTGGCATTGCAGATCCATAAAATGAATAAAAGAAAGAGAAAAACTTGGTGTATTGCATTTATAGCAAGACTCCATAAGTTACCATATCTTGATTTGTTATTTGTTAATTTTAAAATGTATTTTAAGAATAATTGTGTGAACAAAATTTATTTAAAAACGTGTAAAAATGTACATGACTAAATTTAATTTATAGGTGAAATTGTAGTACAATTTATATTTTTAAAATACTGTGAAATTCACTAAAAAAAACAAAGGTTACAGGGATGTTATAGTTAGTAAATAGAATTTTAAAAACCTTAGAAATTCATTGAAAAAAACAGGATCAGATTCTACAAACATAAAACATTAGAATTTAAACAGTTATAGTTACCTGAGCTAACTATAACTTATGCTCCATAATGCACTGCTTATGACCTCACATATTAATTACATTACTTCTAACATGGTCAGTGACATAACTGATGGCATCATTAATGACATTTCAAATGACACCATTGATGACATCATCCAGTGAATGTAAGTGCTTCGTTAAAGATATATACCAGGCTACTGAATATGTTAAATTACTATTCTTTCTGCACTACTAATGAATGATACTATTTGTAACATATGTCATCTGATCTATACTCTTGTGTTTAAAGCGGTAGTAGTATTTATCAGAGAACTAGCCCCTCCACAGTGATGGCTGAGTATAGTTGTGATTTATGACATACTGCCACATTTCCTTATACCTCTTTCCTCTGTGATGAATGACTATAGAAGTAGATGGCAACAAATTCATATGTCACTAAGATCTTTCTCTAGGGTGGTGGCTCAGTGTAGTAGACCTTTACAACAGACTGACCTCTCTGCTCACACCTTTCTCCAGGATCAAAAATAATTTTACTAGTGGTTTGTTAAACAGTGGCCTATCTTTAAGACCTCTCTACTGGTTGTATGTTGTAGTGGTTTTTGTAAATGTGACAATTGCACTAAAACCTCTTTCTAGGTTCTCAAATGGTGTTGTTGGGGTTACCAGTACACTAACCTATACAGTTACATGTTTTACTTTCATCATTAGTGTTTAGATTAGTGGTTCAGAAGAAACAAAACTATCCACTGAGAAATGTCTCTTAGGTGATAAATGAGTGTAGTAGTTGATAAGGCTACAGTGAGCTCTGTGCTGTGCACCTCTCCCCTGTGTGTTCTTCATATTTAAAAACAATTTAAATGGTATTTTATGAAGTATCTTGAAGTTAACTTTGCTGGATGATGTCATCAGTGATGTCATTGACCATGTCATATGTCATAAGTGATATAATATGTGGGGTCATAAGCAGTGCATTGTGGGGGCGTCAATTATAGTTAGCTCGGGTAACTATAACTGCTGAATTTCTATGGTTTTGTGTGTGTAAAGTGTAAAATCTGAGCCTAACTATAATGGACCTGTAACCATTGTTTTCTT
Organism: Calotriton arnoldi; assembly: GCA_963921515.1. NCBI lineage: Eukaryota > Metazoa > Chordata > Amphibia > Caudata > Salamandridae > Calotriton > Calotriton arnoldi. The sequence goes on along the minus strand of CAWUFW010007500.1, from coordinate 35,719 downwards.
CAGTAGAATATATTCATATATATATATTATCTACTGGCGGTCGCCAGTAGATAGTTATAGTTACAACCTATTATCCATAGGAAATCCGCGACATTCTATTTGAAATAACTCTCTTGCCGGTTGACGTATCTTCGCAAAATTTTCAAACTTTATGGCCCGCTCCGGTCCGCTCCTACCCTGAAAGTCTCGGGGGATTCGTCAAGCGGGGGCCGAGAAAAAGGGGGGTCCCAAAACGCGTTTTCCCCATGCAATTTTCCATAGGAAACTTTAGACACGGCTACAGCCCGAACTGCTGAACGGAATTACACCAAATTTGGCAAAGAGGTAGTTCTTGGTTCAGAAAGAACACTTTTTGTTAAATGGTGTAAATCCGTTCAGTAGTTGCTGAGAAAATCAAAAGTAAAAAGATAGTGATATCTATGGCCGAGTAGGGTCCGCGTACCCTCCCGATCAGAGCTGCATGTTAATTGGCTGTCAGCTGGCTGTCAACATTCCGATTCAGGAAATGTTGGCAGCCATTTTGTCCCTCGGTAGAACCGAGGGACAGAAACAAGTGCGCAAAGCGCACAAAGGGAGCAGGGTAGAAACACCCTGACACCCTAGGTTTGCTCAGGGGTCCCACAAGGACCCCCTGGGCAAAAATAAAAAAAATTTTTTTAAATCGGCAGGATGCGCTCAGGGTGCGCGAATCCTGCAAAAAAAAAAAAATCGAAGCGCGGTCTCCCGCGCTTCGATTGTATTTTGCCCCCGGGTGGCCCAAGTCCCGGGGGCATGGTGGGGGGGGATACTTTAATGTGTGGGGGGCCTCAAAGGGCCCCCCAAGCCCCGGGGACCGCCACCCCCCGGGGCTTTTTTTTTAAAATGGTGCGGGAGGGCTCTGAGCCACCACCTCCCCGGGGCTTTTTTTTTATAATTGAAAAACCTGTGTGGGGGGGCTCCAGCCCCCCCACACGCCCCGGGGACCGCCACCTCCCCGGGGCACTAAACATTTAAATATGGGGGTCCGTTACGGACCCCCGGGGACCACCACCTCCCCGGGGCTGTGAACTGAATGGGAGGGGGGCCGCGCGGCCCCCCTCCTGGAGCCCTTGATGGCCCTGGGGACCACCACCCCCCAGGGCCGGCTCCTGCAGTGTCCCGGGGTGCCTACCCCCGGGACACTGTAGTTTGCTATGGCAGGACGGGAGCCTCGCGGCTCCCGTCCTGCCATAGCAAACTGCTTTGGATATTGGAAGAGAGAGCAGGGAAACCTGCTCTCTCTTCCAATATCCAAAGCACATTGCTTTTCCACATGGGGAGCTGCATCTTAGCAGCTCCCCATGTGGAAAAGCAATGCCGGCGCCCAAGGGACGCGGGGAGCCGGCGGGACTGTGGGGGGATTGGGGACCCCCCCACAGTCCCCAACGGAGAGGGCCAGCCCCGGGGGATGGGGTCCCCGGGGCAAGTAGTGGCCCGGGAGGGGGGCCACGCGGCCCCCCTCCCCAAATAATAATAAAAAATAAAAAAAAATTAAAAAGGAAAGGCCGGCCCCGGGGATGGGGTCCCCGGGGCCTTAAATGGCCTGAGGAGGGGGCCACGCAGCCCCCCTCCAAAGAAAAACAAAAAATCGAGGCCATGCCCCGGGGGATGGGGTCCCCGGGGCCAATACAGGCCCAGGGAAGGGGGCCACACGGCCCCCTTCCCGTTTTTTTAATAATATTTAATTAAAAAAAAGGGTAAGGCCCTGGGGGATGGGGTCCCCAGGGCATAAAAAGTGGAAAAAGGAAGGGGGCCACACAGCCCCCTTCAGGGGACAAAAAATAAATAAATAAAAAAAACGATCGGGCCCGCAGGCCCCGCCCCCTTCCTTCACCACTCTGCAAACGCGCCCCCTGGCGCGTTTGCAGAAGGGGAACAATTCCCCTTGAATACTGGGGGTCCCTGGGGGCCAACTAGCCCACCAGGAACCTCCAGTATGCGCCAGGGGGCTGCCTTGCAGAGAGGTGTACAGAGGCCACGCCCTTTTTACACCTCTCTGCAACGCAGCTCTGTGGCGCTTTTGGAGGTATATGGTGGGCTAGTTGGACTCCGGGGACCCTCAGGATTCAAGGGGACTTAATCCCCCAACTTAAAACGTGCCACGGGGCGCGTTTGCACAGTGGTGAAGGGAGGGGCGGGGCTTCAGGTGACATGTGTGCAAACAGGCCCCGTGGCGCGTTTTAAGATGGGGAATTAAATCCCCTTCAATCCTGAGGGTCCCTGGGGGCCAACTAGCCCAACAGGTACATCCAGAAAGCGCCACAGAGCTGCGTTGCAGAGAGGTGTAAAAGGGGTGTGGCCTCTCTACACGTCTCTGCAACGCAGCCCCTGGGGCATATTGGAGGTTCCTGGTGGGCTAGTTGGCCCCTAGGGACCCTCAGGATTCAAGGGGACTTAATCCCCCAACTTAAAACGCGCCACGGGGCGCGTTTGCACAGATGTCACCTCAGGCCCCGCCCCCTCCCTTCACCATTGTGCAAATATTCTTCTAAAATCATCCGAAATACGAATTCCGATTTACTCACCTGTTATAAGGAGAGACCTCAGTGCTGCATCTTTGAGCCCAGTACTGGTCCTGAAAAGTAATTTTAACCGTACTTACCAGTAACTTGAATTTCCTTCCATAGGATATCATTGCCTGCTTTTTGCTGAAAAAGTTTCTAAGTGTTGATTTTTGAAACATACAAATATTCCTCTAAAATCAGCTGAAATACGAATTCCGATTTACTCACCTGTTATAAGGAGAGACCTCAGTGCTGTATCTTTCAGCCCAGTACTGGTCCTGAAAAGTAATTTTAACCGTACTTACCAGTAACTTGAATTTCCTTCCATAGGCTAACATTGACTGGTTTCACTTGGAAATTCTTCTAAGTGTGGAGTTTTGGAACTTTAAAATATTCCTCTAAAATCAGCCGAAATACGAATTCTGATTTACTCACCTGTTATCAGGAGAGACCTCAGTGCTGCATCTTTCAGCCCAGTACTGATCCTCAAAAGTAATTTTAACCGTACTTACCAGTAACTTGAATGTCCTTCCATAGAATATCATTGCCTGCTTTTTGCTGAAAAAGTTTCTAAGTGTTGATTTTTGAAACATACAAATATTCCTCTAAAATCAGCCGAAATCCAAATTCTGATTTACTCACCTGTTATCAGGAGAGACCTCAGTGCTGCATCTTTCAGCCCAGTACTGGTCCTGAAAAGTAATTTTAACCGTACTTACCGGTAACTTGAATTTCCTTCATAGGCTAACATTGACTGGTTTCACTTGGAAATTCTTCTAAGTGTGGAGTTTTGGAACTTTATAATATTCCTCTAAAATCAACCAAAGTACGAATTCCAATTTACTCACCTGTTATCAGGAGAGAACCCAGTGCTGCATCTTTTAGCCCAGCACTGACCCTGAAAAGTAATTTTAACCGTACTTACCAGTAACTTATATTTTCTTCCATAGGAATCCATTGTCTGGTTTTCAGCAGAAAAGTTTCAAAGTGTCGATTTTCACAAACTACAAATATTCCTAAAAAATCGCCTGTATGACTTAAACGCATTCTTTCAACTGTTTACAGGAGATGCACCAGTGCTGGATCCAGGATCCAACACTGAGTGAGAAAAAGTCACGATAACACTACTTACCTGCTAAGTGAATTTCCTCCCATAGGATAACATTGGTGATTCTATGTGAAAAAGTTTCTAAGTGTCAACTTTTAAAGTACAATAATATTCCTTAAAAATCACGACTGTAACCAAAACGCTTTTACTCAACTGTTTACAGGAGATGTCCCAGGACTGAATCTAGGATCCAGTCCTGTGGTTAGAAAAGTAATCCATAAAGTAACTAATTGCATTTAACTAGAATTTCACATTGAGCTGAATGTTGCATTGTGTTTGAAAATGTGTTGCCCATTGCAACAACTGTAACTACTGTACTTAAAAGTCTATTGCCTATGTGCAAAGTATTTAAACTAAAGTAATTCATTCTGAGAAAGTATTTTTGTAATGTAATGTATAATGTAATTACAATGTAATTTAAAAAATAAAATATGTAAAAAAAAATTGTTTCTAAAAATGTAGTAAATCAGTATGAAATAATTTTATATAACAATTAATACATTTAAAAATTGTCATTTACAAAACCTTTGAAATTCACTGAAAAAACCGTAGGTTTCAGACATGTTATAGTTACAAATTAGCATTTAAAAAACCTTTGAAATTCACTGAAAAAACCATAGGTTTCAGGGACGTTATAGTTACAAATTATCATTTAAAAAACCTTTGAAATTCACTGAAAAAACCATAGGTTTTAGGGACAGTTATAGTTAGTTGGACATTGCACTCGTACAAAACCCGTGAAATTCCCCGTTATAGTTAGTCCAGCTAACTATAACTCGCGCCCCACAATGCACTGCTGATGACGTCACATATTACATCACTCATGACATGGTCAGTGACATCACTGATGACATCACTGATGACATCTCAAATGACATCACTGATGACATCACTGATGACATCATCCATGTGATAATTTCATGCATCTTCTCACACCCTAATATAACCTTTGATACACCCACTCTAAATTACAGACTGCCATTCGCAAAACCATAGACACTCCAACACCAATAACTACATACCCACTCACTGATTCTTAGGTCTACGCACACATCCACTCACTCACCCGTACAGTCACTCATACTTACGGTCACTCAGTACAGGACTATCATATGCACTCATACTCCTATATAGACACTCAAACACCGCCACTCATCCATAGAGGTACTCACACACCTAGTCAGTCATGCAAATAATTAAACACACTACCATTTACTCACCTATACAGTTATACACACACAGCTCACTTACTCATACAAATACTAGCACATTCTTACGCTCTTATACAATCACTGATACAAGCACACACTCATCCATACAGCCACTATCACAATCACTCACTCTCGCTTATAGCTATTTATATACTCCAACACACATATATACTGCCTTTCACATATGTAGTTACTCACACATGTACCACTGGGACATACATTCACTCACTAACACACTCTTACACACACTTACCCACCCATACAGTCTATCACAGATGCACTCTTGAAACCATCCACCCAGTGAATCACCCACTCACACATCTATGCACAGAGTTGCACACACCCCTCCCACACAAACACTCAGGCACCCATACAGATACTCACACAAGCATTCAATAACTCATATAGACACTCATGTAGCTATTCACAAACACATGCAGTCACTTACACAGCAACAGACAGACGGATACAGACATTCACCCAGTTTAGTCACTAACCCATGCATTCAGTAAGATACGTTAAATCACTCACTTATACAGTCAGTCACGCACCTACTAAATCATCCATACAGACACTTACACACCCACTCATTCTTCAATACGTCTTTTCCTATATATATTAAAAATATTTAAACTTTACAGAAACACACAGTCACTGGATGATGTCATCAGTGATGTCATTTGAGTTGTCATCAGTGATGTCATCAGTGATGTCACTGACCATGTCATGAGTGATGTAATATGTGACGTCATCAGCAGTGCATTGCGGGGCGCGAGTTATAGTTAGCTGGACTAACTATAACGGGGGAATTTCACGGGTTTTGTACGAGTGCAATGTCCAACTAACTATAACTGTCCCTAAAACCTATGGTTTTTTTCAGTGAATATATATATATATATATCAACAAGACAATTCCGTCGTCGAGGGCCCACAACCCTGCAGGGCGGCCGTAGCTGCCGGGGACGGAAATCCCGGTAATTTAATCCAACAAACAGAAGTGCCACAGCCCAGTACCAGACTGCCAAAACATTTATTCAATATTGCAGGTTACAGAGATGCGGGAACTCCTTCCTGGCGCATTTCGGCGTGATTGCCTTAATCATAGGAAATGACGTCTTCACAGGCCACAGGTGTTTAAATGATCTTGAGTCATGTGACTTATGCTGACAACTGCAAGTCCCATAATGCTTCTCGCTAATTTACTTAGCTGGAAACACTTTATTTAAAATGGTTGCCCGCAAATGAGCTTCTAGATAGAAAGTCCCGGTGTCAGATGGGACTCGTAGTGCAGCAGCCAGTCTCTTGACCCCAATGGGTTTGGTATGTATCCTCACATCAGCCCTGGATGGGCCGCGAGGCGTCGGTGGCGTCCAAAATCCATGGGCGACCTCCCCACATCAGCACGACATCGTTCATCGCGCCAATGGCGCCCATCTTCTCCTGGGGTGGTGCAAGCCTCCAAGCCCGAAGCCGGCGTGTAAACATCATAGAACAGTCGCTCAGCAAGCGAGGGTGCACTCGGGGGGTCGTAATACTCCGTGGGCGCCGCCTGTACCTCGAGCAAAGAGTACGCCTGACGCGTTTCAGGATTCACCCTTAATCATAGGCAATATACTCGATAATTTACTTAGCTGGAAACACTTTATTTAAAATGGTTGCCCGCCGATGGGCTTCTAGATAGAAAGTCCCGGTGTCAGATGGGACTCGTAGTGCAGCAGCCAGTCTCTTGACCCCAATGGGTTTGGTATGTGTCCTCACATCAGCCCTGGATGGGGCGCGAGGCGTCGGTGGCATCCAAAATCCATGGGCGACCTCCCCACATCAGCATGACATCGTTCATCGCGCCCGTGGCCCCCATCTTCTCCTGGGGTGGTGCAACCCTCCGCGCCCGAAGCCGGCGCGTAAAACATCATAGAAAAGTCGCTCAGCAAGCGAGGGTGCACCCGGGGGGGTCGTAATCCTCCGTGGCGCCGCCTGCACCTCGACTAAAGAGTACGCCTAACGCGTTTCGGGATTCACCCTTAATCATAGCCAGTATACTCGATAATTTACTTAGCTGGAAACACTTTATTTAAAATGGTTGCCCGCCAATGAGCTTCTAGATAGAAAGTCCAGGTGTCAGATGGGACTCGTAGTGCAGCAGCCAGTCTCTTGACCCCAATGGGTTTGGTATGTATCCTCACACCAGCCCTGGATGGGCCGCTAGGCGTCGGTGACGTCCAAAATCCATGGGCGACCTCCCCACATCAGCACGACATCGTTCATCGCGCCCGTGGCCCCCATCTTCTCCTGGGGTGGTGCAACCCTCCGCACCCAAAGCCGGCGCGTAAAACATCATAGAACAGTCGCTCAGCAAGCGAGGGTGCGCCGGGGGTTGTAATCCTCTGTGGTCGCCGCCTGCACCTCGAGCAAAGAGTACGCCTGACGCGTTTCGGGATTCACCCTTAATCATAGGCAATATACTCGATAATTTACTTAGCTGGAAACACTTTATTTAAAATGGTTGCCCGCCAATGGGCTTCCAGATAGAAAGTCCCGGTGTCAGATGGGACTCGTAGTGCAGCAGAAAGTCTCTTGACCCCAATGGGTTTGGTATGTGTCCTCACATCAGCCCTGGATGTGCCGCGAGGCGTCGGTGGTAGTCCAAAATCCATGGGCGACCTCCCCACATCAGCACGACATCGTTCATCGCGCCCGTGGCCCCCATCTTCTCTGGGGTGGTGCAACCCTCCGCGCCTGAAGCCGGCGCGCAAACATCATAGAAGAGTCGCTCAGCAAGCTAGGGTGCACTCGGGGATCAGTAATCCTCAGTGGGCGCCGCCTGCACCTCGACCAAAGAGTACGCTCTGACGCGTTTCGGGATTCACCCTTAATCATAGGCAATATACTCAATAATTCTACTTTGCTGGAAACACTTTATTTTAAATGGTTGCCCGCCAATGGGCTTCTAGATAGAAAGTCCCGGTGTCAGATGGGACTCGTAGTACAGCAGCCAGTCTCTTGACACCAATGGGTTTGGCATGTATCCTCACATCAGCCCTGGATGGGCCGCGAGGCGTCGGTGGCATCCAAAATCCATGGGCGACCTCCCCACATCAGCACGGCATCGTTCATCGCGCCCGTGGCCCCCATTTCTCCTGGGGTGGTGCAACCCTCCGCGCCCAAAGCCGGCGCGTAAAATATCATAGAACTGTCGCTCAGCAAGCGAGGGTGCACTCGGGGGTCGTAGTCCTCCATGGGCAGCGCCTGCACCTCGACCAAAGAGTGCGCCTGACTCGTTTCGGGATTCACCCTTAATCATAGGCAATATACTTGATAATTTACTTAGCTGGAAACACTTTATTTAAAACGGTTGCCCACCAATGGGCTTCTAGATAGAAAGTCCCTGTGTCAGATGGGACTCGTAGTGCAGCAGCCAGTCTCTTGACCCCAATGGGTTTGGTATGTATCCTCACATCAGCCCTGGATGGGCCGCGAGGCATCGGTGGCGTCCAAAATCCATGGGCGACCTCCCCACATCAGCACATCGTTCATCGCGCCCGTGACCCCCATCTACTCCTGGGGTGGTGCACCCTCCGCGCCTGGAAGCCGGCGCGTACAACATCATAGAACAGTCGCTCAGCAAGCGAGGGTGCACTCGGGGGGTTGTAATCCTCCGTGGGCCCCGCCTGCACCTCGAGCAAAGAGTACGCCTGACGCGTTTCGGGATTCACCCTTAATCATAGGCAATATACTCGATAATTTACTTAGCTGGAAACACTTTATTTAAAATGGTTGCCCACCAATGGGCTTCTAGATAGAAAGTCCCGGTGTCAGATGGGACTCGTAGTGCAGCAGCCAGTCTCTTGACCCCAATGGGTTTTGTATGTATCCTCACATCAGCCCTGGATGGGCCGCGAGGTGTCGGTGGCGTCCAAAATCCATGGGCGACCTCCCCACATCAGCACGACATCGTTCATCGCGCCCGTGGCCCCATCTTCTCCTGGGGTGGTGGAACCCTCCGCGCCCGAAGCCGGCGCGTAAAACATCATAGAAGAGTTGCTCAGCAGGCGAGGGTGCACTCGGGGGTCGTAATCCTCCGTGTGCGCCGCCTGCACCTCGACCAAAGAGTATGCCTGACGCGTTTTGGGATTCACCCTTAATCATAGGCAATATACTCGATAATTTACTTAGCTGGAAACACTTTATTTAAAATGGTTGCCCGCCAATGGGCTTCTAGATAGAAAGTCCCGGTGTCAGATGGGACTCGTAGTGCAGCACCCAGTCTCTTGACCCCAATGGGTTTGGTATGTATCCTCACATCAGCCCTGGCTGGGCCGTGAGGCGTCGTTGGCGTCCAAAATCCATGGGCGACCTCCCCACATCAGCACAACATCGTTCATCGCCCCGTGGCCCCCATCTTCTCCTGGGGTGGTGCAACCCTCCGCGCCCGAAGCCGGCGCATAAAACATCATAAAACAGTCATTCAGCAAGCGAGGGTGCACTCGTGGGGTCGTAATCCTCCGTGGGCGCCGCCTGCACCTCGAGCAAAGAGTACGCCTGACGCGTTTCGGGATTCACCCTTAATCATAGGCAATATACTCGATAATTTACTTAGCTGGAAACACTTTATTTAAAATGGTTGCCCACCAATGGGCTTCTAGATAGAAAGTCCCGGTGTCAGATGGGATTCGTAGTGCAGCAGCCAGTCTCTTGACCCCAATGGGTTTGGCATGTATCCTCACATCAGCCCTGGATAGGCCGCGTGGCGTCGGTGGCGTCCAAAATCCATGGGCAACCTCCCCATATCAGCAGGACATCGTTCATCGCGCCCGTGGCCCCCATCTTCTCCTGGGGTGGTCAACCCTCCGCGCCCGAAGCCGGCGCATAAAGCATCATAGAACAGTCACTCAGCAAGCGAGGGTGCACTCGGGGGTCGTAATCCTCCGCAGGCGCCGCCTGTACCTCGACCAAAGCGTACGCCTGACGCGTTTCGGGATTCACCCTTAATCATACGCAATATACTCGATAATTTACTTAGCTGGAAACACTTTATTTAATATGGTTGCCCGCCAATGGGCTTCTAGATAGAAAGTCCCGGTGTCAGATGGGACTCGTAGTGCAGCAGCCAGTTTCTTGACCCCAATGGGTTTGGTATGTATCCTCACATCAGCCCTGGATGGGCCGCGAGGCGTCGGTGGCGTCCAAAATCCATGGGCAACCTCCCCACATCAGCACGACATCGTTCATCGCGCCCGTGGCCCCCATCTTCTCCTGGGGTGGTGCACCCTCCGCGCCTGAAGCCGGCGCGTAAAACATCATAGAACAGTCGCTCAGCAAGCGAGGGTGCACTCGGGGGTCGTAATCCTCCGTGGACGCCGCCTGCACCTCGACCAAAGAGTATGCCTGACGCGTTTCGGGATTCACCCTTAATCATAGCCAATATACTCGATAATTTACTTAGCTGGAAACACTTTATTTAAAATGGTTGCCCGCCAATGAGCTTCTAGATAGAAAGTCCCGGTGTCAGATGGGACTCGTAGTGCAGCAGCCTGTCTCTTGACCCCAATGGGTTTGGTATGTATCCTCACATCAGCCCTGGATAGGCCGCGAGGCGTCGGTGGCGTCCAAAATCCATGAACAACCTCCCCACATCAGCACGACATCGTTCATCGCGCGCCCGTGGCCTCATCTTCTCCTGGGGTGGTGCAGGAAACATGGGGGCCCAAAGCCGGCGCATGAAACATCATAGAACAGTAGCTCAGCAAGTGAGGGTGCACTCGGGGATCGTAATCCTCCGTGGGCGCCGCCTGCACCTCGACCAAAGAGTACGCCTGACGCTGTTCAGGATCCACCCTTAATCATAGGCAATATACTCGATAATTTACTTAGCTGGAAACACTTTATTTAAAATGGTTGCCCGCCAATGGGCTTCTAGATAGAAAGTCCTGGTGTCAGATGGGACTCGTAGTGCAGCAGCCAGTCTCTTGACCCCAATGGGTTTGGTATGTAACCTCACATCAGCCCTGGATGGGCCGCGAGGCGTCGGTGGTGTCCAAAATCCATTGGCGACCTCCCCACATCAGCATGACATCGTTCATCGCGCCCGTGGCCCCCATCTTCTCCTGGGGTGGTGCAACCCTCCGCGCCCGAAGCCGGCGCGTAAAACATCATAGAACAGTCGCTCAGCAAGCGAGGGTGCACACGGGGGTCGTAATCCTCTGTGGACGCCGCCTGCACCTTGACCAGAGAGTACGCTTGACGATATTCGGGATTCACCCTTAATCATAGGCAATATACTCGATAATTTACTTAGCTGGAAACACTTTATTTAAAATGGTTGCCCGCCAATGGGCTTCTAGATAGAAAGTCCCGGTGTCAGATGGGACTCGTAGTGCAGCAGCCAGTCTCTTGACCCCAATGGGTTTGGTATGTATCCTCACATCAGCCCTGGATGGGCTGCGAGGCGTCGGTGGCGTCCAAAATCCATGGGCGACCTCCCCACATCAGCACGACATCGTTCATCGCACCCGTGGCCCCCATCTTCTCCTGGGGTGGTGCAACCCTCCGCACCCGAAGCCGGCGCGTAAAACATCATAGAACAGTCGCTCAGCAAGCGAGGGTGCACTCGGAGGGTCGTAATCCTCCGTGGGCACCGCCTGCACCTCGACCAAAGAGTACGCCTCGATGCGTTTCGGGATTCACCCTTAATCATAGGCAATATACTCGATAATTTACTTAGCTGGAAACACTTTATTTAAAATGGTTGCCCGCCAATGGGCTTCTAGATAGAAAGTCCCGATGTCAGATGGGACTCGTAGTGCAGCAGCCAGTCTCTTGACCCCAATGGGTTTGGTATGTATCCTCACATCAGCTCCTGGATGGGCCGCGAGGCGTCGGTGGTGTCCAAAATCCATGGGCGACCTCCCAACATCAGCACGACATCGTTCATCGCGCCCGTGGCCCCATCTTCTCCTGGGGTGGTGCAACCCTCCACGCCTGAAGCCGGCGCGTAAAACATCATAGAAGAGTCGCTCAGCAAGCTAGGGTGCACTCGGGGGATCGTAATCCTCCGTGGGCGCCGCCTGCACCTCGACCAAAGAGTACGCCTGACGCGTTTCGGGATTCACCCTTAATCATAGGCAATATACTCGATAATTTACTTTGCTGGAAACACTTTATTTAAAATGGTTGCCCGCCAATGGGCTTCTAGATAGAAAGTCCCGGTGTCAGATGGGACTCGTAGTGCAGCAGCCAGTCTCCTTGACCCCAATGGGTTTGGTATGTATCCTCACATCAGCCCTGGATGGGCCGCGAGGCGTCGGTGGCGTCCAAAATCCATGGGCGACCTCCCCACATCAGCACATCGTTCATCGCGCCCGTGGCCCCCATCTTCTCCTTGGGTGGTGCAACCCTCCGCGCCTGAAGCCGGCGCGTAAAACATCATAGAACAGTCGCTCAGCAAGCGAGGGTGCACTCGGGGAGTCGTAATCCTCCGTGGGCGCCGCCTGCACCTCGAGCAAAGAGTACGCCTGATGCGTTTCGGGATTCACCCTTAATCATAGGCAATATACTAGATAATTTACTTAGCTGGAAACACTTTATTTAAAATGGTTGCCCACCAATGGGCTTCTAGATAGAAAGTCCCGGTGTCAGATGGGACTCGTAGTGCAGCAGCCAGTTTCTTGACCCCAATGGGTTTGGTATGTATCCTCACATCAGCCCTGGATGGGCCGCGAGGTGTCGGTGGCGTCTAAAATCCATGGGCGACCTTCCCACATCAGCACGACATCGTTCATCGCTCCCGTGGCCTCCATCTTCTCCTGGGGTGGTGGAACCCTCCGCGGACGAAGCCGGCGCGTAAAACATCATAGAAGAGTTGCTCAGCAGGCGAGGGTGCACTCGGGTGTCGTAATCCTCCGTGTGCGCCGCCTGCACTCGACCAAAGAGTATGCCTGACGAGTTTCTGGATACACCCTTAATCATAGGCAATATACTCGATAATTTACTTAGCTGGAAACACTTTATTTAAAATGGTTGCCCGCCAATGGGCTTCTAGATAGAAAGTCCTGGTGTCAGATGGGACTCGTAGTGCAGCAGCCAGTCTCTTGACACCAAAGGGTTTGGTATGTATCCTCACATCAGCCCTGGATGGGCCGCGAGGCGTCGGTGCTGTCCAAAATCCATGGGCGACCTCCCAACATCAGCACGACATCGTTCATCGCGCCCGTGGCCCCATCTTCTCCTGGGGTGGTGCAACCCTCCGCGCCTGAAGCCGGCGCGTAAAACATCATAGAAGAGTCGCTCAGCAAGCTAGGGTGCACTCGGGGGATCGTAATCCTCCGTGGGCGCCGCCTGCACCTCGACCAAAGAGTACGCCTGACGTGTTTCGGGATTCACCCTTAATCATAGGCAATATACTCGATAATTTACTTTGCTGGAAACACTTTATTTAAAATGGTTGCCCGCCAATGGGCTTCTAGATAGAAAGTCCCGGTGTCAGATGGGACTCGTAGTGCAGCAGCCAGTCTCTTGACCCCAATGGGTTTGGTATGTATCCTCACATCAGCCCTGGATGGGCCGCGAGGCGTCGGTGGCGTCCAAAATCCATGGGCGACCTCCCCACATCAGCACATCGTTCATCGCGCCCGTGGCCCCCATCTTCTCCTTGGGTGGTGCAACCCTCCGCGCCTGAAGCCGGCGCGTAAAATATCATAGAACAGTCGCTCAGCAAGCGAGGGTGCACTCGGGGTCGTAATCCTCCGTGGGCGCCACCTGCACCTCGAGCAAAGAGTACGCCTGATGCGTTTCGGGATTCACCCTTAATCATAGGCAATATACTAGATAATTTACTTAGCTGGAAACACTTTATTTAAAATGGTTGCCCACCAATGCGCTTCTAGATAGAAAGTCCCGGTGTCAGATGGGACTCGTAGTGCAGCAGCCAGTCTCTTGACCCCTATGGGTTTGGTATGTATCCTCACATCAGCCCTGGATGGGCCGCGAGGTGTCGGTGGCGTCCAAAATCCATGGGCGACCTCCCCACATCAGCACGACATCGTTCATCGCGCCCGTGGCCTCCATCTTCTCCTGGGGTGGTGGAACCCTCCGCGGACGAAGCCGGCGCGTAAAACATCATAGAAGAGTTGCTCAGCAGGCGAGGGTGCACTCGGGGGTCGTAATCCTCCGTGTGCGCCGCCTGCACCTCGACCAAAGAGTATGCCTGACGAGTTTCGGGATTCACCCTTAATCATAGGCAATATACTCGATAATTTACTTAGCTGTAAACACTTTATTTAAAATGGTTGCCCGCCAATGGGCTTCTAGATAGAAAGTCCTGGTGTCAGATGGGACTCGTAGTGCAGCAGCTAGTCTCTTGACACCAAAGGGTTTGGTATGTATCCTCACATCAGCCCTGGATGGGCCACGAGGCATCGGTGGCGTCCAAAATCCATGGGTGACCTCCCCACATCAGCACGACATCGTTCATCGCGCCCGTGGCCCCCATCTTCTCCTGGGGTGGTGCAACCCTCCGCGCCCGAAGCCGGCGCGTAAAACATCATAGAAAAGTCGCTCAGCAAGCGAGGGTGCCCTCGGAGGGTCGTAATCCTCCGTGGGCACCGCCTGCACCTCGACCAAAGAGTACGCCTGACGCGTTTCTGGATTCACCCTTAATCATAGGCAATATACTCGATAATTTACTTAGCTGGAAACACTTTATTTAAAATGGTTGCCCGCCAATGGGCTTCTAGATAGAAAGTCCCGGTGTCAGATGGGACTCGTAGTACAGCAGCCAGTCTCTTGACCCCAATGGGTTTGGTATGTATCCTCACATCAGCCCTGGATGGGCTGCAAGGCGTCGGTGGCGTCCAAAATCCATGGGCGACCTCCCCACATCAGCACGACATCGTTCATCGCGCCCGTGGCCCCCATCTTCTCCTGGGGTGGTGCAACCCTCCGCGCCTGAAGCCGGCGCGTAAAACATCATAGAACTGTCGCTCAGCAAGCGAGGGTGCACTCGGGGGTCGTAATATTCCGTGGGCGCCGCCTGCACCTCGAGCAAAGAGTACGCCTGATGCGTTTCGGGATTCACCCTTAATCATAGGCAATATACTCGATAATTTACTTAGCTGGAAACACTTTATTTAAAACGGTTGCCCGCCAATGGGCTTCTAGATAGAAAGTCCCTGTGTCAGATGGGACTCGTAGTGCAGCAGCCAGTCTCTTGACCCCAATGGGTTTGGTATGTATCCTCACATCAGCCTTGGATGGGCCGCGATGCGTCGGTGGCGTCCAAAATCCATGGGCGACCTCCCCACATCAGCACATCGTTCATCGCGCCCGTGGCCCCCATCTTCTCCTGGGGTGGTGCAACCCTCCGCGCCTGAAGCCGGCGCGTAAAACATCATAGAACTGTCGCTCAGCAAGCTAGGGTGCACTCGGGGGTCGTAATATTCCGTGGGCGCCGCCTGCACCTCGAGCAAAGAGTACGCCTGATGCGTTTCGGGATTCACCCTTAATCATAGGCAATATACTCGATAATTTACTTAGCTGGAAACACTTTATTTAAAATGGTTGCCCACCAATGGGCTTCTAGATAGAAAGTCCCGGTGTCAGATGGGACTCGTAGTGCAGCAGCCAGTCTCTTGACCCCAATGGGTTTGGTATGTATCCTCACATCAGCCCTGGATGGGCCGCGAGGTGTCGGTGGCGTCCAAAATCCATGGGCGACCTCCCCACATCAGCACGACATCGTTCATCGCGCCCGTGGCCTCCATCTTCTCCTGGGGTGGTGGAACCCTCCGCGGACGAAGCCGGCACGTAAAACATCATAGAAGAGTTGCTCAGCAGGCGAGGGTGCACTCGGGGGGTCGTAATCCTCCGTGTGCGCCGCCTGCGCCTCGACCAAAGAGAATGCCTGACGAGTTTCGGGATTCACCCTTAATCATAGGCAATATACTCGATAATTTACTTAGCTGGAAACACTTTATTTAAAATGGTTGCCCGCCAATGGGCTTCTAGATAGAAAGTCCCGGTGTCAGATGGGACTCGTAGTGCAGCAGCCAGTCTCTTGACACCAAAGGGTTTGGTATGTATCCTCACATCAGCCCTGGATGGGCCACGAGGCATCGGTGGCGTCCAAAATCCATGGGTGACCTCCCCACATCAGCACGACATTGTTCATCGCGCCCGTGGCCCCCATCTTCTCCTGGGGTGGTGCAACCCTCCGCGCCCGAAGCTTGCGCGTAAAACATCATAGAAAAGTCGCTTAGCAAGCGAGGGTGCCCTCGGAGGGTCGTAATCCTCCGTGGGCACCGCCTGCACCTCGACCAAAGAGTACGCCTGACGCGTTTCGGGATTCACCCTTAATCATAGGCAATATACTCGATAATTTACTTAGCTGGAAACACTTTATTTAAAATGGTTGCCCGCCAATGGGCTTCTAGATAGAAAGTCCCGGTGTCAGATGGGACTCGTAGTGCAGCAGCCAGTCTCTTGACCCCAATGGGTTTGGTATGTATCCTCACATCAGCCCTGGATGGGCCGCGAGGCGTAGGTGGTGTCCAAAATCCATGGGCGACCTCCCAACATCAGCACGACATCGTTCATCGCGCCCGTGGCCCCCATCTACTCCTGGGGTGGTGCAACCCTCCGTGCCCAAAGCCGGCACGTAAAACATCATAGAACAGTCGCTCAGCAAGCGAGGGTGCACTCGGAGGGTCGTAATCCTCCGTGGGCACCGCCTGCACCTCGACCAAAGAGTACGCCTGACGCGTTTCGGGATTCACCCTTAATCATAGGCAATATACTCGATAATTTACTTAGCTGTAAACACTTTATTTAAAATGGTTGCCCGCCAATGGGCTTCTAGATAGAAAGTCCCGGTGTCAGATGGGACTCGTAGTACAGCAGCCAGTCTGTTGACCCCAATGGGTTTGGTATGTATCCTCACATCAGCCCTGGATGGGCTGCGAGGCGTCGGTGGCGTCCAAAATCCATGGGCGACCTCCCCACATCAGCACGACATCGTTCATCGCGCCAGTGGCCCCCATCTTCTCCTGGGGTGGTGCAACCCTCCGCGCCCAAAGCCGGCGCGTAAAATATCATAGGACTGTCGCTCAGCAAGCGAGGGTGCATTCGGGGGTCGTAGTCCTCCATGGGCACCACCTGCACCTCGACCAAAGAGTGCGCCTGACTCGTTTCGGGATTCACCCTTAATCATAGGCAATATACTTGATAATTTACTTAGCTGGAAACACTTTATTTAAAACGGTTGCCCGCCAATGGGCTTCTAGATAGAAAGTCCCTGTGTCAGATGGGACTCGTAGTGCAGCAGCCAGTCTCTTGACCCCAATGGGTTTGGTATGTATCCTCACATCAGCCCTGGATGGGCTGCGAGGCGTCGGTGGCGTCCAAAATCCATGGGCAACCTCCACACATCAGCACATCGTTCATCGCGCCCGTGGCCCCCATTTTCTCCTGGGGTGGTGCAACCCTCCGCGCCTGAAGCCGGCGCGTAAAACATCATAGAACAGACGCTCAGCAAGCGAGGGTGCACTCGGGGGGTCGTAATCCTCCATGGGCGCCGCCTGCACCTCGAGCAAAGAGTACACCTGATGCGTTTCGGGATTCACCCTTAATCATAGGCAATATACTCGTTAATTTACTTAGCTGGAAACACTTTATTTAAAATGGTTGCCCACCAATGGGCTTCTAGATAGAAAGTCCCGGTGTCAGATGGGACTCGTAGTGCAGCAGCCAGTCTCTTGACCCCAATGGGTTTGGTATGTATCCTCACATCAGCCCTGGATGGGCCGCGAGGTGTCGGTGGCATCCAAAATCCATGGGCAACCTCCCCACATCAGCACGACATCGTTCATCGCGCCCGTGGCCCCCATCTTCTCCTGGGGTGGTGCAACCCTCCGCGCCCCGAAGCCGGCGCGTAAAACATCATAGAAAAGTCGCTCAACAAGCGAGGGTACACCCCGGGGGGTCATAATCCTCCGTGGGTGCCGTCTGCACCTCGACTAAAGAGTACGCCTGACGCGTTTCGGGATTCACCCTTAATCATAGCCAATATACTCGATAATTTACTTAGCTGGAAACACTTTATTTAAAATGGTTGCCCGCCAATGAGCTTCTAGATAGAAAGTCCCGGTGTGAGATGGGACTCGTAGTGCAGCAGCCAGTCTCTTGACCCCAATGGGTTTGGTATGTATCCTCACATCAGCCCTGGCTGGGCCGCGAGGCGTCGGTTGGCGTCCAAAATCCATGGGCGACCTCCCCACATCAGCACGACATCGTTCATCGCGCCCGTGGCCCCCATCTTCTCCTGGGGTGGTGCAGCCTCCGCGCCCGAAGCCGGCGCGTAAAACATCATAGAACAGTCGCTCAGCAAGCGAGGGTGCACTCGGGGTCGTAATCCTCCGTGGGCGCCGCCTGCACCTCGAACCAAAGAGTACGCCTGATGCGTTTCGGGATTCACCCTTAATCATAGGCAATATACTCGATAATTTACTTAGCTGGAAACACTTTATTTAAAATGGTTGCCCGCCAATGGGCTTCTAGATAGAAAGTCCCGGTGTCAGATGGGACTCGTAGTGCAGCAGCCAGTCTCTTGACCCCAATGGGTTTGGTATGTATCCTCACATCAGCCCTGGATGGGCCGCAAGGCGTCGGTGGCGTCCAAAATCCATGGGCGACCTCCCCACATCAGCACAACATCGTTCATCGCGCCCGTGGCCCCCATCTTCTCCTGGGGTGGTGCAACCCTCCGCGCCCGAAGCCGGCGCGTAAAACATCATAGAACAGTCGCTCAGCAAGCGAGGGTGCACTCGGGGGTTGTAATCCTCCGTGGGCGCCGCCTGCACCTCGACCAAAGAGTATGCCTGACGCGTTTCGGGATTCACCCTTAATCATAGCCAATATACTCGATAATTTACTTAGCTGGAAACACTTTATTTAAAATGGTTGCCCGCCAATGAGCTTCTAGATAGAAAGTCCCGGTGTCAGATGGGACTCGTAGTGCAGCAGCCTGTCTCTTGACCCCAATGGGTTTGGTATGTATCCTCACATCAGCCCTGGATAGGCCGCGAGGCGTCGGTGGCGTCCAAAATCCATGAACAACCTCCCCACATCAGCACGACATCGTTCATCGTGGCCGTGGCCCCCATCTTCTCCTGGGGTGGTGCAACCCTCCGCGCCCAAAGCCGGTGCATAAAACATCATAGAACAGTAGCTCAGCAAGTGAGGGTGCACTCGGGGGTCGTAATCCTCCGTGGGCGCCGCCTGCACCTCGACCAAAGAGTACGCCTGACGCGTTTCGGGATCCACCCTTAATCATAGGCAATATACTCGATAATTTACTTAGCTGGAAACACTTTATTTAAAATGGTTGCCCGCCAATGGGCTTCTAGATAGAAAGTCCTGGTGTCAGATGGGACTCGTAGTGCAGCAGCCAGTCTCTTGACCCCAATGGGTTTGGTATGTAACCTCACATCAGCCCTGGATGGGCCGCGAGGCGTCGGTGGTGTCCAAAATCCATTGGCGACCTCCCCACATCAGCATGACATCGTTCATCGCGCCCGTGGCCCCCATCTTCTCCTGGGGTGGTGCAACCCTCCGCGCCCGAAGCCGGCGCGTAAAACATCATAGAACAGTCGCTCACCAAGCGAGGGTGCACTCGGGGGTCGTAATCCTCTGTGGACGCCGCCTGCACCTTGACCAGAGAGTACGCTTGACGATATTCGGGATTCACCCTTATTCATAGGCAATATACTCGATAGTTTACTTAGCTGGAAACACTTTATTTAAAATGGTTGCCCGCCAATGGGCTTCTAGATAGAAAGTCCCGGTGTCAGATGGGACTCGTAGTGCAGCAGCCAGTCTCTTGACCCCAATGGGTTTGGTATGTATCCTCACATCAGCCCTGGATGGGCCGCGAGGCGTCGGTGGCGTCCAAAATCCATGGGCGACCTCCCCACATCAGCACGACATCGTTCATCGCACCCGTGGCCCCCATCTTCTCCTGGGGTGGTGCAACCCTCCGGCACCCGAAGCCGGCGCGTAAAACATCATAGAACAGTCGCTCAGCAAGCGAGGGTGCACTCGGAGGGTCGTAATCCTCCGTGGGCGCCGCCTGCACTCTCGACCAAAGAGTACGCCTGATGCGTTTCGGTATTCACCCTTAATCATAGGCAATATACTCGATAATTTACTTAGCTGGAAACACTTTATTTAAAATGGTTGCCCACCAATGGGCTTCTAGATAGAAAGTCCCGGTGTCAGATGGGACTCGTAGTGCAGCAGCCAGTCTCTTGACCCCAATGGTTTTGGTATGTATCCTCACATCAGCCCTGGATGGGCCGTGAGGTGTCGGTGGCGTCCAAAATCCATGGGCGACCTCCCCACATCAGCACGACATCGTTCATCGTGCCCGTGGCCTCCATCTTCTCCTGGGGTGGTGGAACCCTCCGCGGACGAAGCCGGCGCGTAAAACATCATAGAAGAGTTGCTCAGCAGGCGAGGGTGCACTCGGGGGGTCGTAATCCTCCGTGTGCGCCGCCTGCACCTCGACCAAAGAGTATGCCTGACGAGTTTCGGGATTCACCCTTAATCATAGGCAATATACTCGATAATTTACTTAGCTGGAAACACTTTATTTAAAATGGTTGCCCGCCAATGGGCTTCTAGATAGATTGTCCTGGTGTCAGATGGGACTCGTAGTGCAGCAGCCAGTCTCTTGACACCAAAGGGTTTGGTATGTATCCTCACATCAGCCCTGGATGGGCCGCGAGGCGTCGGTGGTGTCCAAAATCCATGGGCGACCTCCCAACATCAGCACGACATCGTTCATCGCGCCCGTGGCCCCATCTTCTCCTGGGGTGGTGCAACCCTCCGCGCCTGAAGCCGGCGCGTAAAACATCATAGAAGAGTCGCTCAGCAAGCTAGGGTGCACTCGGGGGATCGTAATCCTCCGTGGGCGCCGCCTGCACCTCGACCAAAGAGTACGCCTGACGTGTTTCGGGATTCACCCTTAATCATAGGCAATATACTCGATAATTTACTTTGCTGGAAACACTTTATTTAAAATGGTTGCCCGCCAATGGGCTTCTAGATAGAAAGTCCCGGTGTCAGATGGGACTCGTAGTGCAGCAGCCAGTCTCTTGACCCCAATGGGTTTGGTATGTATCCTCACATCAGCCCTGGATAGGCCGCGAGGCGTCGGTGGCGTCCAAAATCCATGGGCGACCTCCCCACATCAGCACATCGCTCATCGCGCCCGTGGCCCCATCTTCTCCTTGGGTGGTGCAGCCCTCCGCGCCTGAAGCCGGCGCGTAAAACATCATAGAACAGTCGCTCAGCAAGCGAGGGTGCACTCGGGGGTCGTAATCCTCCGTGGGCGCCGCCTGCACCTCGAGCAAAGAGTACGCCTGATGCGTTTCGGGATTCACCCTTAATCATAGGCAATATACTAGATAATTTACTTAGCTGGAAACACTTTATTTAAAATGGTTGCCCACCAATGCGCTTCTAGATAGAAAGTCCCGGTGTCAGATGGGGACTCGTAGTGCAGCAGCCAGTCTCTTGACCCCTATGGGTTTGGTATGTATCCTCACATCAGCCCTGGATGGGCCGCGAGGTGTCGGTGGCGTCCAAAATCCATGGGCGACCTCCCACATCAGCACGACATCGTTCATCGCGCCCGTGGCCTCCATCTTCTCCTGGGGTGGTGGAACCCTCCGCGGACGAAGCCGGCGCGTAAAACATCATAGAAGAGTTGCTCAGCAGGCGAGGGTGCACTCGGGGGTCGTAATCCTCCGTGTGCGCCGCCTGCACCTCGACCAAAGAGTATGCCTGACGAGTTTCGGGATTCACCCTTAATCATAGGCAATATACCGATAATTTACTTAGCTGTAAACACTTTATTTAAAATGGTTGCCCGCCAATGGGCTTCTAGATAGAAAGTCCTGGTGTCAGATGGGACTCGTAGTGCAGCAGCCAGTCTCTTGACACCAAAGGGTTTGGTATGTATCCTCACATCAGCCATGGATGGGCTGCAAGGCGTCAGTGGCGTCCAAAATCCATGGGCGACCTCCCCACATCAGCACGACATCGTTCATCGCGCCCGTGGCCCCCATCTTCTCCTGGGGTGGTGCAACCCTCCGCGCCCAAAGCCGGCGCGTAAAATATCATAGGACTGTCGGTCAGCAAGCGAGGGTGCACTCGGGGGGTCGTAGTCCTCCATGGGCACCGCCTGCACCTCGACCAAAGAGTGCGCCTGACTCGTTTCGGGATTCACCCTTAATCATAGACAATATACTTGATAATTTACTTAGCTGGAAACACTTTATTTAAAACGGTTGCCCGCCAATGGGCTTCTAGATAGAAAGTCCCTGTGTCAGATGGGACTCGTAGTGCAGCAGCCAGTCTCTTGACCCCAATAGGTTTGGTATGTATCCTCACATCAGCCTTGGATGGGCCGCGAGGCGTCTGTGGCGTCCAAAATCCATGGGCGACCTCCCACATCAGCACATCGTTCATCGCGCCCGTGGCCCCCATCTTCTCCTGGGTGGTGCACCCTCCGCGCCTGAAGCCGGCGCGTAAAACATCATAGAACAGTCGCTCAGCAAGCGAGGGTGCTCTCGGGGTCGTAATCCTCCGTGGGCGCCGCCTGCACCTCGAGCAAAGAGTACGCCTGATGCGTTTCGGGATTCACCCTTAATCATAGGCAATATACTCGATAATTTACTTAGCTGGAAACACTTTATTTAAAATGGTTGCCCACCAATGGGCTTCTAGATAGAAAGTCCCGGTGTCAGATGGGACTCGTAGTGCAGCAGCCAGTCTCTTGACCCCAATGGGTTTGGTATGTATCCTCACATCAGCCCTGGATGGGCCGCGAGGTGTCGGTGGCGTCCAAAATCCATGGGCGATCTCCCCACATCAGCACCGACATCGTTCATCGCGCCCGTGGCCTCCATCTTCTCCTGGGGTGGTGGAACCCTCCGCGGACGGCCGGCACGTAAAACATCATAGAAGAGTTGCTCAGCAGGCGAGGTGCACTCGGGGGTCGTAATCCTCCGTGTGCGCCGCCTGCACCTCGACCAAAGAGAATGCCTGACGCAGCTTCGGGATTCACCCTTAATCATAGGCAATATACTCGATAATTTACTTAGCTGGAAACACTTTATTTAAAATGGTTGCCCGCCAATGGGCTTCTAGATAGAAAGTCCTGTGTCAGATGGGAGTCGTAGTGCAGCAGCCAGTCTCTTGACCCCAATGGGTTTGGTATGTATCCTCACTTCAGCCCTGGATGGGCCGCGAGGCGTCGGTGGTGTCCAAAATCCATGGGCGACCTCCCAACATCAGCACGACATCGTTCATCGCGCCCGTGGCCCCCATCTACTCCTGGGGTGGTGCAACCCTCCGCGCCCAAAGCCGGCACGTAAACATCATAGAACAGTCGCTCAGCAAGCGAGGTGCACTCGGAGGGTCGTAATCCTCCGTGGGCACCGCCTGCACCTCGACCAAAGAGTACGCCTGACGCGTTTCGGGATTCACCCTTAATCATAGGCAATATACTCGATAATTTACTTAGCTGGAAACACTTTATTTCAAAATGGTTGCCCGTCAATGGGCTTCTAGATAGAAAGTCCCGGTGTCAGATGGGACTCGTAGTGCAGCAGCCAGTCTCTTGACCCCAATGGGTTTGGTATGTATCCTCACATCAGCCCTGGATGGGCCGCGAGGCGTCGGTGGTGTCCAAAATCCATGGGCGACCTCCCAACATCAGCACGACATCGTTCATCGAGCCCGTGGCCCCCATCTACTCCTGGGGGGGTGCAACCCTCCGTGCCCGAAGCCGGCACGTGAAACATCATAGAACAGTCGCTCAGCAAGCGAGGGTGCACTCGGAAGGTCGTAATCCTCCGTGGGCACCGCCTGCACCTCGACCAAAGAGTACGCCTGACGCGTTTCGGGATTCACCCTTAATCATAGGCAATATACTCGATAATTTACTTAGCTGGAAACACTTTATTTAAAATGGTTGCCCGCCAATGGGCTTCTAGATAGAAAGTCCCGGTGTCAGATGGGACTCGTAGTGCAGCAGCCAGTCTCTTGACCCCAATGGGTTTGGTATGTATCCTCACATCAGCCCTGGATGGGCCGCGAGGCGTCGGGTGGTGTCCAAAATCCATGGGCGACCTCCCAACATCAGCACGACATCGTTCATCGCGCTCGTGGCCCCCATCTTCTCCTGGGGTGGTGCAACCCTCCGCGCCCAAAGCCGGCGCGTAAAACATCATAGAACAGTCGCTCAGCAAGCGAGGGTGCACTCGGGGGGTCGTAATCCTCGGTGGGCGCCGCCTGCACCTCGACCAAAGAGTACGCCTGACGCGTTTCGGGATTCACCCTTAATCATAGGCAATATACTCGATAATTTACTCTGCTGGAAACACTTTATTTAAAATGGTTGCCCGCCAATGGGCTTCTAGATAGAAAGTCCCGGTGTCAGATGGGACTCGTAGTACAGCAGCCAGTCTCTTGACCCCAATGGGTTTGGTATGTATCCTCACATCAGCCCTGGATGGACCGCGAGGCGTCGGTGGCGTCCAAAATCCATGGGCGACCTCCCCACATCAGCACGACATTGTTCATCGCGCCCGTGGCCCCCATCTTCTCCTGGGGTGGTGCAACCCTCCGCGCCCAAAGCTGGTCGTAAAATATCATAGAACTGTCGCTAAGCAAGCGAGGGTGCACTCGGGGGGTCGTAGTCCTCCATGGGCACCGCCTGCACCTGGACCAAAGAGTGCGCCTGACTCGTTTCGGGATTCACCCTTAATCATAGGCAATATACTTGATAATTTACTTAGCTGGAAACACTTTATTTAAAACGGTTGCCCGTCAATGGGCTTCTAGATAGAAAGTCCCTGTGTCAGATGGGACTCGTAGTGCAGCAGCCAGTCTCTTGACCCCAATGGGTTTGGTATGTATCCTCACATCAGCCCTGGATGGGCCGCGAGGCGTCGGTGGCGTCCAAAATCCATGGGTGACCTCCCCACATCAGCACGACATCGTTCATCGCGCCCGTGGCCCCCATCTTCTCCTGGGGTGGTGCAACCCTCCGCGCCCCGAAGCCGGTGCGTAAAACATCATAGAAAAGTCGCTCAGCAAGCGAGGGTGCACCCCGGGGGTCGTAATCCTCCGTGGGCGCCGTCTGCACCTCGACTAAAGAGTACGCCTGACGCGTTTCGGGATTCACCCTTAATCATAGCCAATATACTCGATAATTTACTTAGCTGGAAACACTTTATTTAAAATGGTTGCCCGCCAATGAGCTTCTAGATAGAAAGTCCCGGTGTGAGATGGGACTCGTAGTGCAGCAGCCAGTCTCTTGACCCCAATGGGTTTGGTATGTATCCTCACATCAGCCCTGGCTAGGCCGCGAGGCGTCGTTGGTGTCCAAAATCCATGGGCGACCTCCCCACATCAGCACGACATCGTTCATCGCGCCCGTGGCCCCCATCTTCTCCTGGGGTGGTGCAACCCTCCGCGCCCGAAGCCGGCGCGTAAAACATCATAGAACAGTCGCTCAGCAAGCGAGGGTGCACTCGGGGGGTCGTAATCCTCCGTGGGCGCCGCCTGCACCTCAACCAAAGAGTACGCCTGATGCGTTTCGGGATTCACCCTTAATCATAGGCAATATACTCGATAATTTACTTAGCTGGAAACACTTTATTTAAAATGGTTGCCCGCCAATGGGCTTCTAGATAGAAAGTCCCGGTGTCAGATGGGAGTCGTAGTGCAGCAGCCAGTCTCTTGACCCCAATGGGTTTGGTATGTATCCTCACATCAGCCCTGGATGGGCCGCGAGGCGTCGGTGGTGTCCAAAATCCATGGGCGACCCTCCCAACATCAGCACGACATCGTTCATCGCGCCCGTGGCCCCCATCTACTCCGGGGTGGTGCAACCCTCCGCGCCCAAAGCCGGCACGTAAAACATCATAGAACAGTCGCTCAGCAAGCGAGGGTGCACTCGGAGCGTCGTAATCCTCCGTGGGCACCGCCTGCACCTCGACCAAAGAGTACGCCTGACGCGTTTCGGGATTCACCCTTAATCATAGGCAATATACTCGATAATTTACTTAGCTGGAAACACTTTATTTAAAATGGTTGCCCGCCAATGGGCTTCTAGATAGAAAGTCCCGGTGTCAGATGGGACTCGTAGTGCAGCAGCCAGTCTCTTGACCCCAATGGGTTTGGTATGTATCCTCACATCAGCCCTGGATGGGCCGCGAGGCGTCGGTGGTGTCCAAAATCCATGGGCGACCTCCCCAACATCAGCACGACATCGTTCATCGCGCCCGTGGCCCCCATCTACCCTGGGGGGTGCAACCCTCCGTGCCCAAAGCCGGCACGTGAAACATCATAGAACAGTCGCTCAGCAAGCGAGGGTGCAATCGAGAGGTCGTAATCCTCCGTGGGCACCGCCTGCACCTCGACCAAAGAGTACGCCTGACGCGCGTTTCGGGATTCACCCTTAATCATAGGCAATATACTCGATAATTTACTTAGCTGGAAACACTTTATTTAAAATGGTTGCCCGCCAATGGGCTTCTAGATAGAAAGTCCCGGTGTCAGATGGGACTCGTAGTGCAGCAGCCAGTCTCTTGACCCCAATGGGTTTGGTATGTATCCTCACATCAGCCCTGGATGGGCCGCGAGGCGTCGGTGGTGTCCAAAATCCATGGTGGACCTCCCAACATCAGCATGACATCGTTCATCTCGCCCGTGGCCCCCATCTTCTCCTGGGGTGGTGCAACCCTCCACGCCCAAAGCCGGCGCGTAAAACATCATAGAACAGTCGCTCAGCAAGCGAGGGTGCACTCGGGGGGTCGTAATCCTCGGTGGGCGCCGCCTGCACCTCGACCAAAGAGTACGCCTGACGCGTTTCGGGATTCACCCTTAATCATAGGCAATATACTCGATAATTTACTTTGCTGGAAGCACTTTTATTTAAAATGGTTGCCCGCCAATGGGCTTCTAGATAGAAAGTCCCGGTGTCAGATGGGACTCGTAGTACAGCAGCCAGTCTCTTGACCCCAATGGGTTTGGTATGTATCCTCACATCAGCCCTGGATGGACCGCGAGGCGTCGGTGGCGTCCAAAATCCATGGGCGACCTCCCCACATCAGCACGACATTGTTCATCGCGCCCGTGGCCCCCATCTTCTCCTGGGGTGGTGCAACCCTCCGCGCCCAAAGCCGGTGCGTAAAATATCATAGAACTGTCGCTAAGCAAGCGAGGGTGCACTCGGGGGTCGTAGTCCTCCATGGGCACCGCCTGCACCTCGACCAAAGAGTGCGCCTGACTCGTTTCCGGGATTCACCCTTAATCATAGGCAATATACTTGATAATTTACTTAGCTGGAAACACTTTATTTAAAACGGTTGCCCGTCAATGGGCTTCTAGATAGAAAGTCCCTGTGTCAGATGGGACTCGTAGTGCAGCAGCCAGTCTCTTGACCCCAATGGGTTTGGTATGTATCCTCACATCAGCCCTGGATGGGCCGCGAGGCGTCGGTGGCGTCCAAAATCCATGGGTGACCTCCCCACATCAGCACGACATCGTTTATCGCGCCCGTGGCCCCCATCTTCTCCTGGGGTGGTGCAACCCTCCGCGCCCCGAAGCCGGTGCGTAAAACATCATAGAAAAGTCGCTCAGCAAGCGAGGGTGCACCCGGGGGTCGTAATCCTCCGTGGGCGCCGTCTGCACCTCGACTAAAGAGTACGCCTGACGCGTTTCGGGATTCACCCTTAATCATAGCCAATATACTCGATAATTTACTTAGCTGGAAACACTTTATTTAAAATGGTTGCCCGCCAATGAGCTTCTAGATAGAAAGTCCCGGTGTGAGATGGGACTCGTAGTGCAGCAGCCAGTCTCTTGACCCCAATGGGTTTGGTATGTATCCTCACATCAGCCCTGGCTAGGCCGCGAGGCGTCGTTGGTGTCCAAAATCCATGGGCGACCTCCCCACATCAGCACGACATCGTTCATCGCGCCCCGTGGCCCCCATCTTCTCCTGGGGTGGTGCAACCCTCCGCGCCCGAAGCCGGCGCGTAAAACATCATAGAACAGTCGCTCAGCAAGCGAGGGTGCACTCGGGGGTCGTAATCCTCCGTGGGCGCCGCCTGCACCTCAACCAAAGAGTACGCCTGATGCGTTTCGGGATTCACCTTTAATCATAGGCAATATACTCGATAATTTACTTAGCTGGAAACACTTTATTTAAAATGGTTGCCCGCCAATGGGCTTCTAGATAGAAAGTCCCGGTGTCAGATGGGACTCGTAGTGCAGCAGCCAGTCTCTTGACCCCAATGGGTTTGGCATGTATCCTCACATCAGCCCTGGATAGGCCGCGAGGCGTCGGTGGCGTCCAAAATCCATGGGCAACCTCCCCATATCAGCAGGACATCGCTCATCGCGCCCGTGGCCCCCACTCTTCTCCTGGGGTGGTCAACCCTCCGCGCTCGAAGCCGGCGCATAAAGCATCATAGAACAGTCGCTCAGCAAGCGAGGGTGCACACGGGGGGTCGTAATCCTCCGCAGGCGCCGCCTGCAACTTGACCAAAGCGTACGCCTGACGAGTTTCGGGATTCACCCTCTAATCATACGCAATATACTCGATAATTTACTTAGCTGGAAACACTTTATTTAGACATGGTTGCCCGCCAATGGGCTTCTAGATAGAAAGTGCCGGTGTCAGATGGGACTCGTAGTGCAGCAGCCAGTCTCTTGACCCCAATGGGTTTGGTATGTATCCTCACATCAGCCCTGGATGGGCTGCAAGGAGTCGGTGGCGTCCAAAATCCATGGGCGACCTCCCCACATCAGCACGATATCGTTCATCGAGCCCGTGGCCCCCATCTTCTCCTGGGGTGGTGCAACCCTCCGCGCCAGAAGCCGGCGCTTAAAACATCATAGAACAGTCGCTCAGCAAGCGAGGGTGCACTCGGGGGTCGTAATCCTCGTGGGCGCCGCCTGCACCCTCGACCAAAGAGTATGCCTGACGCGTTTCGGGATTCACCCTTAATCATAGCCAATATACTCGATAATTTACTTAGTTGGAAACACTTTATTTAAAATGGTTGCCCGCCAATGAGCTTCTAGATAGAAAGTCCCGGTGTCAGATGGGACTCGTAGTGCAGCAGCCTGTCTCTTGACCCCAATGGGTTTGGTATGTATCCTCACATCAGCCCTGGATGGGCCGCGAGGCGTCGGTAGCGTCTAAAATCCATGAACAACCTCCCACATCACGCACGACATCGTTCATCGCGCCCGTGGCCCCCATCTTCTCCTGGGGTGGTGCAACCCTCGCGCCCAAAGCCGGCGCGTAAAACATCATAGAACAGTAGCTCAGCAAGTGAGGGTGCACTCGGGGGTCGAATCCTCCGTGGGCGCTGCCTGCACCTCGACCAAAGAGTACGCCTGACGCGTTTCGGGATCCACCCTAATCATAGGCATAATACTCGATAATTTACTTAGCTGGAAACACTTTATTTAAAATGGTTGCCCGCTCAATGGGCTTCTAGATAGAAAGTCCCGGTGTCAGATGGGACTCGTGAGTGAGCAGCCAGTCTCTTGACCCCAATTGGTTTGGTATGTATCCTCACATCAGCCTGGATGGGCCGCGAGGCGCCGGTGGTGTCCAAATCCATGGGCGACCTCCCAACATCAGCACGACATCGTTCATCGCGCCCGTGGCCCCCATCTACTCCTGGGGTGCAACCCTCCGTGCCCAAAGCAAGCACGTGAAACATCATAGAACAGTCACTCAGCAAGCGAGGGTGCACTCGGAAGGTCGTAATCCTCCGTGGGCACCGCCTGCACTCGACCAAAGAGTACGCCTGACGCGTTCAGGGATTCACCCTAATCATAGGCAATATACTCGATAATTTACTTAGCTGGAAACACTTTATTTAAAATGGTTGCCCGCCAATGGGCTTCTAGATAGAAAGTCCCGGTGTCAGATGGGACTCGTAGTGCAGCAGCCAGTCTCTTGACCCCAATGGGTTTGGTATGTATCCTCACATCAGCCCTGGATGGGCCGCGAGTGCGCCGGTGGTGTCCACAAAATCCATGGGCGACCTCCCCCAACATCAGCACGACATCGCTCATCGCGCCCGTGGCCCCCATCTTCTCCTGGGGTGGTGTGCAACCCTCCGCGCTACCAAAGCCGGCGCGTAAAACATCATAGAACAGTCGCCAGCAAGCGAGGGTGCACTCGGGGGGTCGTAATCTCGGTGGGCGCCGCCTGCACCTCGACTCAAAGAGTACGCCTGACGCGTTTCGGGATTCACCCTCAATCATAGGCAACATACTCGATAATTTACTTTGCTGGAAACACTTTATTTAAAATGGTTGCCCGCCAATGGGCTTCTAGATAGAAAGTCCCTGTGTCAGATGGGGACTCCGTAGTGCAGCAGCCAGTCTCTTGACCCCAATGGGTTTGGTATGTATCCTCACATCAGCCCTGGATGGGCCGCTGCAGGCGGCCGGTGGCGCCCAAAATCCACATGGGCGACCTCCCCACATCAGCACATCGTCGTTCATCGCGCCCGTGGCCCCTATCTTCCCGGGGTGGTGCAACCATCCGCGCCTGGGAAGCCGGTGCGAAAAACATCATAGAAGAGTTGCTCAGCAAGCGAGGTGCCAGACGGGGGCTGTAATCCTCCGTGTGCGCCGCCTGCACCTCGACCAAAGAGTATGCCTGACGTCGCTTCGGGATTCACCCTTAATCATGCTAGGCAATATACTCGATAATTTACTTAGCTGGAAACACTTTGGTTTAAAATGGCTGCTCCGCCAATGGGCTTCTTTAGATAGAAAGTCCCGGTGTGAGATGGGGACTCGTGAGTGCAGCAGCCAGTCTCTGACCCCGCCTGGGCTTGGTATGCATCCTCACATCAGCTCCTGGCTGGGCCGTCAAGGCGACGTTGGAGTCCAAAATCCATGGGCGACCTCCCACATCAGCACAACACTCGCTCATCGCGCCCATGGCCCCCATCTTCTCCGGGTGCGTGTAACCCTCCGCGCCCGAAGCCGGCGCATGAAACATCATAAAACAGTCGCTCAGCAAGCGTGGGTGCACTCTGTGGGGCCGTGATCCTCCGGTGGGCGCCGCCTGCACCCTCAACCAAAGAGTACGCCTGATGCGTTTTCGGATTCACCCTTAATCATAGGCAATATACTCAATAATTTACTTTCAGCTGGAAACACTTTTTATTTAAAATGGCTGCCCGCCAATGGGCTTCTAGATAGAGTCCCGGTGTCAGATGGGGACTCGTAGGGCAGCAGCCAGTCTCTTGACCCCAATGGGTTTGGTATGTATCCCTCACATCAGCTCCTGGATGGGCCGCGAGGCGTCGGGTGTGCGTCAAAATCCATGGGTGACTTCCCCACATCAGCACGACATCGCTCACCGCGCCCGTGGCCCCCATCTTCTCCCTGGGGTGGTGTAACCCTCGCACACCAGGCCGGCGCTGTGAAACACTCATAGAACAGTCGCTCACCAAGCGAGGGTGCACTCGGGGCCGTAATCCTCTGTGGACGCCGCCTGCACCTGGACCAAAGAGTACGCTGATCGATATTCGGGATTCACCCTCAATCATAGGCAGCCATACCCGATATAATTCTACTTAGATGGAAACACTTTATTTAAAATGGTTGCCCGCCAACGGGCTTCAGGATAGAAAGTCCCGGTGCCAGATGGGACTCGTAGTACAGCAGCCAGTCTCTTGACCCCAATGGGTTTGGTATGTATCCTCACATCAGCCCTGGATGGGCCGCGGTGGCGTCGGTGTGCGCCCAGAAATCCATGGCCGACCTCTCCCCACATCAGCACGACACACTCGCTCATCGCACCCAGTGGCCCCCATCTTCTCCTGGGGTGGTGCAACCCTCCGCACCCGAAGCCGGCGCGTAAAACATCATAGAACAGACGCTTCAGCAGGCCAGGGTGCACTCGGAGGGTCGTAATCCTCTAGTGGGCACCGCCTGCACTCGACCACAAAGAGTACGCTTCTGACGCATTTCGGGATTCACCCTTAACCATAGGCAAAATACCTCGGAGCAATTTACTTCTACGAAGCGGGAAACACTTTATTTAAAATGGTTGCCCGCCAATGGGCTTCTAGGGGATAGAAAGTCCCGGTGTCAGA
Organism: Calotriton arnoldi; assembly: GCA_963921515.1. Classification (NCBI taxonomy): domain Eukaryota; kingdom Metazoa; phylum Chordata; class Amphibia; order Caudata; family Salamandridae; genus Calotriton; species Calotriton arnoldi. The sequence goes on along the minus strand of CAWUFW010007500.1, from coordinate 3,672 downwards.
TGGGACTCCGTGAGTGCAGCAGCCAGTCTCTTTGACCCCAATGGGTCTGGCATGTATCTCACATCAGCCCGGACGAGGCCTCATGTGCCGGTGGTGTGTCCAAACTCCATGGGCGACCTCTCCCAACATCAGCACGACATCGTTCATCGCGCCTGTGGCCCCCATCTTCTCCTGGGGTGGTGCAACCCTCCTCGCGCCTGAAGCCGGCGCATAAAACATCATAGAACAGTCGCTCAGCAAGCAAGGGTGCACTCGGGGGTTGTAATCCTCCGTGGGCGCCGCGCAGCACCTCGGAAAGCAAAGAGTACCGCCGGACGCAAGCTCGGGATTCACCTCTTAACGCATGGCAATATACTCGGGAGATTCTCACTTAGCTGGAAAACACTTTATTTAAAATGGTTGCCCACCAATGCGTTCTAGATAGAAAGTCCCGGTGTCAGATGGGACTCGTGTAGCGGCAGCCAGTCTCTGACCCCAATGTGGGTTTGGCATGTATCCTCACATCAGCTCCTGGATGGGCCGCGAGGTGTCGGCGGCGGCCCAAAATCGGCGTGGGCGACCCTCCCCCACATCAGCACGACATTCGCGCCCGTGGCCCCCATCTTCTCCTCGGGTGGTGTAACCTTCCGCGCTCCTCGAAGCCGGCACGCAAAACATCATAGAAACAAGCCGGGGCAAGCGACGAAGGCACCCCGGGGGGTCGTAATCCTCCGTGGGCGCCGTCTGCACCTCGACCAAAGAGTACGCCTGACGCGAGCCGGGATTCACCCTTAATCATAGCCAATATACTCGTATAATTTACTTAGCTGGAAACACTTTATTTATAATGAAGGTGCCCGCTAATGAGCTTCTAGATAGGAAGTCCCCGGAGTGAGGTGGGACTCGTAGTGCAGCAGCCGGGAAGGCTCCTTGACCTCCAATGTGGCTTTGGTATGTGTCCCCTCACATCAGCCCCGGCTGGGCCGCGAGGCGTCGTTGGCGTCCAAAATCCATGCGGCGACCTCCCACATCAGCACAACATCGCTCATCGTGCCCGCGGCCCCCATCTTCTCCTGTGGTGGTGTGAACCCTCCGCGCCCGAAGCCGGCGCGTAAAACATCATAAAAACAGTCGACGTCAGCAAGCGAGGGTGCACTCGGGGGTCGTGATCCTCCGTGGGCGCCCTGCAGGCTCAACCAAAGAGTACGCCTGATGCGTTTCGGGATTCACCCTTAATCATAGGCAAGAGCACTCAATAATTCTTCTTAGCTGGAAACACTTTATTTAAAATGGCTGCCCGACAATGGGCTTCTAGATAGAAAGTCCCGGCAGTGAGATGGGGACTCGTAGTGCAGCAGCCGGGGCTCTGGACCCCAATGGGTTCGGTATGTATCCTCACATCAGCCCTGGCTGGGCCGCGAGGCGTCGTTGGCGTCCAAAAACCATGGGCGACCTCCCCATATCAGCACAACATCGTTCATCGCGCCCGGGGGCCCCCATCTTCCCGGGTGTGTGTGCAACCCCTCCGGCGCCCGAAGCCGGCACGTAAAACATCATAAAATAGTCGCTCAGCAAGCGCAGGGTGCACTCGGGGATCGTAATCTTCCGTGGGCGCCGCCGAAGGCACTTCAACCAAAGAGTACGCCTGATGCTGCTTCGGGATCTCACCCTTAATCATAGGCAATATACTCAATAATTTGCTTAGCATGGAAAACACTTTATTTAAAATGGTTGCACCGCCAATGGCTTCTCGGATAGAAAGTCCCGATGTCAGATGTGGACCGTAGTGCAGCAGCCAGTCTCTTGACCCGCTAATGGGTTTGGTATGTATCCTCACATCAGCCCCGGCTGCCGCGAGGCGTTCGGTGGTATCCACAAACTCCATGGGGTGACCTCCCATCATCAGCACGACATCGTTCATCATGCCCCGTGGCCCCCATCTTCTCCTGGAGTGGTCCAACCCTCCGCTGCACGAAGCCGGCGCGTACAAACATAATAGAACAGTGTCGCCTCAGCAAGCGAGGGCACTCGGGGGTCGTAGATCCTCCGTGGGCGCCGCCTGCATCTCGACCAAAGAGTACACCTGACCGTTTCGGGATTCACCCTTAAACATAGGCAATATAATCGGGAGCACTTACTTAGCTGGAAACACTTTATTTAAAATGGTTGCCCGCCAATGGGCTTCTAGATAGAAAGTCCCGGTGTGAGATGGGACCCGTAGTGCAGCAGCCAGTCTCCTTGACCCCAATGGGTTTGGTATGTATCCTCACATCAGCCCCACAGGCCGCGAGGCGTCGTTGGCGTCCAAAATCCATGGGCGACCTCCCCACATCAGCACATCGTTCATCGCGCCCGTGGCCCCCATCTTCTCCTGGGGTGGTGCAACCCTCCGGCGCCCGAAGGCGGCGCGTGAAACATCATAGAACAGTCGCTTCAGCAAGCGAGGGGTGCACTCCGGGGTCGGGAATCCTCCGTGGGCGCCGCCTGCACCGACTCGACCAAAGTACGCCTGACGCATTTCTCGGGATTCACCCTTAATCATAGGCAATATACCTCGATAATTTACTTAGCTGGAAACACTTTATTTAAATGGTGGTTGCCCACCAATCCGCTTCTAGATAGAAAGTCCCGGTGTCAGATGGGACTCGAGGGTAGCAGCCAGTCTCTTGACCCCAATGGGTTTGGTATGTATCCTCACACATCAGCCCTGGATGGGCCGCGAGGTGTCGGTGGCGCCCAAAATCCATGGGGCGACCCTCCCCCACATCAGCAACGATCATCGGCTCATCGTGCCCGTGGCCCCCATCTTCTCCCTGGGGCGGTGTACCTCCGCGCCCAAAGCCGGTGCGTAAAACATCATAGAACAGTTGCTCGCCGTTGCTGCAGGGTGTACTCTGAAGGTCGTAACTCCTCCATGGGCGCCGCCTGCACTCTCGACCAAAAGAGTATGCCTGACGTCGGCTTCGGGATTCACCCTTAATCATAGGCAACATACTCGATAATTAACTTAGCTGGAAACATACTTTATTTAAAAATGGTTGCCCGCCAATGGGCTTCTAGATAGAAAAGTTCCGGTGTCAGATGGGGACTCGCAGTGCAGTAGCCAGTCTCTTGACCCCAATGGGGTTTGGTATGTATCCTCACATCAGCTCCTGGATGGGCCACGAGGCATTGGTGGCGTCCAAAATCCATGCGGCGACCTCCCCACATCAGCACTACATCGCTTTCATCGCTGCGCCGTGCCCCCATCTTTCCTTGGGCCGGTGAACGGCGCCCGAAGCCGGCGCCAGAAACATCATAGAAAAGTCGCTCAGCAAGCGCAGGGTGCACTCCGGGGGGTCGTGACCACCCTCCGTGGGTGCCGCCTGCACCTCGACTACAGAGTACGCCTGACGCGTTTCAGGATTCCACCCTTAATCATAGCCAATATACTCGGAGCAATTTACTTAGCTGGAAACACTTTATTGGGCAATGGTTGCCCGCCAATGGGCTTCTAGATAGAAAGTCCCGGTGTCAGATGGGACTCAGTAGTGCAGGCAGCGCCAGTCTCTTTGACCCCAATGGGCTTGGCATGCCTCCGCGACCGTGCCCCTGGATGGGCCGCGAGGCGCCGTGTGGTGCCCAAAATCCATGGGCGACCTCCCAACATCAGCACGAGACATCGCTCAACGCGCCTGTGGCCCCCATCTTCTC